>CM053791.1:382355871-383559621 GCA_028749045.1 Cupressus sempervirens
GGTTTAGTTGAACAGTTATCGATGATACCAGTGTTAGGGAAATTGCAAATTAGTTAATATTAATATTTGTTAGTTCAATTGTTATGTATAAATGCTAATAATTATTATGTTAGAGATGAATTGTCAATAATTTTGACAACTATTATTAAACTGAATAGTGATAATTATCATAGATTTATATAACTTGTTAATAGTTATTAACAAGTTATTATTAAATTATTAATTTAAATATTAATTGATTTGGAGTATAGCTGATTGTTAATCAACTGATATTTATTGAGTTGTTAATATAGTTATAATATTAATTAAGTTATGCGATAGAATCTTAATTGAAATTATTATCAATAATACAAATTTGTTAAGGAAATATTAGTATTCATTGAAAAGAGTGACGAATGTGGTCATTATAAATTTATTAATAAGATTCCCAATATAACTTGTTAAATATTAATAAGTCATTATTAATATTAGAGAATTGGATTATGGTTGACCTTTAACTTACAAATTATGGCTAGTTATTAATTGGGTCGTTGATATGGATATGCAATTATTAATTAAATTAATTAACTAGAGTTAATTTAATTTAATTAATAATTAGGTTATATATAGGGTTTTAATTGATATGCTAATATCGATTCTTTTAACGAAGTTGTAAAGTATTTACATCGAGGTTGATAAGTCTTATTCTAATGATTTGAATAATGACTTTAGATATTCTAATGGTTGTTAGTGATGACTTAATTATTATAGCGATTAATATTAAAAGGCTTAAATTTTAGTAATATTTAATTAAGTTTTAATTAAGTATTATTAGAATGGATTGTGTACCTATGTTAAATGATTGATTTAATTGATCATTTTAATAAAGTTATAATCTTCTTATTCAAAGATTGATAACTGGCTTTCTTATAGTTTAACGAATAATGATCCTTTGATTATGTTGAGAAGTTGAAGTAACATTAAAGAAGAGTTAATTAGAATATGGATCTTAGTTAAATAAAGAGAACAATTTAATTAAAGGTTAATGATGATCAATTTAATGAGTAGATATTTATCCTTAAGTTATTCTTAGAATATTATTTTAAATAATGGAAAGGATAATGCTATCAGGGAAACAAACAAGTTGACTTGTAGGTCAAATGATTACTCTTCGTATACACGAAACAAAAATTGGAAACTTCTACACTTAATTCATCGATGTGATTTTAGTAAACTTAGTTTACTTAGTCTATACAGTTAATTCTCTCTATTCTACACTCATTGTTTTGGTTCTCGCCCATGCCTCGAGTTCTTTTATAGACTAGGATGGGAGTAGAGAGAATGCTTGGTTGTGACCTTGCATTCCATAGTATGCCTTGTTAGTATGAGAGGATACTAGTGGTCGCATGAGGATCAATAGGGACCCATGGAGTTTAGCTAACTGCCAGGGTAACTTCTACATGATATATGTGATGACACTTTCCCACTTGCATAGTAGGTTTCCTATATGTCATTGTGTGTCTCTAGGATTAGATGTCAGTTTGTGATTGGAATCTTTGAGTTAGTATACTTTTAGGATTCCTAGACTTAGAGAGTTTTTGTAATTTTATACTATGTGATTTTGATAGCCTGTTTGGGACTTGAGATTATCTCCTCAGCATGGTGGGAGTGGACCACTTAGGTTCCACATCCAGTCGGGTGGTAGTGTTTTTCCACTCTTATCATTTGAGATCCGTCTGAGACACCATAGCTGGAGCATTCTTGGTTGGTATTTATCTTCATTCTTTTCTTGGATCATTATGATAGATGATATACCCTATAAGGGATGTATTCACTGGTATGTTTTCTCACATTGATGATTTGCATATGTTAGATGATGTTATCTTATGTTTCTTTTCTGCATATGATGTAGTATGTTTTTAGGTGTGACATTCCTACTATGTTAATACCGATGATCTCTTTGGTACTTTGGAATGTTACACATAGAGGGATGGCTAGGATCCATGATGGTCTAATGATGCTATTTACGGTTGGGAGGAATCATGCATTTAGATTAGATTTGTTTTATGATCATGGCTATCTTTTATGATGGATGTTTATATCTTTTGTGATGATATATCATGTATGATATGTGGTTTCATTTACTTTAATTGCATCATGGATTAATATTGGATGATGATCAACTTTATTTACATGGATGTTTATTCTTTTAAGCCTTTTTATACCCTGTGACATGTACAGTGGATGATTGAGCAATCTAAAATGTAATTACTAAAAAAGACACTTGTATATCGTTTAGGAATGTTGGATGTATCATTATTATTTCATAAGGATGTGATGTTAGATGAATAGTTATGATTAGATATGACTCAATGTTAAGGGATCCTTAAAAGATGTAACGTGTTATGTTATGTTTATGTTTTCTTTCACTTGTATTGTTACTATTGCTTCCGCGAATGTTATGAACAATTTTACTTTCATGTTTAAAAAAAAAAAATTGTTGGGAAAACTTAATGAAATTTTAGGTTAATTCTTTGGATCCCTTGGCGGGGCATTACATACCCACTTCTAGATTTCCATGTTTTGCTCTATTTTACCAACTACACCCCTATTTTACCAATTGCACACTTCATGTGCATAGTTGGTAGTTTTAGTGTATAGTTGGTAGTTTTAGAGTAGACTTAGTAATTAGGGATTTCATTTTAGGTTCCAAAACCCTAAACTACACTTCTATAGCTTGCATTGCATCCCTAAACCTTAGAAAACACCTAAAAATACTCAAATCATTCACACTCTGCATTTTGGTCAACCTAACACCTCTTTTTACCAAATTCATACCTTCTACTTACCAACTACTTACTTTCAAGGCCCCAAGTGTACCAAGGGTGCACTTGGTACTGTCTAAATACAATTGGTAGTTTAGGTGCATAGTTGGGAGGCAGAGTGTCCATTTGGGGTTTTCTCCATTGCATTGACATCCTTAGGTATCATGCCAACACTTACAAGGACACAATCAACTCAAATACCTGAAGCACTATATCAGCCCTTATTTTCTAACGTACCAACGCAACCTAAAGCTCATCCAAGAGAAAATAAGGACAAGAAACTCCAACAAACATTTGATAATGACCTAATCAAAGCATCACAACCATTACTTGTGGACCCCTAAGAATGTATCCACAAGATCATAACAACTAAGGAATGACACCACAAACCCTAAACAACACACCTACTATGAGACTCCCTTCAAGAACTTCCCCTACACATAGAATTTTTCAATGGAGTCCTAATTTTGAACCCATATTCGTACCTATACCACCCAGATGTGGAAGTGTACCTACAACTCCTAAGGATGAAGAAACTCAACCATTTGAATTCAATAAACCTAACACAAGTACCTTCAATCTATTGGGACTCAAAATTGCATGCTCGTTTTGAGTCACAAGTTGAAGAAATTTTGAAATCTAGTTCCTATGAATGCTTTTCGTGCATATGTAACCAGCTATCTTTTTAAGGCCTAAGTGGTGTTTTAGTTGTCTAACACCTTTCATTTGGCATATGAATATTTTTTGTATTGTTATTTTGTCATTCTGAGTTGTTTTCTGAAGTGTCATTTTGTACACTTATGCATTCTGCATTTTTAACCTGTGTCAAATAGTGATAGGAGGGCATGTTTGCATTTGAATATCTGGTACCTGGTTAAGATTCATGACTTTCCACTTTGAGTATGATTAGTATGCATATCAAAGAACCTATGTTTGAAGTTTCAAGTCATTTTGACATGTTTTGACTAGGTTTTGAATGTCTCAAAGTTGGTTAGTTGCCTCTATTGTAAATTTGCATATTGTTCATAATTCTTGGTAGCCCTTTTTGATAAGTTATAACTTTTGACCAGTTGAACCAAATAAGAAAATTCCTTTTGCATCATATTCTAGGGGTTAAAGACTTGCTACGCTCCAGATTTGAAACTACCTTCAAAGGTTAAATATCTAATAATGTGGATTGCTAACTCTAAATATGGAGGTGGAAGAGAAAGTCTCTTACATCCTTGTTTTGTAATGTCCAATTGAGGGTGACCTTTCTGAGTGAATTATGCCCTTGAAGACCTGTAATCATGTTCATTTGGATAATGTTCCCCAATTTCTAATAATCCTATGAATTGAGCTATCCTTTCCTCGGTAGCAACCACTCTTAATCCCCAAACTGAGGCTTCCCCTTCATCAAATGTTGTCATGAACTCCATTGCCACTTCTTCATTGAATTCTATTAATTGTAAGAAGTAACCAAGCCAAACACAAGCATGAAATCATCGAACTGCTTCAATGTCCATGAGTAAAACATTATGAATGACTGGCTCATACCTCTTTAGCTATCCCCCCATCTTCAAAATGTCTGGCTTCCACTCATGCTACCATGATAAATTTTTTCCCCTCTTACCTTTGCAAATTCCCTCTTTCTCTAAACTTCAAAACTAATCTTTATAAAAAAGGAAAAAAAATGTCGCATATCGTTACCAATTCTCATAATCAAGATTCCTTTGTTTTCAACATGTAGAATAATGATACATTAATGATGAAGGAAACTGAGGCTTTAATTGAAGGTGTTCCTATAATAACTCTTAGTCCTTTCAATCATGCCAAGTATAGGAGCTCTTTTCCCAAAAATCACAATAAAAAGGTACGACAGATATAGAAAGATTTTAAAAATTAATGAAACAAAAACTATCAGACTGCCACCAAAGTACATTCTTTAATGTAGACATGACTAGGATAATGTGGAGATGGCATTTGGAAATTACTACACTTTCCCAGCCCCCCACTAAAATCTGAAAAGTGTCCTCACTTAAAAATTTTTGGCATGGGAAGGAGAAACTCGCTTAAGCCTTATATGATATATATAATGCAATATTAGATATAAATACCAAAGCCTATATTATAAAAATGAATAAAGAGTAAAATAAATTGTTATACCTAAAAATTTGAGAGTGTACATCTACATGCAAGTTGATGAGGTGGCGAAGTCTAATGACTATAGAAAGTGCTAATAGTTTTTGTTTATTGAAAGCAAGAAAAATAGTGTGTGGGTGACATGGAGTGTTAGTGGATGGTAGATAGAGAAATGAGATGGGTTGATATGAAGAAAGATAAAAGTGAATGGAAGAATGGGGCCTCATATTTAAATGATGTTTTATTATGAAGGTTCCTAAAATTTTGTCATTGAACTATTTTTAGAAGAGCTAGTGCACTGGTTGGTTGGAATTGTTGTAGGAACTATGCTTTAATCTGCGGCTTATGATAGAGACACAACCTATGGCCATTTACAAGTAACATAAACAAAATAGGATTAATGGTTGTTAGTTACACTGTGTCATTATCAAATACATGCTAAATTTCATAAGGCCCTAACCATTGAGTCTGCAATTTCTCTAGATTCTCTTTGAAGTGAGAATCATAGAGGAGGGCCCAATCTCCTACTTGGAATTTTTTATTCCTAATATGTGCATCATGCCACTACTTTTACTACTATTAAATAATTTCTATTCTTTCTAAAGCTCTCTTTCATATTTCATCCAAAAAATTCAAGTGGAGGAGTCTCTCTTATTGTGTTGTAGGAAGACTAATGTTCAACTCTAAAGTAGTGCACAATGTCTTGTGTTCAAATTCAATGGGAAAAATTGTTGCTTTACCATAGACAAGCTCAAATGGAGTGAATCTAGTTGTTATCTTCCATGTGGTCCGATATTCCCAAATAGCTTTAGGTAATCTGCTTGTCCAATTCTTATTGTGTATGTGCACTATTTTAGTCAGAATGGCTTCTACTTCTCTATTGGTAACCTTTTCTTGCCCATTTTCTTGAGGGTGATAAGGAATAGATTTATGGTGCCTTATGTTGTGTTCCTTCATAACCTCAGTTATCAAGTTTTATGTAAAATGAGCTCCTTGATCTATGACAAGTTCTTTGGGCACTCCATAATAGGTGAATATTTCTTCACACAGGAACTTCGCTACTTTCCCATCTCTGGCATTTTACATTGCTCTAACTTCTACCCATTTAGTTACATAATCCATACATACTAAGATGTAGGATTTTCCACTTGATGGTGGATCAATTAGACCTATGAAGTCCATGCCCCACTTATCAAAAGGTGCAACTACAAGCTATGGATTGAGTGGCATCTCATCAGTTTTGGTTGGTCGGCCCATCCTCTGGTATTTTTCACAATTAGTTTATATGTCACTACATCCTTATGTAACATTGGCCAATAATATCACATTGTAAGTATCTTCAATGTTGTTCTTTTCCCTACAAAATGGTGTCCACATGGTTCATCATGACAAGCACATAGTATATCATATATCTTATCTTCCTTGACACATCTTCTCATCAAATTGATCTAGTCCCACATATAAGAGACTATTATCTCTCTAGGAATATTGAAAAATTTTATCTACTACCTTTCTCTTTTGTTTATGAGAGAAGTGTGGGGGTAGTCTATTTGTAGCAAGATAATTTGCAATGTCTACATACCATGGTGTATGAGTTGTTAAATGGAACAAGTGCTCATCTGGAAAGGTGTCTTCAATTAGAGTTGGATCTTCATCAATAATGGTCAATCTAGACAAATAATCTACAATTATGTTGGATTTTCCTGGCTTATCAATAATAGTAATATCATATTCTTGTAAGAATAAGAGCCATCTTTCCAATCTACCAGTGATAGTTGGTTTGTTCATTAAATACCTTATAGCTGAGTGATTAGTATGAACAAAAATAGGATATCCAGTCACATAATGTATGAATTTTTTCAATTCATAGACTAAAACTAAAATTTCTTTTTCAATTATTGAGTAATTTAGATGAGGTCCATGCAAGCTTTTACTAATATAGTAGATAGCATTTTGAAGATTAGTAGGCTTTTATCCTAATACAACTCCTATGACATAGTCTAATGCATCAATATGAATATGAAATGGAATTGACCAATCTAGTCCCTATAAAATTGGCGCCATGGTGAGGAGTTTCTTAAGTTGTAGGAATGCTTCATTACATTCGGGTGTCCAAATAAATTCACTTCCTTATTCAACAATGTGTACAAAGGACTAGCTATTTTGCTGAAGTATTTTATGAAATTCCTATAATATCTAGCATGACCTAAAAGAGATGTTACATCTTTTGGTTTTGTAGGTATGGGCAGTGTTAGAGTTACCTCTATCTTAGCTGGATCTACTTGTATTCCTATAGCTGATATGAAATGGCCAAGTACCACTCCTTCCTACATGAGCGTGAAACATTTTTTACTATTAAGTGCTAGATTATGTTCTTTACATTGGATAAGAACCTTTTCAAGATTCATCATAGTTTCTTCAAAAGTGACTCCATATTTTGTGAAATCATCCATATATATTTCCATACAATCATGTGATATATTAGCAAAAATGCTGATTACAACTCATTGGAATGTTGTAGGGGCATTACATAGGCCAAATGGAAAAATAGAATATGCAAAAGTACCCCATGGGCATGTAAATGTGGTTTTGTGTTGACCTTTAGGAGTAATACTTATTTGATTATAACCACTATACCCATCTAAAAAGGAGAAATACTTCTTTCTAGCTAGAGTGTCTAGAACTTGATCAATGAATGGTAAAAGAAGGTGATCCTTTTTGGTTGTCTTACTCAATTCTCTATAATCTACACAAATCTACTATTTCACTCCCTTTTTGGGCACTATGACCAGGGGTGACACCCATCTACTATTAGATATAGGATAAATAAAACCAACATCAAGCAATTTTTGCAATTCAGTTTAACTATTTCTCTAAGGGCTAGATTAATCCTTCTATGGGGTTGAAGAAGTGATAGGCACCCTTCATTGATGTATATTATATGATTACATAATGTAGGACTCAACCCTTTCCCCATGGACCCATGCAAAAGCATTTTCATGTTTTTGAAGCAACTCTATTAATTGTTTCATCTATGTGGAAGATAATTTGGGGTTGACATGGAGATTATGACCTTTTGATAACTCAACAATAGTTGTAGACTCAATTATAGAAGCTTTAGAGATTGGACTTGTATCTAATTCACATGGTAAGAGTCGATGAATAATGTCTGGCTCCTTGAGAAGAATACAAATCTCATTACATTCCTCATATGTGGTTAATTCTAACATGAAACTATCAGATACATCTTTTTCTACCACACAAGTGTTAGTAAGAATACTCTAAATTACTGAATCCTCTTCATCCAACTTTAGAAAATATTGTCTATGTGACATCATAAGTTGTGCTATAGAGTTTAACTCTTCTTCTCCATCCCCTAAATTTTGTTAGATAGATGTTCTTAAATTTGGTTGTAGTTGTGCTGGAGGATATAAATCAAATTTCTTTGTTGCATGACCATTAGATATGGTCATATTCCCTAACCTAAAGCTTATATTTGCATTAGCTATAGCTAACCATGGTCATCCTTAAATGACAAGGTAACCAGATTGACTTTGGGAGAAAATCATAAAATTTGCAAGGTACTCTAGAGAGTCTAGGGGTATGACTATGCCTTTTATCATCCCATCAAGAGTGACAGTAGAACTATCTATAAGTTGTAGAATTGTTGGAGTATCCCTCAATCCCTCTATTTTCAACTTCTTCATAGTATCCTTAGTCATGATATTTATAGTGACACCAAGATCAATTAAAGCATTTTAAAAAAACTAACCATTTATATCACATTCACAATTGGACTTCCTGGATTAGAATATTTAGGAATGATCAATTTTCCTAACATAATGTCATCCAATTGTCCTACAACATGGACTATAGTTGAGTCCTTTTTCTTCCTCCCAGGCTTTTTTAGGCATTCTTCTCTGATGGGTTTGCCATAGATAGGACCATTTTTAATAGCTTGGAATAGGGGTATTTGGACATGCATGTTCTTTAACTAATCAATAATATCAAAAGATTGTTCCTCTATTTGTGCAAGTTTACTTTGTATGAGCTTCTTTGGAAAAGGAGGTTCAACTTTTGGCTGGGCTTGAGCTGAGCTAGTGATATTAGTTGGTTCAACCTCTTTAGCAATTGTGGGTTCTAATGTTGTAGGAGTATCTAGTATTTTAGTTATAAGAGGTAGTTTAGGTGCTGGTAGGGTTGTACCGGATCTCAAATGTATATTTGCAACATTTAGAGTGTAAATAGGATATTGTTGAGCATCAACAAGGTACATGGGTTGTTGTGACTGCTGGTTATTTGGATTTGGTTGAGGTTGTGCAAGTAACCAGGTTTGCTTTTGAGGTCTAGGACTTGTAGGTGGTAGCATTAGTGTAGGTTGTTGGATTGGAGGTGGTAATTGTGGTAATTATAGATTACCAGTATTTTGGTTAGGCCACTATTGAGGTCTTATCCATTGATTTGTAGACTCCCAATTCCCCTAGGGTGGTTGCCATTAGTTTTGCTGATTTTGCCATTGATTATTCTATTGGTTTAGCTAAGAAGGTTGGGAATTTTGAGGCCATTAAGGCTATTGTGGATTATTTTTCCAAGCATTATTTCAATTAGGTTGACTATATTGTGGAGGATCTTAAGTATTATGGTTTTTCCATTGATTACCATATAGATTTAAATTTTGCAAAGGGTCTTGAGGCATACCTTGATGTTGGGACCATGGCCAACATTGAGAAGAAAAGAATACTTGCTCATCATCTCCATCTATCTTGATGTACTCAATTGGAAGATGTTGGTTTTCCATGCTAGCAACCAATTTGCATTGGCAATCTTTCTTCTACTTCTAACAATGTGGGCAGTACTCAACTAATTGTACCTCAACTTTTGCATGTTTCTTATTTGTAGTCATTGTGTCAAGATGTGTAGTGAAATCATTTATAAATTCTTTCTTTAAATCTAAGAGCAAGTTAGATATCTCAAGCTTTGAAATACCCTGACTGATTCCTTTAGTAGCTATACTCCAGTGTCCTTTTCCTTTCTTCATTGTTGATCTTGAGTAATTAAGACAAATTTTCTTGAGGTCATCCCAAGAATATTGATATACATCTCCTCTAGCCATCAAGTCTAATGCTTATAGACAACTATCATTCATGCCTCTCAAAAAGACTAGCTTTTATGAATCCTCAGACAACACATGCTGAGGGTTCTTCTACAATGTATACAAGAAAAATGAAACATAGTCTTCCAATGTTTCTTCCTCCTTTTGTGATATTCTAAAGATATCATATCCTCTTGAATCATTTTCTTTACAATACTCTTTGTATTTTTCTAGAAATAGAGTTTTCATTTTATCCCAAGTACCTACTACATTGGCTCCTAAACCCATGAACCATCATAAAGCTAACTCTTTTAGTGTTGCTGGAAATAATTTGAGCTTATGGGCATCAATGTTGTAGTCAAAGCTATGAAACAGTATGTCAAACTCAAACAAGAAGGTACATGATCTTCAATTGCAAGGCCATAAAACTTTGGAAGAGCATTTTGAGGTATATTTTTAAGATTAGCATTAGTTACAAGACTTGGGAGAGGAAATGGAAAAGTAGGTTGTGCCATTACTAGAGGTATTTGATTATGAGGTTGCTACTAAAAAAGGAACATTGGACACTATATTGTTAACAACTGGTGGATTTAGAGTAGTACTATCAAAAAAATAGGCCAAAATTTTAGCAAAAGGTTGAAGACCACTTACATCCAAAGGTTCTACTCTTGAGGATGATTTTGTAGGAAAAATAGGGCTTGCGTTTGAAAAAGGCAACTCAAATTCTTCTTCAATTTCTTCATTTAGATTAATAGGTTCCCATGGAAGAAATCTACCATATTCATCTCATTGTTTGCCTCTTTGATTCATGCAATTGAATTGGTGACTTGTGAATCAAGCACTCAATCTTGTGGTTTCTAACTAACATACTAATCTAAAAATAGAGGACTCATGAAGGTTCCTAGTTTGATACCATCCTTGGAAATGATGCCAAAAATGGAGGTTTCCATAATAGGTCAAGATAATCACACCACTATTCCTCTCACAAGGATACTATATCCATTCTAAGGACTATCTATTCCATTATGAAAATGCATTTGAATTATCAACCTAGGGACATAAAACTTGAAATAGGTCAGCATAGTATGTGTACTAAGTTCCTTTAAGAGTCTTAGCACCTATGCTATAGGAAAATAAAATGCATGAAAGGAATCTATACTATTGACATAGAACAATAAATATACTTAGACTATAATCAGAGAACTATAGAAACTACAAAAAGGAGAATTATAAACTAGTTAACAATTCAAGCATCCACTATGATCATTTTCCACAAGTGCTACAAGAACTTTCATAGTAATTATGCTACAAGACTAATATAGTAAATCTATCTTAATTAACAGGAAATTGCAATAAATGAATCTACTTTACCTAAATCTATTCCACCTCTCAAGTGGGCCTCCTTGGTTGGCTTCAACTAACTAATAACACAACAGGCAGTCCAAAATCACTCTCTCATTAGAATTATTCTTTTGTTACATGATTGAATAATTCATAGAGAACATAAAAACAACTTCAAAATCCTTTCAACTAACTATAACTTTTTCCTTTTCTCCCATATATCTATATAGAGGATTGGAACTTTTTACAAACATAACATAAAAAAACCAGGAGCAAACATTCTCAGAAGAAAAAAGCAGAATGTCAACCATGACTTTAGAATATTGATTAAGCAACAAAATAATGGTCAATAGATAATGTAACAAGTTGGGTCTCCTAAAATAACTCCTCTTGTAGATGTGGCTTATCACCCATAACTGACCTGCGCTTCTCATGCTATGACCAGTCTTCAGTGCTCCTTTAATATGGTGCTCACCACTCTTTGTGCCACTTATCCATTTCCTAAAAATTGGAAACATTTGAACACATGCACAACAAAATTTCTACTATCATTTGAATATTATAACATAACTTAAAATATTTATATGAAATACTGCACTTTATATATAATATTAAGTAAGGTATATTATATCCACTCTCCATAGGTTTAATAGGTTCTAGTTGCATTCAACATAAGTTCACAAGACATTTAAAACAGATATATTGGAAATATGTTTCAAATGGCTCAAAGAGTAAGTTTAGACTATATAAAAAACTATATCAAATTTGAGACATTAATATGTCTCATCAATTATAACCCTTATTATTATGGTAGCTGTAATATTGGTCATCTCTCCACTAATTAGGTTTTATGTGTGGATCATAGGATCCAAAAATTTTGGGTAGCATGATGAGCTTATTGGCAAGAAAAGTTTTCAAGACAACTTCACTTGAGTTAACCATGGTTGTGTAAGTATGCCTTGTTCTAAAGGGTTTCTTAGCATTGTCAAAATATTGTGGCTTTAAGTTCTCTTTTTTCTTGGAAATGTACATAGCTTTGGATAAGTGACAGGTTGATTTCTTAGTTTTAGGAGCATCTACAACTCCATCATTGACTAAATGCTTTTTTTCCCCCAAGTTTTACTCTTATCCTTCCCATTTTCATTGCTATTTTTACCCTTTTTGAAAATAATGTCACCTTTCTTGATAGCAACATCTTCGATGCAATAGGCACTTTCAACCATGTCATTGAATGAGGAAAATAGTTTCTTCCTAAGATCATAATATAATTTAGGCACAAGTGTGTTGACAAAGATGTCAATCTTCTCAGTCTAAGGAATTTGTTGAGGATACCTAGAATGCAATGATCTCCATCATTATAGGTATGTAGAAAATGGTTCTACTTATTTTTGTTTTATGTTGCATAGATACAACATGGTAGTAGGGTGTTGGATGTTGTATGAATATTGTTGAATGACCCAATGTGCAAGTTCATCAAAAGTTTTAAGGGGAGGCAAAAACTTTGTAATATATTCCATGGCTTGTCCCCTTAAGCTTCTAGGAAATAGTCTCATAAGGTATGTGTCCTTATGCATGAAATCCATGCTAAGAGTGTATATGTAACACACATGGTCATGCCAGTCATCATTTCTATCATATTTTTCATACTTGGGAACCTCTATATTCCAAGGAAATGGAATCACATAGAGACTTCTATCAAATGGGAGAGCATATATGGTTTCTACAAAGGACGTGTTGGGTTTCTCTTTTTCCATTTATAGTTGGGAAAGTCAACTTCTTATCTCTTGAATTTATTTTCTTAGGATCTCAACCTTAGTTGGATCTCTTTTTTGGATGGTATTTTGAATATCATAATCATGAGGGAGTTTCCATCTCTGGGAATTCATATTTTCAAACTATTGGTTTCCATTTTGTTTTAAGGATTTTAAAATAAGTTTTTAGAGAAGTTCATCTTGTTGAAATCTAATGAGGTCCTCACTAGTAAGCTTATTATCTACCACACTCTAGTAGTGTGATTGTGAGGGTCTAGTCTCAACGTATGTCCTTGTAGATTTTGGTGCCATGTTTTTCCCATTATTGCCACAAAATATGTTATTCATAAATGGGTTACTATAGCTAGCATGAGCATGTCTATTCTCAAAGTCATGTGTGCAAGTACTAGTTTTAATGTGTCAATGAGACATTTCTATACCAACTATAAGCCTAACTTCTTCTATTCTTTCTTTATCCAACCAAGCTTGTTCTTCTCTAAGCGCAAAAGGATCTTCTAGGTGTTGGTTCCTCTCCTCAAGATTCATGGTGAGTGAAACACTACTTGTAGCCCTAGGAGTGTTGAAGGGAGTATCAAAGAAAATTTCAATGTGGTAAAGCGGCTTATGCCAAGTAGTAGTGGTAGCCTCTTCCTTCCTACCAAGGTCAAGTTCTTCCTCAGAGGCTTTCTTACAAAGACTTCTAGTAGGATTGAAAAAATTCACAAAAGTAAAAGAGGGATGACTTTCTTAAGTGACTTGGAGTCTAGTCACCATCGACATGTAAAGGAAATCCTTTAGCATGATAAGAATATGCAAAGCCTTTTAGAATTTGAACTTTTATAGTAAAAAAAGTTCACTTGTAAAAAGATAGTGGAGTGAATAGCTTGTCAAAAGTGCTCAAGAATTTATATAACTAGTGATTCCATCCAAGAGTTGAGCAAGAATCTCAATATAAAATTGCCAAGAGAATGAGGTAATCAATTTTTTGACAAGTGAGCAATAGAGACATTAAGTTTGCATCTGAGAGACTAAACTCATCTTTTCATCTTAATATTAAAGAAGACATGAAGATTTAAGACTAGATTATGGTGAGGCCAAGTACAAACACTCCTAATTAAACTAAAATGAAATTGAGACTCAATTATGAAAGCAATAGAAACCAGGCAATAATTTGCAACACACTAGGTGATATTATTAGATCAATAAATTTTATCATATGATAATTTCTACAATAGGTAGGCATTACTCTCTAGACAAGTGATACTTTTTAGTAGGTTGCATGATAGAGTATAACATATTAGGTTGATAGAATTTTTTAAGAGAGGTGATACTTCTAGTAGTTAGAATTATCATACAATATTTCTTTGAACTAACATGCGATAAAAAATCAACAAATTCTGCAACATGTGACTTGGTGCCTAAAATGTCTGCATTTTGATTCAATTTTCAAGTGTTTTTAGGCCAAAATATAGTTGTAGTAGAGGAATAATTCAATTTCTAATATTAGATACAGAGTTTAAAAAATAATTGTGGACACAAACATATGTCTTCAAATAGTTGAACAAGGGACAAAGAAACCTTGTCAACACAAGCAGTTGTGATATCTCAAAAACTAAAACACTATGAATGCTAATGACATGTGTATATTCAAAATGTTTTCACAAGTCTATCACATTTGAGAACATACCAAGTAGAACTACCTAAGGTCACAACTCATTACTCAACAACTTGGCCTACACTTGATGCCCCCTCACCTCACACAAAGTGGTTTCCCACAATAGATGTTGATTTTTTCATGGAGGTTCCATTGGCATAACCAAAGGGAAAAAATTGGTGAATGTAAAAATCTTGGGGTGATTAGTGCAATCCACTAAGATCAATCCTTGCACCAAGATGTTGAGAAGATAATAAAGCTAACTTCAAATCCTATGGTTTTTAGATAGGGTCTCATTTGTAACACTCCTCTTGCACCTCATAATATGACACCTTGTCAGAGACAAGTAATGTACCTTGCAGCCACAAGAGTACCTTATGCATTCTTTCTTAGTGCTTCCTCATGGTCACAATCTGACAAGTACTTCCACTAAATGAGGAAAAGTGCTACACCCCCAAGGCTTTGGCCTTTGCCAAGGGGTTTATAATTATAGTAGGCTAGTTTAGTTGGGTTATACTTGTTCCCACTTTGGATCATTCCTATTGGTATCTTTCCACTAATAGTAGATCCGCTAAAGGAGATATCTCACTAGGACATAGACAAAATGGGTCCACACCAAAGAGTTTAAGATTTTTTATTTACCCAAAGGGTGAAGAGAATACTCTCCTATTCTTATTGCTTCCCACAAATATGCAAAGAAGATTAATTAAGACCAATACAAAGTGGAATATACCACTCACTTTTGAGACTCAATGAAGGGTCAAGATTTTTGATTCACCATTGGGGTGAAGAGCATACTTTCAAACCAAAAATGAGACCTACTTGCAAGTTTTTACATACCTAGGAAATAAAATAACTAGTATATGTCATACATAGAAATGAAATAAAACATCAAGAAAACTTGGTTTGCTTGTTTTTCCTTTTCTTTTCTTGGGCAGCCCTATAAATATATTAGTAGCCCTTTCTAGAAATTAGATCATTTGACATAAGTTCTTTTAATGAGTAGCTAGGAAAGTAATTTTAGTAAAACCCTAAAAAAAAATACATTAGTTCATCAAAAAGGGTTTTCTAAAAGTAATTAACCTAGAAAATCTCTCTGGTTAGATAGTAAATAATCTAGAAAACTCAAAAATAAGATGCCTCAAGAACCCAAAATGCAAATAAAAACCAAAATGATTTTCAATTATGTGTTGGGTAACACTTTCTACTATAAGATTGTCATACAAGACTTCTCAGAATAGCTAGGCAATAGAATCTACCTATGTGATACTTCATTTCAAATGGTAGGATATTCCTCACAATAGCCAAGTGCCAAAATGTGAACATGTGTTTGATACTTTTCATTGGTAAAGTATCACATAGCATATGTAATACCTATCTTATGGTACTGGAAAAGTATTGTACAATAGTTTTGTCTACAAAATTTTAAAAAAACATGAAACAAAAAGAAACAAATACAAACAAGAAGGTAAAACAAGGATGTTCTACCCCATGATGGGTGTCAAAAATGTACACACAAAAATGCACACTTCTCTAAATCCTTCTATCCAAGGTATCTCATGGATTGAGAGCCTAAAATGTCAACCTAGAGCTCCCTAGTCATGATGTGCAAAGGAATGCAAATTTCTCTTAACTAAGCATAATAATGCAGCCCCTTACAAGAACACCATGAAATGGGAGATTATAAGATAAGAGAAAGGATGCTAGTGTCTAAGAATCACTATGAGATCCTATGCTAAAATATAACTAAGCTACATGGAATGAAAGAAATGGAAACTAACCAACAAGATGAGAGTGTTACAATCCTTCTAATTAAGCTAGATGTGCTACTCTATTGAATAATTATGACACTAAGCTAGTATGCTATGCAAAGGTGAGAATGAGGCAACAAGACCTTCCAAAGCACTGAGAGTACCTATAGAAAAACCTCCACCATAAAAATAGTAAAAAAAGAGTGGAACCTTAGATGAGGAGAGAGATATACCTTTTAAAGAAATACAAATGGAGGAGATCATGAGGCAAGAGGATCTAATCATGAGTGGGGAGTTGAATTTTACATGATCTATGCACAATCATTTATACCAATCACAAAGAGTTGAATTTTGTGTCTCCATGTGAGACAAAAGACTTTTCTTTTCTTTTAAAAATAGGAAAATACTTTTATGAGTGCAACTTGGGATAAGAGATGAAAGGGGTCTTTTATTTAATTAAAGGGGGACATGTTCCTTTATATTAAATAAGACCTTAGGATATAGTAGTCAAGCTATAGGATCAAATAAATTCATTTTTGAAGATTTGATCAAGAGAAGTGATTTAATAATTTTAGCAAAAATGGTGAGAAGGGGTTTAGTAGTCTAGATTACCATTTTTGGGTGATTACACCCTCTAGACTAGAGAATGGTATTTTTCCTTTTTATGAGATGAAATTTTCCTCTTTATCTTCTTTCCTAACCCAAGTCATTTTCATCTCATTTATGATTTCATCAAGACTTACAAGATTCTTCATTTTCCTTATTGTGAGTGGTTAGGTGATTGGTTCCTATTTTTTTGTCTATGGCAATGTGTCACACTTTGTTACAATGAAAACAATCTATTGAAATACAATCTCTAGTATTACCTTTTTGTGCTCTAAATGTACAATTTTTAGTTAAGTGTATAGACTTACCAAACACCAAGCATGTATAATTGAATTATTTCTCTTCTTTTTAAAAGTTTATTAGTTGAGTAATTGTTCTAAGAAATTTTACCTTATATTTGCATTCCTCATCTTTATGTCCATAGCTATTTCAAGAGTAATAATAGTAATTGAAAATATTATTGTTTAGTTTATTGTTAGGTCTAGATCTACACCCATATGCACTATGACCATATTTATGACAGCTATAGAAATGATGTTTAAATGACATGGGCTTATTTGTTGGTTTCATTATACATACATTTGTAGTATGACTAATCTTTCCATAGTTAAAATAAGTGGGTTTGTTAAACCTCATACCAATAAAAAAAATGCCTCTTACACATTGATCTTGGTAGAAAAAGGGGTATGAGAGGGTTGGGAGAGGGTTTGAAAGTCATTTTCACTCTCTCATTTGAAGGAAAAGAGCTCTGAAGCAAGGAAGATGGACCAGCTACCCAGGGAGCAAAATCATGGAGAAAGTGTCTATACCTAAAAATGAAGGTTATATGTAGGACCATTGGTGAGTACATCAAGCCCTCCTCTATGTATTTTATCCTTTTCATTTGTTGCGACATTTGATAGGGGTCAAATGAGGCCCAATCAGGGTCTTGAGGGTAGATTAGGGCATCAAAACACCCCAAGTGTGCTCAAAATGCACCCAGGTGTGCTCTAAGAACACTTGGAATGTCCAAATTCACATTGAGTTCACTTGGCATGCCCAAGTGCACTCTGAGCATAGTTGAGGGCCCCAACTATGCTCCAAAGCTACTCCGAGGCCCCAAAATCAATTAAGATGGGCCCAAAATAGCTTAGAACTTAGAACACATGCCCAAAACCCTAGAAAAAGGCCAAAACACAAGTGAAATTGGTCAAATATGGTAAAAAGTGGTCAAAGTTTGTCAAACTTAGGTTAGATTTAGGGAAAACCTAGTAGAATGCTAGTAGGGAGGATTACAAAGGACCAAAAAGAGTGCAAATGAACTCAGAATGACCCAGAATTTGGTGTACATGTTCAAAACCATAGGAAGATTTCAAAACATAGGTCAACCTAGGTAAACATTGTTAAATATAGTCAAGCTTAGTCAAACCTAGGCCATATGTTCGAGAAAATTGATAGATATGTAGGTAGAAGGTCAAAAATAAGGAAGATGAACTCATAATGACCTAAAATTTGGTAGGTCCATGTTCAAAACCATAGAAAGAGGTCAAAAAATAATTTAACCTAGTAAAAAATGACCAAATTTTGTGAAAATTGGTCAAACATAGGGCAAACTTGGTAGAAAGTTAAAGGAGGTTGACAGGAAGTGTATGGTTATGTAGGAATGTAGGAATTAATGATGAAGATGATTTTGGTGTATCTGAGTATGAGACCATCATGGTGGTGAAAGATGAATGTTAGAAGCCAAAGGAGATGAGATGAGGACCAATTAGTATGAGGTTAGGACTATTGCTTTCATAAAGTGCACTATATGTCAAAGGAGCTTTATTTTGATATGGAAAATAGGATGCAACACATCATGGCAAAAGGAGCTAGAGTGCAAATGCAAACCTTTTGCATAAACAAGAATGATGCAGAAATAAAATGACCTTGTCCTTCATGAGAGATATATACATGTCATAGAATCTCAAAGCTACATTTAATCAACATAAAACAAAAGATGATCATCAACCATCCTAATCACTCTCATAGATTAGTTTAAATCATTGAGTGAAATAGGAACATGATCAAAGAAAAAAAAAGAAAAAATAAATCACTCACTAAACAACAAGAGAAAAAATCTATTCTTGTCCATTATTACTTGCTTTTTAGTGTCTTTTGTTTGTGTTAGATTTGTTATGTGATAAGTTTCATTGTCAATTCTATTGATAGTGATAAGTAAGAGATAATTTCCATAGCAAGTCAAATTAGGATATTTCTATCAAGATTTAAATGTGATTTTGAGTCAAACTCATTGACCCATGTCTCATGAATAGTGATTCAACATGAATCCATCTCTCATGAGAATAAATGGAACACTTAGCACTTGTTGGATCTAGGTGATGCTCACAAGGGTGCAGCACCGAGACTTCCCAGGAGGTCACCCATCCTAGTACTACTCCATTATGAGCATTCTTAACTACAAAGTTTCCTCCTTTTTTAAACCCAAAGCTTGTAATCCCATTTGAAAAACCTTCACCAAGTGTTGTGCCTTATGAACCATTCATTAGAAAGCCCCTAGTACCAATGGAAATTATCTCCTACTTATCAATTGATAATCTTAAGGGGCTTTCTAATGAATGGCTCATAAGGCACTAAACTTGTTGAAGGTTTTGCAAATGGGGTTGCAAGATTTGGGTTTAACCATGGAGGAAAATTTGTAGTTAACTACACTCAAGATGGAGTAGTACTAAGATAGGTGACCTCTTGGAAAGTCCTGGTGCTTCACCCCTATCAGCATCACCTAGATCTAATGAGTACTAAGTGTTCCATTTATTCTCATAACATATGGATTCATTTTAAATCACTACTCATTAAACATGGGTCAATGAGTTTGACTCAAAATTACATAGTCAAATCCTGATAGCAACCTCAATTGATAGTGTCAAGTTGGATTTATTATTGGTTCATGTTTTTGATTAGATAAATAGGTTTGACACGGACCCTAAAACCCAAGAGTTAAAACAATAACAAGGCTAATAATAAACGTGAAAATCCTAGACAAAAGAGTTCAAGTTCAAAGGTTGATAATAAGCCCAAGGCCTAGCCTAAAAAAAAAGATCATAGAAAAGACCAAGAATATAAAAAACTTAGAAATGACAACGGAAAAAGCCCAAAAAAAATTCCAAAAAATAAATTGAGACAAAAGAACAGGCAGTGGATTAGTCCTGGTTATTTCTCTCTAGGTCTTGCATGGCCTGAGCAACCTCATAGGCCATCTAGTTCTCCTCAGCCTCTTACTGGTGTGCCCTTTGATCCTCCTAGTCCTGACCATTATTGATGTTGTCCTTTGTAGTGTCGACCACCAATCTAGCTTTGTCCCTGTCTTTTCCTTCCTCTTCTTCCTTCATAATTCTATCTTTGGTCCTACCAGTTAAAGAAATAATGTTGTTGTTAATGGAGCTTAGCAGCGAAATCATCAGGTTCGAGAGTTTATGATTGTAGATTTCAAGGTTTTTTATCCTTCTCTCCACTAGACTGAGCCTCACCATTGCCATCTCTATTATCAAAATTTGCTCCATTCCTATTATCCTCCATATGACCCACCTGCTCTTTGACCTCCTCTAGCTCATGGAAAAGCCACTTAATTGATCTGAAGTTATCAATCATACTATTGTGGGCATTGTTCAAGAGGTTCAACCCAAATTCCCTTGCATTATCCAAAATAGCCACAATCGTTGGGTCTATAAATTCTTCAAGCCGCTCCTCTTCTTGGTTTTCCACAAGGACCTGCAAGTTCATGGCCTCTCTAAAAATGCCCATTTTTTAGGTCCTAACATTAAATTTTTTCCAAGATTTCCTCCTGTCTTTAACCTGCACCTCCCCACCCTTAGTCTCAGAATCCATTTTTTTCTCCTTAGGTTGGGCTTGAGTATGGATAGGAGAAAGAAGTAGCAAAGACATATCCCATTCTTGCTACAATCTCTCATCCTCCAGACCCTCCCTCTTGTGTTTCTTCTCTCCCTGGTCTTCCTTATTTTCCTCCTGCATCTCCTTTTCCTCCTCTTTCATCTCCACATCCTCCTCATCATCGCTATCAACCTTCACATCCTTTACAAGTTGTTTCTGCCCATGAGCCCTAGGGCTTTTCCTTCTTGGGGTAATAGAAGAAGGTGAATTCTTGACCTGAAGGGTGAAAATTTTGTTAGTGGAAGAAATCTTGCCATCCTCAGAGCTAAAGTTCTGAATATCATTAGAGTCTGAAGAGAAGCTGGAGCTTCTAGAGGTCACATTCTTAGTCTAAGGGGGGAGCATTGCTTATAGTCTGAGCCTTAAAGTGCTCATAAATGAGTAGCAAGAGCCCCTCATGCAGAGCAGGGTTATCAGTGGGCTTCTTTTTGAAGCTAACCACTGCCTTGCTCATGGAAGTTAACAAGTAAAAAGGAAAAGAAATTTTATAACTGTGCTGAAAATAATTCAAAAGAACAAAGTGGTGGGTATGAGCCCAATAAAACCTAGGGTCCAAAGTAATATACTTGATTACAACTCTCAAAACATACCTCCACAGTTTCTTCATGGTATCAAGAACATAGTATGTGTCAATCTTCTTTAGGGCTTTCAGTTCCTCTGTATCCTTCACAAAATCCTGCATAGTGTTAGCTGAGAGCTTCTTGTCCCTGAAAAACTTAAAACCCTCAATCAGGATTTCAGAAATGGCCGATATCACATCCTTAGTGATCATGAAAGAAACCCTATTCATCTTAACTCTGTCATCCTTCCATGAACCAACCATACTATTGGTCACCTCCTGATCAAAACCATGTAATTTCACAATGTATCTAGTAATCCCACCCTGATCTTGCTGCTCCCAATCTTTTTCCCTACTCCTCCATTTCTCCATTTCACCAATCGGCTCCTTTCTACACCTTTTTCCTACCATATCCGCCCTTTGTGCACCCTCAATTCTCATATGTACCTCACAATGTGACTGATAGGCACCTCTTTTTTTTAGCAGAATATAGGAAGAAATAACCTTTCTATTGCTTCTATTGCAAATACAAAAAAAGACCCAAAAAGCATGTCAAAAAGTCTGTAATAAATTATAGATCGTGTGATTTTTATTGAAGTGTAGTGCTTTGAGTTTCACTCTATGAAAGTGTGAGTGTTTAAGAAAAAGGGTTAGTTATCTAAAGTGACTATTTTTAAGGTTTATTGCAAAATTTTGGTGGGGTTTGTGATTTTCAAGGTTTTTGAGGATATTTGATGTTTTGTGCTACTTGTTCCTTTGGGGCACTTTATGATTTTTAGGATTTATTTCAGAATGTTTTATGATATTTAGTAGTCTTTTAGGACATTTTATGATTTTTATATCAGTTTGTCCAGGACATTTTATGATTTTTTTATGGGTTTGTTTATGACATTTTATGATTTTTATGGATTTCTTTAGGATGTTTTATGATTTTTAGTGATTTGTTTAGGATGTTTTATGATTTTTTATGGATTTTTTATGTTTATTATGATTTTTTCGGGATCATATCTGAATTTTATGGTTTTCTCATGATCATATCTAACTTTTTAGGATTTTTCAAGATTGTATCTAGATTTTAAAGAATTTTTTTAGGATCATAAAGGATTCACAAGTGTGGTCGCTAGTACATTTGGGTTGCATTATTGACCTAAATTTTGATAGGAAGCCAATTTGTCTTATCAAATACATTTTTAAAAAAATATGATCTCGATAACATCAAAATTTTGATGATAGTGAAGTTTATCATTGAAATTTTGAAAATAGTTAAGTTTATCATCAAAATTTTGACATTGTCCAGGATATAAACAAAAGAAAAGAAAAGTGAAAATTCATTTATTCATGTAGCAAAGTGTGGGTGGGAGGCTTCAAAGGTGTGACAAACAATCATTCAAGGTAAGGGGTTTCTTGGCTTTGATCTTGCATAATGGAACTAATTTATTTTTGGAGCCATTTCTTGCATATATGATATTTTAGGGTTTGACTTGGTACATTAATAAAAGAAAATTCAAATGGTGAAATTCATGTTGAATAAACAACCAACACAATCAAGAAAATCTCACATGCCCTATAATGTTTAACAAAATTTTACTTTTTAGATATCTTTGAGTATGAATCAACACAATCACTTTCTTAGAATGTTTTGGATTCACTGCTTATTAAAATTCTCTCATAGCCCATTGGCATTTAATGTTTTCTAGGGATCCCTCTGTACAAATTTTTAGAACTTCAGAGATAAGATTAAAGATTTGAGACTCAAATTAGGGTGATATATAGCGACCATTATGGGTTGCTAATTCAAGGGCATTGGTGGCTAACCTAAGTGAATGCCCTAGCTAGAAAGAAAAGAATTCTTTGGGTGTTGAATGCTCTACAATGGAATAGAATATGATCAGTCGATGAAAGTTGTAAGGTGAGAACAAGGTGATGTGATAGTTTGAGAAGTCTCTTCATATCTCCATTCATTCTACTCTACAACATCTGAAAGTGCTCAAGGAAAAATCATATAGAAATTGGGTTATGTTAGAATAAGTAATCATATTCTAATTGGTGGCAAGCTCTCTAGGTTCAAAATAATGAAAAACTAGTAGAAGATAGTGAAATTGATCAATAGAAAAATGGAATATAATGTTTTAAAAATTTTGATCAGTGCCAAATTGACAGGTAATAAGTGAAATTGTGTCAACATCAAAATGATAGACTGTCATTTGATGAACACCCAATTGGTAGATAATGATACAGAAATACAATGGGAGATAGAAGTGAATTGTCTGGTATATTTTTACAATAATAAAATATAACTTGAATCCAATGTTGAACTATCTAGGATCTTACTTCAATATCAAGGCTATTTCTAATTAGTAATTGATGAAAAATGAGGTAGTTAATTACAATTTAGAATTTAAGCAAGAAAACTAAAGTTTTAATCCTAATTTTGAAATAACCAATCAACTTAAAACCATTGATTTGAATTAGTAAGTAAATTGATACCTTTCAATGGTATTACAAAATTATAATAAGATTTTGATACAATCTCCTAAATATACTTAGAAAATTTCAAGAAATAACGGTGTCTAGATTTTTTAATCCTTCATACTATGGCTCCTACCTTTTTAAGTGTTTCACATTGTACTTTGACTATTGTATATGGTGGAATGTATATGCTATGGATTAGTTTCAAAAATTATCAATGTATTATTTCTTATTTACTATATTTTACATTTTTCTTAACAAGGAAAGAAAAAAAGAGGAGAAATTCCCTTGAAGCCTCAACATTGGACCCAAAACTGTAAGCCTAAATGTTTCTTTACATGAATTTCTTTCTTTAACTTATCCTTTCTAATTTTTTTGTTGAATAAGTATCTATGTTATGAGTTTGTATTTTTTGATCTTATAGTTAATTTATTGACTTTATCTGAAATAACATCTAGTTACATGCATATAGATGAATTTGATATGATACTTTTTGAGGGTTGTATTATACAATGTGCTAGATTATCCAGGGATACATCCCCTATTATTTTTTAGGCATGCCTATCCTAGGGACATGGGACACCTAGGGGACATCCCTAGAAATTTTTCATATTGACAAAAATCTCTCTAAATAACACATTTAGCATAAGCATTCTACATATTCTTATATTTTATGGTTCTTTAATGTATATGAACATACTTTATCCATGATTTAATCTAATGACACTGATACATGTCTTGGTAGTTCTTTGACTTTAATCAGTCCTGATCTAGATTTAAAAAACTAAAACAAGATAGAAAATTGTGATGACCCTTTTATGGATGATTGTGATAATCTACCATTTGACACTACACAAATGGAACTTATGAGCAGGTAGATCTTGATATTTGTGATGACATTGAGACATGTCTTGATAGTTGTTTGACTTTAATGAGTCCTAGTCTAGATTTAAAGGTTCACATTCTTTGTTTTTGAGTTAGTATGATAAGGTCAAGAACTCTTGAATTCAAACATTGGAAAAATCAATTTGAGATATTTGTATTCAAATATGTTGTCTGGAGACATCATCATAGGATAGGTAGTCTAGTAGCATGACATATATTGAGACAACTTCTCCAACAATTGTGGATTCTAGTCACTCTTTGCAAGAAGTACTAGTCAATCTTTCAGATTTAATTTAGTGGGATGAATTCTTGACAGATAATGTAGGTTTGTTTTGTGATCTCATCTTGTAGATTTGACCAATACACTTAAGGACATTCTTCATCTCTTTGATGATGACTTTATCATAGGCACTACCCCGACACTACCCCATTTATAATCTTGGTTTTCATTAGCTTCCACTTGGCCTTATCCTATCACTATCTTCATTAATTAAGCTTATACATCATCTGGCTATGGAATTCTTTGTGTAATATTTGAGAAGAGTTTAGAGACATCATGCATTATGATTTATTTTACTATTTGGAATGCAAAAAGACCTTGCATACATATTCAATTTTTCTTATTCCCAACAAGAGGAACATTGTTTAACATTCTTGATTTTCATCATTGTTTATTGAACATCCAACATTTATTTATTTTATATGTATATATTAACCCTTGGGTAGCATAATTTATGGTTTGGTTAAAGATTCTTGATTGGTTTAAAAGTGCCACAACACTTATTCATGCCCCCTCACCACCACCCCCTAGTGTTCCTTGATCCTAACCCGATCTTGCCAAAACCATCCATACTTTTATTCACATTTGTTGTAGCAACATACATAAATGAATAATTTTTTCTTTAAAATCAATGCCAATATTTATATTATATAATTCATTTGATTTTTTTATATGCCATCTTTATTGAAAAGATAGTAATACTTAATTATTTAATTATTATTGATTATATGCAAGATACTACTAATGCTTTTATGTTTATATTTGATATAATTTTATAGCCCTAATATTTTCTTGTGAAGAAAGTCCAAACTTAACAATATGATCCCAAAACAAAGTAAGGCAATAATTAATAGATTTTTGTCTCAATTCAAAAGAAACAATGATGAAGAATGTTATTGTCATTGCAAAAAATGCAAGGGTTTAAAGCATCAAAGAATTCTGATCACAACAACTTAGAGACATTGTAGGCAATATGATCACATTGAAAGGGGAAATGATTTTCGTCCTTTGGTGAATGTGGATTTCAAACTAGTGGAACATGAAGGTGTGAATATTGAAGTAGAAGGTAATGCTCCCATAGAAGAAGATGATCTTGAGGCAGAGAGCACAATTGAAGATGTTGGTATTAGTGCAACTAATAATGTTCCAAAGAATAGGATTAAAGAAGATGCTACTAACACAATTGATGAAGATGATGATAGTCATACATCTAATGATGATGATGAAGAGAACCTTGATATACATGTAATTGAAAAGGTATACAAGCCCTTGTACCAAGGCTTCCAAACAACACTTCTCTCTATTGTATTCTTACTAGTAAACTTCAAGGTTATAACTAGTATTTCCAATGTATCAATCTCACATATGCTAAGATATAGTTCATTTTTTCCATCTTCTATGTCAGCATACCATAAATTTTATTTATATTAACAATTTTTTTCCATAGGTTGATAGGTGAATGTTTTTTACCACTATTAAACATTCTACCTCACTCTTACTGAGAATTAGTGACCATTATGAAAGATATTGGAATGGAGTATCAAAAAATACATGCATGTCCCAATGATCATATTATATATCATAAACAACATGAATTTTCAATAGAATGTATTGATTTTCATATTATTATATATCAACCAAATCAAATAATGAGAAAGGTTCCTCGCAAAGTTCTTTGGTACATTGCCATTATTCCATGTCTACAATGATTATTCAAGTGTACTAGCTTGGAACAATTTATGGATTACCATGAACATAATAGAAGTCAAGATGACATTATAAAAATTCCTATAGATGGTTCTAAATTTAAGAAAATAGAAGATATGTGGCTATTATTTAAAGAAGAACCTCATAATCTGAAGCTTTTATTGGTAGCAAATAGTTTTAATCCATTTGAAGAGATGAGATCTGTTTACTCAGTCTAGCCTATTTTTGTTATCAAGAATAACATTCATCCTTGGATGCCTATAAAGAGGGATAACATAATGTTGGAAATAATTTTGTACCAGTTATTTTTCATTTAATAGTTATCTAAATTGATTTATAAACATAGTATCAAAATGGCTGTAATAATTATGTTTTGTTTAAGTTCATTCAACTAGGTAAGTACCAAGTGAAAGACATGAATGTATATATTGAGCCCTTGATTTATGAGTTGTTGGAGTTATGAAATGGGGTCACTATGTAAAACATCTCTAGATCAATGAGTGAAAGGAAATTTTAATTACATGTAATGCCTATATGAACAATACATGATGTCCATATACTAACACATTTTTGTGGTATATAAAACTATTAATGCATATTTTTGGTATGTAATATTGCTAACACATTTTTTGTTGTATGTTTGAGTTATGTGTGACAATTGCAAATATGAATCTTATAGTACACATGTCATCCAATTATACATGATCTTGTAGGTCTTCAAACAAAGGAAAAATTTTCACGTCCAATTTGTGGTCCAAAGATGAAATCTTGTCATTCAAAACATTTAAGAAAGTAGGTGTTTGATAAGCAGATATACTTTCTCCAAGAAAATCATAAGCATCAAATTACCAGAAAATATCTTTTTAATGGAAAATAAGAGACAACATCAAAGCCATGAAGAATGACACCTCACATGTGGAAGTTGGAATACAATAGAATGAATTATTGAGGTAATGTCGTTCCATTTGATGCAAGTTTTTGCATGAAATTTAAATTTGGATATGTTTTGTTTTTTACTAATGAGATAATTGATTTTCATGAAGGTCATGAAGGAATCTATGAGAAACATCTAAAAGGACTTGAAAGCTATACTAAAAAATTTATTAGGTTTTTATACTACAAGAACCTCTCAATCATGCATTTGTTTGATGCTATGCAAATTGGAATGAATGTAACATAGGCACTATGAAAAATATTAGATGGAAGCTATGAGAAAGAAAAATTAGTCAAAATTTGCAATGCATTGATAAATCCAATCATGCATTGAATTTTTTCCTTGAATCAAATAGAAATGGAAAATAGATTTATATGAGCATCATTCCTTGGTTATTGACATAGCAAAAAATTGATGTCATATATGAAGCCATAAAAAATAAATCCCAGAAGATTTTTTGAAAACATAATTACTCTCATATTAAAGAAAGGTGATTTTGGGTCAAGTTTGAAAACACATGATTAACATACCTTCATCAAGGTAAGTCATGTTCTTCTCTATTTACAATAAATTTGTAAAACATCATGTACTTCTAATTGTTTTATTTTATAATATATTGAAAAGATCATTTTATTATTACTGTAGTATGTTGTACCTCTATCTCTCCCACACAACTTTGACAACATGAGTGTCAAACACGTTATATATTATCTTGGGAAATACGTGAGGTTAGAAGTGTTATTTGTTAGATTTATTGTATAGAAGTATTATTAATCTTGTTAATATATTTTTGTGTGATGAATATCTTCTAGGTGGTTGTCATCTAAATTTTTTTATAAAAAAGACAGAAATGGAAGAGAAAAATTCCTCAACTTTTGTGTGAGATGCAACAATGTCTACCTTCAATTTTTTTCAATGCACAAGAACACTACCTCATACATCTAGTTGAGGAGATTGAATTGTGTGGAACTACACAAACTAGGTCAATGTGGATGGTTGAGAGGCACTTGGATTTTTTGAAGGGCTTGGTTTGATAGAGAACATGTCCTAATGGTTCCATGGTCAAGGGATATATGGTCTACTAGACCATGATGTACATTAGTGAATATCTTCCCAAATTTGCATCAAAGATCCATTTAGATCACATTTGGGATCACAACTCCATGAATATATTCAAAGGGGAATACATGATGGGTAAAGGTAGATTTAGGAAAGTGAGAGGTAATTATAAGATGTTATTATAGTTATTTAATTCTTATCCATTGTCAATATAAGTTGTTTCTAACTGGTTTATTTATTTGAGATAGTTGCTCATTAGTGGGATGCACTTCATTTGTATATTACAAATAATATTGATTGGATGATTGAATGATCTCAACAAAATGGTTGCTCATTAACATGGGAATGTGTTTCTTCATTGGTTATAGAAGCTCATCATAATGGAGACCCTAATGTTATGCCAATGGTAATTGATCTAGCAAATGGTTTAAGAGGTGGAAAGGTACGTATAAGTTAATCTATCATAACTCATCTATTTAATATAAACTCAAAGATAGATGCATAATTTTGACATGTTTGAAAAATAATAGGTCAAGCACCTCAAAGTTATGTACTAAAATGGTCATAAATTTTGCATAAAAAAGGTGGGCAAGACTAAGAGAACTTGTGATTCTGAGATAATTGTAGTCTTTAAGGTCACCAATATTTTTTCTAGAAATGACATGCATATTCAACAATCTAAAAATATATACTATGAAGTTTTGGACTATATAATTGAGTGTGACTTTAATTCCTACAAACAAGTTCTATTCATTGTCAAATGTTATAGGCTATGACTAAATCAAAATGATCTTAATAGAACTATTATTGAACATGATAATGGATTTATAATGATTAATACAAGGTCATTTGAGCAAGTTGGAAATAAGCCCTATGATCTTCCAAGCCAATGTGAGAAAGTGTTTTACTTTTGCATTCCACATAAACCAAGTTGGTCATTTATCATTAAACATGATCCAAAAGGAAGACCAGTAAAGTATAATGTGATTGAAGAAGAAGATACCAAAGAAATGGAAGATGAAGTAGACGATGATGATGACAAAGATGAAAAAGGAGATGACAATGGAAAATATAATGAAGGATATGATGATGATGATGATGGAAAAAATGTTTATGATGATGATGATGGAATTGATGATGATTATGGTGGTGGTGGTGGTGAAGATGATGATGGTAGTGATGGTGATAGTGATGATGATGATGTCGATGATGATCATATAGTGGTGATCATGATGTTGATGGTGGTCATTTTGATGATTTGAATGATGATGGCGATAATGATGATGTTCATGATCATGACATGGAAAAAGAAGATAATCAATGACATGATCAATGGAAATGTATTAGGTGCTAATTAGGTTGAAATATTTGTTACGATGCTTAATTCTTGGTGTTGATTACTTATAATATGTTTTTTTGTAGAGGTAACCAATTAAAAAATACACGATGTTATAATTTTTGCAATGTATGCATATTGTTCATGTTATGTACTATGTAATTTGTAGCATAAGTATTATGTAATTTATGACTAAATTAAGACAAATGATTTACATATGTAGGAAACTATACCCCTTTAAGGAGGATCGAACAAAGTGACATGGATTGGTAGATATAAGTTTATTACATGCTTGCTTTCTCTTTACCTTCAAATCAACTTTAGGAAAACTTCATAAATATTAGCCTCATTTTATAGAAAAATATTTTTCTTCTTCAACTACATCTCTCATTTTATGGGCAGAAAGTACACCAAATAGGTATCTGTTAGATTTGTCTTCCTTGAGTGAGGGAAATTTAGGAATAGAAGAGGATAGTGAGACATGTAGTAGGTTGAGAGATAAAATAAATGGAAAAATATTAGAAGAAAATTAAAAAAATGCATGCAATTTTTCCTTTCTCAAGGGGGACCATGTTCTTATGATGATGAGACAAAAGAAGACATCAAAGTTCCCTTGAGGTACACACATCTTGAGAAAGAATGGGTACCCAAGGAATTACCTCCGATTAAAACTAATTTTTGTGTTAACAAGAGGATATATCACATAGCTCCATCATCATTACATGGTTTGAGCCTATTTTCCATGGATGGCATAACTGTTAGTTATAAGAAAGTTTTTGAATTCATGATGGAGTATGTAGGACCTTGTTACAATTATTAAACCTAGATGCAGATAGTTTAATATAAAAAAAAGTATGTGTAGGTATGCACTGTCAAAAAATTATCTACAATGGAAAGAAAATGATCAAAGTAAAAAACTTTTCATGTACATTGATGGAATGCCAAAAGAAATAGGGAATATTATTGGTTTTATAAATAGTATGCATCATGGGTCAACTAATAAGCAACCCAATTGCATTTTTGAGGTGCGTGAGAGAAATAGCATTTTTGTATGTGCGATAAAATTAATAAGTTCAAGGGAAGAGTTGCTAATAGATTACAATTTGAATTGGATAGATACAAAGAAAGTTAGCATCATGGGACTTGTAAGTACTTTATATGTAATATTTAAATAGATTACATCCAATTAGAACTCCAATATACAATATACCATTTTGATAATATTTTTTTTTTGCTAAGTCGACTATTCCTTTCATTATGCTAATGTTGTTATATATTCTTTGTCATAGGGTGACATGGTCAATCCATTGGATGACAGAGGTAGGGATGTTGCTCCCACCCCTTCTCTGGCATAGGTAAATCTTTTATATAATAAACTATGCAACTATAATTTTACAAAATGTCATATCATTATGTTAGTTTCATTAAGGTTTTTGACTTGTTTTCATTTTTTGATTGATGTTTTTGTTACAATTTGAGTCTTACAAAAAGGGAAAATAACATCTTACATAAGAGAAATTACTTGCTACTATGGAAACCACAATATTATGTGATGATGAAATTGTCTATAGTAGTGACCCTGTAACCCTATATAAAAATACCCTCAAGAACATCAATCTACAAATTCTTGGGCTTGTGATGGATCCAAAATCCAATATAAGTGAAATGGGCCACAAGAAATGGATTGTGTCATAGAGCATGCTAGCTAGAAGTAAGAAAAAATGATTCTTTTGCTAGGACAATAGTTCAAGAGTGTTTTATATTTTATACTAATTTATGGATCATGAACCACAATATGTATGTTTTGTTATAGGATTTTTTGAGACCACACCAAGTTGTTGCACCTGATGAAGGTACCAATGTAGGTCCTATAAGTATGTGATTTCAATTCTCAATCATCAGAAGAGACATTATTTTTTTCATGTTTATTATTAACAGTTTTATATTACTCTTGTCATGTTTTTTAAATCTATATTTTAAAAAGAATATACATTGTGTGTGTGTGTGTGTGTGTGTGTGTGTGTGTGTGTGTGTGAGAGAGAGAGAGAGAGAGAGAGAGAGAGAGAGAGAGAGAGAGAGAGAGAGAGAGAGAGAGAGAGAGAGCGATAATTTTTTAGGTTCTAATGATTCTCATACACCTACTTCCATTAGGCCGACCAGCACTTTGAGATTTCTAACTATAGGATCAATAGTAAGGAGCATGCAAACATCCACACCTGCTACAAATAAAGCTAGTAAATTCTTGTTTTGCTACATATTTTTATGTGTTAAATATGATTTGATTTGTACTTTCTTGTTCATTTGAGTATAGTATGACATTATTAACTTTGTGTAGGGATAGGTACACCTTCTCATGGTGATATACCTAATTCCAACATTGGTGATAATTTACCAACCTTTCCAGGAGCAACTCATGTTACTTGTACTAGATCACTTCATTGTTGATGGCTGAGAAAGATATGATTCCCCTAAAATTGCCTAAGCTTTTGGGTACTTTAAAATTGTAATGATTTAGAGTGTAATTATAGTTTACTTATTCATAACTCATTTTTGACTAATGATTTTGTGATGATTTGCAGGAAGTGATATTTTTTATGAAACTTTTTATGATTTAACATTGAAGATATTTGGGCCCACATTACGTAAAAAGTACATAACTTGATATAATTGATTGTTAGATTTTTTCACTCATCTATTATAACTTCATTTTTATCTTCTTCCTCTTCATAGATCCTCTATCTAATAGCTTAATCTTCCTTTTGATCCTCTAATAAAATTGAGGATTGAATAAAGGTACCAAAGATAGTCATAGATGATGAAGTGTTTTTCATTTTCTTAGACAATTTCCCATAGGAACGTGGAGAAACAGGTAATGATATAATGGAGTCCAAGGTATAATCCCCCATGCCACTAATCATCATTTTTATATTTTTTTCATATTATATCAATGATTGTCTAAGGTCATTACAAGGTTAGTTATGTGGCACTAGTGACTCTACAACAATAAGCATATTGATAGACATGGAATTGTCTTCTGGGATCACAATCTCTTTACCATTGAACGGAAACTTGATGCACTAATGGTATTTTGATGGTACATCTTGCATATCATGGATCCATGGCCTACCCAACAAAATATTGTATGAAAGTGGAATGTCTAATACTTGGAAGACCAGATCTTTCTCCACATGACCCACAAGGATAGGAAGTACAATTAGGCCTTTGGAGGACCGTTCAACTTCATCATATGAATTTAAGGTAATCTTCCATGTAGGATCAATTGTGAATTTATACATTCCTAATTGTTAATTACACTAAAGGAAACAATATTTAACGTGACACCATTATCTTTCAGTACTCATTAGACTTAGGTGTAGTATATTTGAACTTTGATATAGAGTGAGAGGTTGTGGGATGACTAAGAGACTTTTCATCTTCTTTAGAATACATAAAATAGTGAAGTGAGGAAATGCGGTTTACCCTAGCTTGGAATTTATCATCATCAATATGCGTAGGAACATTAAGATTCTGTAGAGCCTTCTATAGGATCTCTTTGTAAAAAGGAGACAACTCTAACAACTTAAAGACATAAATTTGTGTAGGAGCCTACTACAATTAAGTCACAAGATCATAGCTGGATATAGTAGATGGGTCCATTTGTTTGGAAGATGAGATACCTTTGGAATCAATAGCCACTTTAAGAACAACCTTAGATTTCACCCGAGTCACAAATTTTAAGGTCTCACCATGACAAGATGAAGAATACGCCACCCTAAGAGATGCCCTAGATATAGTTTCTTTGAAGTTTTGATGAGGAATGTGCATTCTTAAGACCACCTTAGGTTTTTCATTATCAGTGTCATAATTGGGTTTCTCATAAAATTTGGGGCCCATCATGTAGACATCCCTAATAGGTTTCAATGTATTAATAACATTATTTGTGTTGGCCTATGCATGGCTAATCTTGACATTATTACCCCTTTTTTTGGCTTTAGATGTCTCTCATTTTCATATTTAGGAAATGGTTGTTTAAAAGCCTTATGGTCAAATTTTTTAACTAAGCCATCTTTGACAATGTTTCCTTCATCAATTAGATCTTGAATTACATCCTTGAGATTGTAGCAATTATTTGTAGTATAACCCTTATTACTATGGTAGCTGTAATATTGGTCATCTCTCCACTAATCAGGTTTTATGAGTTGGTCATAAGGTCCAAAATTATTGGGTAGTCTGATTAGCTTATTGGCAAGAAACATTTTCAAGACCACTTCATATGAGTCAACCAGGGTATCTAAGTGTTCTTTGTTCGAGAGGGTTTCTTAGCCTTGTCAAAATATTATGGCTTTGAGGTCTCTTGTTTCTTAGAAATGTATATAGCATTGGATAAGTGAAAGGTTGGTTCCTTATTTTTAGGAGCATCTACAACTCCATCATTGACTACATAATTTTTTTTTTTCCAAGGTTTAGTCTTATCCTTCCCATTTTCATTACCATATTTATCCTTTTTTAGAATAATGTCACCCTTCTTGACAACAACATCTTTGATGTGATAGGCACTTTCAACCACGTTGTTGAATGAGGTAAATAGTTTCTTCCTAAGATCATAATATAATTTAGGCACAAGTGTGTTGAAAAAGATGTCAATCTTCTCAATCTTAGGAATTTGTTGGGGATACCTAGAATGTAACAATCTCCATCATTGTAGGTAGGTAGAAAATGGTTCTCCTTATTTTTTAAAATATTGCATAGATCCAACATGGTAATAGGGTGTTGGATGTTGTATGAATATTTTTGGATGACATGCTACGAAAGTTCACAAAAAAATTTAAGGGGAGGCAAAAAATTGGTAAACCATTCCATGGCTTGTCCCCTTAAGCTTCTAGGAAATAGTGCCATGAGGTATGTGTTCTCATGCATGAAATTCATGCTAAGAGTGTATAAGTGACACACATGGTCATGGAGGTCACCATTTTCATAATAGTTTTCATACTTGGGAACCTCTATATCCTGAGGAAATGGAACCATGTGGAGACCTCTGTCAAATTGGAGAGCACATATGGTTTCTACAAAGGAGGTCTTGGGTTTATCTTTTTCCATTTGTAGTTGGGCAAGTTGACTTCTTAGCTCTTGCATTTCTTTTTTAAGGATCTCAACCTCATTTGGCTCTCTTTTTTGGATGATACTTTGAACATCATAATCACGAGCAAGTTTCCATCCCCAAGAAGTCATGTATTGAAAGTATTGGTTTCCATTTTTTTAAAGGCTTTTCACATAAGTTTTTAGAGAAGTTAATCTTGTTGAAATCTCATGAGGTCCTCACTAGTAACCTTATTATCTACCTAACTCTCTTGGTGTGATTGTGAGGGTCTAGTCTGAATGTGTGTACTTAGAGATCTTGCTAGCATGTTTTTCCCATTGTTTTCATAAGATGGGTTATTCATAAATGGGTTAATACATTTGGAATGAGCATTTCTATTCTCAAAGTCATGTGTGCAAGTACTAGTTTGAATGTGTGGGTGAGACATTTCTGTAGAAACTATATGCCTAGCTTCTTCTAGTCTTTCTTTATCCAAATGAGCTTGTTCTTCTCTAAGCATAAAAGGATATTCTATGAGGTGATTCCCCTCCTTAGGACTCATGGTGAGTGAAACACTATTTTTATCCCTACGAGTGTCGAAGGGAGTACCAAATAAATTGTCAATATGGTAAAGTGGGTTATGCCAAGTAGTGGTGTTATCCTCTTCCTTCCTACCAAGGTGAGGTTCTTCCTCATAGGCTTGCTTATGAGGACATCTAGTAGGAGAGGAAAACTGTGCAAAAGTAAAATAGGGATAACTTCCTTGATTGACTTGGAGTCTAGTTGTAGATGACATGTAAAGGAAAGCCTTTAGAATAATAAGAAGATACAAAACCTTTTAGAATCTAAACTTATATAGTAAAAATGTTCACTTGTCAAAAGACAGAGTGGAGTGAATAGCTTGTCAAAAGTGCTCAAGAATTTATAGCACTAGTGATTCTAGCCAATAGTTTAGCAAGAAGCTCGATAGAAAATTTCCAAGAGAATGAAGTAATCAATTTTTTGACAAGTGAGTAATATAGATGTTTAGTTTTCATCTTAGAGACTAAACTCATCTTTTCATCTTAAGACAAAACCAAACATGAATTTTTTAGACCAATCATAGTAAGACCAAGTACAAACACTCTGAATTTAACTAAAATAAAATCGAGACTCAATTATGCAAGTAATAGAAATGAGGAAAAAATTTATAGCACACTAGATGATATTAGATAAGGAAATTTTATTGTATTACAATTTTCACAATAGGTAGGCATTACTTTCTAGACAAATGATACTTTGTAATAGGTTGCATGATAGAGTATAACATAGTAGGGTTATAGAATTTGTTAAGCAAGGTGATACTTCTATCAATTAGAATTATCACATGATATTTCTTTGAACTGACATGCGATAAAAAGTCAACAAGCTCTGCAACATGTGAATTGATGCCTAAAATGTCTACATTTTGATTCAATTTTTAAGTGTTTTTAGGCTAGAATATAGTTGCAATAGAGGAATATTTCAGCTTTTGATAGTAGATGAAAATTATTAAAATAATTGGGGATACAAACATATATCTTCAAATAGTTGAACAAGGGACAAATCAACCTTGTCAACACAAGCACTTATGATATCGTAAAAACTAAAACCCTATGAATGTTAATAGTATGTTTATATTCAAAATGTTTTCATAAGTCTATCACTTTTGAGAACATACTAATTAGAACTACCTAAGGTCAAAAATCATTACTCAACAACTTGGCACATAGAAGATGCCCCCTCACCTTGCACAAAGTGGTTTCCCACAATAGATGTTGGCTTTTTCATGGAGTGCCATTGGCACAACCAAAGGGACACAATTGGTGAGCCTAAAAATCTTAGATGATCTGGGTAGTCCACTAGGATCAGTCCTTACACCAAGATGTTGAGAAGATAATAAAGGTGTCTTCTAATCCTAAGGTGTTTAGAAAGGTTCTCATTCACAAAACTCCTCTTGCACTTGATAATAGGAAACCTTCTTAGAGACAAGTAATGAACCTTGTGGCCATCATAGTACCTTAAGCATTCCCACATAGTGCTTTCCTCATGGTCAAAATCCCACAAGTAATTCCACTAAATGAAGACAAGTGCTATGTCATCCAAGGCTTTGGCCTTTGTCAAGGGGTTTGTGATTATAGTGGGCTAGGTTAGTTGGGTTGTGCTCATTCTCACTTTGGGTCATTCTTATTGGTGTCTTTCTACCAATAACAGACTTTCTAAAGGAGACATCTCACTAGGTTATAGACATAATAAATCCACAACAAAGAGGTCAATATTGTAGGAGTTGAGAATCCAACTCCAATAATGCGCCAAGATAACCTGCAATGCAAATAGCTTGTTGAAGAGAAACCTAGGGAGCAAAGAGCTTGAAGCAAATATCGCACAAGAATATTTCACAATAGGAAATTAGAATTGCTCTGTGAATGGATTTGGAATGAATTTACAATGAGAGAGACTGAATAAAAAGGCCTCATGGAAGGTTATAGAACAAGATGGAATGAGGTAGGAGATAAGGTTGACAACTAAGCACACATCCACAAAAGGTGGAAAAGATAAGTATGCTAAAGGGAACAAACTCCTGTGTTTTCAAAAACTAACCTCAACTACATGCATTAACCTAAGTAAGCTTAAGAAATATAATAAATAATTAACAATTAATTGATTATTTACTCTAACAAAGATTTCTAAGTTACCCAAAAGGTGTAGAGCATACTCTCCTTTTCTTTGTTATTCCCCCAAATATGTTAAGAAGATTAATTAAGACCATAAAAAGTGGAATATACCACTCACTTTCAAGACTTAATGAAGGGTCAAGTTTTATGATTCACCATTGGAGTAAAGAGAATACTTTCCTACCAAAAATGAGACCTACTCATAAGTTTTATGTACCTAGGAAATAAACTAGCTAGTATATTCTGCATATAGAAATGAAATAGAATATCAAGAAAACTTGGTTTGTTTACTTTTTCTTTTCTTGAGTAGCCCTACAAATATTTTAGTAGCCCTATCTAGAAAATAAAGCCATTTGCAAATCTTATTTTAATGAGCAGTTAGGCAAGTACTTTTAGGAAAACCCTACAAAACAAATGTGTTAGTTCATCAAAATGGGTTATCCAAAAGTAATAAACCTAGAAAATCTCTTTGGTCAAATAATAAATAATCCAAAAGACTCAACAATAAGATGCCTCAAGAACCCAAAATGCTAATAAAAACCAAAATTATTTTTTGTAATGGGTTGGGTATTATTTTCTACTATAAAAATATCATACGACACTTTCCTAGTATAGCTAGGTGATAGAATTTTTCGATGTGATACTTCATATCAAATGGTGGGATGGGATATTCCTCACAATATCCAAGTTTGAAAATATGAACATGTGTGTGATACTTTTAACTTGTAAAGTATCACATAGAATATGTAAGAACTATCATATGATACTGGAAAAGTATTGTACAATAATTTTATCTGCAAAATTTAAACAAAATTACATGAAACAACAAGCACAAAAATATAGAAAAGAAAGTAAAACAAGGATGTTCTACTCCATGATGGGTGCCAAAAATTACACATAGAAATGTGCACTTCTCTAAGTCCTTCTATTCAAGGTATCTCATAGGTTGAGAGCCTCAAATGTCAACCTAGAGCTTCCTAGTCATGATGTGCAAAGGAATTCAAACGGCTCTTAACTAAGCATAATAATGCAGCCCCTTAAAAGTACACCATGAAATGGGAGATTCTAAGATAAGAGAAATGATGCTAGTGTCCATCAAATACTATGAGATGGGATGCTAAAATACAACTAAACTACATGAAATGTAAGAAATAAAAGCTAACTAACAAGATGAGAGAGTTACAATCCTTCTAATTAAGCTAGATGTGCTACTCTATTGCATAAAAGAAACTATACTAATATAATATGACACTAAGCTACTATGTTATGCAAAGGTGAGAATGAGGCCACAAGATCTTCCAAAGCACCAAGAGTACCTATAGAAAAATCTCTAGCATAACAATAGTGAAAAAAGAGTGTATCCTTAGATGTGGAGAGAGATCTACCTTTTAAAGAAGTATAGATGGAGGAGATCATGAGGCAAGAGGATCTAATCAAAGGGAAGGGAGTTGACTTTTGCATGATCTATGTTCACAATCATTTCCACCAATCATAAAGAGTTGACTTTTGTATCTTCATGTGAGATAAAAAAAAATTATTTTCTTTTTAAAATAGGAAAGTAGTTTTAGGTGTGTAACTTTAGATAAGAGATGAAAGGGGTCTTTTATTTAATTAAAGGGGGACACATTCCTTTATATTAAATAAGAACTTAGGATATAACAATCAAGCTATAGGATCAAATTAATTGATTTATGAAGATTTGATCAAGATAAGTGATTAAATAATTTTAGTAGAAATGCTAAGAAGGGGGCTAATAGTCTAGATTACCATTTTTGGGTGATTACACCCTCTATACTAGAAGATGGTGTTTTTCCTTTTAATGACATGACACCTTCCTCTTTATCTTCTTTCTTAACCCAAGTTTTTTTCATCTCATTTATGATTTCATCAAGACTTAAAAGATTCTTCATTTTCCTTGTTGTGAGTGGTTAGATGATTGGTTCCTATTTTTTTTGTCTCTGGAAATGTGTCCCACTTTGTTGCAATGAAAGAAATGCATTGAAAGATAATATCTAGTATTACCTCTTTGTGATATGAATCTACAATTTTTAGTTAAGTGTATAGACTTACACACACCAAGCATGTATAATTGGATTGTTTTCCTCCCTTTTCAAAGTTCACTAGTTGAATAAGTGATCTAAGTAATTCCATCTTAGATATGTATTCCTCATCTTTATGTCCATAGTTATTTCAAGTGTAACAATAGTAATTGAAAATATAATTATTTAATCCATTATTAAGTCTAGATCAAAACATATATGCAATATGACCAAACTTATGATAGGTATAAAAATTACCTTTTAAATGGCATGGTCTTATTCATTGGTTTCATTATATGCACATTTGCAATATGACTAATCTTTCCTTAGTTAAAATAAGTGTGTTTGTTAAATCTCTTACTTGGTTTGTTTGTGGCTCCCTTCTAGCTTTTTATTTCTTCTTTGATTTAATGTATTTGATATAGGTATTTTATGTGGAAACCTTGTAAATGGAAAAACCACCTAGGAACCAAAAACCAAAAAATTTAACTCTTCTGAAGGGAGCTTTCTTAGGATCCTATCTTATTCAACTTTACGTGCAAATCATTGCATGTGACCTTGTTAGAGGATTTTCACCAAAGAACATTTAGAGCTTACCACTCCATGAAACATCTAAAAAGTGGCCTTATCTAAAGGACTTATAAAATATTACAATAAAATGTTACCATATAGGATTCAATAAGACCGTTAGGCTCACTTGGTTAAGATATCTTTCTAGTAAAATGATTAGAGAGTAACAATGAAATGATATATTAGGTTTAACACTACCTTGCTTGTTCAAATCTTTGTTTCTCCTAATTTGTTTCTTATTTCTCCATTCTAATCCTTTTTGGCTAATCCACTCACTCACACATAAATTTGGCACATCTCTTGCTTGATCTTCACAATGCAACTCTTCCTAGTCATCTTTTGGCTAATAATATCTTCTTTAACTTGATCAACAATTATGAACATCACACTCATCCCTTAAATTGAACATTTTTCTTTTTCATTATATATACTCCCTTGATTTTCCCACTTAATCATAATCATTGATCTTCATCCAACTTAGATTAAATGAATCTAGACACTCAATTAACATGATTTTACCTTGATATTTTTTCTTTGATTCAAATCACCAATTATCCTTCATCTATTATTATTTGAATTTCTCCAGCTGTTGATATCATAACTAACTTATTGAAACTTTTGAGTAAATCTTTATTTTTATCAAATATCAGCCTTAAATTACATCTATTTTTTTCCTTTCTTGGTCAATATTACATCGTGTTCAGTCAATATTATAATTCTTTTTCTTCTTCATCAGGTACTTAGTGACACCTGTAGTAGCTCAATTAATACTATGATTCATGTTTCACTGACAAAAGTTTCTTCCTTATACATGATTTCATAACTTTCCTTAAATGTTAAGATTGGATAAAATAATTTAGAAAACATTATACCATCACAATATAACTCATTAAAGTTCCCATTGAATACCATATAGTTATATCACTTCTATCATCACCCTTTCTTCAAATTCTCTTCATCAATAAAATAATATAAACTCAATTGAATTAGCATAATGTCTCACAAATTAAGGATTGACATCAATGAAAACATAATAACTTATATGACTCCTTCACATGAATCAATATAATGATCACTTGGGGCTAACAATTGAATTAATAGAAACATGTTCTAATCAATACATTACATACCATTATATAATGAAACAATAAGCATCATCAAATACCAATACATCTTCATTTCTTTGACTTTATTTAGGTTCTTTGCATTCTTCAATATTTGAACATCAGGATCCCTTTGATCAATTTGCAACATGAAACTCCCCTTAGGACATAATTCTTTATTTAGTACTACCAACATCATCAATCTCACTTCTTTGACAATCTCTCCCCTTTGGGTGTACTCCATCCAATTTGTTGACATCAACATCTTACTTACATCTATAATTTTTTCTACTTCATTTCATTCCCTTTATGAATAATCTCTATTTGTTTTATATGCTCAACTCAATTATAATACTTCTCATTCTTCTATTCTTCTCCATATATATTCTTCCATTTCTATTATTCTCCATACAAATTCCTCTTTTTGGTAGACTTCTCCCTTTTTACTTTCTTTTCCTTTTGCTTACCGATCATCTTCTCTCTCCCTATGACATCAATGCCAAAGGTAACATCTAGTTTCATATTGAATATAATACAACCTTGAAGTTATACCTTGTATCTTGCATTATTGATTACATCTATTTCATTACAATCACTTCCACAACTCTAGAAAATATTCCTAAAGTGTGAACTCATGCATAAACTCCACAAAGATATTATAATCATCCATCAATTGATGCAACATGAATCCTTTCTTAGTGAATCTTAGATAGGATAAGGACCCCTAACATACCACTTAGATACTTAAAATAATTAGGTTATGAAATGTCTTAGTGAATATGTTTTGAATTTTCTCCTTAGACTTCACATGCTTTAGTCTTACTTGTTTTTCTTTTACTTGTTCTCCCAAGTAGTCAGACTTGATGGATATATTATTGGTATTTTCATGTATCATATGATTCTTTGATATATTAATAACACTTATATTATTACAATAGATATTAATAGGTTTGGTGACTTTCTTTGGCATATCTTCCAATGGTTGCTTGACCATACAATATTTGAATAGTTAATAGTAGAAACAACATTCTCAGCTTCAATAGTAGATTGTGAAATACAAATTTATTTCTTACTTAACCATGTGACTAACCTTTCTTCTAAAAATAAAGCTCCATCACTAGTACTCTTTCTATCATCAACATTTCCATCCCAATCAACATCAATGCATACTCTTAGCTCAAAATTACTATCTTTCATGTCCCATAATTCATTATCTATAGTTCCTTTCAAATATATAAAAATCCTCTCAACTATAGTCATATGTGTCTCCTTATGACTAGATAAAAATATTGCAACTATACCAACTACATGTGCAACATCAAGTCTAGAGTGTATAATATATTGCAACTTCCAATTATTAATATGCATTGTGTCTCATTTACTTCAACAATGTCATCTTCCTTAGAAAATTTGAAATAGGTGACCATGAGTGTATCGACTAGTTTTTCCTTATCCATATCAAATTTCTTCAATATTTCCTTTATGTACTTAGAATGAGTCACATATGTGCCTCTTTATATTTGATGAACTTGTAAACCAATGAAAAACTTAATCTCAGAAAAAATAGACAACTTAAATTATTTTCTCATCTAATCAACAAATGATTCACACACCAAATCATTACCACCAAATATTATGTCATCAATAAATATTTTAGAAATTATGAGCTTATCTTCAACTTCGCTCTTCAAATACAAGTTACTTTTATCACTTGTTATAATAAATACAATTTTGATCAAATATGGATGCAACCTTTCATACCATGATCTCAGTTCTTGCTTCAAACCATTTAGTGCTTTTTTTAATTTACATACTAAGTGCTTCTAATTTGGCTCCATAAATCCTTCAAGTTATTTAATGTAAACCTTTTCTTCTAGTATTCCATTTATAGAAATAGTCTTAGGATCCATTTGGTATACTATGAATGTCTTGTAAGTTGCATAATTAAGTAGAGTTCTTACTCCTTCCAATCTGGTAACAAGTGCAAAGGTCTCTCCATAGCCCATTCCTTCTTCTTGGGTATAACCTTTACAGATAATCTGATTTTTTTCCTCACAAATTCTCCTTTTTCATTCAATTTTTTTCTTGAATATCCACTTGGTTCCAATAACAATCTTGTCTTTGGGTCTCAATACCAATGTCGATATATTATTCTTTTCAATTTGTCTTATCTCCTCATTTATAGCATTAATCCAATCATCATTCTCAAGTGTATCTCTAATTCAAGGCTCAAAATTAGTAATAAAACATGTATTCTATCTCAACTTATTTATTTTCATGACTCCAACACTCTTATCTCTAATTATCTAGTTTTTTGAAGGGTTCCTTCTCACATGTTTTGCTAAAATAGGTTTAGTGATGTGATCTCCAACATTGTCGTCTCTTAGTTGGGGCTCAACATTCTTCTCAGATTGTTCTATTTGTGCCTTGGATAAAGAAAGTTATTGCTTAGTAGCTCTTTATAATTTCTTGATGTACCATTGTAATGACTTAGCTAGGTGCCCAGGTGTAGTGGCAACTGCATCATCATTAACAAACACAATTTTTTTGTAGCCTTCTAGTTCTTTCTTGCTCTCCTCATTTTTCTTGTCCTTTAAACTCATCAATTACCCACATTTTCACTTTCAATCATTGTGTTAGTCACTTTTTTGAAACATTTATAATCCTTTCTCCTAGTAGACTAGCCTAGGATTATACCTTCATCACCTTTTGAATCGAACTTCCTATTTCTTGCATATTTATGAATATAACATCTACTTATAAAGATTTTGAAGTAACTTAAATTTAGTGTATGACCATAGTAGAGCTCATAAGGTATCTTTTTTTTTTTTTCTTTCTTCAACTAAACTCAGTTAAGGGTATATACACTAATTCTTATAACCTCTCTCTAGAATATTGGTGCAATCTCTTTTTCAATCAACAATATTCTAGGACAATCAATAATGGATCTATTTCTTTTCTCTACAATCCCATTTTGTTGTGGTCTTCTTAGTTCAGATAGTTGTCTTCTAATTCCATTCTCATCATAGTAGTTAGTAAATTTAACAAACATAAACTTACCACCTCTATAATATGTCAAATAATTTATTTATTTACCAATCTCCTTTTCAACTCTAGCCTTATACCACTTGAACATTTGAAATACATCAAATTTCACATTAGAAACACAATTTTCATCATTCTATCTAATAGTCATCAACATATATAATGAAATATCTATCTTCATAGTAGCTCTCAAATTTCATAAAACTGCACAAATGAGTATGAACTAACCCAAAAGTATGATTAAATGAGTGTGACTTACTAGAGATACAAGAGTTAGTCATCTTATTGAATCAAAATTTTTTTCCTATAACATCATTAGGTTTATATAGGCTCAATAAACCTCTCACTTTATTCCTTCTACTCACTTTAACAATATTATCAAATTTTACATGAAAAGTCTCTTATGCTATAACTATACATTTTCAACTTTAGAAAATACGCATGTACTCTTAGTAGGATCTAGGTAAAATTAGTTATCTCTTATTTTCTCTCTAGTCCCAACAAAGTATTTATCACCATCATAGATCTTTATCTTTCTATTGTGGAGTTCCAATAGTGACATGTATTGTTCAGTTGTGCAACACTCAAAAAAATTATATTTTAGTCCTTGAACCCAATAACCATCATCACATCTAATCTTATCATTCAACATTAACAATCATCTATATTTCATTATACATGGAACATCATTACCAAGTTTGATAGTTCCACAATCATATTCTTCTAACTTATCAAACTTATCTATATCACTAGCCATGTGATGTGGACATCTACTATCAATAATCCATGTGTCATTCTTATTAACATGATAAATAAGGGCTTTATCATTTTCATACCTTTCCTCATCTAGGTCTTCTTTAATAGCAACATATACAACTTCCTTACCTTAATTCTCATCATTAGATTATGATACAGTGTGCTCCTTCTTAGCAATGTAACATTATTTCTTTTATGTATCCTTATAGTCCTTATAGCTTTTTTCCTTCAATATCTATTGTCCCTTTTGTCATCTTTGTTATTCATGTTCTTGTTAGGATACTTACCAACAATATGACCAATTTCATTGTATTTAAAACATATTAGTGGAAATTTACCTATGAATATTTCTTTACCTCTCAATATCCTTCTTGAAAATAGAGAATCAAGCTTTTCATCATCTTTTTCATTTAAATCACAATCACTATCCTCCTTGCTATACTTTTTTTTCCTTTGAAATTTCAATGGTTAGTGATGATTTGAAATTATTTTCAATCTTAGATAGACATATCAATGTTACTTAACTCAAATTTAGTTAGTCTACTGATAAAACCATCAAGTATTAGGGTATTACAAGGCACAAATATGCATTCTTGAATAAAACATAATATACTAGCACAAAAAACTAATAATGTTCTAATAAATTTACTTACAACTTCTTTATCAATGATGATTCCTCTATGAGCTTTGTTGGCACTTAGAACTTCCTTGATTTGGTTACTATATTGAATAATGTTCTCTCCTTCCATTCTCATTTAACCATACTTTTCTCTTAGGCTCTCACATTTATCTCTCAAACATTTTGTTTTCCACCATGCACAAGTGCAAGCTTGTCTCACATGTCTTTAGCAGTGGTATAGAATTTAACATCATAAAACTAGTATCGGTAAGTGCAAAGGAAATTTCAATCGTTATACTATTATGTTCTTTCTCTTAATTCAACTCATCCAATACCATATGAGGGTTTGGAGGTGTGTATTGATGGTCTAAATAGTGCAATGAGATATCTCACTCTTCTTTTATATAGTGTGAAGTTCTCCTTGTTCAACTTTGGATCTTTAGCTCAAGTATCTTAAAAAATTCCCTAAAGCACTCAACTCTAATACCAATTGTTAGATAATCGAGACAAGATCATTTAGATTATCAGCTTAGTTAGATCTAACATCATAATATAAAATGATAGAAATATTTCATCAAATTTTCAACTTCATTTATTGAGTATCTAAGTAAACTTCCAGTTTATATCAAGTTCCAACAATAAATAATAAACATGAAATATAATAAGAAATTGCACAATTTGACACAATTATTAACTTAGAAATCTTGTAAATGGAAAAGCTACTTATGAACTAAAAACTCAAAAAATCACTATTCTTAAGTGAGCTCTATTAGGATCCTACCTTGTTAAATGTTACACAAAAATCATTACATGTGACCTTGTTAGGGGATTTACACCAAAGTTTATCTAGACCTTATCACTTCATGGAAAAAAATAGAGTGGCATGCTCTAAAGGACTTAAAAAATATTACACTAGAATGTTACCACATAGGATTTCAATAAGATTGTTAGGTCCACTCAGCTAAGAGATTTTTCTACTACAATGATTAGAGAGTAACAGTGAAATAATCTATTAGGTTTGTTACCACCTTTCATATTTAAATCTTTGTTTCACTCAATCTCTTTCCTCTTTCTCCCTTTTGATCCTTTCTAATAGATCCACTCACTCACACATCAACTTGGAAATTCTCTGGCTTGATCTTAACAATGCAAGTCTATTCAGTTATCTTTTGGCTATCAATATCTTCTTCAACTTGATTAGCAATGATGAACATCATGCTTATCCCTTAAATATAATACTTTTTCTTTATTTTTCCATCTGATTCCTTGATTTTTATGCTTAATCATAATTGTTGATATTCATCAAACTTAGATTCAATGAACATAGATATTCAGTTAACACACTTCCACCATGAAATTTGTGCTTCAATTCAGATTGTCAATTCTCCTTCACCTAGTCAAATTTTAATTTCTCCAGCCATTGACTTCTTGAAAGTTCTTGAAACTTATTGAATAATATTTATTTTCATCAAATTTTGGCCTTAGATTACATCTTTCTTAGTCAATACTAGACTTCCTTTACATCTTCATCATGTTCTTGATGACACTTGTAGTGTCTCTATTAATAATATATTTCCTCTTTCCCCGATGAAGGTGTCTTCCTTATACACAATTTCATAACTTTTTGTATATGTTGAGAACATGTAAAATAATCAAGCCATCATTATAATATCATGGTGTAACTCATTCAAGTTCCCATTGAATACCATATACTTATATCACTTCCATCATCACACTTTCTTTCAAATCCTCTTAATCTAAAAAATGGTATGGTACTTTAATTAGCATAATGTCTCACCAATTATGACCTGACATCAATGAAAACATAACAACGGCTATGACCTCATCATATACATTAATAATATTATCAGTTGATGCTAAAATGTAGATCTTCCTTCACAATTTTAGGCTCATTACCAAGAGGACCAGGGTTTTGAAACAAATTTTTAGGGTTCTTAGGTACTATGCATTGGGGGCGGGGGGGTGGAGGAGAACAAATCAATACTAATTCCTCAATTGAAAAGCTAATGAAATCAACTCCAAGGTTCTTTTAGGCTATTTTTCAACCACCTAGGTAGTCATATAGGAGATAAATGCTATTATTCACAATGAGTCCTTTTTATGCTTTAAAATTTGAAATTTGTGAAACTTGTAAAATAGTTACAAAGATAAAATTTTCTAATATTTCTCTATTTTTCTATTTTTTGTGAATGAAAAATTTGATGTGTAACTACAATAAATTTCCTAATTAATGATATTTGTAAAAAAATGAAAAGAGATTAGAGTAACAAGAGGTAAAATTAATTTGCATAAATAAAAACCATAAATGGACATAAACCACTATTACTACACTTTTGTGAATCAAATCTTTGAGGGAATGATGGAAAATCCACATATAAAAGAGTAGTGCAACCATGACTTGAATAGGAAAGTACTTACCAAAATTGATAGAGAAAAGTTACTCATAGATTATGAAAGGTAGATCAGTAGCCCATGATATAGGGAAATTCCATATTTCATAGCAAGAGGTTTGAACAATAGGAAAATACCAGTAGAAAACAAGGGCCCTAGCCCAACTGTCACTTTCATGGGTTTCTTAAAGGATGCATACTATGATAGGGCTCAAATTTTTAGAGATGATGCAAAATCCAAAATACCATGTGCTAGTTAACATTTTTTCCCTTTTACTTAAATGAATAATATATTTTATTAACTCTTTTCCCTTATGATTGGAGAGAGAAACTAGTAACTAACAATTGAGTTTTTTTATTTCTTGATATCTCTACATTTAAAAGATACAACTCCCTTCTACAAAGATTTCATAATTAAATCTTATTGAAAAATAATGGCTTCAGACTTATATTTTCAACTAGAAAGCATTAAAAGGCTCTTTAACACCCTTTCATAAACATAAAATAATGTAAAAGATTTTAATTCAATCATTACTAATGCAAGCCACATGACTTGTTTTAGAAATAACTTATAAATTTGATACACAAAATTGAATAAATAAGATAATTAATAGACTATTCTTTTCTAACAATGAAAATATACCATCATAGAATAAGCTATTATCACTCATGAAATTCATTTCACACATAGCTAGAACCAAAAGATTGAAAAATAAGATAATTTGATTTGAAAAATAACATGATCTTCATACTCACCACTAAGTCCTTAAACAACCAAAAATATAGAGTATATCAAATAGCTCAACTATAAATTTTAGAGGTGTCTAGAGAGCTAACCACATCAGAGTCTTAAAAATAAACTTAAATATCCTTGCAAGCCAACATTTAGTTTTGATAACAAACTCACATAGGTGTCAATAAACTACTAGTTATTTCAAACATAAATAAAAACAAAATTATATCAAAATAAAAGAAACCTTATTGGTTATTAAGTCCTTAATATCCTATCTGACTATTAGCTAGGACATGGGGGTTAGCTTATTATTCCTAATCAGTAGAAAGCCCTCAACCTAATTCTTTCTATTCTTTGTATGAAACCATGAATCCAATCATCTCCTTTTGATGTGGCACTCCTATGTGCTCCATTTGTAGCATTCATAACTCCTTTACTTTATGAATATGTTCCATTTTTCTATTATGGGCCTTGAGATGATCTTTGCATATAATTAGCATTGATTTGACCCTAGAGATAGTAGTGAAATCCTTAAAAGAGAGCTCCTTGATATCTTTTATGACCTTTATTTTATCTTGAAAATAGGCTATTATATCTTTGGCTCTATAATTAAGATTTTATTCATTTTCTATCAATCTGATATCAATACATTTCATATCATTATCTAGGATTTCTTTGAGGTACTCCATTTACTTGAGAAGCTTTGATGATTCATCCAAACCTTACTCAATAATAACATTCCTACATTCAAAATTATCCCTAGGTACAAATAGGAGATGGTCATCAATACCAGCAACAAGTTTTTGATTAAAGAATTGTATCGCATCATAGGCTTCAACTTCACTAATTTGTATAATGTACTCATTCCATTTAACATTTTCTACCTCTTGAGAGTTGTGGTCAAATTCTAGTTCCATGGTTACCTTATCTACTTGCAGCTTAATATTAGTAGAACTTGTGATATAATTCACCCCATTAGACATTACAAAGTCAATTCTATTGTTGAAAATCTTGGATACAATTGTATCTCTCTTAATTTTATCCAATAACTTTTGGTTATCAAGGGAGATAACACCCACTATTGAGGTGGAAGATGGTAGAGCTGGATAATCTAGATTTTTTAATGTGTGGATATATTCTGCCATTAGTTTGATAGATTGCTTCATCTCTCATCTACCTTTCTAGTACTTCCATATTTAGTTAATAATTTTTTGATTGATGCCTTTAAAAATATTCATATCAATCACTTTCATTGTTAATCCAAGGTTAGTTCATTCAACAACATAGTTGGCCTTTATCATTAGGTGGCTAATACACATAAGTGACCTAATGCCAAATTATTTTATCTAGTTCAAGTATGGCTTCCACCTTTGGCTTCTTTCTCCTAGTTTTCTTTCCCATAAATTTACTAACCATATATTCCATAAGAACATTTTTAGGTACTATTTTGTGTTTCTTGCTCATAGAAAGATCATACCACTTTAGAGTATTGGAGTTATTATTTCTCTTCAAGGTTAAAAAATCTATAGGATTTCCTACAATTAGTAAATTGAGAGAATAGGCACCATATATTTCCTATTTATCTCCCTAATCTATTATTCCTATTAAATTATCTATATTAGATTCCACTATAGGTTTATGAACCTCTTTCTCTTCATTGAGGTTTACTACAACCAATTCTTGTTCCTTTTTCCTTTGATTTCTTGAGAAGGTGACCCTTGTTGGTGATTGAATTTGAACTTAAAGTTTCTCCTATGTTTCATCTCTTGAGATGCCCTAGAGAAGAAATGTTACTTAGCCAACTTCTTTATCCCACTAGGAAAAACTATAGGCAATTTACCACACACAAAAAATCATGGCTAATTAAAAGGAAAGGGCTTATTTGAAATCCGACATGAGTGACATACTTCACTAAATGATAGGGAATGTACTCATTTAACAACATGTTATTATCTTCAATGAAAAAATTTATTGCTCACATGTAGAAAATATCCTTAGCCACAGCATCATTCAATGTGTGTCTTTATATCTTTTGTAGAGTTTTTCCAAACTTACGTGTTGCTACATGTCTATGGGCAATTGATTTAAGTCTAAGAACTTTGAACTCTGAAATAATTTGTTCAAAAGTTAAAGTTCAATCATCATAAGGTTTTGGATGGGGTGCTCACAAGAATTTGACTCATTACAACTTGACTATACTTAAGAATATTGAACTTTGAACTCAAATCAAAATTATGCATAGTATGAAGTTCAATTTCAATGAGGAGTGCATGAGTCCTCTAGTCCATACAATACTTGATGTTGAGAAACTTTATACTTGGTACATAGAAACATCATTTTGAACTTTGAACCTTGATCTAGTCAGTTCATTAGTTCAATTTTAATGCTCAAAATTTCTACTATTGTGATAAGACATTACAAAATGGATAAACCTGACATGAAGTAGAAGATGATTTTTAATCTTTGAACTTGAACAAGGAAAAGGTTTAAGTTCATTTTTTGAGTTCTTTCTAGGTGATTTTGACACTTTAAAAAAACTTGAATAAGACAAGACTAAAATATGGGTAAAAACTAGCTCTAACTGGGGATTAGGATAGTAAGGGATAAAAAAGGGACCCAAAATCTCTAGTTTTGTAACCGAAAAAAATGAAAAGAGCATAACATAAAATTAAAAAATAAGGAAAAATTAAGCCTATCACATAAAAAAAAATTATATACAAGAGAGAAAGATCACTCATAGATGGTACAACTTGAGATCCTATCCACTATAAGACAAGGGAAGTTCAACACCATCTATGTATTTTAACTTGAATTCATTAGAATCGAGCACCTATCTAATTTCAAAAGCACCTTTCAAAGTGATCTAATTATTTTGTGAGAACCTTTAGATTCACTTGCTTTGTCCCAAAGAAGCACTTTATCACCTTCCATGAATTTTTGTGGCTTGGTCCGATGATCAAAAATATTCTTTACTTTGGTCTAGTGGTTGGTTATGTGTTCAAAGATGTTTTCTCTTTCTTCCTCCATCTTAGATAGATATAAAATTATTTTTTGCAAGTCATTATGAAAAATCCATCTTTGATAACCTTCTGCAACTTGGTTGATGCTAACTCCAAGGGGAGGGATAACCGTGCTTCAACACCATAAACCAAATCAAATGGGGTCATACCAATGGCTCTTTTGGGTAAAGTTATATCATCCCAAATAGCCTCATAAAACATTTTATGCTAATCTTTAGCCTTTTCATTAACTAACTTTTTCATGATTGTGATCAAGTTTTTATTGGTTGATTCTTCTTAGTCATTTCCCCATGGGAAATAATCAGAAGTGTGAGAAAGATTAATCCCATAATCATAATCAAATGTCTATATTTCAAGGGAGAGAAATTTTGAGCATTATTAGTGACCAACTTTTTTGGTACTCCAAACCTTACCAAAATATTCTCTTTAAAATATTTACAAACCAATTCAAAATTCATCTTTTTCACTTGTATCACCTTGACCCACTTTGTAAAATAATTTGTGTAGGAGCCAATAAAATCAATATTGATTATGCACAACACATGATAGAGGATCAAAAGGACCAATAAAATCAAGTCTCCACATTTTGAAAGGTTCGTCAATAATCATCAATTCTAGGGGAAGAGCCATCGATAAAGCTACTGATAGAGGTTTACTAGTAAAAAATTTGCATTTTTCACATTGAACTACCCAATTGTAGGCCTCTTTGAACATCCTAGGCTAGTAATAATAATTTTTAATTATCTTGAAGCTAGTGATCATGGAAGAGTAATGATGACTATAGACTTCATTATGAAATAATTTTAAAAGTTTCTCTTGTTTATCCTTATTCGCATAATGGAGGACCATTCCATCTAATTATTTTTGTATAATATATCATCTACAATCACATACTTGGCAACTTTAAGCTTTAACATTTTTTTTTTTTTCGAGATAAGTGTTTAGAGAATTTTCCATGAGCAAGGTTTAGGCTATGTCTAAGAACTAGACATCTTTTAATCTTATAATAAAACATAGAGATGGGTTTTCTTCATATTTATTTTAGCTATTCAGTTACATAACCCTTGACCATGAACCCATTTGGTGGGTTTTATTTTGGGTCAAATTCGTGTACCTTTTGCCACCCATGTTTCCCAATTATTTATAGCTACCTCTTTCTAAGTGTGAATACTATTTATCTTAGTATTAGGTATATATACTACGAAATTTCACAACTGCAAATGCTTATTTTTTAGTCAAGGAGTAGTTGAGCTCATTCTTCTTCAATGACACACTCATAAAGGCTATCAACACTTCTTTATCATTCTCTTTCTTTTGTAAATAAACTCCTGAGATGGTATTTTAAGATGCATAGAAATATATTGTAAAATCCTTCCTAAAATATAGGTGAACTAGAGTAAACACCTATGCTATAGGTGTAGATGCTCAAAAATGGTTCTTGTCTATAGTTTAATCACTTTTTCACACTTATTTATTCCATTTTCTTATTTTACTAATTCTAATCTTTTGGCCAACTTAATTATCATTTGAGCATATTTTAACAATATGATTCTTCATTTGTATCCCCTTTCAAATAAATTGTAGACCACTTTGAAATTGATTTCCATTTTATCCAAATTTTCTAGAATCAACTCAAAATCATCCAAATCAACTTGGAATCATCCCAAATCAATCCAAAATCATCCCAATCAACCCACAATCATCCCAATCAACTCAAAATCATCCCAATCAACCCAAAATCATCCCAATCAACCCAAAATCATCCCAAAGCTACCTTGAATAATCCCAGATCAACCTATGATCATCCCAAATCAGCCCTAATCAACCCAAAATAGGATAGATTTCTCAAGTCAATCATCATCTATAAAACCCTAGGCATTGTCATGTCCCTCAGCACCTTGGCAACCTGTCAAGTCTTATCAAGCCAATAAAATCTAACCTTAGTACTATAATGTCCCTCAACACTTTCAAATTGTCATTCTTATCATCTGATCATTGAAATTGTCGAGTCCCTTAGTGTCAAATTGTGGCATTATCAAACCAATTTAATAACATTGACAATATCCACTAATGTTATTATGATCAACCTTATCAATCAATTTTGATCCTATTGAATTTTCAATGTCCATTAAATGTTACATATTCTTGATCTATGTCATGTATTCTTGGCATGTTATCAATCCTAAGCAATCATTCAATTTGATCATGGCTTTGATCTACCTATCATCATCCTAGTCAATCTATATAAATCACCACATTTCGTCAAAGGATATTATCAAATTGGCCAATCATTTACTAATTTATCCTATAGGATTAGATAACCCATGATCTAATCCTATCTTAGTCCAATCATTTCTATCTTGCACTAGTAATTATTCATCCTAACTAACATTCTCAATTAATTGATATTAATTAAGTAATTGATCCACCTTCACAAACTATGGGAATTCTCAATTTCCTAAGTCCTATTTTCACCTCTAATTTCTATTTTACTAATTTTCATTTGTGTGGATATATAAATTTTTAATTCAAATATTCCACCTAGCTTTGCCACATGTGCATGATGCGTCATTTATTATCTCCCCACACTTGGCTAAAATATGTTTATTTGATATATTTTATACCTTACACATGCCTATAATTAGTCTCCATCATCATGGATTCTTGGCTACAAGTGGCTTTGACATGTCATATACAAATCATAGATTCTCCTCCACTTTTTGCCATGTTAACTTCCATGCATCATAGAATCCTACAAGTGGCTTTGAGGTGTCATATGCACATCATAGATTCTCCTCTAGTTTTAGCCATGTTGACAGTCACATGTTATATAATCTCATATTTGGCATCTTGTATCATATGCATCATGGATATTATAAGGAATATCATCCCAAGTTGCACATTTTCATTGACAAGTGTTCATTGTTTCATTCAATTCTCTCCTCTATCACATTGGCTATAAATTGATCCATCTTGCTCTTATTTCTAATCCTTAAGAGCCATATTCTTAGAGTCTTCATCTTTAGCATCCATTAGGCTTGAAATCACTCTTCTAGTACTCTCAATAGAATCATCTCATCAATAGGCTTTTATTTTAAATTGTGGGAACTATAAACAACTAGAGCTACATCAAATAGAGAAGAATGAAGGACATGGGAGCTACAACTAAAAGAGGGAGTTTTGTATATGTTGCTTTCCTTGTTTTAGTTGGCTTTTATAGTAGATTAGAAGGTTTTTAGTGTATATTTATTAATTTTTATGATTTCTTATAGTATGCAAGATTCTAACCCTTTTTATAGTCCTACAATTGTTGAACTTGACATGATGATCATGCTTAACTAACTTGGGTTTCTTTGATTTATGCTTGTAGGTGTAAGGAAGGAGCTCATTTGGAGGGGTATAATCCTTATTTTCTCTCTCTTATCAAACCTAGTCTAATTAGAAAGCCTAGTAACATGTTTATATCCTTCATTTATTCATTTCTGTAGCTTGTTGTCTCAGGGTGCACTCTTCTCTATTAGGGCACACTTGGGACCATTAGGAAGTTATTTTAGGGACCTAAGAATCACCATAACCCCTGTCTATTGTTCATACCTAACTGCACTCCAAAACCACCAATTGCATCCTTCAAGGCCCCAATTGCATAAGGGGTGCACTCCCCACTATCATAATGCACTTGGTTGAGTAGGTTTTAGATTTTCAACTTTTGGGTTTTTTTTGGCCTCATTTCCCCCACAGTTTGCACCCACTCTCCAACTACACTTAGAAACTAAAAAATACAATCAAATTGGCCCCAACTATACTAGGGGTGCAATTAATACTATCTAAGTGCACTTTGGGGCCTCCTTAGTCTTTCTAGCCTTCTAGGGTAGAGTCAGCTCTGTTAGAGCATAGTTGGTTCATAGAAAGCACATGTTTTGATCAAAATCTATATCTAGGGTTTCAATTTCATTATAAGACCTAGGATAGATGTTTTTGTGTTACTAATGATCTATTTGTAGCATGTGGAAATTGTTGGGAGAAGAAAGATCAATTAAAAACTACTAATGCTTGTTTTTTAGAACATTGTTGAAGACTTGTGTACTTGTCTAAACCTTGTGTGTGGATTTCTTAGATTAGATAACACTTTATTTGCTGCACTAAATTTTTTATTTTATTTTATGTTTGGTGTCCATGCATTTTTTAGAATCCTAGGAGTCATATGGATGTATCCTCTCTCCTCACCATTCGTGGATCTTGGGTGCAAGATAAATCCATGTAACTTCATTAGAGAGGTCTTCCTAGGACCCAAGACTCACCACTTGGTGAGCCTCAATGGATGACCTTGAAGTGGTAATGGGCCAAAGAAAAGTCAACATTCCATCTACTATAACAAAATTGATATGATAAATGTCATGTTGATGGTATTTCTGCATGATAGCTCTCCTCTAGTACCCTTGTGGTGAATCAAACCCCAATTCTTGGGGCTCAAAGACCTTCTATGGAAGTTTAACATTCACTTTCTGAACAAAATTCCCAAACTAAATACCTTGTCTTAGTAGCCAAATACCTTTTATCCACTAGTTTAAGGGGTCACATATGCCCATGAAGACATCTCACATACTTGTAGTCCTTAGTAGAGGCAACAATCCATTGGGAAATGATGACCCTTGTGATTCAAATCTCGGTAGCCCTGAGAAGTGAGTGTGTTGTAAGGGAGAGCCTATAGTGCCAAGATCCTAGGTTTTTGACTCTATATAAGCATGATAGAACTTTATTCAAGTGGGAATTTAGTGGATACAATCTTAAAGCCTAGGTTGTGGTGTTTCTTTTAAATTTAACAATAGATATTCTTGTTTATTGTGTCTTGTGTGTGTGAATAACATTAATCAAGATAAAGATAAATCTACAAACTCACACCAAAACACACCATGAACCTTGGATACTATTCAACTTGGTTAAAACATTATACCTTTTGTCAAAACATTGCAAACTTTTGTCAAAACCACTCAAGACTTTGAAAGCATGGATACTTGTAACCTTGGGATTGCTTGGCATGAGTTAGATTCCACTTTTCCACAACATCCACTTGCATTTTTCATTTTTGAGCTTCATACTTGAATTCCCTAGGCCTCATTTTACATCTTACTAGTGCTCATTTTGAACCCCTTATATTCCATATTGCATACCTTAGGCTTCATTTTGCACCTCCTATTTTTCATCTTCCAACCCTCAATCTACATCTTGCATCTCCCACTTGCATTCTTGCACACAAAACCTTCATTTTGAATGTCTTAACCCTCATTTAGTGTGGCCAAACCTTCATTTTTCATCCTCAATCTGATCATAGCACTATTCTTTGTCATTTATCTCTCTGGAACAACAGTCTAGAAGTCATCAAGCCCAAAAACCCCTTAGTTTTCAACCGCTTTACCAACTTCACTCTGAAACTACCAATTATGCTCTAATTGGCCCCAACTACACAATGGGCATAGTTGGCTCTTTTTTAGCTCACTTCTTTGCTAGAACACCTAGTTTAGACTTCCAAATAGTATTTTGGGATCCCTAAGTTATCACTAGGTACTTGGATAGGTCCCCTTTTGATCATGTCCTTAAATTCACTCTACATGTCCTAAAATTCATTATGCACACCTTAGGCTTCATTCATCAAGTCATAAACCCCAATATACATCTTAAATATGATCATAACACCAGCCCCGATAATCTAGCTCTCTGGTATAGCAATCTAACAAACACCTAGTCCAAAATCAACAAGGTTTCAACCCAGTCTCCCAACTATGCTATGAAACTACCAACTGCAATCAGACTGGATGCAAGTGCACCATAGCTATACTTGGTGTTGTTAGAGTGCACTTGGTGCTATTGTAGTGCACTTGGTGACCAACATGACCATTTTGGGTCTCTAGACTATATTTTGGGACCCTAGAATTGCCTCTAGAAACCTCTATAGGTCCTCATTTTGAGCATGGCCTAGAGCATCATTTTCCACCCAAAACATCACTTTTCATCCTAGAACCTTTGCATATTTCATATTTAGTCGACATAATCCTCATCTTAACTATCCCTAAATCTCATTTTGAACCCAAAACGTTTTGAACTTAGTCAAAAATTAGAACAAAGCATGAGTCTTAGTGTATCTCCTAATGTTGATGGATGATAGATCTTGACTAGCCCTTTTGTCATCTTTTTTATCATTTTCTTAGGTCAAAATCTATCTATGTCTTGATGGATTTGACCTTTTCATTTTTATCAACTTGATTTTTTTTTTTTGTCTCTTTTTGGTCAAGATCCAAAGTCCATCTTTACAAGGTTAAGCTCTTAGACTAATACTTTCCAAAGATTTGATCCTAAGTTTAAAACCTTACATACACCCTTGGCATAGCATTATCATATTCCTAGTCTCCCTAAACATCATTTTGATTAACCCTAGTTGCATAACCACTTCATCTTGCATAGTTCAAAACCCTAGCATATCTTCCAATATCAAACACCATCAACTTGTCTATCAATCAAATTGCCTTCTTGATCCCATATCCCTATGTTACATATCCAAAACATCATTTTCAACCTTAACATACCTCGCTTTTCATAATCCAAATTGCATACATCAACCTCTAATTTCATTCCCAAATCTAAATTCCAACCTAATTTGCATTTTGCATGCCATAGAGTCATTTTCATACCCATTAGTCAAAATCCAAAACATCATTCACATTTGCATTTGTGCATCATTTCATTAGGACATTTGCATATTTCATGTCAAAACCCTTGGTTATTTTTCACTTCCTTAGGTTGCATAACACTTATAAACCCTTAAAAATAAAAAAAATTCATATCTTGCATACCTACTTCCAAATTATCAAGTTTTGTCCTATTTTACCAACTGCACACTTTAGGTGTGCATTTGTTAATTTTAGTGCACAGTTGGTAGTTTTAGAATTCACTTGGTAATTAGGGATTTAATTTTAGGTTCTCAAACCCTAAACAACATTCACATATATTTCATTACATTCCTAAATACTATTAAACACCTAAAAACATTTAGATCATTCACACTATACATATTTGTCACCATAACACATCTTTTTACCAACTACATACCTTCTTCTTACCAACTAATTATCTTTAGGTCCCCAAGTGCACCAAGGGTGGACTTCGTACTATTAGAGTGTAGTTGGTAGTTTAGGTGCACACTTGGGAGGTAGAGTGTTAATTTAGGGTTTTCTCTATTGTATTTGCACCCTTAGGTATCATGCCAACACTTACAAGGACACAATCAGCCTAGAGACTAGAAGCACTATATCAAACCTTTTTTTTATGAGGTACAAAATAAACCTAAAGCTCATCTAAGAAAAAATAAGAGAAGGAAACCCCATAAAATGTTTGACAAGGACCAATTCAAAGCATCACAACTTTTACTCATGGACCCAATAAGCATGTATAAACAAGACTCTAACAATCAAGAAATGACACAACCTACCCTAAACAACACATCTAATATGAGCTTTCCTTCAAACACTTCTCCTATACATGGAATGGTTCAATGGAGTCCCAATTTCAAACCCATATTTGTGCCTATACCACCCAGATGTGGAAGTGTACCTAAAACTCCTGAGGATGAAAAAACATACCCATTCAAATTCAAAAAACCTAATGTAAATACCTTCAATAATCAAAACATACAAGGTACTTTGCACCTCAGTGATGATTTTGACACAAATTATGGTATCATAGATGAAGAAATTTCTAGGGCTTGCCAAGACAAGAGTTTTTGAAAGAACTTTAAACTTTTGGAAGCCCAATAAATTGTCAAATTTAATGCAAACTTGGAGGGACCAAGGCCCAAATATCAAGACCACTCAACATTCAAAAATAGACAACCCATGATCAATTTGGACTTGGACAAGGGAAAACAACCTTTGGATTTTTCAAACACAATGATGAAACCTATGAGGTCTCACCAAGAATCAACCATTGAAATCCTCCAAATTACTTTTGAATACATTAAAATCAATACCTTGTTTGATGAATCTCCATCAATCAATGGAAACAAGACTCTTCCAAAATATCACAAAAGGATGTTAATAATTGACCTCAATCAAATAATACAAAAAAAAGATGTGCCTAAGGGACTTGCACTCTAAGGATGCCAAACATACCTTCTTTCGAGGAAAATCAACAAAGCACACCCTTGCTCCTAACTCTACCAACTGTTATGACATCAAATGTTATGGAGCCCCCTATGAGTATACCATGTGAAAAATCAATTGCAAAAACCCATATTGACACATAGAGGAAGAGCCTTATCAAAATTTCACCCATTTCCCAAAGGATTATGTCCCATTTCCAAATCAATATGATGTCCCACAATGAAACACCTAACACACTAAAGTATCAAAACAAAGAGCCAAACATGATGATCACTTCTAAAGGACAACCAACTTCCAAGACAACAACAAGCTGCAATGGTACAAGGACCTAATATCCATAATGCACAACTAAGTCAAAATCCACTTAACATGCATACAACATATCAACAACAACAACAACCTCAAGTGGTGCAAGGATCCAACATCCCTAGTACATAACCCAGTCTAAATCCACTTGACTTACATGCAATGTACTAGCAACAACTCCAACAACAATAAGCCATGTTTACTAAACAACATGAGCAACTAAAACAATAGTTGGAATACCAAAGATTCCTAGAGCAACAAATTTCCTATCAACAATACTTGTTGCAACAACAACATATGCCACAATAACATCAATAGATACCTCTACAAAAATAGTCATATATCTGGTCTCACATTCAACCAATATAGATATCTGAACAACAACCACAAAAAATGGCACAATAACAACCACAATAAGTGATACAACAATGACCCATGGTGCAATAATCACAATCAATACCAGAACAAGTATCACAAAAATAGGTACCAACACAAGGATAATTTTGTCTCTGAGGTGTCAACATACCTCCACCTCCCAATGACACATCACTTGAGTCTTCAGATACACAAATGTCAGAACCAAGTAGACATAGTTCTCACCATAGTAAGAGATCTACTAGTTCTCACCATAGTAAGAGATCTACTCATAGACATAAAAGACTAGAAGGAAGGACCATCATTCAAAACCATAATGAGGACTTATTACATCATTTCAAACAACTATCCAAAAAATTCAAGGCATTGGGAGTCTATAATAAATAGAAGCTACACACAAAAAGGGACTTATGTCCTAATCCCTTTGACCAAAGTCTATATGCCTTCATTTCTAAAACATTTTGAGGCACCAAGATTTGAAAAATATTGAAGTAAAGGCAACCCAATTGATCACATAAGGCAATTTTTTTACCTCTTGTACTAAACTTAGTGATAATCCCAAATACCTCATGAGGCTATTCCCTCATTCTCTAGGTGGACCCACACTCAAATTGTAATACCTACCCCTATTTGGCTTTTCTGATTTGTTTTGACCAAATTCTTTTAGGCATGTGCTATGATTATGTTCAATGATGATAAATATGTTCATGTATTGACTTTTAGTTATTTAATGATGTTAGTTCGATGAATGATTTTTATGCAGTTTCTATGGATACTTACCCCATACTTGCATGTGTATGGTGTGCATGTGTGTTTTTTTTATGTTTAACATTTTTTATGTGGTTGAGGAAGGGAGTCATAGTCACTTGCTAGTCGAGATCTACATGATGAACCACTTCCTGCCATTTCCTATTTAGTTTACAATATTGTGATCGTACATGCGTGGATTTTATGCAAATTGAAAGTATCGAGTATCAACTTCCTTGAATTGCCAAGATGAGCATAACTTATCATAGTATTTCAATTTTGTAAGTGGGGAGATAACTCTTGAATCCAAATCCTAAACCCTAAGCCAATTGTCCTAGAAAGTAAGACAAGTATCTGAGTTAGTTTACCCATTTGAATTCATCAAGTGACATGAATTCATGATTTTAACCCTGGAATTTGATTTTTCTCCTATGTCTTCAATTGAGTTGTCGTATATGGTTTTGTGGGTCTATTGTGATTTTCTATTATGATTAAATCAAATAAAAAGATAATTTAATGATTCAATTGAATGGAAATTTTATATAGAAATTTGATATTTAATTATGTTTGATTAATTGTGAAATTAATTAAATAAAAGAATTAAATTTAAAGATTTTATTAAAGTTCTATTTTGACATATTTATATTTATTTAATTTAATGTTAATTATTTAGGAGTTTTATTTTAATAATAAACTCTAAATAATGTTATTAATTAAGTTAATAAATATATTATTTTAAATGTCTTATGAGTTAATTAAATAAAAGAATAAAATTTAAACATAAAATTATAGTTCTAATTTTGACATATTTATAATTATTTGATTTAATAATAATTTATTTAGAAGTTTTTTAAAAATAAATATATAATTTTAATTTTTTATAAATTTAATTATTCATATAATTTTATTTTATTTTGATAGGTAAACGGACAAAGCCTAGGTTATTTATATCATTATTAAGATTAATTATTATTATATGTTAATCATGAGTAGATTCAAACCCAAGACCTCTCTAATGAGAGGCTCGCAATTTACCAATGCATTGTAGGCTCTTGCCTAATTTATTTAGAAGTTTTATTTTAATTAATAAACTCTAAATAATTTTATTAGTTAAATTAAAAAATATTATATTAAAATTATCTCATGATTAATTAAAGTGAGAAATAAATTAATTTAATAAAGATATTTTAATTTAAATTGCATAAAGTTGTTGCGCAAAAATTGTATATAGAAAATTTAATATTTAATTAATTGAAAAATTGATTAAATAAAAGAGTTAAATTTAAAAGATTAAATTAAATTTCTAATTTTAGTATATTTATATTTATTTAATTTAATAATTATTATTTAAGAGTTTTATTTTAATAATGAGCTCTAAATAATATTTTTAGTTGAGTAATAAATATTATTTGATTAAAAAGAAAATATTAAAATATGGTAATATTTGATTAATTAAATTTATGCTTTAAATAAAAAGTTTAAAATTAGAAGTCTAAATTTATAAAATTGGTTAAAGAAAGATTAGAATATGATGTTATTTAATTAATTAAAAATGTACTTCAATTTAAAATAATTATTTTAAAAGTCTAATTTAAGAAGTTGGATAAAAATATTATTAAAATATTAAAAGATTAAAGATTTAATATTTTTTTATTATAATTATTTAATTAATATTATTATTAAATTAGAGTTGCATTTAAATATTCGAGCTTTAATTATTCTTATTAATTTAAATAATAAACTATGCTTTAAATAGTGCTTACACTAATTAATAAATTGGAGGAAAAGAAAATATAAAAGAATATTTTAATTAAAAAGTTCTTTAAATGTGCATGAAAGAATTAAATTTAAAAGATTTGATTAAAGTTCTAATTTAGGCGTATTTATATTTATTTAATTTAATAATAATTTATTTAGGAGTTTTAATTTTAATAAACTCTAAATAATATTATTAGTTAAATTAATAAATATTATATTAAAAATGTTGCATGATTTAATAAGGGAGAGAAAGCTTTAATTTAATAAAGTTAATTTTAATTAAATGACATAAAGTGTGTGCATGAAAATTAAAATATAGTAATTAAAGACAAAAGGTTTTTGCATGATTGCATGATCAAAGCCTTGATTTTGGGGGAAAACTCTTTATTGAGGAAATTAGAGCTCATTTCTAGATACACAAGTTTGGAGGAGCCACTTTTTGAAAAGAGGGATTTTGAAGGAAAAGGAAGATTCTTGCTTGTTTGTACATTCATTGTTTTAGCATCAGATCCAAGTAGGATCTTGTGGGTTTGTGTAGTAGTTTCTCATTCTTTGAATTCCTGTCTTCTTTGTGTCTGTTGTGTTTCTATTTTCAAAAGTTCTCTAAGTTGAAACTTTTGTTTGAGAAAATTGTTTTCCATTATAGAATTGTCTGTAATTTAATCTAAAAACCTTTAGCAAATATTGCATTTTAGGATTTTTTCAAAACCTAATGAATAATGAAATTCACTTTTGTATGTGCTTTATGTGACGTGTGATTTACTGGTGTTGGGGTTTTTGAGTTTGTCTTAGCTTTGGCCAGTCAAGATGTTTACTAGAGGCTTAGGGGTTTGTTTTGTGATGTCATGATTATGTTTGTATACGATCTTTTATACTCAACCATGTTAATGTGTCTTGTATTCTCTATGAGGTGTTTTGATCTATTGATTGTTATTACTTTTCAGTGTTCTTGTGTGAAACTGAGGTGAATGGTGTGACCCATCTAATATAACCATTGAGTCTTCGATCAGTTGTTTTTGGATTGCTTTCTAGTCACTTGTATAGGACTAAGGTGCTTGTATGATTTGTTCTTGGTAATGTCATGTTATGATGCAGATTGGTTTATATATACTTGATTTTGGATTAGTCCTATTAGGATGATCATTTTGGTGGAATCTGTGATTATGATCAATGATTTTCAGTACTTGTCAATTGCTTATTTAATAATAGATGTATGGTATGTGATCTTTTATGATCTTTTGATTTTACTGAGCTCAAAGTAGGTTATCTATATATAATATCAGGAAGTGGCTTGTAATGAAGGTTAGGGCCCAAAGTGGTTGCCAAGGAAACCCATTGTAAGTTGTTAAATAAGTAAAACACTATACTAAATGGGAATAAAATGAACCTAATAAGAGTCTTTGTATGTTCTCGCTCATGCTTCGAGTACTAGTATAGACTAGGATGGGAGTATAGAGAACGCTTGGTTGCAACCATGCATCATTAGTATGCCTTGCCAGTATGAAAGGATACTCGTGTTGCATAGAGTCACTAGGGCGTTGGGGTTAAATTAGATTTCCAAGGTAACTCTAACATTAGTTTGTGTGATGATACTTGCCCGCTTGCATAGTAGATTCCCTACATGTTTGTGTTGCCTCTGGGATTAGTTGATACTTGTGTCTTGGTACCCTTTGAGATAGTTTTCTTTTAGGTGATTCCTTGAACCTAGATTTTGTTTTTTGAATTTGAGTCTATTATCTTTTTTGGGACTTGAGACTATCTCCTCAATGTAGTGGGAGTGAGTCTTTTTGGGTTCCACGAAGTCAAGTAGTAGTGCTTTTTCTTATACCATTGAGATCTAACCATTGGATGCCACTGCTAAATGTGTTTGTGTAGATGTTTTTTTCTATCTATTCCTATATTTCTATGATGGATGGTTATACTTAGTGCATTGTATTTGATTCCATAGATCTTACTAGATGATGTAATCTATTTCATGATGTATATCATTCAACCTTTCATAACCTATGACCCATACAGTCGATGATTGTGCATTTTGATTATTGCCAAGTGGTATTTAGGATAATTATATATTTTTTAAATGGAATTTGTACTTGTAGTTATTCTTTAATATGGATGTGTTATATATTGGTGTTATTATTAATTAAACTTAAATGTGATTCAACGTCATGGGACCCTTAAGAATTATAATATGTTTTATGGTATGTGTTTATGTGAATGTTAATTGCTTCCACTATGTTATAACTATTGTTGTTAAGTTATTATCTTTAACATTAAACAAAAAAATGTTTGACAAACTTAGTGAAAACTTTAGGTTAGTTCTTTTTGGCTCCCTGGCAAGGCATTACACAAATGACACTTCAAACTTCCTGATAACATCAACTATTGGTCAGAATTAGTAGACAAATTCATCTTCCATTTTTCCTTCAAAATTACAAATGAGGTCTACAAATGAGATTATAGTGTCACCCCACCATTAAAAGATCCTTGACCAAGCTTTAAAAGAGTATGTAGTATAGGATAACATTGATGTTTCCCATTTCCAATCCATGGTTGGGAACCTATCTGCATCACAATATATCATCTTTTCCCCCCAAGATATTCCTAAAGATAAGCCCAACCACAATGACCCCCTTCATCTCAAATCCTTTATCCATATTGCCAAGGTTAGACATGTCTCGATAGATGGAGGAGCAAGACTAAACATATATACCCTTAAAGTTGTCAAGGGTCTAGGTTACTCTAAAGAAGATGTGGATCCATATCATAGAATCACAATAAAGGCCTATGATGGTGGTGAACGCTTCTCCAAGGGAGTTATCATATTACCCATAGGAGTTGGTTTAGCTACCAAGAATACATTATTCCAGCTCCTAAAGTTCAACTACAACAATGTGGAAGTTACCATTCCTGGCGATTCTATTAGTGTATCAAACTGAATGAGTAATAGTATTCTAGTTTTTTTTCAATATAAAAATTATGTATATGACTAAACTTGATCAAGAAAACTTGATGTTGTTTAAACTAAAAAATATACTGTCGTTGCTGCTTTATATGTTGAAGACTATGTGATGTATGTGTTTTTTGTATAATAAAGTTAGTCAGGAGGCTACTTATATGTGTGTAGTTGTCTATAAGTCACGACCAATAGTTGTGACTCATACTTGAGTCACATCTATTAGGCATGACTTATATAAACTATAGACACTTTAACTAATGTCGACACATGATAACTAATATATCAACAAAAGGAGATTATAATGTATTAACATTAGGAGATTAGTTTATTCATAACTTATTTATGTATTCATATATATATATATATATATCTTAACCATATAGAATAACATAAATATCAATATAAGAGTTATTAATAATTCTTTTATTAATCTTTACATTAAAACTCCCTCTTAGATTAGTAAAATATATACACATAAGAGGTCTTTGATCAGAAGACTTCTTTATACAATGTTTGATAAGTGTTGATTCATCAATGATAGGATATTAATCAACTTATATTTGACATCATTTAACATGAATGTTGGCCTATTAGAATACCAATCACATGATATTCACCAAGCTCTCTAGAGAAATGGACTATCAAAAACATCAACTAAATGATGATCACAAAGTACTTAGTGTGGTAATGGCCTATAAGAATATTAGGGCAAGATATTCATCAAGTACCAAAAATATATCTATACAAGAAACTTCTAGATAATCAAATTAATGATATCAAACACCTAGTTGCTGATTTATAAGATAAAGCCTTTACATGCAACAATTTCACAAAAATGAATCATTCTACAAGTTATTGTAAGGATGTAACTTTACAACAACTTCTCCTGATACAAGTGGAAACATTTTGAAGTCATCACTTCTTAATGATTAACACAGGTTTTACAAGTTATAATATATAAAATATACAATAATCAATTTCTCTAAGACATTTCCTTAGATTTTATAATCATACCAAGTTCTTTACGAAAATGCTCCATTTTTGTTTTAGCAAGTGGTTTGGTAAGAGTGTCTACGATTTGATCCTCTATACTAATATATTCCAACTTGATTACATCATTTTCAACCATTGCTTAGACATAGTGGTATGGTATCTCAATGTGTTTTGATTTGTTATGAAATACTAGATTAAGAGATAGCTTGATGCAGTTCTTGTTATCGCAATAAATAGTAGTAGGTGGAAGTGGCTTCCAAAATAACCCAAATAGAAGCTTTCTCAACCATACAACTTCTCTTACTCCCATAGATGCAACTATGTGTTGGCTTCTATAGAATTCTATGCTACTAAAGACTTCTTTTGATTAAACCAAGATATCATTTCTAAACCCAAGGTAAAACAACAACCTAAAGTGCTCGTACAACTCTCTAAATTTCTTGCCCAATCAAAATCTATATATCCTCTAAGATTTAGTTTAGTTTTAGTGTATTTGGGACCATATCCAATTGTACTACTAAGATACCTGAGAATGTGTTTTGCTGCTACTAAATGAGTTTGTTTAGGTTTGCACATGAACTGACTAAGAACATTCACAACATAACAAATGTTAGGTCTTGTGTTTACCAAATATATTAAAGAGCCAATTATCTATTGATATAGAGTAGGATCAACACTTTTTAGAATCTTCAGTTGCTTCTTCTAGTTTCTAGAGTTTTATTTCGATAAGAGTTTTTATTGCCTTGCTATCCAACATGCCAAATCTATTGAGTAGATCTAGAGTATACTTCCCTTGATAAGAAGATTTCTTTTGAATGCTGCCATACTTCTAGTCCCAAGAAGTAGTGTAGTATTCCTAGATCTTTCATTTCAAATTCAGATATAGATCTTGTTTACATTTTTCAATTAGATGATCTTCTCTTGTAATCAAAAGATCATCAACATATAGAACCATGATTAACATATCCCCTTGTATTACCTTGTAATATAAATTTGGATCTGCAATGTTTTTAGAGAAATCAAGTTTAGTTAGATGCTGATCTATCTATTCATACCAAGCTTGGGGAGCTTGTTTCAATCCATATAAAGCCATTTTTAATTTGTATACATGAGATTGTTTATTGTGTACTTCAAATCCTTTTGGTTTTTCAAGATAAACTCAGTCTTCTAAAACACCATTCAAAAATGCAGTCTTTACATCCATTTGATGAACTTTCCATCCCTTGGATGCAATAATGGCTAAATCAATTCTGATTAAAGTATATCTGGCTACTAGAGTAAAAGTTTCCACAGTCTATTCCTTCCTTTTGGGAAAATCCTCTTGCTACAAACCTTTCTTTGTACTTGTTAATACTTCCATCTACAACATGTTTAATTTAAGTAGTCATTTTGAGGAGACAACTAATTTATTTTTGTGTCTAGGAATTGTTAACTTCATAATGGTTTTTGACACTTGAGTGCCAATACACTTACCTACTTTCTACATTGGAGCCGAGTACACCATGCATGCCGAGCCACAATAAATGTCGAGTTAGAAAAGACTTCAGGTGTCGAGTGATCTTCATGTGCTGAGTAGTTTTTAGATGCCGAGTGAAGATCAGATACCAAGTGAAGTGTAAGTGCCGAGTAACATAAGGTGCCGAGTGTTAACAAGTGCCAAGCAACATAAGGTATCGAGTGTTAACAAGTGCCGAGCAACATAAGGTGCCGAGTGTTAACAAGTGCCGAGTAACATAAGGTGCCGAGTGATACAATTTTGTTTAGGTGCCGAGCTATCCAGGAAACAACATGTGCCGAGTATCAGCAATACTTCAGGAGCCGAGTAACTCAGAATATCAGTATAAGAGTTTGTAATTGCACAAACTATGATGCAAACAGTTTTTGTAGCTGATATAAGGTAAATCTCGAAGGATTTAATAATGAGATCGAATCTTTTATCTTTCCTATGCAATCTACATGTAGCCAATAAGAAAAATGATAAAGGCATGCAACCAATAGAAGAAATGCAAATAATAAGTGAAAAATGGAGATTGAATATGGATCGTAGATCCATACCTAACCCTAAATCCTCAATTATCTTTATAAGGAAGACAAAATTTCATTGTAAAATATATGAGTGGACATACAAGGGTGCACAAGGAAATCTATTTTTAGAAGCGAGGGTTATTAGATCACAAAAGGATCAAGATTAGAGAAAGCGAAATAGGTGCCTGCATTCAACAATCAAGGATTGTAATCTATCAGGTTCATTATACCTAATACTTTCTAGCAATTGTATTAGAATGAAAATCCTATGGTGATAGGTTAGCTTAACAACTATTTCTTAGATCCTTTAATTAGGTGATTAAATCCTTTAATAGGGTGACACTTCATGTAAAGTGTTTGTAAAGCCTCTAACCAGGTCACTATTAATACAGTGTAAAGCCTTTAACAGGGCAGACCATCAGAAGTGGTTGATCAATATTGCTACAGTAATTTTTGTGGGTATCATCCCCACCCCAGTGTTACCTTCTTATTCCTAGAGGGTTTCTGGGTTACCAAATCCCAGTGTTATGAGTTGTTGATGCATGTCTTAGTTTCATGTTTACTAGATGTATTTGCATGCATGCAATTTACTTTTACCCAAAAGTTTTATTGGTTAAAGTGGGATACTTCTGATTCACCGCCCCCCCCCCCCCCCCCCTCGCCCCCCTCTCATAAGTACTCTTTCCATATTTGAATATTCCAACAATTGGTATCAGAGCATTCAGATTCTCACAAGGAAAAGCCTAACAGCTTGGAGGAAAAGATCTAAAGATGGAAGCTTTCAAACTTGGAAAGATCATTGAAAATCAGGTGATAGATGTGCAACTTGCTCTGCATAGCTTGGAGGAATTTAGAAACAAGTTGAGAAACTCATTAAAAAAAAGGAAGGATCTAGCCATAGCTGAAAATGATATGCACTACAAGGAGATTGATACCACCAACATATTTTCCAATGGAGATACTAAAGAGTTTGATGCAGCAATAGCAGAACTGATGGAGAAAAATAAAGTTCAAGCAGATGAGATAAGATCTCTCAAGATGGAACATGAGTCACAGGCCATAATGATATGTGAAATCACTGAACACAAGAAAAGAGCAGTTGAAGATAAAGTTATGATGGAAAATGAAAAAATAAATCTTGCAAACAGACTTGAAGAAAAATGTACTGAATTGACAAGGATCTCAAACATGCAGATGGATACACTTGCCCAAATGATGAACCTTCATCATGAACTCAATGTGAAAGATATTGAGATCTCTACTTTAAAGATGCAGAATGAACAAATGTAGAATGAATTGAACAGAGAAAAAGAGGTAGCAAAGAATCTCAACAAGTTAAGTGAAGCATTCAAGTATTTTGAATAGTTGCTGAAATCCCCAAAATCTGCCCATGATACATTAGGACTAGGATACAATAGCACTGAAGTTGGGGAATCATCAAAGAATGCTGAACAAAGAAGTGACAAAGGTAAGAATTCAAAACCCACTTGTCATTACTATAATAAGAAGGGGCATACAGCTAATGTATGCAGGAGTAGAAGATTCAATCAATCAAACACACCCAAAAATAAGAGTTTCTGTCACAAGTGCAACATGCAAGGACACATGACACAAAATTGTAGATCCAATGTCACAAGGACTCAGAGATTTGATGGACATTATTATAATTAAAAAAAGTATGGACATAAGGCATTTAGTGTAGATCAAAACCTATGTGGACATCAAATCAACCAGCAGAAATAGAAGGGAATGAAAGTCATTATCATTGGGATTACAATACCAGGTATAGTTGTCATTATCATATGAGTTTTAACAATGCCCACAATAATTTTCATAGCTTTATTGTTTTCACTCTCCCATTTTTCTAGTTCATCATTTCCTTTAGATGATGGGTTAGATTTTTCAATAAACTTGTTTAGGCCATGTTCTTTAACTAAGAGTTTTAGTCATAATTTCTAGCTTGCAAAATCTAAATTACCTTCTAATCTATCTTCCAACCTCATGCCATTCACCATTTTTGAATAATATTTGTCTAAAGTCTAATTTCAAGATCGCTTCTTTAAACTTGGCTCTGATACAATATTAGTGTATTAGACTAAATGGGTAATATTATTCTAATTATTTTTCAATATAATAATTATATATATATGACTGAACCTGATCAAGAAAACTTAATACTAAATAAACTAAATGATATACTATTACTGCTACTTTATATACTGAAGATTGTGTGATGTATGTGTTTTGTGTATAATAAAGTTAGCCAAAATGCTTACTTATATATGTGCGGCTATCTATGAGTCATGACTAATAGCCATGACTCATACTTGAGTCACGTCTATTAGGTATAAATCATATAAATTGTAGACACTTTAACTAATTCCAACACATGATAACTAATATATCAATGGAAGGATATTATAACGTATCAATGGTAGGAGATTAGTTTATTCATAACTTATTTATGTATTCATATATGTATTTTAGGATATCTACACATACATACATACATACATACATACATACATACATACATACATACATACATACATACATACATACATACATACATATATATATATATATATAAAAACCATATAGAATAACATAAATATCAATAGAAGAGTTATTAATAATTCTTCAACTAATCTAATCTATACATTAACATATTTAGATCCTTTCTAGTTTTGTTCTAATCTGAGAGATGCTACTACATACTGAGCACCAACAAACAATGAAGCAAAATCCATGGATTTCTCTAGATATGTGGACCTTGATATACTCCTTAGTGAGGGCAAGGAAAAGATGAATATTGAAGACAAAGGGTGTGAAGAATACTTTATGTCTCAAGTATTTGAAATTAGGGAGTCACCACTTTCTCCCTAATCTGATGGCAAATCACAACTATTGCAAAAACAAAATTTTGAGATTAGTATACAAAATGCCACTTCTATAAATTTCATTAGTGGAGGTGACCTACATCGAGAACATATTCATGAAAATACATCTATTTGTATTGAGAAAGAAAAATAAGAACAATAACCCACTTTTATATCTCCTAACAAGTATGGACCTAGGTTTACTATCATGTAGAAAGAAGGCTATGATGGCTATAGTGGTCTTAGATATTAGAAACAAGGAATAATTGAATATATCACTATGAAAGCCCTCCTAGTTTGGGGCTTTGATTTGAACCATTATGAATAGGTCCTCCTAGTCCTAAGGTTGATGCAGGAGCATCCTAGGTTGACATGTTATCCTAACCATTTGTGTTCATTCTGCCAATTTTTGTCGAGTTTCAATCATTACTGAGTTGCAGTAATTGTTGAGTGCTAGTAATTTTGTAGTTTAAACTGAGTTGATGTTATCCCACATAATGTTAACACTTGGGTTAGCATGTTATCCCATCTCACTTTGTAGTGTGTGTCAAGTTCCATAGTGTGTACTAAGCTATCCTTCATGTGTTGAGTTATCTAGTGTATGTCGAGTGACCCTTCATATGCCAAGTTTTCTTGTTTATGCTAAGTGTTAGCATTTTTGACATGTTTTCTATGTTTTTGGTGCAAGCTGACTTGCAGGATTTATTTCAATTGCTACATTTATGATAAGATATTTTCTTGGGATGTGTTCAAACCATTGCTGGGGTGCTCTTTCTCTTATGTAATGATCTAGAATGTTATGTAAGTCATTTTGGCAAGTATAAATAGGGTGTTTAGGCTTAGAGTTAAGACAATTTTCAGAGATTTTGGGTAGATCAATTTGGAGTAGAATTGGAAAGTGTAAATTTGAAGATAGATCTTAGATCTTGAATTTATTTTATATCTAGTCGTAACCTAGAAGGCCTTACAGCTAGGCATGTATGCTGACATTTTCATGAATCAATAAAGTATTTTCTTCTCTCTCTATGATTTTGTTCTCTTTTTATGTTTTCTTCCATTCTGTTAACTCTATAAGGTTGGTTTAAATTACTGGGTGTGCCTTTGGCCCTCATTATTCTATGTACTCCATGCATCAGGTGATATTAGAGTGTAGTTGTTCCTGAGTGTGCAAGTAGATCATCAAAGTGTGAAGCAGTTTGTACTAGGACCTTGGTTGGGCAAAGTTTATCAGAGAAGGGTTTTGATTTTGGAAGTCCTAGTTAGTTGGCAATTTGGTGTAGGGTTGCAAATCTATGGATTTGGCCTACACTAGAAGAGGACTCACCATTTAATTATTGTTTGCACGTGTAAAGATGGTTCATGGAAGGAGAGATGTGGATCCAAAATTATTCAACATGTTGAGGAAACTTGTAGCCAAAGTAGAAGCTATTGAGTTAGTGCAAGATTGTCGAAGACATATTGATGATGTTGAGAGCAATGAGTATGATTCTTTTTGAGATGATTTAAATGAAAGGATTGATGATCTAGAAATGTTTGATTTGAGTTGTCATCTAATGATTAGAAAGAAGGTTTGTTGACTAGTTAAAGAGATTATGAAGAGAAGAAGATAGATCATGGAAGTAAATTCTGATTTTTTTGAAATGGAGGAAGTATCTTTTCATTTTCACAAGCAAATGGATAGATCTAACATGGAAATTGTAGAGCATCTTGTTGTGCACAATGAGATTGTTGAAGAGGAAAGTTTTTCTTATGTTGGTAATGAATTGGATTTTGTTATATAGAATGATGTTAATGTTGGAATGGATGTGATTGAGGACTTATCTATTACTGTCATTGCTGAGTTGGAGTTATATGTTCATTCTATTATGAATGATGTTGATCTAGATGTTGCTTGTGGTAAGAAGATGGATTTACTTGCTGGTAATATGGTTGAGGGTTTCAAATGTGTTATTGATGTGGATTTACATGATGCTATTATTATTGATATGGATTTGAATTTATATGTTACTACTGAGATGTTGAAGGATACAAATATTGTTACTAATGTGGATTTTCATGATGTTGCTGATCTATATGTTGCTAGAGGAATGAATGTACATGTTGTTTCTATTATGGACTTGTATGTTACTGCTATTATGGATCTAAGTTCATATTTTATTGTTGATAGGGATTGTGATTTGGATATTATTATTGATCTAGTTTTCATGTATGAGGATGATGTTATGGATGATGCTAATGATAAGTTATAGATGGAGCACTATGATTGTCAGTTGAGTTTGTATGTTGATTGGTTAGATGAGATTTTTATTTTTGAATGGATGGAGCATAGATGGCTGATTTTCAAATTTAATCTATTTTCTTTGATGGAGTGGAAACCTTTTGTGAAGACAAAGATGAGTAAAGAATTTTCTTTCGAAAGAAAAATGTGGGACACATTTTTCTATTTACCTAGGGAGTCTAATGTAGGAGCATCTAATGTTGTTTCTATTTACCCTAGTAGTTTGATGTAGAGGCATCCTGGCTGTCATGTTATCCTACCGATTCTATTGGTTGCTATTGAGTTACAACAATTATCAAGTGCCAATAAGTTTTTAGTCATTGCCAAGTTCAAGTTATCCTACATCTTGTTAATATACTAGTTAGCATGTTATCCCATTTATTTTACCAATTTCAACTGAGTGATCCTTCAAGTACCGAGTTGGTCGGTTGCAATGTTTTTCGAGTTGCAATATGTGTAGAGTGTTCCTATTGGTGCCAAGTTTTCCTATACGTGATGAGTGCTAGTATTAGTTTTCTATGTCTATTTCCAATTTAAGCTAACTTGGTGCGTATTGAATTCATGATGGGTATTTAATATTTTTTAAGAGCTGACTTATGGATTGGTTATTTATTTAATGTAAGGGTTTGTTTATTTGGTAATTTGTAATAGGCCGACTTGTGGCCATGCAAGTATTTAAAGGGGTCTTGGGTAGAGTCTTAGGCATTATGATTTGATGTTGGATTACTGTTCAAGCATGGAGATGTAGAGAAGCCTGAAGAAGTCATTTTAGTTAAGGGATCTTACCATGGAGTACCTTGAAGATAGAATTCTGCATTTGAGTTCAAAGATATGTCCTTCTTTGAAATATGTTTTCTTCTTTATAATGCTCATAACTTGGAAGGTTGTATAGCCAAGCATGTTGGATGTAAACTTATTGATTTGAATATATGAAATATTGTCTCTCTAGATCTGAATCTCATTCCTCTTGTTCATTTTCCACTATGTATTTTCTTTGTTGGTTTCTAGGTTACCTCATTTTTGGGTACACCCAAATTAGCATTGCATCAAAGGTACTCTAATGTAAGAATGTAAATGTTTTGAACAATGAAAAGGCATCTAAGGACACCCAACCTGAGACTAATAATCTTGCTAGTACTTATATACTTAACTATATCTTTGTCAACCCTAATAGCCTACCTATGGAGAATAAACATATAACTCCACCCATCATTCAAACCAATCATACACCTTGGATTGATACATGATGGGATCCAAATCCTTCATCTTTTAAGCATGACCCCAATAATACCACTGAATCTATATGTTTGACTAGAGCCCATTCAACACTAATGATGAAATTCCCTCAAGTTATCCTAAATTGTTGGATTGGGACTAGCGTGGATCACTGATCTTTGATCAATTTGACAAAGCTAATGCTCTTATAAATATCTTGGAACTTTATAAATTCATTATAATTGAGATAGTCATAAAGAAGAAATTCCTCCTAAATTGAACACATTGGCATGTTTTGGGGAGTCAATTCCATCTTCTAGTTACAAAACTAGAAACAAAGGAAAAAATAACAAGCATTGGTCTCTTGGTAAAATTGAAAGGTGCCATTAGATCATGAAAAAGAAAAAGCTAAGAATCTCCCAAGGATACATAATGTAAAAGATGATGCCATGAATATCAATGTTCTAGTGTTCAACATGCCATAAAGTATTTTTGAGCTCTCTCGATTAGCTTCATGTGTAGAGTTGTTGGTCTCAATCCTCCTAGTTCTTCCTTGTATATAGTTATTTATACCTAAATCCTACTACTAACTAACCAAAATCAAATATCAATCCAAATAGCCTTTGAAAACATCATCATTAGTGATATCTTATACCAAAATATCCTTTAACCCAACAATTCTTAGATGCCTTAATTCATGAGAAGCAGAAACTATCTTACATATGGTACATGATAGTATCTCTTGAGGCCATTCAAAGGTTATCCATTAGTAGCACTGACAAAAACTTCATTGCTAGCATTTTTCAACAACATCCACAATTCCATCTAAAAGTCTTTAAAAAATAACAAAAAAATGACAAAAGAAACAAAAATGTAAAAAAAATCATGAAAAAATGGATGCCTTGATGAAAACCTGGCAAATAGGCATCTTGGAACAAAAATTTGTGTCAAGAAAAAATTTATGTCCAAAAGTGAAAACCTAGAAAATAAGCACTTTGGGCAAGTACCATGGTGAAAACCTAGCAAATAGGCACCATATGTAATCAATTGTACCTCATCCATCTGGCTTTTCCTTCCCCCTTTTGTCATTTCTTGGTCATATCCTTCATATTGGAAGACATCCTTAGTCCTTGATCATGGCCCATTAACTAGTTAATGTCCATTGTTATCTTACCCCAACGTCACCAGTCTAAACATACTTTTCCATTGGCCTCTGTACATAATTTGCATCTTGTTTGGGAGCATATCACCTATACAATGCATGAGTTTGGAATTGGACTGGGGGCATGTCCCTACGAACATCTTATCCACTAGATTTATCGCATATTAGATTGGAGCTAACACTTGTGAATCCTTTACGATCTTGAAAAAATCTTAAAAATTCAAATATGATCATGAAAAAATCCCTAAAAATCATAAAACGTGCTAAAAAAATCACAAAAAATTGCAAAATATCCTGAAAATTTTATTGAAAATCATAAAATATCTTGACAAAATCCATAAAATCATAAAATTTCTTGAATAGATCCATAAAAATCATAAAATATCCTAAACAAATCACTAAAAATAATAAAATATCTTGAACAAATCTATAAAAAAATTTAAAATGTCCTAAAAAAATCCATTAAAAATCATAAAATATCCTAAATAGATTGATAACAATCATATAATATCTTGAAAAAACTACTAAACATCATAAAACATCTTGAAATAAACCCTAAAAATCACAAAATGTCTTGAAGAAATGAGTAACATAAAAACATCAAAAATCCTCAAAAATTCTAAAAATTACAAAACCTACCAAAAACTTGCAATAAACCTTGTAAATACTAACGCTCATAGTTTCATGGACTAAAAATCAAAATACTATACTTCAATGACAATCACAACCTAACCTACTAGATGACCAATGTGAATCAACAATCAATCCAACTTGTAACTATCAACTAAACCAACATGCAAACTTATCACATCACAAATCAAAGTCAAACCCAAAGATGCTAAAAAGATATTAACAATAGATAAGAATAGTTGTAGGCTCATGATGTTTAGTGAGTAATTTTTCTTTAATCATGTTCCTATGACATTTGATGATATAAATTGATCTATGAAAGTGGTTGGGATGGTTCATGGTCATCTTTTATTTTCTTTCTATTTGATGTACCTTTGAGAGTCTCAGGTATGTATATATGCCTCAAGAAGGACAAGGTCATTTTCTATCTACATTGTGCTTGTTTATGGAAAGGATTTGCATTCACACTTTGACCCTTTATGCCATGATGGGTTGCATTCCATCTGCTATATCAAAATAAAGCTCCATTGATATATAGTACACTTTATGAAAGAAAAAGTACTCACCTCATTCTAACTGGTCCTCATTCTAATTAGTCCTCAACTCATCTCCTCAATCTTCTATCTTTCATCTCTTCATCCACCACCATGATCATGTATTGTGATACACCAAATCATTTTCATCCTTAATTCTTGCATTCCTGCATCATCATACACTATCTATCAACCTTCTATGGCTTTCCACCAAGTTTAACCTATGCTTGACTAATTTGACATATGTTTTGAACTCTTTGTAGGGTTTTGAACATATCTACCATGTTTTAGGTCATTTCAAGCTCATTTGCATTAGTTTTGTCCCTCTACCTATCATTCTGTCAACTTTGACCGATATCTAACTTAGGTTTGACTTTTTTTGAACATGTTTGATTGGCTTTACCCATGTTATGACCTCTTTTCATGGTTTTGATCATACACAAAGTTTTAGGCCATTTTGAGTCCAATTGGGCTGATTTTGGCCCCTAGAGCCTTCTAGATCGCAGTCTGCACTATTAGAGCATAGTTGGGCTTCCCAATTGTGCATAGGGTGCACTTGGTAATCTTTGAGTATACTTGGCATCACCAAGTACACTATCTACATACTTGGGTGCATTTTGGGCACAGTTGGGGCAATTGGATGCCCAAAACTTCTCTTAGAGCCTTGATTGACCCTATTTTGCACTCTAGACCCCATAACTTTTGCGTTCAAAATCCAATTTGTGATCCATTAGTTTCATTAGATTTGTCTCTTTTTTTTAAAAATATTGAACTATCATTTTCATTTTTCAGTCAACTTATTGAGGGAGTACTTTATTAACCCTAACTTTGCACTCTGGAGCCCATAACTTTTGTGTTTGAGCTCTGATTTTTGATCTGTCTATTGTGTTGGATTTGTATCTTAATTGTTAATAAATTGACCTATCATTTTAATTATTTGGTAAATTTATTGAGGTGCCACCCATATATATCATCCTTACTTAGGTAGGTTGTTATGGCTTTTTAATCAATTATTCTTTGACAAAACTCTCTAAATCACATTGTACCAAAGAAGGGAAAAATGCAGATGATAAAAAATGGTTCATGTCTATGGTTTTATCAAAATTTCACACTAACTCATCTCATTTTTTTGATTTCATTGATTCTAATCTTTTTGGCCAACTTAATTATCATTTGAGCATATTTTGACGATATCATTCATCATGTGTATCCCCTTTCAAATCAATTGTAGATCGCTTTGATAGTGATTCCCATTTTATCCAAACTTTCCAAAATCAACCTAGAATCATCCCAATCAACTTAAAACCATCTCAAATCAATCTAGAATCATCCTAATCAACCCAAAATCATAATAATCAACCAAAAATCATCCCAATTAACCTAGAATTGTCCTAATCAACCCTGAAACATCCCAATCAACCTAGAATCATCTCAAAGATACTCAGAATCATCCCAAATCAACTTGAGATCATCCCAAATCAGCCCTAATCAATCTGAAACATGTCAAATATCTCAAATCAATCACCATATAACAAACCCTAGGCATTATTGTGTCCCTTAGTGCTTTGGAAACCTATCAAATCTAACCCTAGTATTGTCATGTCCCTCAGTGCCAAGCCAAATTGTAGTCACCAAAAATTGTTAGTCAGTAGTTTTTCAACTTACAAATTTTCACTTTTACTTAAATGATCAATTTTATGATTAGATCTATGCCCTTGTGATTGGAGAAAGAAACTAATAACTAACAATTGAGTTCTTCTTTTCTTAAAATTTCTATATTTAAAAGGTACAACTAACTTTTATAAAGATTTTACAATTAAATCTAGTTGAAAAATAATGATTTTAGACATATACTTTTAATTAGAAAGTATTAAAAGACTTTTTAACACCCTTTCATGAAGACAAAATAATGCAACATATTTCAATTGAATCTTTACCATTGCAAGCCATAACACTTATTATTAAAAAAAAAGCCATTGATTTGATTAAAAAAACTAAATAACTAAGATAATGAATAGATTATTCTTTGTCTAATAATAAAAAAACACCATCATATTATAAGACACTATTCCTCACAAATTTAATATTGCACATAGATAGAACCAGAGGATTCAAACACATGATAATCTAGTTTGAGAACTACTCAATATTTAATATGCACCATTAAGTCATTAAACTGTAAAAAGTATAGAGTATATCAAATAGTTTGACTATAAAATATAAATTTATGTAGAGAGTCACCATAAGAGTATTGAGAATGAACTTGAATGGCCTTACAAACCAAGATTTAGTTTTGATAACTGACTAATGTAGGAGTTGATAAAATGTTATTCAAACATAACTAACATCAAACTATCTCAAAATAACAATGATCCTATTAGTTATTTAAGTCCTCAATTTCCTATCTAATTGTTAGCTAGGTCTAGGGGGTTCAATTTTTGTTCTTGATCAGTAGCAAGGCCTCCACTTGATTCTTTCCATTCTTTGTGTACAACCATGAATCTAGTTAGCTTATTTTGATGTATCACTCCTATGTGCTCCAATTTTAACCTCCACATCTCCTTCACTTTACTAATACATTTTGGTTTTCTCTCATGGGCCTCGAGATGATCCCTACATATAGTTATCATTGAGTCAACCTTAGTCAAAGTGGTGAAATCCTTGACAAAGAGCTTCTTCATCTCTTTCATGACCTTCATTTTATGTTGAAAAATAACTTACTATTTCTTTAGCTTTATGATTCAATTTTTACTTGTTTTACACAAATTCGATATTATCGTCTATGATTTCTTTGAGGAACAAAATTTATTAAGAATATTTTATGATTCATCCAAACCTTACTTGATGATAGAATTCCTCCATTCAACATTAGAAATAGCTACAAATAGGAGATAATTATCAATACCAACATCAAGTTTTCAGTGAAAATTTTTACAACACCATAGGCCTAAACTTCACTAATTTTTATGATGTACTCATCCCATTTAACCTTTTCTACCTATGAGTTATTGAGCTCTAATTCTAGTTCCATGATTACCTTATCTTAGTCCACCTTAATCTCAGTGAAACTTAAGATATAATTCACCTTAATATAAATTAATGAGTTAATCCAATCATTGAACATTTTGTCTACTACACTATCTCTCTTAATTTGATCTAGGAATTTATGGTTAGCATGGGAGCTAACATTGACCACCAAGGTTGCATCTAGTAGATCTAGAGAATCTAGATTTTGTAAGGTATAGATCTATTCTTCCATCAGTCTTATACACTAATTTATCTCTCATTTATTTTTCTATTCCTTGGTATTTGGTTAGCAATTTTTAGATTCCTAGCATTAAAAATCTTCATATCAACCACCCTAGTTTTTTAAATCCAAGGTTGGTTCTTTCAACAACATAGTTGTGTGGCATATTTTATCTCCAAATTTATTATTAGTTTACTTATACACATTAGTGATCCAATACCCAATATTTTCATCTAGTTCATGCATTACACATTTGACTTCTTTCTCTTAAGTGTTTATCCTAGACATTTACTAACCATATCTTCCACAGGAATAGTTGTAGGTAATATCTGGAATTTCTTGTTGAAAAATATCAAATCACTTTGAAGTATTGGAGTTACCTTTGTTTTGTGGGTTTTAAAATATATAGCATTTCCAACAACTATTAAATTGGGAGCATTGGTACCATCCATCACTTGTTTGTCTCCTTGTTCTATGATTCATTTTGAAATATTCATGATAGATTCCACTAAAGATTCATCAACCTCTTTCTCTTCATCAAAGTTCACTATGAGTGATTCTTGTGCCTTTTTCATCTAAATTCTTGAACACGTGACCCTTATTGGTGTTTGAATTTGAAATTGAACTTGATCCTATGCTTCATCTCTTGAGAGACCCATGAGAAGAAATGTTAGTTTTCCATGTTCTTTTTCACCCCAAGAAAAATTACATGTAGCTTAGTGCATAGAAACAATCATGGCTAATTAAAAGAAAAGTGATTATTTAAAATCAAACTCGAGTGACATACTTCACTGAATGATAGGGAAAGTATTTATTTAATGGTAAGTCATAATATTCAATGAATAAATTTATCCCTTGCATGTAGAAAATATACTCCATTTCCACCTTTTTTAATCATCATTAATTTGTGATTGTACATCTTTGTAGGAGGTATTTTAAGCTTATGTGTTACCACATGTCTATGAAAATTTGATTTAAGTCTTAGGAATTTGAACTATGAACCATGAAATAATCAATTCAAAAGTTCAAGTTCAACTACTAGAAGATTTTTGGACAAGGTGCTCAAAAGACTTGGACTCATTACAACTTGGCTATCCTCAACAATATTGAACTCTTAACTAAAATTGACATAATGTGGGGCATAAATTTCAATTTTGATGAGGAGCACCCAAGTCTACTATTCAACACAAGACTTAACATTGATAAACTTTAAAGATATTCATTCATACAAGAAAGATACATGAAAGAGGGGATGAAGGTGAGAATGAGTTTTCAAACTGGATCTAGAAATAAAGGTCATCTTGTAGGAAGCTAAATGGGGATAGGAAGGGGAGCGAGGGTTGGAAGAGGTAGATACTATGATCCTACTATTGGATACCATCTACCTTGTAGAGATAGTTATTTTGCAACATTTCCTTAGGTGTGACTTCTAAAGATGGTTTAGCTAGAAAATGATTCAATAATGTGGGTTATAGTGGGGACAAGGTAGATGGAGAGAATAGTTCTAACAAGAAGGATGAAAAAGACAAACACTTATCCAAGAGGTTCTAACAACAAGAGTTCTAAACTGACATGCCAAAAATGGTCTAAATTATTTTGGATTAAACCTTCAGTTAAATCCTCTTTCTTAGAAGTTAATTTTATCTCTACTCTAAATAAAGGGGAATGTGCCACTTTTGTTCCTGATCCTCTTATAGATTATTATGTTTCATCAATGGACCTTTTCTTGATTGGAAAGTTCCTAAGTAATATAAGTTCCCAGGTGATATACCCTAAATAGATGTGGCTAGATCTTTGATTGGATCTAAATGACATCTAAAAGGTCATGTTGACCTAGTGGCTATGCCTAAGCATCTTTTCTCTTTTATTTTTTTGAATGAAGAAGACATGGAAAATATTCTTTGTGAGGGTCTATGGATTATGGGAATATGAAATTTTGCCCTTTAAAAATGGGTTTCTAATCAAGTGACTTGAATAAATCTTTTTTTGATTCTACCCCTATTTGGATTCACCTTCCTAGGTTACTTCTCAATTATTAGAACAAAGATGTTTTCAGAGGTCCAACCAGCTCATTTGGGTATCTCCTTTTGATAGATCCCATGATGGCATCTAGATCTCATTTTTTTTATGCTAGAATATATATCAATATCAACTAATAAATGAATATTCCTCATTATATTTTCATTCATTCTAAGCTTGGAAAATAGAAGCTATGCTAGATTATGAAACATTTTTTTCTTTTATTACTTGATTAAATAGATTGGTCATTGGGATAAATAGTTTCCCCACAATATTCATAAATATAAGAAATATCATATTGGTCAACAGAATCTAAAAATGGTTTAAAAAGGTTTTATCCAAAATCAAACAGAGGTGAAAAAGGATGAGAACAAAGCTTGGAAAGAAGTTACCAATGGTAACACATCCAAAGGACCTATGACTATTTTTCCTAATGTGGTTGATACTCAAATAATTATCTTTAACTTTTATTTTGTGGATCTCTTTAAAAGATTTGGACATCAAATTAAAAGTTGTCTTTAATGGTAATCCTTAAGGTCCTAAAAGATTAGTCTAGATTGAGTCCTCTTCCAACGTGCAAAGTAAAGATTTGGTTAGCATATCTCAACTTCAACACGGTAAGGACTATAGTTTTGTTTCAGTTGTTATTTCTAAAGAAACCCAAGATTTGCCAATAGCCTATCATACTATCCCTGATCTAATCATTGAAGTTCAAATTACTATTTAGGGAAACACTATTAGAGGATTGGAGGTGGTAAATATTTCTCCCATGGAGGAAACTATTTCCATATTGTTAGACCATTTGAATGAAGGTGCAAGGAGTATTAAAGAGAGTAACCCTTGTAACCCCTTAGATGATCTCATCAAATCTGACATTCTTCAGTTTAATAAGCTTATCATTGTTCCAAGTTCCCCTGGAAAGAAATTGGATTTAGGAATCACTGAGTATCTTAAATTTTGGGGGGATGATGATTTGGATTATTTATCTAAAGATGCCATGATATTAGATTGGATAAATAGAGAGAATAGAAAGGAAAAAGGAAGGAAAAAAAAATGGTGATCCCATTTTAGTTTCACATGCCTCTCAAATAGGAGTCACTATGAGGATGAGAGAAGATATTGGTACCCCTAAAAAAATTGGCTTTTGTTTCTTCCTTAGAAGGAGGAAAATCTCCTAGTTCAAATGGGTTTCCTATGTTCTTCTTCTAGTGTTATTTGGATATTGTTTCCAAGGATGTTATGGATGTTGTTAAGGAATTTTTTGGTTATTAGTCTTTGCTAAAAGAAGTCAATGCTATTTTTATTGCTCTCATTCCTAAGACACCTGGTGTAAATTCTTGAAATGAGTTTAGACCTATTAGTCTCTGAAATTCATTTTATAAGATTATATCAAAGGTTATGAATTCTAAATTGTTGATTATTGTCCCTGATATCATTTCTAGTCAACAAAATGTTTTTTTACTAGGCAGACAAATTTTGGACTCTATTATATTAGTGCATGAGGATTTTCACTCCCTTGAAGCCTTGGCTAAGATAGGTCATTTAATGAAGCTTTATCTTTGTAAAGATTATGATAGGGTGTATTGGATCTTTTTATGTAAAATGTTGAAGGCTTTTGGCTTCAATTCTAGAGTTCTTAATCTTATCTTCCACCTTATCTCCACTTCCACTGATGTTGTTCTAGTGAAAGATTCTCTTCAAAAAGATTCAAACTTACTAGAGGTCTTAAATAAGGAGATCCAATTTATCCCATTCTCTTTACAATTATTATAGTCTTTGAGTAGATACATTAATAAATTTGTGTTGGATGGTAAAATTGTTGGATTATAACCTTCATTTGATCATTTAACCCATTCCCATGAATAATTTGTTGATGATATTATTTTTTAAGGATTGGCTATAGTAAAAGAAGCAAGAAATTTAAATAGTTATTTATCTACTTATAATGATGCTACATATAAACATATAAGTTACAAGAAAACTAATCTCTTCTTTATCAATACCTTAGAGGAAAGACAATGGGAAAAATCTAAGATTCTTGGTTGTTCTATCGCTCAACTCCCTTCAAGCTATGTGGGTCTTCCGCTAGGATCTAAACCACCTGATTATTTTTGGGATTCTATTATTGACATAATTAATTAGAAATTAGCTAGGTGGAAAGGTTTTATGCTTCATCAAGATGGTAAAACCCCCCTTCTTAAAGCTACTCTCCAAAGTATGTGTATTTATGCTCTTAGTCTCTTTGTTATTCCTACAAATTTTGCAGATATTATAGATAATATTCAGGTGAATTTCTTATGGTCTAGAGTTGAAGAGAAAGGGATACTTCCTTTGGTGTGTTGGGAGACTATCTATTTGTGTAAAAATAAAGGAGGTTTGGGGTTAAGGTCAATTAGAATGGTAAACAAATTTCTATTGGCTAAATAATGTTGGAGAATCTTTGAAGATAAAAAATAATGGAATAGAATCCTTAAAAGAAAACACCTCTCTCACAACCCTACTAAAGAAGACTAATTTTTCAAAGATCAATTTATAAGTGGTTCTCAAATTTGGAATAATATCCTCAAAGATAAAAATACTTCACGTCTAGGTAAGAATTAGACCATGGGTGATGATACAAAAATTAGTTTCTAGGAGGACTTCTAGATAAAGGACAAAGCTTTAAAAGATGACACAGATATGGAAGATCTAGCAGAACTTTGTATAAGAACCTAGGGTAAACTAGTCTCTAATTATTGGAGAAAAAATGACTAGATCTCTTTAAAAGACTTGGACATTATAGTAGAACCAGTTGATATATTTTTAAAAATTTGGATTATTAGGCTTCTTTAAGAATATGTCTTAGTTTGGTCTCTAAATCCTAATCATAGGTTCTCTACATCTTTTGTGTATTATTTTTGGATAAAAAATGTTGAAATTCTTTTTTGGGTGCACTCTTGGATTATAATTTAAATTCCTAAGATTAATGTGTTTTTTTGGGCCTTCTTACAAGAAAGGTTCCAACCTTTGATAATATTTATAAAAGAGGTTTTATGATTTATAATAATTGTTGTCTTTTTTGTAAAGAAGTTGAATCTAGTAACCACGTTCTTTTGCAATGCTCTTACTCTTCTGAAGTTGAGGAGTCCATTCTCCAAAGATTGAATGTTAGTTGGGTGTTTTCCAATTTAGTGTAGGAATTATTTGAATAATGGAAATGTCCAATCTCTAACAAGGATGCTACTCAAATTTGGAAAAATTTAGCCCCTCACATTATTTAGAACATCTAGAAAGAAAGAAATGATAGAATCTTTAGGGACAAGAAGACTCTAACTAATATTTTTGTGGATAAGATTTTCAGGAATACTAATGAAAACTTATTGGCTAATAGAAAATTATTTTTAAATGATAATGGATATGATTTGAAGAACTAGAATTTTGTTGGATTGAAAAAATCTTCAAAAAGGGAAGAGAAAACTTGTTCTAGATAGCTCCCCTACTGGATAGGTCAAGATGAACTTTGATAGAGCAGCAAAAGGAAATGCAGTTCTAATTGGATGTAGGGGTACTCTTAGAAATAATGGAAGTGGTTGTATTGTGGCTATCGCTATGCCTCTAGGAATTCAAACTAGTCATGTAGCTGAGGCTATGGAAAATTTGTAGGTGATTTCTTTAACCAAAGAAAAAGGTTTTTTTATAATGTTTGGTTACTCAAGAATTCTCTAAACATTGTTAATAATATTCAAAGTACTTATAAGGCCTTGATTACTATCAACCATATCATTGAAAAAAATAAAACTATTTCCTTTATATTTTATTATTTCAAAATTTTGTATAAATACCATGAAATAAATAAAGTGGTGGATCTCCTTGCAAATCTTGGTACCAAATGAAATCATAAAGTGAAATGGGAAGGTAATTTGGAGATGAGTGATGAATTAATAGATGCCATTAATTTTGGATAAGTACACCCTTAAAGTAGGGGGATTTTTTAATAATGATTGAAATGACTTATAATACCATCCTTCATCATTTATTAAGCTTCTCATACTCTAAGGCATGGATTTCCAAATATTTTTTAGTAATGACATACACTTTCTTAGTTTCCATTGGGGATCTTGTGTTAGTAATTACCACTTTTATTAGTGGTTTTTTGGATTATGAATTTCCTTTAGTACTTCTTCATTTGTTTCCTAACTTTTCTTATTCAGCATTATCTTTGTGAAAATAGGTGGAAGAACAAACCATGTTGAACCTACTAAATGTGAGTGGATGAGTGATGATCTAGTTTGGAATAAGCACTAGAAAAGTGGGGTAATAACTTATTTGGAGAAACTACATAGACCAAACTCAGAAATCACAAAATCCTTTTCCAAAAGATGGAGTAATGGTATTGCTATTGTGAGTGGGAGGACAGTCAAGATTATAGAAGAATTAATCACTGAGATAATGGGTTTTCCCAGTTTAGGTTTGAAGTTTTTTAAAAATGTCAAAACTTTGAAAGCTACTATGATAAAATTTCATAGAACTCAAAAATAGAAGGACCTTTTGGTCAAGACTAGTTTGGATTATCCATTTTGGATTAATATTCTTAAATTGGTTATGGATTATTTTACTCTTGATGATAGGACTAGGGTTAAAAACTTTCATTTTGTGTTACTCAACCCCTTTAATTATAAAATTATTATCAATTTACCCTACTATCTCCTATGCTCTTTGGGGAGAAGTATTAAAAATAATAGGAAGAATTCTAGTATTCCCATCTGATTCTGCTCATTATTGAGCATTGTTGGGACAGTAAGGTGGGTTCATTGGTGGAACCCAAAAAAGAGTAGGGAAGGAGAAAATAGGAGGAACTCAAGAAGGAGGATCTAGGAAGAAAAGGAAATCTCCTTATGGTAAAAGCAAGGAGGAATCTAAAATAGGACTATGCTATGGAATAAGAAGAGGATGATAAGTCTTTGAATGAATCAAACAAAGAGAATCCTAGTAGCTAGGAGAAGTCTCAAAAGATGGACAAGAAAAGAGGTGGGGAAGCTTCCAAATATAATGTTAATTCTAATTATCTCACGAGCGAGGATTCAGAGGATGAGAAAGTGACTACCCAATGAAAAGTACCAATATTGAGAGTTGGAGTGTGCATAAAGTTAAGGAAGACCATAAAAACCATAAAATTAGTATAGCCTCTAAATTAGAGAAGGAAATTGTCTCTCTAGTGAGTGTGAAAAATAAAGATTTTAAATAGAAGGATAGGGTTGTTATTATGGAGGTGGGTGGGATGGAAAAGGATAAAGATAAGGAGGGCAGTGAAAAAGGGTAAAAATCCTTAGGATAAAGAACTAAATATGGATGAATTGATCTCGAATGTCCAAACTGGTGAGTTTTTGGTAGAGATTTTGAAATTAGGAGTGATGAATGAGCCTAAGGAGTTGAACCCCAATTGGTGGATTATGGGATTTTTGAATCACCTAAGCATAAAAATTATGGTCTTGTTCATGGTAATCGCATTGGCAACAATGAGGCTGATAACTTGAAGATCAATCCATTCAATTTGAGTTTGAGGATCTAACTGATGAAAGAGACGACACTATGGGTGTCCTTAAGACTACTAAGGCAAGTTACACTTATTTTTTCCATGTTAAAAAATGAATGGTTAAGAAATCTCTAACTTTCATAATAAGATCTCCAAGATTGAAGAAAATTTGGATAAATCCATTAATCTTGCTAATGGTAAACAATCTATTAAGAAGTCCAACATTAGATATGTTATTGCATATGACCATGTTGGAAATGTAAGAGGGGTAACTAAGAGGGGAGAGGTGAATCTATTACCACAAAAACAAATATCAGTCCCTTAAGTTGTTAGTACAAAAAAAAAACAAAAAACTCCATTGAAACTATTGTAACTTGATTAGCACTGAATGACTAGGTTAACTTAGTAACTTGTTTACACTAAGAATGATTATCACTGGGTAGACACTCAGTTAATACAAAATATATGCATTTTTACTTGGTTAACACTGAACATGCAAATCTTAAGATATTAAGTGTGATTAACATTAATTAACTTAGTTGCAAAAACATAAAATAAATAACATGAACACATGAGACACCAAGATTTAATATAGAAACCCAATTTGAGAAAACCACCAATTCCAGCTAGTTACTATTTTTCACTCTTCTAAGGTAATTCCTATTAGAAGCCAACCCTATTAAAAGGTTACAAAACACACTACTAGGTGTTGGAATTCTTGTAGAATAACTTGGGGGGGGGTAAATGAATCAGTTATTGAAGGTGCAAATGTATAAATAAAACTTTTTACAACTTAGTGAACCCATAAAACATTCTTCATCCATGCATCCATAAGATTATGCAATCACTTAGAACTTGTAGGGTACTATCAAATCAACTTGTAGAAATGTAAACATGAAACATAACATATTTTTTAACACACTTGACACAATGATTTATGTGGAAACCCAATTTGGGAAATAACCACCAATAACATGCTACTCTTTTTCACTCTTCCAAAGTGATGTCCTTTGAAAGGCCAACCTTGTTAAAGGTTATAATATGCACTATTAAATGTGACCCTATTAAAGGATTTCAATCACCCTATTAGAAGTGAACCTTGTTAGAGGACTTTAGATCATTCACCTAGAATGTCACCTGATTAAGGGATTTACAAATGACGATTAGGTTAACCTTAATCTAAAGTATTTACCCTAGACTAATAAAATTGTTAGAGCATAATAGTAAGGCTTGCTCTGATAACAACTTACAACTTCATTTGAGAATTATAGATCATAGTTTTAGTCTTCCATTTTGCTTGGCCTTCATACATTTTAGCTCTGATAGCTTGTTCACCCTTCAAGCATTCATAGCCTTAAGTCTTCTTTCTTAATATGCCAGGGTCTGTGCAGGATCATGGTGTGCCAAAAAGTGGCAATCTGAAAAATCTATAGTTATGAAATATCTCAAGCCATTTCAAAATCTATTCCAACTTTTTTCCCACCCACCCTAATACTATGAAAACAATTCATATACTTATAAGGTCTAATATATCTTTTGATACCAACCTATATGGTCAACTTTAAAATCATCATAAAAATGTGTTTTTGGCCTATTTTTATGGTATTTTTACTTCAAACATGTAGCAGATGATTTTTTTCACCAAAATTTGATGAAATGAAAAGGGTTTATTAGTTCTTGTCTTTCCATAAATGTAAATTTTGTCAAATTATAAATTTAGTAAGTAATTATTACTTATTTTCCAATGAAGTTACATATAAAGTGCTGACTGACACACTACTTTAAAAATAATTACAACTTTCAAATGGTACAACATTTTTTAAATCCAAAAGATGCATCACATTTTATTTTTCTTCTACTATAAGGAAGAAAAATGAAAAATTTAATTTTGTATTGTTTTGAATTAGTTAAGGTGGTTAGACACGAGAGTTCTTTTATTCCAGAAATACTAATGTCAAAAATTAATTATTAATTATTTATTTAGAATAAAAATACCTAAAAATATGTGTCACATCCAGGCATGATTCTAATTAATATCATTTGATTTTGATTAAGGTGGTTAGACATACTTCTACTTCTTATTTTTGTTCTAAAATTTTTGTAATATTGCATTAAAATTCAAAATATTGACCAATCAATTTTTATTTTTTTTGAGATAAGTCCTCGTAGTTTAGAAACTACATTCAATTTTCTAGAGAATCTTTTCTCTCAAATTTTTGATGTAAAGTTAATAACAAGTAGAAAATTGCACGTCAAGTTGACATAACCTTGATTTTCTGACTTTTTATTGCCACTTAAGAACATAGTTTGGTTGACAATGATCCTACACATACCCACCAATGAAGACTCTTCTCCTAGGTCACTTGATGAAGCAAAAACTTTGACCCCCTGTCTTCCTTAGGTTCTTACACATGACTATTTTTCCTTCTGACTAGCCAATCCTATAAATAGGAAATTAAGATCTTTTCCCAAGTATTTTCCATCATTCAATTTAGGTTTAGGATGGATTAGGTAGGATACAATGAATCTATCTCACATTTCATATCTCTTCTAGAAACTTCTCCTTGAATCCTCTTTGAATTTTCCTAAAAATTATTTACCTTGAATTTTGTGCCACCAGCTCATCAATCTTATCTTCCACCTAGTTTACAAATTCCAAGAAAAAACTTGTCATCTTAGATTCATTGAATTCACAATCTTTTAAATAATGTAACCACTTAGTATTATCTTTCTTTTGATGCTTGAGACATACTACATTGCACGACATCCTCTATAAAATTACTCAGCATAAATCAAAGTTTACTAGTGCTTGACATCAACTAAACTTTACTTAGCATTTACTATTTTTCTTGGCATACACTAGAATAAACTTTTACTTAGCTTCAATTGATTATTTGCTCGGCTTGCACTAACTTTTTTTAATAACTGTTATCCATTCAGTCAAGCTTTGTGTAAGTTGTTCTTCTAACCTTTCTTAGTATAATCATCCTTTGTAACCTTAAGTAGATTATCAATGCATCATGTTATCACTATCTTAACTGATTCTTGTTCTTTACATAATCATAACTCAACCTTCCCTCTAGGTGCTATTGTTACATTTTTTGATCAAATCCTCTTCATCAATCAAATAAGTGATAGTACTTAAATCGTATAAGGAGTTATCTTACTACTAGATAAAAGGTTTAGCATTAGCAACAAAAAAATGATTGAAACATACAATCTCCTTCTTCAACAATCTAGTCTCAACAATCTCCCTCAACAATGAATTTTTTAATCTAATCTCAACATTAGGTGTGACCCTATTAAAGGATTTAGATCACCCTATTAGGAGTGGCCTTGATGCAGGAGCATCCAGAGGTATAAGGGCAATCCTGTGTCACCAAAAAAAATGTACTTAGACTTAGTTTTTGTTTCATGTCTTTACATTTTTGGATACCCATTTGGGTCAAATAAAGGTTCCAACTCTCACAGTTCCACTATCAGTGTGTTTGAAAATCTTGAAAAAATAGGAGCATGCAATTTGGCTATTATTTGGTGACCTAGAAGGTGTGAATTGGCCAGATGAATATAATTGTGATTTAGAGCATTCCAGAAAAAGAATCAGGTCAAAAGGCCCCACAATTTGAAAGTTATTGTAGTTTTTTGGGTTTTGGAGACCTCCTAAGAATGCTTCAAAGTCAAGTTAGGGGCATTAAATGACCTCAAAAAGGGCTGAAAAATGGGGGATGAGCAAAGCTCCTCCATAGCGCTATAGAGCGCTTCGAGAGATTTCTGAAAATGTAAACGATTCATCAATCGGAGCTACGGTTCAAAAGTTATGCCTCCCGAAACTTCGGTTACCATTTCTGGATTCTTCTAGATTTGCACCGACTTCTAACGCCACTTTTGGAACCTTCTATTTGGTCAGTGGATGCCTACTAGCACTTTCTAGAATGTACTCCTAGTCATTAACCCTCTGGGGTCTATTTAAGGAGATTTTTGGCATTGTAAAAGGCAGTTCGGAGTGGAGTTTGAGAGGAGGTACAAAAAGGAGAAATTATCTCCAAATTTATGCTATTGTAAGCCCTTAGGGCATGTTTTGAAGTTTATTTTCTCTGCACTATTTGTACTAGATTATTTTCTCAATTAATATAATTTTCCCTTTTTGTTGGTTCCATTATGTTCTTGGGTCGTGTACCTATCAAGTAGTATCAGAGCAGGTTTTTCTGAGTGTGTAGACAAAGCGCCGACTGTGAGGCAGTTTGCACTAGGATTGTGTGGTTGTGGGTTCGAGTTAGAAGATGCCTCCATGAAAAGAGCATGGTGGAAGGGCTAGAGCTATTAATCCTGAGGAGGTTAGAGCCCTCCAGAGGCAAGTACAAGCATTGTAAGAGGAGCTTTGTAGAGGAGCAAATGTTGCCGCAGGTGACAATAGTGAGGATGACAATGAAGAAGAAGTAATGGGACCAGAAGAGGAAGTTGATGGGGAAGTTCTGAATCCTGTAGAGGAAAGGCTTTTTAGGGCCATTACTAAGTTTGGGAAAAGATCTACAATTAAAGTGGGTGTATTTTCAGGAAATTTGAAACCAGATGAGTTGATCGATTGGATCAATAAACTAGAAGAATACTTTGAGTATGAGGATATAAGGGACCCAGATAGGGTTAAGTTTGCAAAGGCCAAACTGAAAGGCCATGCCAAAATCTGGTGGCAAGAGGTTCAACTGGAAAGAAACAGAAGAGGAAAGGAGAAGATCACAAGATGGGGTCGCATGGTGGACAAATTGAAGAAGCAGTTCATTCCTGTGGACTACGAGCTTGATCTGTTTAAGAAGATGCATGGGTTAAAGCAAGCAGGAAGATCAGTCCAAGAATATACAGAGGAGTTTTACCGACTCTTGATTAGAGTGGGGCATGCAGAAGAAAATAAGGAGAAGGTTGCTCATTATATCAATGGGTTGCGACCTAGCATCCAGGAGGAATTAAGTCTGGTAAGAATGACTAGCATTGAAGAGGCATACCAATTTTCCCTACGAGTTGAATAGAAGTTGAATAAAAGGTTTGAAGGAAGACAAAGAGGGCACATTCAAGGAGGAAGGGGAAGTGGTAGATCATCTGGAGGCCGCAATGAAACCCAAAAGAAAAATGAAGATGTGGGTACTAGCAGGAACCAGAGGAATGAGGGTTTCAACCGCTCCCATGATCAAGACTTTGGAAATCAAAGAGGAAGAGGTAGAGGATGTGGACAAGGAAGAGGAGGCTTCTGTGGTACCTATTTCCATTGTAATGAAGAAGGTCATCGTGTCTTTGAATACCCTCAACAACAAGGAAGGACAGATAGGAGAGCTGAGGGCCAAGCTAGGGTTGCTCATGTGGATGAGGATGCACAATCATCACATTCAGAGGATGCAGAAAGAGGAGAGACCTTGGTAAATGAAAGATTCCTACTAAGTGGTGAGAATGAACTAGGACAATGGAGGAGTTTGTTTCATACCAGATGCAAGTGTGAGGATAAATGTTGTGATGTGATCATTGATGGTGGTAGCACTGATAACTTGGTATTAGAAGAGATGGTCTCTCAGCTGAAGCTCAAGAGGGAGAAACATCCCTAGCCCTATCAAATTTCTTGGGTAAAAGATGATCATAAGGTCCTGGTAAGTGAACAATGTTTAGTGAAATTCAAAATTGGGAGTTACCATGATGAAGTTCTCTGTGATGTTATTTCGATAGATGTTTGCCATCTATTGTTGGGTAGACCATGGCAGCTTGATAGACATGCAGTGCATGATGGACATGCAAACACATACTCTTTGACAAAGGATGGAGTTTGCCACAAATTGAAGCCCATGAAAAAGGAAGGTAAAAAGGTATGTAGCAATGCTAGGATTTGTCTTGTTGATGGAAGGAAGTTTTTAGATGGCATGAAACATCAACATATGTGCTATGCTTTGATTCCTAGGAAAGATAAAGAAGGTAGTAGTGAAATACCACTTGAAGTTTCAGATTTACTAGGGGAGTTTGGAGATATTATCTCTGATAATGTTCTAGATGGATTGCCAATAGTAAGGCAAATTAGTCATCAGATAGATCTGATTCTAGGAGCTAGTTTTCCAAACAAGGCTACTCACAGGATGACTCCTACTAAAATAGAGGAGCTAAATAGACAGGTTTAGGAGTTGTTGAGGAAGGGCTTGATTTGAGAGAGCCTGAGTCCATGTGCAGTACCTGCAGTACTCGCACCAAAGAAGGATGGAGAATGGAGGATGTGTATAGATTCTCGAGCTATAAATAGGATCACCATCAAGTACCAATTTCCTTTGCCAAGGATGGATGATATTATGGACTACTTGAGTGGAGCTCAGTACTTCACAAAGATAGATCTGAAGAGTGGTTATCATCAGATATGGATTCGAGAAGGAGATGACTGGAAAATAGCCTTCAAGACCAAGGAGGGTCTTTATGAGTGGTTAGTCATGCCCTTTGGATTGATGAACGCCCCAAGCACCTTCATGCGGCTCATGAATGAGGTACTTAAGAAGTTCTTGGGAAAATTTGTTATCATCTATTTGGATGATATTTTAATTTTTAGCAAGACTTTGGAAGAACATTTACTGCATATTCATAGTGTCCTTAAAAGGCTAAGGGAAGAGAAATTGTTAATTAATCTAAAGAAGTGTGTCTTTACAAAAAGGGAGTTGGTCTATTTGGGATTTGTTATATCACCTAAAGGTCTCAAAATGGATCCAGAGAAGGTAAAATCCATCATGGAATGGCCTACTCCAAGGACTGCTACTGAGGTAAGATCATTTCATGGTCTGGTTAGTTTTTACAGGAAGTTTATTAAGAATTTTAGTGGCATATGTGCACCCCTAACTGATACAATAAGAGGGGATAGAAAAGAGTTCAAATGGACTACAGCAGCTGTGAGAAGTTTTGAATTGCTGAAGAAGAAGGTAACAGAACAACCTGTGTTGGCACTTCCAAATTTTAGAAAGGTTTTCCAAGTGGATTGTGATGCTAGTGGCAGCGCTATTGGGGCTATATTAAGCCAAGAAGGTAAGCCTATTGCATATTTTAGTGAAAAATTGAATGATGCAAAGAAGAAGTATTCTGTTTATGATCAAGAGTTCTATGCAATAGTTCAGGCCTTAAAGAAATGGAGGCAATATTTATTGCCAAAGGAATTTGTTTTGTATACTGATCATCAGGCATTACAGTACCTAAATAGCCAAGGTAAATTGAATCAGAGGCATATGAAGTGGGTAGAATTCTTGCAGAGTTATACATTTGTGTTGAAGCATAGAAGTGGAAAATCTAACAGGGTTGCAGATGCACTAAGTAGGAGACAGTCACTGCTTATAGTAATGCAGGTTGAAGTAGTTGGGTTTGATGAACTCAAGAATTTGTACCCCGAGGATCCTAATTTTGCTGAAGCATAGAAAGCTTGTAGAGAACCAGTTGCTGTAGATAGAACCAAGTGGTTAGACTATTTGATTCATGATGGCATGTTGTTCAAAGGTAGTCAATTGTGCATTCCAAGGAGTTCCATGAGGGAAAATCTGATTAAGGAGAAACACAGTGGAGGGATGGTAGGACATTTTGATCGAGATAAGACCATTGCCATTCTTAGAGAACATTATTTTTGGCCTCAAATTTTACAGGATGTGAAGAAGTTTTTACAGAGTTGCCAGGTTTGTCAGGTTGCTAAGGGGTTTAGTCACAATACTGGTCTATATCAGCCATTGCCTGTTCCATCAAGGCCATGGGAGGACATAAGTATGGATTTTGTTCTTGGATTACCAAGGACACAAAGGAGTAATGACTCAGTATTCGTGGTGGTTGATAGGTTCTCCAAAATGGCACATTTGATTCCATGCCACAAAACTCATGATGTTGTCCATATTGCAAACTTGTTTTTCAAAGAGGTGGTAAGACTACATGGTCTTCCAAGGAGTATAGTTTCTGACAGAGACACTAAATTTGTGGGGTATTTCTGGAGGACATTGTGGAAAAAGTTGAGAACAGACTTGAAATTCAGTTCCACGCATCACCCACAAACTGACGGTCAAACAGAAGTGGTAAATAGAAGTTTGGGCAATTTGCTGAGATGTTTAGTTGGAGATAAGCCCAAGGGATGGGATTTGATTCTACCATAGGCAGAGTTTTCTTATAATAACTCTGTAAATAGGAGTACTGGAAAATCACCATTTCAAATTGTATATGGGAATAGCCCAAGGACTGCACCAGAATTGAGGAAGATAGAACAAGGGGAGAAGACAAGTGCTAAAGCTAAGGAATTTGCTGAACATATCAAGCGTCTACATGAGGAGGTTCAGGCACACATAACCAAGATGAATCAAGAGTATAAAGCTAGGGCTGATCAAAGGAGAAGACATAAGAAATTCCAAGTAGGAGATTTAGTCATGGTGCACTTACGAAAAGAAAGATTTCCAGCTGGTACTTACAACAAGCTGAAAATGAAGAAATTTGGCCCTTGCAAAATTTTGAAGAAACATGACTCAGGAAATGCATATGAAGTGGAGCTGCCAGATGGTATTCACATTTCTCCCATTTTTAACATTGTAGATTTAACAGAGTATCATGATGATGGTGCAGATGATGAGCTGGTGTTAGAGCCATGTCCAATTCTTGCTTATAAGAAGGAGGAGATAGAAGACATTCTAGATCATCGTGTGGGTAGGAGTACCAGAAACAGGCAGTATGAAGAGTATTTGGTCAAATGGAAAGGATGACCGATCGAAGACTCAACTTGGATTTCAGTAGTTGAGGTTTCCCATTTGAGATTTCCTCTACCATCCATAAACTGACAGGGTCACTTTTCAATCTACCCTGGGTGTCTGATGCAGGAGCATCTAGAGGTATAAGGGCAATCCTGTGTCACCAAAAAAAATGTACTTAGACTTAGTTTCTGTTTGATGTCTTTACATTTTTGGATACCCATTTGGGTCAAATAAAGGTTCCAACTCTCACAGTTCCACTATCAGTGTGTTTGAAAATCTCAAAAAAATACAAGCATGCAATTTGGCCATTATTTTGGTGAACTAGAATGTGTGAATTGGCTAGATGAATATAATTGTGATTTAGAGCATTCCAGAAAAAGAATCAGGTCAAAAGGCCCCATGGTTTGAAAGTTATTGCAGTTTTTTGGGTTTTGGAGACCTCCTAAGAATGTTTCAAAGTCAAGTTAGGGGCATTAAATGACCTCTAAAAGGGCCAAAAAATTGGGGATGAGCAAAGCTGGTCCATAGGGCTATAGAGCACTTTGAGAGCTTTCCAAAAATGTAAACGGTTTGTCAATTGGAGCTACGGTTCAAAAGTTATGCCTCTCGAAAGTTCCATTACCATTTTTGGATTCTTCTAGATTTGCACCAACTTCTAACGTCGCTTCTAGAACCTTCTATTTGGTCGGTGGATGCCTACTAGCACTTTCTAGAATGTACTCCTAGTCCTTAACCCTCCGAGGTCTATTTAAGGAGATTTTTGGCGTTGTAAAAGGCAGTTTGGAGTGGAGTTTGAGAGGAGGTACAAAAAGGAGAAATTATCTCCAGATTTATGCTATTGTAAGCCCTTAGGGCATGTTTTGAAGTTTATTTTCTCTGCACTGTTTGTACTAGCTTATTTTCTTAGTTAATATAATTTTCCCTTTCTGTTGGTTCCATTCTATTCTTGGGTTGTGTCCCCATCAGGCCTTTTTAGGGATCTTCAAATAGCTCAATCTAGAAATTTTACCTTGTTAGAGGATTTGGAAAACAACTATTAAGCTAACTCTATTAGGAGATTTGATTCTTTACTACAGTTATTAGAGAGTAACAATGACTTGACCTAATTGCTGATGCAATTGACTTATTGATAGGAGATCTATGTTTTGGCTTGATTACTTGATCCTCCTTGATTATATTTTTCTTTATAGCTTGGTTAACTTAGATACTACTATCCTTCTTATTCTCTTCCTTTATTCATCTTCTTCTATTTCACACATTCACTCATTCAATCCTCAACTTGACCTTTTATAAATTACCTTGTCAAGTCATCTTGAATACAATTAAAATAAATCAATAATCAACCCTTGAGTTAGCTAGAACAAACAAATTAATCCAAAAAACTCAATCTATTGATATAGAAAAATCATTAGTTAGCTGACCCAACTTGGTCAAAACTAACTTAGAAAAGACATTCCTTTGGTAACTAAATGAACTCATTTAACACTATATCTTGAACTAAATTTTCTTTGGTAACCAAATAAGCTTGGTTAACATTGGTTCCATGCAAAATTTTCCTTTGTTAACTAATTGAGCTTGGTTAACACTAAATTTTGTTAACCCTAGAATGCTTAGCATACATAGGAAACTATCTTCATCACTCAAGTGGGGTCAAAAGATACTAATTTCTTGGTAAGGACTTGGAATTTTGTGTAACATCAAAGACAATATACAATTAAACAATTATTTTCAATAATTTCCCTCTTTTCCATTGATGGCAATACAACATGTCATAATACAATGAAATTTTAGAGAAACATAAAAGTAAGTATAATATCCTTAGTTTTATTATTATTCTCATCCATGAGAACTCCCTTTGTTAGTGTGAGCTCCCTCTGACATCAATCTCTCCCTCTAGAATGATTCTTTGATTAATCTGATTGTAGTTTCTCCTTCTGTTAGCAAACTATTCTTCTTTGATATCACACTTGTTACAAAAGTTTCTTGATATATGACAACATTCAATGGAATTTCTATATACCTAATGTACTGATTCATATGCAATCTTCTTTGATAATACTACATCAACCCTAAGTGATTTTCAAATGCTTGGTTGATGCATCACTAAACATTGTTTAGTGAGCTTTAGATAGGGTAATAACCCCTAGATTACCTCTTAGATACAAGAATGTATCCTTAGGAAATGATTTCATGCATATGTCTTTAATTTATTCCTTTATATTTACATATTCTAATCTCACCTCTTTGTCGTGCACTAATTCTCTCAAGAAATGATATTTTATTGCAACGTGTTTAGTCTTGGTATGCATCATAAGATTCTTGGAAACATTAATTTATGGGGTGTTATCATAGAAAAAAAATACTTGATCCTTATGTATTCCTTCATACTTGACAACATTTGTTTGAACCAAACAATGTTTGAACAATTGACTACTGCTGCAACACATTCATCTTTTGTTGTAGACTAAGAGATGAAATTTTGCTTCTTGCTTGTCCAAGACACTAGCTTCTTTCCAAGAAATAATGGTCCACCAGTAGTGCTCTTCCTATTATCAATGGTTTCTTCCTAATTAACATTAGTAAAGGTTTATAATTCAAAGTTGCCTCCTTTCTTATGCCACAATCCATAATCTTCATTATCCTTTAGATACCTTGTGATTCTTTTAGTTTCCATCATATGATTTTGTTTTGGATTAACAAAAATTCTTGCCAACATACCAACTACCAGTGCAATATTAGGTCTTCTATGCACTACATACTAAAGTTTTCCAATCATAGATCTATATGTCGTTTGATCTACCTCTTTAAAATCATCAACTTTGGAAAGCTTATGTCTAGTAGACATAGGTGTTTCAACTGGTCTAGAATCCTCTATTTCAAACTTCTTCAATATCTCCTTGATGTACTTTGATTGAGTGATGTAGATGCCATCCTTCTTCTATTGAATCTATAGGCCAACAAAGAATTTGATCTCTCTAAACATTGACATTTCAAATTCCATACTCATTTCCTTAGAAAAATATTTGCACAAGTTATCATATCTAGTGAATAATATATCATCTACAAAATTTTTTGCTAGTAATATTTGTTGGAAATAATCAAGACTAGCTAGGTTATTGAGAGGGGAGGGGTGAATCAGTAACCTTAAAACTTTCATAAATTCAACACTTAACAATCTAAATCATTCACCATTAATTGATCTACTTTATTGCATGCATAAGAAACTGAAAGATAAACATTCATGACATAGAATTTTGTCATGAACACAGAATTTTGGTGACCCAGAAACCTTCCAAATAGAAAGTAAAACTAAGGGGGGGATGATACCCACAAAACTTCACTACTATAGTATAAAGTTGGTCTTTTAAGGCTTACATTGACCACTTCTAATGATCTACCCTATTAAGAGCAAGTAGGACTACTAGATCCACCTTGTTAGAGGTTTTACAAACATACAATGAAGTATACACTAAGTTAAGAGATGTGAAGAAAGGCTGTTAAGTCTACACTGTTAAAGAATTTAGAAAATTGAGTCACTTGTTAGGATGAAACAATAGATCTAACTTACAACTTGATTGTTGATTAGATCCTTGAAGTATAGATCACCTCTTGTGATAGATATAACTTTATTGCTCCTTGTAGACCTTGCTAAATACTCTGTTCTGTTGCTAATTTGCATTCACTCTTCTCAAAATATTACATATCCATCCATCCATATCTTGCAAATGATACAATACATTACATATATACCATTCCAATATTTACAATTACAAGGTTGGTTGGAACATAAGTAAACAAAATATTATTGAGCTGTCCAAATAGAAGAAACTTAGGTTTTGTAAGCTGACTTGGTGACCTTTTGATACTCAGCATCACTATATTACTTGACATCATCATGCACTTGGTAGAAGTAGAGGCTCAATCCATACTAATTACACAATGTAGCTTCAAACTCGATGACCATTGGAGACTTAGTAGATATAGTGTCACTTGGTGGAAATAGATTTCTATGTTTACCTTGTTGGCACTTGGTAAACAATGCACATTCATCACTCGATAGACACTAGCTTCACATCATAGTAATTGATGACTCGATAAGTACTACGAAGCTTAGTGACCACTAACTACTCAGTGATAACTTCTGGACTATGCACTATCTATTTTCACTCAGTAGCTTCTAAAATGCTCGATATGAACTACTTAACTGATGAACTTACTTGGAAACCATTGAATGCTTGATATAAATTGTAGACTGAGTGATGAGCTTAGTAACCATACAGAGTTGAATAAGTGTTGTCACTAATGAAAAATATAACATAATGCCAACAATCTCCCCCTTTGGCATTATTGACAAAAACACTTGTAAGCAAAGACTTATGTACACTGACATACTAATTTTGATTTTTCAAAATTTATCTTTGTAAAGCTGTTGTATATACATTTGTACATATCTCCCCCATACATAAGACATAATATATACATATTATCTCTCTTTTATTCTATGCATATATCAAACTATTCTCTCCCCCTTTGTCTCCATATCTCTTACTTCCCCTTTTTTACAATAATGCCAAGGAGTTATGCAATATATTCAAATAGAGACATCAAAATGTGAGAGAAACTTGGTGTGTACCTTGAAAATAAGAGCTAATGTCTTATCCCAATTGTCTTGCAAAATTTTGTAGTGGAGAGTGCCACTTGAACTTCTACTAAAATTTCAATCATGGTCTACAATTGAGAAATTATTATCCTAGACCAATGTCTTCTCCTTTGGCCTTGGTAAGCATGAGAGGAGCACTTGTAGTTTTCAACCTTGATACCTTCCTCTTAGCTTTTCTTATTGCCTAAGGTAGCTTTATTTCAAGTTCTATTATAGCTTTGGCTTCTTCATAGGTTCCAAAGATAGGTAGCTTTGGATCTACTGGCTCATTCACTGGGGCTTCAATATTGTCTTTTGTCTCATCAATATTAACCTCATATGGAAGAGGTTTCACCCATGCAACTCTAGGCTAAACTATGTGGATATACACTTTATCACAATCAACCATAAAGCATACATCATCTTTATAATCTTCAACTAGTTTTGGTGGAATCCTAAACCTATTGTTCATTTTCTCCTTGAACACTTCAAAATAATTGTCCATTATACTTTCAAAATTTTTACCCATTTCTGTAATGAATTCATTAATTTGATATAGAATGGGAGTATCTTTCCTCCATACAACTGAACCTTTTGATGGGAAAAACTTTTGAACATAAAAGAAAATACAAGTTAACAAAGAACCAAATTTACAAGGGTTGTTCTTTGATGTCCTGATGCTGTCCATGTTCTTGTTTAGCTACTTCAACAATAAATCCGACAGATCAAATTCTTGATTTTTCTTCACAACCTTGTACACCAAATCCATGGCCTCAAATGACACACTATTCAAATTATTGGAGCTATATATCTTGTGTGCAATAATGTGAATACCAAACCTTAGTTCCATGTCTGATACATTGCTAATCTTTGGACCTCTATTGTCCCATTCTGCTAGGGTTTTCTTTTGAGGTTCTTCCCGACCTATGGTTTTAGTTGTTTTGGTATTGTTGAGCATAGGGAGACTAGTAATCTTATGAATCATTTTCTTCATGATCAAAATGGGCTGCTCTAACCATAACTAACCATTATGAACACAGCTCAAAATATACCTAATCCACTTAATTTGGAAATTCCTCTGCATATGCAGGATATGGGTTAACCCTTTGACCTCTAGATGCTTATGCTCAAGTTTCAATGATCCATCAACACACATTTCTCCTAGGGAACTACCCATCTCTAGGGTTCCAATTTCTTGAATAGAAAACTTAAAATGAGTGCAAATATCATTAATAAGGAGTACCTTTGGAGGAATTTGAGATTGAGCTCCATTTGGATCTAGTGACTCCAAAACTATTGGAACTAACTTGAAATTGGGTACTTTCCACTCCACACATTTTACCAACATTTCAAAACCTATTTTTGTCTTGTTGTTGCTGCTTTTAGATGCCATGGTTGCTTGGTAAATGAGAAAAAAAATCTTCTTTAAAAAAATCTTGCTGAAAATTCACTCAAGATTGCTTGGATGCACTAGAAATCACTTTGCTCTAGGTATGCTAAAGTCATAATGAAAAATGAAGTCAAACTTTGGACTTTTTGATGAAAATTTTCACTGTCATCCACTCACTGTACTCAGTAGAAGCTTGTGACTCAATGATCAAACAAAACTTTATTACTCCTAACCTAGCTTGGTAGAGTCTATGACCAACCTTGCTCGATATGACTTGATTTCTTGTGATCCCTCTATATCTGAAATACTGATTTGGATCTTTTGCTTCTTTTCATTTGGAACTACTCAAAATATGATTTGAAGATATAGTTCTAGTTTTCCTTAAAGAATCTAATTGGAAATGGTGGAGTCACCCACTTCTTGAGTGACATGGCCATCATGTGAATTGTCTTGCTCGGTAGATTTGGGAATCCACTACTGTCTCATCTACTTCCTAATGTTATTAGCTTTAGCTTTCTTTTCATCTTCAACCTTTCCTATATTCATGCAATTCTTAGCTATATGACCAAGATCAGTGCATGTATAACATCTTATCATAGTATCCTTCTTTCTCAAGTGATGTCTTACACAATTTATGCCAATGCATCCATATTCTCCACGATAATGATATCTACACCAAGTATTATAGTCCCAACCAAATATTGACTTTACAAGTTATTTAGCTAGATTGAATGGATTAGATCTGCATTTAGATGCCGTGTGACCTTGTTTTTTTACATTTGTGACATTTACCTCCAAATTTTGGTTTCTCCTTACATTCATTAGCTTTATGACCATGTTGACTACAATTGTAGCATTTTTCATTGAATTTTATCTTTCCATTACTCTAACATTTGTTTGATGTTTGACCTATCTTAACATAGTGATTACAAGTAGGTTTTTTATTCCTTTGAGCACCTTGTTTGGAAGATTCACCTTCTTCTTTGTATCCAAGTCCTACTTTACCTTTTTGCCTATAAAGATTATGCTCACTTTGCTGATTTAATTAATCCATGTCTACTTGGGATTTCATTATCCTTTCATTGAGTTGGTTCTCAAAGTTTAGATTGGCTTTCAATATTTCATTGATTTGTCTTTCAATGATTAAGTCATTTCTTAACCTTTCATTTTCAGATCTCAGACCCATGATTTCCTCATTTGCATTGGAGAGTTGATTAATAAGACTTTCTTGCTAAAGGGTTTGATTTTGATTTACATTGCTTCTTGCCTCCAAGTCTTCACTAACCTTATTCCTTTGTTCTAAGATTTTACACATTCTTATTGACTAAATTTCTTGTTCTCTTTTCAATTTTCTTACCTCTTCTTGCAGAGAGACATTCTTTTCTAGGAGTTCTTTGATTGCCTCATTTTCTTTATTTGAACTACATGAAGGGAAGAAGTCTTCAATCTTTTCTTCAACATACTAGTGGTCATTCATTTGTATTATAAGTTCCTTCCTTCTTTTTAGGGGTTGAGAAAGATTCTCTTTTGCTTCTTTGAGTTGAGCTATGGCCATCTCCAGATCTAGCTTCTCATTGTCAATTGTTTTGTCAAGTCTGAATATCTCCATTGTCCTTGATCTATGCTCAAGTTCTCAAACTTTATCCTGAGAACCATAGAGCTTTGATACCAATTGTTGGAAATAATCAAGACTAGCTAGGTTATTGAGAGGGGAGGAGTGAATTAGTAACCTTAAAACTTTCATAAATTCAACACTTAACAATGTAAATCATTCACCATTAATTGATCTACTTTACTGCATGCATAAGAAACTGAAAGGTAAACATTCATGAGACATGAACACAAAATTTTGGTGACCCAAAAACCTTCCAAATAGAAAGTAAAACTGGGGTGGGGATGATACCCACAAAACTTCACCACTATAGTATAAAGTTGGCCTGTTAAGGCTTACATTGATCACTTCTAATGATCTTCCCTGTTAAGAGCAATTAGGACTACTAGATTCACCTTGTTAGAGGTTTTACAAACATACAATAAAGTATGCACTCTGTTAAGAGATTTGAAGAAAGGTTGTTAAGTTACATTGTTAAAGGATTTAGAAAACTGAGTGACCTATTAGGATGAAACAATTGATGTGAGTTACAATTTGATTGCTGATTAGATCCTTGAAGTACAAATCACCTCTTATGATAGATATAACTTTACTACTTATAGACCTTGCTAAATACTCTACTTTGCTACTAATTCACATTCACTATTCTCAAAATATTACATATCCATCCATCCATATCTTACAAATGATACAATAAATTACATATATACCATTCCAATATTTATAATTACAAGGTTGGCTAAAACAAAAGTATACAAAATATTACTGAGTCAGACAAATAGTAAAGACTTGGGTTCTATAAACTGACTTGGTGATCTTTTGATACCCAATGTCCATTGCATTACTCGGCATTGTCATGCACTTGGTAGAAGTAGAGGCTCAGTCCATACTAATCACACAATGTAGTTTCAACCTCAGTGACCATTGAAGACTTGGTAGATATAGTGTCACTCAATGGAAACAAATTTCTATGTTTACCTTGTTGGCACTCGGTAAACACTACACATCCATCACTCGGTAGACACTAGCTTCACATCATAGTAACTAATGACTTCATAAGTACTATGAAGCTTGGTGACCAATAATTGCTTGCTAATAATTGCTAGAATATGCACTATCTACTTTCACTTGATAGCTTCTAGAATGCTCAGTATGAACTACTTAACTAATGAACTTACTTGGAAAGCACTGAATGCTCGATATAAACTATAGACTAAGTGATGAGCTTGGTAACCATATTGAGTTGAATAAGTGTTGTCACTAATGAAAAATATAACATAATGCCAACAATATCATATTTTCTAGTCCTTGATGTATGGATTGTTTTTGCCATTTGTTCTTTGAAAAATAATCTTTAGCAAATAATTATACAATCTTTCATACCAGGCTCTGGGGGATTGTTTGAGAATACAAAGCTTTGTCTAATCTACGAGCCATATTCTTTTTATTAGGATCAATGAAACCTTTAGGTTGCTCAATGTAGACTTTTTCTTCTAGGATTCCATTCAAGAAAGTTGACTCTACATCCATCTGATATAATTTGAATCCTATATGTGCATCATAAGCATGTAGTGTTCTAACACCTTCTAGTCTAGCAATAGGAGAATAAGTTTCTCCAAAGTCAATACCTTCCTCTTGAGCATAACCCTTGCATACTAGCCTTGCCTTATTCCTTGAAACTTCTCCATTTTCATTCAACTTATTTTTGAATACTCATTTTGTGCCAATTACATTTTTATCCTTGGGTCTAGGAACAAAAGACCAAGTCTTATTCCTTTCATTTTGTTATATCTCTTCATTCATAGCCTAAGTCCAACTTTTATTATCCAATGCATCTTTAATAGTTCTAGGTTCAAATTTAGTAAGAAAACATGTACCTTTCAGTTTATTTCTCTTCATTGTGCCTTCTAACTAATCTCCAATGATTTTCTTAGGTACATGATGTCTTTTGACATATCTACCAAGCACATGTATCTTCTCCTTGGATTTAGGACTTGAATGGCTCAGTTCACCATTCTCAAAATGATCTTCTAAATCATGCTTGGGTCTCACTATCTATGACTTAGGTTCTTCAAACTGTGACTCATTTTCCACTAGCTAAAACTTAGGTCCTTCTAACAATGATTTGGGTCATTTTGATTGTGACTTAGGTTTCATTGGATGCAACTCAAGTTGAACTAGATATTTTAGGGACTTGGGTAGTGAAGACTGTTGATTCCCAATTGCATTCGGTAAAGTATTAGGTTCATAGTAAAAAACAATTCTATGGTTTTTAGGTTCTTTGTTGCTTTGTTCTTCATTATTTTCTACAAACTCATCAATCTTTACATGTGTACTCTTTATAACCTTGTGAGTAGTTAGATTTAGACATTTTTATACTTTTCTTTTATTGGAGTATCCCAAAAATATGCCTTCATCATTCTTCACATCAAATTTTCCTTTCCTTGTCTCTTTTAAGATATAAATTTTTCTTCCAAATACTTTGAAGTAAAAAACTTAGGTTTATAGTCATACCATAATTCATAAGGTGATTACTCTAAATATTTCTTCAATTAACTCAATTCAAGGTATGAAGTGTTGTACCAATTACTTCTAGTATCTAATTGCAACATTCCTGTCTATCATCAAGGTTCTTGCACAATCCATGATAGATCAATTTCTTCTTTCTGCTATGCCATTCTGCTAAGGTGTACTAGGTGTTGATACCTATCTTTTGATTCCTCTTTCATTTTAGAATTCATTAAATTCATTTGAGATGAATTCTCCTCCTCTATCTAAGACATTTTAGTGTTTTTTCAATTTATTTCTCTACTCTAGCTAGATACTAGTTTAATTTTTGAAAATATTTGGATTTATCTTTCAAGTACATTACTCTCAAAATCCTATAATAATCATCAACAAATAAAATAAAGTACTTATCTCCATAGTATCTTTCTATGCCAATAGGTCTACAAAGGTCTGTATGAACCAACTCTAAAAATTCTTTAGAATGATAGTTCTCACTCTTGTAACTTGTCTTTCTTATCTTACCAATTTGATAATTCTTCCACATGCCCATGTCAAGTTTCTTGAGGCTTGAATGCCTCTCACTCTTCTATTCTTGCTTATGTTGACTAGGCTATCAAAACTCACATGACACAACCTCTTATGCCATAATCAAATTTCTTCTACTTGAGCTAGGGAACATAGAATTTTAGTTAGATCAAGATATGATGGATTACCTTTTGTTTGATTACCATAACCAACTAGATTTCCTTTCCCATCCAACAACTTGGCCTTGTCATTCATGAATTCTACCTTGAATCTAATTTTGTTTAACTATGCCACACTAAGTAGATTATGTTTTAGTCCTTCAACCCAATAAGGATTATCATATCTAAGTTCATTTGTCAATGCAATGCATCCTTTTCTTTTTACATAATAGGGTTCATCATTTCCAAATCTAACACTTCCACCATCATAGTATACCAAGTTCTCAAACTTTGATTTATCACTAGTCATGTGGTGAGAACAACCACTATCTATGATCTATTTGTTATTCTTTCTAATATGAGAAATGAGGGTCATTTTATCATTTTCATCAATTGATTAATCTTTAATAGTTATGTAAACCATTTCATCTTCATCATTACTATCAGAATCTTTAGCCATGTAAACAATATTTCTTACCTATATCCTTGTTCTCTTTTGTAGCTTTTGAAAATTTTCATTCTTTTTTACTTTTTATACTTCTTTTCTTCTTTTCCTTTCTTTTTTGGACACCTTGCAGCAATGTGACCAACTTCTTCACAAGAAGAATAGATTAGAAGTATTTTACCTTTGTACTTTCCTTTGCCTTTAGGAAATCTTCTTGCAAGTAATGCTTCAATGGTTTCAAGATCATCATTTGATGGGGACACAACCCAAGCACAGAATGGAGACAACAAGAAAGGGAAAATTTTATTCACTGTGTAAATATGTTAATACATTCAGTACAGAGAAAATAGACTTCAAAACATGCCCTAAGGGCTTACAATATCGTAAATCTGGGGATAAATTCTTCTCCCAATACCTTCTCTCAAACTCCACTCCGAACTACCTTTTACAATGCCAAAAATGTTCTTAAATAGACCCCAAAGGTTTAAGGATTAGGATTACATTCTAGAAAGTGCTAGTTGGCATCCACCGACCAAGTAGAAGGCTCTAGAAGCTACATTAGAAGTCGATGCAAATCTAGAAGAATCCAGAATCGGTAACTGAACTTTCAGGAGGCATAACTTTTGAACCATAGCTCTGATTGATGAACCGTTTAATTTTTGGAAAGCTCTCAAAGCACTCTATAGCCCTATGGACCAGCTTCACTCATCCCCCATTGTTTGGCCCTGTTTGAGGTCATTTAATGCCCCTAACCTGACTTTGAAGCATTCTTAGGAGGTCTCCAAAAATTGAAAAAGTGCAATAACTTTCAAACCGTGAGGCCTTTTGACCTGATTCTTTTTTTAGAATACTCTAAATTACAATTACAATCATCTGACCAATTTACACCTTCTAGTTCACCAAAATGATGGCTCAATTACATACTCTTATTTTTTTGACATTTACATGTATCCCAAGGTATTCAAATACTCTATCCTAGAACACTAATAGTGGAACTGTGAGAGTTGGAATCTTTATTTGACCCAAATGGGTATCTAGAAATGAAAACACATGAAACAGAAACTAAGTCTAAGTACATTTTTTTGGGTGACATAGGATTGCCCTTAGAGCTCTAGATACTCCTGCATCAGACATCCAAAGTAGATTGAAAAGTGACCCTGTCACTTTATGAATGGTAGAGGAAATCCCAAATGGGAAACCTCAGCTGCTGATATCCAAGTTGAGTCCTCAATCATTCATCCTTTCCACTTGACCAAATACTCTTCATACAGCCTATTTCTAGTACTCCTACCCACACGATGATCTAAAATGTCTTCTATCTCCTCCTTTTTAGAAGCAGGAATTGGACATGGCTCTAACATCGGCTCCTCATCTACACCATCATCATGATACTCTGTTAAGTTTGCAAAAATAAAAATAGGAGAAATGTGAATACCATCTAACAACTCCACCTCATATGCATTTTCTGAGTCATGTTTCTTCAAAATTTTGCAGGGGCCAAATTTCTTCATTTTTAGCTTGTTGTAAGTACCGGCTGGAAGTCTTTCTTTTCATAAATGTACCATGACTAGATCCCCTACTTGGAATTCCTTATGTCTTCTCCTTTGATCAGCCCTAGCTTTATACTCTTGATTCATCTTGGTAATGTGTGCTTGAACCTCCTCATGTAGATGCTTGATATGTTCAGCAAATTCTTCAGCTTCAACACTTGTGCTCTCCCCTTGCTCTATCTTCCTCAATTCTAGTGTAGTCCTTGGGCTACTTCCATATACAATTTGGAATGGTGATCTACTAGTACTCCTATTTATAGAGTTATTGTAAGAAAACTCTACTTGTGGTAGAATCAAACCCCATCCCTTGGGCTTATCCCCAACTAAACATCTCAGCAAATTGCCCATACTTATGTTTACCACTTCTGTTTGGTCCTTAGTCTGCATGTTATGTGTGGAACTAAATTTCAAGCCCATTCTCAACTTCTTCCACAATGTTCTCAGAAAATACCCCACAAATTTGGTATCTCTATTAGAAATTATACTCCTTGGGAGACCATGTAATCTCACCACCTCTCTGAAAAACAAGTTTACAATATGGACAGCATCATGAGTTTTGTGGCATGGAATGAAATGTGCCATTTTGGAGAACCTATCAACCACCACAAATACTGAGTCATTACCCCTTTGTGTCCTCGAAAATCCAAGAACAAAATCCATACTTATGTCCTCCCATGGCTTTGATGGAATAGGCAATGGCTGATAAGGTCTAGTATTGTGACTAAATCTCTTAGAAACTTGACAAATTTGACAACTCTGTACAAAATTCTTCACATCCTATGAAATCTAAGGCCAAAAATAATGTTCTTTGAGAATCAAAATGGTCTTATCTTGACCAAAATGTCCCATCATCCCTCCACTATGTTTCTCCTTAATCAAATTTTCTCTCATGGAACTCCTTGGAATGCATAATTGATTGCCCTTGAACAACATACCATCCTGAATCAGATAGTCTAATCACTCAGTTCTATCTACAGCAATAGGCTCTTTACAAGCTTTCCATGCTTTAGCAAAATCAGGATCCTTAGGGTACAGATTCTTGAGTTCATCAAACCCAACTGCTTCAACCTGCATTACTGTAAGCAACAATTGTCTCCTACTTAGTGCATCTGCAACCCTATTAGATTTTCCACTTCTATGCTTCAACACAAATGTATAGCTCTACAAGAACTCTACCCACTTCATATGCCTCTGATTCAATTTACCTTGGCTATTTAGTTACTGTAATGCCTGATGATCAGTATACAAAACAAATTCCTTTGGCAATAAATAATGCCTCCATTTTTTTAAGGCCTAAACTATTGCATAGAACTCTTGATCATAAATAGAATACTTCTTTTTTGCATCATTCAATTTTTCACTAAAATATGCAATAGGCTTACCTTCTTGGCTTAATACAACCCCAATAGCACTACCACTAGCATCACAATCCACCTGGAACACCTTTCTAAAATTTGGAAGTGCCAACACAGGTTGTTCTGTCACCTTCTTCTTCAGCAATTCAAAACTTCTCATAGCTACCACACTCCATTTGAACTATTTTCTATCCCCTCTTATTGCGTCAGTCAGGGGTGCACATATGCCACTAAAATTCTTAATGAACTTCCTGTAAAAACTAACCAGACCATAAAATGATCTTACCTCAATAGTAGACCTTGGAGTAGGCTATTCCAAGATGGCTTTTACCTTCTCTAGATCCATTTTGAGACCTTCAAGTGATATAACAAACCCCAAGTAGACTAATTCCCTTTTTGTAAAGATACACTTCTCCAGATTAATTAATAGTTTCTCTTCCCTTAACCTTTCAAGGACACTATGAATATGTAATAAATGTTCTTCCAAAGTCTTTTTGAAAATTAAAATATCATTTATATAGACAATAACAAATTTTCCCAAGAACTTCTTAAGTACCTCATTCATAAGCCGCATGAAGGTGCTTGGGGCATTCGTTAATCCAAAGGGCATGACTAACCACTCATAAAGACCATCCTTGGTCTTGAAGGCTGTTTTCCACTCATCTCCTTCTCAAATCTATATCTGATGATAACCACTCTTGAGATCTATCTTTGTGAAGTACTGAGCTCCACTCAAGCAATCCATAAGATCATCCATTCTTGGCAAAGGAAATCGATACTTGATGGTTATCCTGTTTATAGCTCGAGAGTCTATACACATCCTCCACTCTCCATCCTTTTTTGGTACCAATACTGTAGGTACTGCACATGGACTCAGGCTCTCCTAAATTAAGCCCTTCCTCAATAGCTCTTGGAAATATCTATTTAGTTCCTCAGTTTCAGTAGGAGTCATCCCGTGAGCAGCCTTGTTAGGAAAATTAGCTCCTAGTATTAAATCTATCTGATGACTGATTTGCCTTACCTGTGGCAATCCTTCTGGAAAATGACTAGAAATGATATCTCCAAACTCACCTAGTAAATCTGAAACTTCAAGTGGTATTTCACTACTACCTTCTTTATCTTTCCTAGGGATCAAAGCATAGCACATACACTGATGTTTCATGCCATCTAAAGACTTCCTTCCATCAACAAGACAAATCCTAGCACTGCTACATACCTTTTCACCTTCCTTTTTCATGGGCTTCAGTTTGTGATGAACTCCATCCTTTATTAGAGAGTATGTGTTTGCATGACCATCATGTATTGCATGCCTATCAAACTGCCATGGTCTACCCAACAATAGATGGAAAAAATCCATTGGAATACCATTACAGATTTTGAATTTCAATAAAAATTATTCACTTACCAGGACCTTATGATCATCCTTCACCTAAGCAATCTAATAGGGCTAGGGGTATTTCTCCCTCTTGAGCTTCAGCTTAGAGACCATCTCCTCTGACACCAAGTTATCAGTGCTACCACCATCAATGATCACATCACAACATTTATCCTCACACTTGCACTTGGTACGAAATAAACTCCTCCTTTGTCCTGGTTCAATCTCACCACTTAGTAGGACCCTTTCATTTACCAAAGTCTCTCCTATTTCTGCATCTTCTGAATGTGATGATTGTGCATCCTCATCCACATGAGCAATCCTAGCTTGACCCTTAGCTCTCCTATCTATCCTTCCTTGTCCTTGATGGCATTCAAAGGCACGATGACCTTCTTCATTGCAATGGAAATAGGTACCATGGAATCCTCCTCTTCTTTTTCCATGTCCTCTACCTCTTCCTCTCTAATTTTTAAAGTCTTGATCATGGGAGTGGTTGAAACCCTCCTTCTTTTGGTTCCTGCTAATACCCACATCTTCATTTTTCTTTTGGGTTTCATTTCAGCCTCCAGATGACCCACCACTACCCCTTCCTCCTTGACCATTCCCTCTTTGTCTCCCTTCAAACCTTTTATTTAGCTTCTCTTCAACTCGTAGGGAAAATTGGTATGCCTCTTCAATGCTAGTCATTCTTACCAAACTTAATTCCTCCTGGATGCTAGTTCGCAACCCACTGATATAACAAGAAACCTTCTCCTTATTTTCTTTTGCATGCCCTACTCTAATCAGAAGTCGGTAAAAATCCTCTGTATATTCTTGGACTAATTTTCTTGCTTTTTTTAACCCATGCATCTTCTTAAACAAATCAAGCTCATAATCAACAGGAATGAATTGCTTCTTTAATTTTTCCACCATATGATCCCACCTTGTGATCTTATCCTTTCCTCTTCTATTTCATTCCAATTGAACCTCTTGCCACCAAATTTTGGCATGTCCTTTTAGTTTGGCCTTTGCAAATTTAACCCTATCCAGATCCCTCATATCCTCATACTCAAAGTATTCTTCCAATTCATTGATCCAATCGATCAATTCATCTGGTTTCAAATTTCTTGAAAATACACCCACATCAATTGTAGGTCTTTTCCCAAAGTTAGTAATGGCCCTAAAAATCCTTTCCTCTACTTGATTTAGAACTTCCCCATCAAATTCCCCTTCTAGTCCAATTTATTCTTCTTCATTGTCATCCTCACTTTTGTCACCTGTAGCAACATTTGTTCCTCTATGGAGCTCCTCCTGCAATGCTTGTACCTTCCTTTGGAGGGCTCTAACCTCCTTAGGATTAATAGCTCTGACCCTTCCACCATGCTCTCTTTGTGGAGGCATCTTCTTAATTCAAACCCACAACCACACAGTCCTGGTGCAAACTGCCTCACAATCGGTGCTCAGTCTACAGACTCAGGAAAACCATCTTTGATACCACTTGATGGGGACACAACCCAAGCATAGAATGGACACAACAAGAAAGGGAAAATTTTATTCACTGTGTAAATATGCTAATACATTCAATACAGAGAAAATAGACTTCAAAACATGCCCTAAGGGCTTACAATATCATAAATTTGGGGATAAATTCTTCTCCCAGTACCTTCTCTCAAACTCCACTCCAAGCTACCTTTTACAATGCCAGAAATGTTCTTAAATAGACCCCAAAGGTTTAAGTATTGGGAGTACATTCTAGAAAGTGCTAGTTGGCATCTACCGACCAAGTAGAAGGCTCCAAAAGCTGCGTTAGAAGTCAACACAAATCTAGAAGAATCCAGAAACGGTAACCAAACTTTTGGGAGGCATAACTTTTGAATTGTAGCTCTAATTGATGAACTATTTACATTTTTGAAAAGCTCTCGAAACACTCTATAGCCCTATGGACAGCTTCGCTCATCCCCCATATTTTGGCCCTATTCAAGGTCATTTAATGCCCCTAACCTAACTTTGAAGCATTCTTAGGAGGTCTCCAAAAATCAAAAAACTGTAATAACTTTCAAATCATGAGGCCTTTTGACCTTATTCTTTTTCTAGAATGCTCTAAATTACAATTACAATCATCTGACCAATTTACACCTTCTAGTTCACCAAAATGATGGCTCAATTGCACACTCCTATTTTTTTTGGCATTTACATGTATCCCAAGGTGTTCAAATACTCTATCCTAGAATACTAATAGTGGAACTGTGAGAGTTGGAACCTTTATTTGACCCAAATGGGTATCCAAAAATGAAAACACATGAAATAGAAACTAAGTCTAAGTACATTTTTTGGGTGAAATAGGATTGCCCTTATACCTCTGGATGCTCCTACATCATCATTAGAATCTTTTTCATTTTCACTTTCATACTATTTTCTTTTAGATTTTCTAGCTTTCTTTTTGAGTGATAGATTAGCTTGAAATGCAGACTCAATGTTACTATAGCTAGGAACATAGTTATCATAGTTGTCTAACTCAAAAGGTGTCAATCTCCCCACTAGAGCATCCAATGTTATATCATTTTTTGGATAACATCTTATCTCTTGAATTACTAAAATTATAATTGCATAAATAGGAATAAGAGTTATGAGTTCCTTTTTTACCACTTTCACATCATCTATCTTTCCTTTGGAGGCTTTGATTGCACACACACTTGCTGTGATTCTTTCACTATATTTTGTAATGTTTTCATCTTCTCTCATCTTCATTTGATCAAATTGAACTTTGAGACTTTCTTCCTTAGCTCTTCTTACATTTTCATCTCCTCCATAGATAGCTTTCATCATGATCCACATTTCATGAGCAATAGCACAATATTTGACTTCATCAAATTCAACATAATGGAGAGTATAGGCAATGCCAATCATCATTATATTATGATTCTTCTTTTCTAAAATTTCTTCAATAGTCAAAGTTCTAGTAGGTGCCACATACTTGGTGTTTAGATACTTTAGTCCCAAGTCTCCAATTATTTCCAAATGTAGCTTCATGAGTTCCTACCATACTTGGAAGTTATTTCTATTCAACATAGGAATTTCCCTTCTATAAGATATCTTTGATCTTTAGCTTAGCTCCTTGAAACCTTATCTACAAGCACCAAACAATCTAATACCAATTGTTGGAAATGTAAGGGGAATAACTAAGAGGGAAGGGGTGAATTAGTTACCACGAAAAAAAAATTCTAGTCCCTTAAGATGTTAGTACAAAACAAAACAAAACTCTAATAAAACTATTGTAACTTGGTTAGTACCGAATCACTCAATTAACATAGTAGCTTGATTTACACTAAGAATTAGTATCACTTGGTAAACACTCAGTTAATACTAAATATATATGCATTATTACTTGGTTAACACTAAAAATGCAAATCTTAAGCTATTAAGTCTGATTAACCTTAATTAACATAGCTATAGAAACATAAAACAAATAACATGAACACATGAGACACCAAGATTTAACATGGAAACCCAAACCACCAATTGCATCTAGTTGTTATTTTTCACTCTTATGAAGTGAGCCCTATTAGGAGCCAACTATGTTAAAGGCTACAAAACACACTATTAGGTGTGCCCTTGTTAAAGTATTTAGATCACCCTATTAGGAGTGGCCTTATTAGAGGTCTTCAGACACTTCAATCTAGAAATGCCACCTTGTTAGAGGATTTAGAAAAATAGCTATTAAGATAATTTTGATAGAATATTTGATTCACTTCTATAATTATTAGAGAGTAACAATGACTTGACCTGATTGCTGATACAACTAACTTGATGATATCAGATCTCTGTTCTAGCTTGATTACTTGATCCTCCTTGACAAAAATTTTCTTTGCAACTCAGTTAACTCAAAAATTTTATTGTCCTTCCAATAATTTATTCATCTTATTCTATTCCACACATTCACTCATTCAATCATCAACTTGACCCTATACTTATACAAATTACCTTGTGAAGTAAGCTTGAATACACTTAAAATAAATCAATAATCAACTAGGACAAATAAATTAATCCAACAGATTCAATGTGCTGATACGGGAAAATCCTTTGTTAGCCAACCCAACTCAATCAACACTAACTTAGAAAAGACTTTTCTTTGGTAACTGAGTAAGCTCAGTTAACACTACATCCTGAACTAAATTTTCTTTGGTAACTAAGTGAGCTCAGTTAACACTAGTTCCATGCCAAGTTATCCTTTGTTAACCAAGTGATCTCTATTAACACTAAACTTGGTTAACTCTGGAATGCTCAAAATGCACTAGAAACTATCTTCATCACTTGAGTAAGCTTGGTAAACACCGATTTCTTAGTAAAGACTTGACATTTTGTGTGACATCAAAGACAATATACAATTGAACACTTATTTTCAACAAACCATTTATAAGAAGTGGTACACAAGAAAGTTCATGACATCATGGAGGAAAACATGCTAATTTTTAATGAGGTCTATTCTTCTCCATAATCATGAGGTTCTTAAAGCCTCTACAACTAATTAAAAGAACCTCTATGACTTTTTTGATTAAAAAAATAGAATGTAAAGGTGGATCTCAAGGAGGAGTCAATTATAGGTCAGAAAGAAGGCTTGGGGAAGAGAACTAGAGGAAACCTTGAAAAAAAGGTTTTTTTAAGGAATTATAGACCATGACTAGTATTGATATCAAAGAAATCAAAATGATCTTTCAAATGATTGAGTATCTTAAGATGCATTCTATTGAGATCCTTAAAAACCTTGTGTAATGGTCTTTACTCTGCTTTGGTATGATGTTGTATGTTCTATTTTGTGGTCTAGTTTGCTAGTCTTGTCTACTGGAACTATTAGTTTTATAGTATTTTTTTTCTTTTTATCTTATTTCTACTAGGTTGTTGGATCTTCTAGTTAAGAAATTTTTTGTTTATCTTATTATAATAGCCTTGGTTCTAAATGACTCTAGTCTGATAAGGTATGTCTCTTTTTTATTCTCTTTTTTTAATGATTTTATAAAGTGTTTCAGGTACCTTCAAAACCTATTTTTTAATTATTCAAAAAATTTACACTTGGTAGATAGAAATATTATTTCAAACTTTGAACCTTGATCTAGTTAGTTCATTCATTCAAGTTCAAAGTTTGAACTTAGTGTTATTGTGACAAGACATAATAGAATAGATAAACATGACATGAAGTAGAATACAATTTTGAGTCTTTGAACTTGCATATGGAAAAGGTTCGAGTTTAGAGTTTGAGATATTTGTAGAGATTTGACACTTAACAAAAACTTGAATAAGCCAAGACCAAAACATGGGTAATACCATGGATTTTACGTAAATGTCTATGAGAATTATGAACTCAAATTGCTAACTGGAATTTAATCTTGCCAATGAAATTGAGATATCTTTATATTTATAATTGACAAAATGGAAGATAAATAGTTCATTCAAGAATTTTTCCTTCTCTTCCATTTAATTTTGTTTTAGAATGTGGGAGAGTTCAAAATTTCCCTATAACTAATAACACTTGATGGAAAGAGGAGGATATTGTTAGTTTAATTATGATGTAGATCTTGGGATAGGAAGATTAAAGACTATAATTATTTTGTATTCCATGATGTTTTTATGGTTTGGGTATCTAGATTGTTAGGAGAGAAAGTAATAAGGATACTAGAGAAAATCAAGGTTATGTTAAGACCTAAATAGTTTCTCCCTAATAAGAAATATGATGAAATTTTGGGGATTAGATAAGAAAATTGGGAACCATTCAATGATATCGGTATAAGAAACAACCTCATAAACTTCTACAATTTGTGTCACTATTGGGTTCACAACATACACCTATTTTTTAATTTTTAAATGAGGACCCCCCTTTTCTAATTTGACTCACAAAAGCTCATTCCTTAGAATAGGATATCTTCCAAGGTGCGTCAAGGAGAAAAAAATTTGTAGTTCAAGTTTAGTAGTCTAGTTATTTAGCATCATTCCCCCCTAGAACAAGAATAATGATATTTATATTTTATGTGGGTCATTATGGCATCCTCATCATTCATAGCACCAAATGTTACCATGGTATTACATGTGCATATTCAACATAGGTGCCTTGGAATTTTAGATAGAAAGGAAGCAGAAGGAGTTCAATTCCATGAAAATGTTAGACTATAAAGAGGGCATATATAATCAAAAGATTAGGAATAAGTGCACATCCTAGACCTCATTTGAGAAAACACAAAAATCATTTTCAAATATGGAAATTTTGATTTTTTTACAAATTGAGCACTTTGCACAAATCCCTGAAGGTGTACTAGTGCAAAGGTGCACTAAGTGTGAAGATACATTAGTTTGAAGGTGTGCTATGTGTAAAGGTGCACTAGTGTAAAGGTGTGCTAAGTCTAAAGGTGTGCTAGTGTAAAGGTGTGCAAGTGTGCATGTGCTCAAATTTTGAAGTTTGATAGATGTACAAGGTCCTTAAGGTCCTAAGGTGCACATGTGTACACATGTGCAATTTGAAGATTTGGTGAATAAATTATCTCTAAAGGTGTGCAAGTGTGCATATCCAAAACATCCAAAGGCCACTGAGGTCACCGAGATTACCATAGCTTCCTCGTCATCTGTAATAACTAAGATCACACTCAAACCCGTGACTTTAAAGTTCCAAGAGTGCCAAGAAGTCACACTTGATGATTTCCAAAGGGAAGTGAGGGAAAAGTATGAATCTTTAGAATTACTAGATCCTCAACAAATCACCTCTTCCATCCAAAAGCTCAAAGGGGAACACCCACACATCATTTTGGTTGAAGTTCAACAAGATCAAGATGCTAGAAACTAAAAATTGTGGACTTCAAAAAAAATTCACTTTTGGAAAATTGTAGATTTAGAAAAATAATCACTGCTAGAAAATTGTGGTGTTAAAAAAAATTCTCGCTCTTGGAAAAATGTGGAGTTAGAGAAATTTTCACTCTTGGAAGATTGTGGAGTTAGAAATATTCTCACTCTTGGAAAAGTGTGAAGTTATAAAAATTCTCAGTCTTAGAAGATTATCGAGTTAGAAAAATTATCACTCTTAGAAAATTGTAAAAGTTCTCACTTTTCAAAAATTGTGACTTCAAATTTTTGTCACACTAGAAAATTGTGGACTTGAAATTTTTTTGTCACTTTTCAAAAATTGTGGACTTAGTAAAATTCTATAGCTTTTAGAAATTTTTGAACTAGAAAAATTATCACTCTTGGAAATTGTGGAGTTCAAAAAATTGTCACTATTGGAAAATTGTGAAGTTAGAAAAAATTGTCACTCTTGGAGAATTGTGGAGTTAGAAAGATTCTCACTGTTGGAGAATTGTGGAGTTAGAAAAATTGTCACTCTTAGAGAATTATGGAGTTAGAAAATTTCTCACTCTTGAAAAATTGTGGAGTTAAAAAAAATTCTCACTCTTGGAAAATTGTGGGGTTAGAAAAATTCTCACTCTTGGAAAATTGCGGAGTTAAAAAAATTCTCTCTTGGAAAATTGTGGAGTTAAAAAATTCTTGCTCTTGGAAAATTGTGGAGTAAGAAAAATTTTGTCACCTTAGAAAATTGTGGACTTCGAAAACATTCTATCAACTTTAGAAATTTGTTGACTTTGAATAAATTCTGTCTAATTTGTTTCTCACCTAGAGGTGCATTTTTCACAAGGTGCACCAATCCTAGAGGTGCACTGAAAATTTTGAAGATGAAGTAGTGCATCGACAATTACCTAGTAGTTCCTATTTTTGGGTGTTCCATGCACCAAAAGTGCATTTTAATGATACTTTAACTCCAATAAAATCCTAGAGAAAGTCAATATTGCATATTTTGGAGTTCTAGTGACTTCTAGATCATCTCATGTCATCTCTCTTCTTATATTCTTGTTCTTTTATTATTTTAAGTCATGTAAAGCCTCATGCACCCATTAACTAATATAAATGAGGATAGAGACCTACTTAGCACCATTTAGAGAGTCAATGTGTATATAATTAGCTTTATTTTATTAATTTTTAGCATATTGTTTGCATTAGAAGAGCTTTCACTCCTAACACAAAATAAGGATAGGGCTTCTTATAAATACATGATGTAATATGTACCATAGGCTAATATTTTGATGAAATAATAAATGTTATTGGCGATCTTATTCTAAAGGTCATAAATCTTGCCAAAGTGTTTTCTTTTTTTAAATTTAGGTTCATGAATAGTAATGGAGCCAATGGTTTTTTTGTGTTATGATAATCATGCAATCTTTCAACTTTGGTGTTTTCCTTATGTTAAAAAATTCCATTGTTTTGACAAATTGGAGAAAGGATCACTATTATTCTTACATAACATTTTATCTCATGTGCATGCACTTTCCATAGCTATACAATTTGATGAATAGTGAAATGTCTTTCAATTTTCAATAAAGTTCCCATTTACTATTGTATTAGTGGAGTTGAGGAATTGATGCCCCTAATTTCATTGGTTTCCTACTAGGTCCTTTTGATAATTTAATTCACAAACCTATTGTTATTTTGGATTATGTCTATTAGGAATTTCTCTTTTAGTAATTTTCTTTAATCTCTTATTACTCTATCTTCATTATTTTTGTTTCAAACATGTGGTAAAAATAGGAATTTATATAGTTTCATTGATTAGAAATATCATTCATCATAAGATATAAAATACAAGAATGCATTGGTTTTGTGGTTATGTTTCATCAAAGCTGTATAGAATTGACAAATACTAGCAAAGGCCTCCTTGTGAACATTCACATTTATCTTTGATTGAGCTAGCTGACAATTTGAAAAATAATCATCCAAAACCCAATGATAACTTTAGTGGCAAATATTTTCCAATTGGAAAATCTCATTCACCAATGATCCTAAATTTGGCAAAAAAAATTGCACTTTTGAGGTGGTCTTATCTCTTACATTTAATGAAAATTGGGTCCCATGATTCAACCAATCATCAATAATGATACAAAATTATTTTAATTTTAGTGATGCCTTCGCCAATAGGATTTAATATTTTCACATGATACATTAGATATTTTTGCCTACAGTTTCCAAGGCTTGCCTTTATTCATAGTCATATTTTCCATTGTGTGATATAAATTTAAGTTAGGTGAGAGTTTAAGTACATATATTTGAAGCACATCTCTATTTTATATAGTTTGCTTGGAAATTTATATTCTTTCTCACTGTATCCCAAAATACATATTGTTGTAGCCATGTATCTTTATTTTGGGAACTTTATCTAAAATATAGTTTCCTTTTTTTTTTTTTTTCCCCTAAAATAGGATTTGGGCCATTGATTCCTTACCATCCAATGATTATAAAAATATGGTTTCTATATGTTATATGATATAATATTAACTTAGGCTCATTTAACCTTCAAGTATGATAAGTAATTATGCTCCATTTAATAATAATAGAGTAATAGTTTCTAGGTATGTGTACTTATGAACCTATAGATTATTAGCTTTGATTTTCTTAAATAATGAAATATTCCCCAATATTTAATAGATTTTCAATAGGAATTTAAAAAAATTACCAATAAGATTAATTTTCTTCCCTTGAAATAATGTTGGATTTGCCAAAGTTTAATAGTTTTTTTACAAAGGGGGGTTTCTTATAGTTATCCCTCCTAGAACCTTGGAGTTGGTCATTGATTAGCTTTTCAAGAGAGAGATTCATGAGAATTTCTATTGTTAGCATCATGAAAAATAAGTTCTCAATAGAAGTGGTGTTACAAGTAGGGCCAACAAATAATTTTAACCAAAAATAGAGTCATCATTTGATAGCTCTAAAAATTTTGTAGTTTTGTATTAACACTTTGTCAAGAGTCATAAGGTGCTTTTTTCACTAAGGTGCACCTAGAAGAAGGTGTAATTTTCACCAAGGTGCACCTAGATCCATAGTGTGCTTCCTCAAAGGTGTAAAAACTAGAAGATCTTGACTCATTATCTCCCCTTTAGTGAGCATTGAGGTCTTCACCCAGAAAACATGAACTTCTAGAGCTCAACCAATTTTTGCATGCCACAAATTTCATTATCATCATCTACCTCACACTCTACTACCTCTCTCCACACCATTTAATTCAACCCTCACCAAGATTAAAGTCAACTACCACCATCATACACCATGGCTTTATTCAATATCTGATGTTCATCATTGAACTTAACTAGTCCATTGCATGACTTGCTCAAAAAACCTAAATTTTTTTCCCGTTGTTCATCTATGGAGAATCATTGACATCAAAAGAGCACATTAAATTTTTTAGATAAATATATAACTAGAAGAAGATTCAACATATGGACATGGTATGTCTCTTTCTCCCTTACACTATGGGGAAAACAATGTTCAATTGGTACCTCAATCTTCCACCAGCATCAATCATAGATTTGAACTCTTTTGAGAGAAATTTTCTTGCACAATTGAAAGTCTACATTGATTCATCTATCCTACATCATTAGTTCATCTCAATTAAGAGGGGTCCCTATAATTTTATTTCATAGTTTAATCATCACTTTTATACGATGTATCAAAGAATGGAGTTTTCTTACATTGTCCCCCAAGAGGCTTCCATTCAAATTAATATTGGAATAATAGATGCATTATCTTCTATGATTTTTTGAAGACTCCCTCCCAAAGACATTGATACCCTTGAGAAGGTATTCAAAGAGGTCATTACATTCACAAAGAAGGCGATCCCCATGGTGGAGGGAACTTTCTGCCTTCCTTAATTTTTAATAATGTAGTAGCCAAACCACAATTTCTAGTAGGAGTACCTACTATACCTAATCAAATTCCCCCACTAAATATAATACCTTTACAAAAATAGTTTATTGCTGCTCCAATGCCAATAATTACATATTCAAATGAGCTCTAAAAGATTGCATTCTCTGAGTACAAGACTACTCCACCTGCTAAACTCGAGAACAATATGGCTAGTGAGTTTGAGGCTATGAAGAAGACAATGTCTCTTTTATCCAATGAACTCAATAGAATAAATTTGAATTCCTTAAGAAACCAAGGAAATAATCCAAGACAACTTGCTGCCCAAAACAATTATTCTCAAAATTAGAGAAAAAATTATAGACCTTATGATAGAAGCAACAATGAGAATACATTTATTATAGGTATGAGTCCAAGTGAAAATAATATAGGTACAATGATGTTTCAAATCAACCTCCCCAAATCATGGAGGAACAACCTTTTTAGTTTAGTGCAATGTTGTTTGAATCATATGATAAATCTATAGGAGGACAAAATGATGAAGATGATTAAGAGGGGTTTGTGGTCCCATTCAATGAAGAGAAAGAGTATGGAAAATCTAGGATGCATATTTATTCCAGTAATAATATGAACACACAAAGTTTGAAAATTAGATAATAGCCTCTAATAGATCATGTCTCTCTATAGTTACATCCTACTCATCCAAACATGCAGATTTTTAATACTCCAATGGATTATGAGGCTCCAACCAACATTAACCTAACATTTCAAAAGGAAATACATGTAATAGATGATGTTTTAAAAGGATTTATGGATAACATAATAAGGAATTTGAAGTACCATAGAGAAGATCAAGATCCAAACATCAATTTCTTCATAGCTATCATCACTTCCATTAAGAGAGTCAAATGTTATGAGTTGGAATGTACTAACTTCCAAGATGCACTGTGTGATGTTCTTAAGTCCTTACATGACAACCCTATAAGGAGATCATTTGATTGCTGCTAGAGATGTTCGTCCATGGTGTCTAGAGCTCTCATACATGATTGAAAAATATAATTAGGAGAGGGTGTACAACACAAAATCAGGTTGTACTGGATGATTGGGCTGATGTATGGTGGATGTGGGTTACAGTATGGCTGTACAGTGGGAGAATATAGGAGGGTCATACAGTGGGGGCCTACTAGGCTATATGATGTTAGAGTGTATGGCTAGGGGTGTTGAAGCCATATGGTGGAAGCACGGGAAGGAAGGTTGTACAATGTTTATGAGGTCATATGGTGGTCAATGAAATGACAACATATGTTATGAAGAATAGATAGGTCATATAGTAGGCCATATGATATTTAGTGGAGGGTGCAAGGGATGTATGGGGTAGAGTGGAAGTCACATGGAGAATGAGGACTGTATGAGTAAACCAAGGAGTCGTATGAAAATGCCAGATGCCACACAATGAGTTGTTTGAGCCATAATGATGAATGAAAATTTATTCACAAAATACAAGTAGATCAAATATAATAGTATAAACTTGAATATGAATAATATATGCCAAAAGATGGTGCTCCAATTTGCTAGATCTAAGTCAATTATTACATGAAACAATAGAATAGGGTGAGGGTTTAATCTCACTAAAATAAGGAAGATCTTTCACTTCCAAAATAGAAAATGATTTAGAACTCTAACAAGAATTTGTAGTACATAGAATATAATCCAAAAGCATGATTAAAGACCTGTCAAGAAACTTTTTGAGGGCATACAAAGATAGTCGATGGTGACACAAACTATGGAAACAAAAATAAAAATGGGCCTGAGATACATTAAATCAATTGGCCCATTACAATAGTTTGATAAATGATTTATTTTATAATAGGAACTTTATAGTCCTCTTATCCTAAATATTTCTTGTCCTTAAGAAAATACAATGTCAGGTGCTAGAGAATGTGCTCACCCTCCCATGTCACATTGTCCAATGTCAAGTGTTTCCAATGCTCCAAATACTCCTTCATAGTGTGGTTCCACAAAGTCTTCTCACAAACTTTGATGATCTTGGCTAGTTCCAATATGAGCTTACCTTCTTCATTGAGTGGTGGGAGGTCTACGACAACCATGACATTCTACCCTATGACCTTCTTCAAGTATGAAAAATGAAAGATGTTATGAATACGACTTCTCTCTAGAAGTTCTTGCTTGTAAGTGACTTGACCAATGTGACAGATGATGTGATAGGGGCCATAAAAATGTGGCTTCAATTTTTCTTTTCCCTTCTCCTTCAATGAAGATTTTCAATATGGCTAGAGCCTAAGATAAATCAAGTCCCCTACTTTGAAACTCCTCTCCATTTGGTGTTTATTGGTGTACATCTCTTGTTGATTATGTGCCTGTTGGAGGTTTTCCTTTAGGTGTTGTAGGATTTCCTATCCCTCCTAAAGCCAATCCTTGGCCCTTAGTGTGCGATTATCTCCCAATACTATGTCGATGAAGGATAGGGGTTCATACTTATATAGAGCTTTGAATGGTTCCATCTTGATGGACATGTTTAAATTATGTGGTATTGTAGCAATATTCTCCTAAGTGTATCCACTTGACCCATGCCTGTTGTTGTGTCGAGACATAGTTTCAAAGGTAACCTTCAAGCCACTTGTTCACAATCTCCATTTGTCCATCTTTCTAAGGGTGGTAACTAGTACTTCGTGACAATTCCATCCCTACCAATCAAAATAGTTATGTCTAGAAGATACTAATAAACTACATATGATCATTGAAAATGTTTTTGGGTAACCCATGCAGATGAAAGACTTCTCTAAAGAATAGTTAATGAACTTGTATAGCCTAAAAATCTAAGGGGATGGCAAAGAAATGTACATACTTTGTCAACTTTTTAATCACCACAAAAATACAATCCTTTCCATTCACCTTGGGAAGCCTTGTTATAAAATCCATCAAGATACTTTTCCACTTATGTTCTAGAATTGACAGAGGTTGCAATAACTTGACAGGTAGAGTATGTTTGGATTTGTTCTACTGGAAGATCGCATACTCCCTTACATACTGCAACATAATCCCTTTGAGTCCTTTCCATTAAAACCTCTCCTGGAGACATTTTTAAGCTTTGAGGAAATTTAGATTTCCTACCAAGGGTGAGTCATGTACTTTCTTCAAGATTTTTTGCTTTAATTTGGATTTTGGCACTAAAAATATCTAATTCTTATAGTAGATTATGTCATCCACCACTCTATATTGGTCATCCTAGGTGTTTCCATCCATTATCTCATAGGAAAGTTTGTTTTTGGAGTATTCTACCAATAGATGTGCCTTCTAGTCACTTGAAATCTAGTTTAGTGAGCAGATGGTAGGTTTCCTAGACAAGGCATTTGCAACCACATTATTCTTTCCTTTCACATATTCAATGTCAAAATCAAAAGCTTGAACCTTTCTTACCCATTTTTGTTGTCTTTTGTTCAAGTCCTATTGCTCTAGAAAATATCTCAAACTATTGTGATTTGTATAGATGACAAACTTGGCACCCACCAGATACTACCAAAACTTGATTAGTACATGTATGATGGCTAACATTTCTTTGCAGTAGATGGAATATAAGCATTTTGTTTGTGTAAGCTTCCTGCTCTCATAAGCTATGGGGTGTCTATCCTACATCAGTACCACACCAATGCCTTCTCTAGATGTGTCACACTCCAAAATGAACGGTCAAGTGAAATCAGGTAATGCAAGTATGGGACAAGTGCTCATTACCTCTTTCAATTCATCAAAAATGATTTGTGCCTTTTCATTCCACTGGAAAGACCCCTTCCTTGTCAGATATGTTAAGGGTATGCTGAGCTAAGAGAAACCCTTCATGAACCTCCGGTAATAATTGCATAATCCAAAAAATCCTTGCAAATTTGTGAGTGATTTTGGGGGAGGCCAATCAAGGATAGCCTGAATCTTCTCCTAGTGCACTTTAACTCCATATTTATTGACAACATGACCTAGGTACAATATTTGTGTCATACCAAATTCACACTTGGATTTCTTGGCAAACAAGGAATGCTCCTCCATGATACTTAGGACTTCATTCAAATGATTTAGGTGTTCTTCCCATTTCCTATTATAAATAAGAAGATCATCAAAAAATACCAATAAGTACTTATGCAATTGTTTGTTGAAGATGTGGTTCATGCATGACTAGAATGTAGCAAGTGCATTTTTCAATCCAAATGAAATGACTAGAAACTCATAATGTCCATAGTGACAATGGAAGGCTATCTTTTCTACACCTTCCTCCCTCATGCAGATTTGATGGTATCTAGATCAGAGATCTATTTCTAAAAAATAGACTGCACCATACAATTCATCTAGCAACTCATCTATCCTTGGAATGGGATATCTATTATTTATTTATTTTTTGTTCAAGGCATGGTAGTCCACACACATGCACATCATCCCATCCTTCTTCTTGACCAACACCACCAATGATGCAAAAGTGCTAGAACTAGGACAAATCCATCCTTTCTCTAGTAATTCTTGAATCATCTTTTTGATTTCATCTTTGAATTTCTTGGGATGGTAGTACAGTGTGGTTATGACCAACTTGGCTCCTATTTCCAACTCAGTAGTCTGTTCAAACCCTCAATGAGGTAGTATGCCAAGAGGAATGTCAATGAAAACTTTATCATGTTTACTCAAAATATCTTGAAGTTCATCATCCTGTGGAGGTGTATGTTGTCCTTTTATAAATTCTGCTAAGATTAAACAATGTACATCCCATGCAACATCATCACATTGAAAAATTGCGTCCATCTAATGTGTTGAAACTTCTTTTGGACCCTCATTTTCCATTATATGGAGAACAAGCTTCTTTCCATATATAACAAAAGTGAAATCCATATGTTTGAAGCTCTAAGTGTATTCATCAAGTGTCTCCACCTACTATATGCCTAAAATAACCTCCATGTCATCGAGGTCCACTATGAAGAAATCCTTGGTCACTATGTGATTTTCCATTGTGATACTTAGCTAAGGAACAAGGTGTGTGCAGGGCAAAAGAGTCCCTCTGAAAACCTTAACCTAAAATTCTTCATGTGTTTCTATAGGTAGACCCCTTTGCTTTACCAAAGATGAATTTAAGAAATTTAGAGTAGCTCCACTATCTAACATCACCATAACTTGTTGTCCTTGGAGGGTTCTCTATACATGAAAAATTGTGCACCTCAAGCTACTGGCTAGGGAAATGGTTCCCCTATGCCGTACCAAAGCCACAATTCTTTTCATATGGTTTGAACTGACCATGCTGGTGTCATCGTGAGGTTGGTTGTCTTCAATAAGAATTTCTTCCTATTTTCCCTCATCATTAGATATGACCTCAATGTAATGGATCTTCCCTTTTTTGAGGCATTTATGGCTAGGCTCCTAAGATCCCTTGGAATTAAAACATAGTTTCTTCCTTTAGAGTTCCTATCTAGTAGCTTTGTCCAATGATAGCTTCTTGGGTAGATGTTTATTTTCCCTTGGAAACGTTAATAGTTTGGCTTGTGAGTAACTTTGAGAGGATAACATGGATGATGATGCCATACTTCATGCCTTAATGATAGCCTCTAATAGGGTGGCAAGGTTGAACCCCTTTACCCAATGTTTCAGAGGTTCTGTTAGTCCATCCATGAAGAGTGCTACCAATCTTTTGTCAAAAATGTTTGTGACCAAAAAAAAGAGTTTCTAAAATTTTGCAATATATTGATTGACTGATCTAGTTTGCCTTAGTTGTGCCAAATCTTTGAAATTGACTTTTGGATCTTTACCATCAAATTGATCTATCAATCTCTCAGTGAATTCTATGTAAGTATTTATATGATCATGCCCAAGTGTGATAGTGTTGTGATGCCACCATTCATGTGTGACTCCCTCTAGGTGTTGTGCCACAAGTTTAATTGCTTCTTCTAGCATAGGATTCAGCTAGAAGTAAGTATTAGCCTTTATTATCCATGCTTGTAAAGATATGAATCTAGAACCATCAAATGGGGAAAAATTTACTTTACTCAACTTTCTTCTGAGATTATCATTAAAATATCCTCTGTTTCCACCTCCCAAATATCTCATCCTGACATCTATGTAATCCTTATAGGATATGTCTTCCTCAAAATTTGCATTCTTCCAGTCTTCTCTCAGTTGTTCTTGCATCTCATCAAAGGTTGGTTATTTCCCTCCATGTTGTGCCTCCATCTGTGAAGGAAAAGTTGGCATGCAAGGTTGAGAGCATTTTGGATGAGGGTTTGATTTACCTAACACCAAGTTTTCTCTATGACCATTTTGTTCTCTAGATATTTTATTTTCTACCAACTTTTTAAGAATCTCTTCCATGAGTTGCCATTTATCAATGATCTGTGCCTAGTTCTTGGCAAGTTCCCTCAATACTACCATGATTTTAGCAGTTGTTAGTTCCAATTTGGCATCCATTCAATCAATGGAATGTGCCCTTCTTCTCTTTCAACAATAAACTCGCATTCACTATCCACAAGCTGGCAGGATCAAAGAGCTCTAATACCATTATGATGTTCTTAAGTTCTTCCATGATAACCCTACAAGGAGATCATTTGATTGTTGCTAGAGATGTCTATTAATGGTGTCTAAAGCTATCATATGATGATTGAAAAATAAAATTAGGAGGGGGTGTATGGCAAAAAATTAGGTCATACTAGATGACTAGGTTGATTTACAGTTTATGTGGGTTTCACTATGGTCATATAGTGGTAGAATATATGAGGGTCATACAATGGGGGCCTACTAGGTCATATAGTGTCAGAGTGTATCGGTAGGGGTGTTGAATCTATATGGTAGAAGTAGGGGAAGGGAGGCTATATAGTGATTATGAGGTTATATGGTGGTCAATGAAAGGATAGAATACATTATGAAGAATAGACATGTCATAAAATAGGCCATAAAATATCAGGTGCCATAAAATATCAGGTGGAGGGTGCAAGGAATATATGGGGTAGGTTGGAAGTCATCTGGAAAATGAGGGTCTTACAGGTAAACCAAGGAGCTATATGGAAATGTCAGATGCCACACAACAAGGTATTTGAGCCACAATGATGAATGTAAATTTGTTCACAAAATACAAGTAGATCAAACACAATATTAGAAACTTGAATACAAATAATAAATGCCAAAAGATGGTGCTCTGATTTGCCAGATCTGAGCAAAGTATTACATGCAACAATAGAATAGGGTGACGGTTGAGTCCCACTAAAATTGTATGAGCCAAATAGGGAGGATTTTTCACTTCTAAAATAGTGAATGATTTAGAACTCCAATAGGAATTCACAATACATATAAAATAATCCAAAAGCATGATTAAAGACTACCTACAAGCCGTGTTTAAATACCCATTGAGAAATTTTTTGATGGTGTACAAAGATAGCTGACAGTGACAAAAACTATGGAAACAAAAATAAAAATGGGTCCAAGATACATTAAATCAATTGGTCCATTATAACAGTTTGATAAATGATTTATTTTATAATGGGAACATTACACACTATCTAATGTGTTAGTGCCAATTGGTCAACTTCTAAAATTTCAAAAAATATTGGAGTTTCTATAAATTTTGGTGTTGCAAAAATGATAGAAAATTTAAAGGATACAAAAACTGTGAAGTTCTACTAACCTATGCAGTTCATTTTTTTCAAAGTTGTAGAAAATGATGAAAGTATAGAAAATGAAGTGGTTATTGATATTTTTGAATCAAGAAGTAGTGAAGAAGAAGATACCAATGGTTCCTACAAGGGTATTGGTCCCCTATTAGATAATGGAAAGACACCTCCCTTTGAACAAGATATATCATCAAAAGAGATTGATATATTACTTAATTTGGTCTTAAGATTGACTAAGGAAATAACATTTTGTGGTTATTCTACACATATATCAGACCATGTAATAATCAAGTCATGTAGAATCCATCCACTTGGGTTTCATTTAGAATTAAGTTTTCCTAATTTCTTGTTAGCTTAGGAGATCACCATGGAAGGTAATTATGATTTTGAACATGCTTCTTTGAAATATGAGGGAGGAAACACCTTGATTAATGATATTAATGAACACTAAAATTTAAAAGAAAGGCTTATTATTGAGTTTTCTAGTTCCAAGGACCTAGGTGTGACAATTTTTAGTTTGAATGCTTGAATTTTGAACCAAATTTGTCCAATTTTATTTTTTTTGAGTATAAAGACAAGTTAGTATTTTTTAGAACCATATGGAATGGTTTATTACTACATCACACTACTGACAACCAACCCATGTTCTTATTGTTCAAGGTTTTATGTATATAAGTTTTATTTTTGTTTTTTTAGTCTTCTTAGTTAGTTGTTAGTTTTCTTTGTTTAATGTCTATTTTGTTTAGATTTTTGTATCTTTTTTCTTCTTTTGATTTATTATCCTTTGAGTTGGGGAATCAATATATATTTTTTGGGTTGTTCCCAACATGTGGTCTATCCCAACTAGTCTCAATTTCTATAAGAGGTATTTCTTCATCAAGGCATTTGGATAACTTTGTTTCTTGTATGGACTAAATACAGATGTCACTCATAGGTAAAGATGACTTTGGGCCTTAAAATTAAATTCTAGATTGATTGTTCTCAATACTTCACAAATATAAAGAATTGGTCATCCAGGTTACTTTCAAGTTAGGTGGATAGTAGCAAAGGAGAATTCAAAACTTACCAATCTGGATGTAATATTTTCCAAAAGACATATTAAGATTAGTGTTTGGCATGTGAATTTACCAAAAGTTCATTAAAATAGAACATAGGAGTCACCATAATAGAATAGAACCAAAAGGAAATACTAACACCTCGTCCAGACAATCTAATCACAGTCAAGGAAAGCAAGAAGCAAAGAAAAAGAAAATCAAGATGGTTTCACAAAAAGGATTCTAGAGGTATAAATAAAAAGGTAGTCAAGTGGAGCAAGAAAAATATTATCTCTATACTAATTTTCAAAAACAAAAGCTTCAAGGAAGAATCAAGAAGAAAAATATGAACATTGCAAAGAAAGAAACTGGATTACCAAGTATGCAAAGATAAGAAATTGATAACTCATTAAAAGCCATCTAAAAAAGTTCTAACATCTAGACACACAGTGATTGGAAATGGTTTTATGGGGATTTATGAAGCTCTTTTTAGTTTGAAAAATATTGTTTTTATGTTTTTGGATACTCACAATGGTTTGAACCTAGGAACATTAAAGGAATTAAGACACTAGACACATATTGAGTGTGAAAGCTAAAAATTATGGGTTTCTAGTTTGCAGTACTCAAAATCCACTTGTGACATCTAGAATCAAGTTGAAAACTTGATATGAGTTGATAATTTATTGTTGATAAAGAAATACCTTTTTTATTTCTTCCTTTTGTTGAGGCTATTTGTTGTGGTTACACAACACAAACCACATTTTTGACTTCAGAAATGGGGACTCCCATTTTTTAATTTGACTCAATGAAGCTCATTCCCCATAATAGGGTATCTTCCAAGGTGCCTCAAGGAGTAGAACTTTTCTAGTTCTAGGTTAGGACTCTAGTTAGTTGGCATCATTTTTCCCCTAGCACCAGTATGCTAATATTTATCTTTTGTGTAGGTCATCATGGCATCCTCATCATCCATAGCAGTAAAGATTACCATGGTATTGAATGTGCATATTCAACATAGGTGCCATGGGATTTTAGATAGAAGAAGAAGATGTAGTTTAATTCCATGACAATGTTGGACTAGGAAAATAGCATAAATTATCAAAAAAATTAGGAATAAGTACACAAGGGTGGTTTTAGATCTCATTTGAGAAAAAACCCAAAAATTATTTCTTGACTATGGGAGCTTTGATTTTTTGGCAAATTGTGTACCTTACAAAACTCCTTGAAGTGTGTTAGTGTGAAGGTGCACTAATTCTAAAGATGTGCTGGTGTGAAGGTGTGCTAAGTCTAAAAGGTGCACTTTTTTCAATGTGCATAGGTGCTCAAATGTTGAAATCTTATAGATGCACAAGGTCTTCAATGTCCCAAGGTGGGAATGTGTGCAATTTGAAGATTTGGTGAATAAATTATCTCTAAAGGAGCACAAGTGTGCATATAGTAAACATCTAGAGGTCCCTAAGCTCCCTAAGATTACCATGGCTTTCTCATCTTCTACAACAACTAAGATCACACTCAAACCCATGAATTTCAAGTTTAATGGAGTGCCTAGGAAGTCACACTTCATGATTTCCACAGGGAAGTGAGAGGAAAGTATGAAAATATAGATTTGTTAGATCTTAAGAAATCATTCCTATCATCCAAAAGTTTAAAGGGGAACATCCACATATCATTTTGGTTGAAGATCAACAAGACCTAGATGCTCAAAACTGACAATTGTGGACTAAAATTTGTTGGAAATATTCAAGACTATGCTAGGTTACTAAGAGGGGAGGGGTGAATAAGTAACCTCAAAAAATTTATCAAATTCAAATCTTAATTGCAATAATCCAATAGCCATTTAATTTATTAAATTAGATCTAACTATATGCATGAGAAACTAAAAGCATAAACATTCATGGCACATGAAAACAATAATCTAGTGACCTAGAAACCTTCCAAATAGAAAGTAAAATTGGGGTGGGGATGATACCCACAAAACTCAATACTACAGCATAAAATTAGCCTATTATGGCTTATAATAATCACTTTTGATGATCTACCTTGTTAGGAGAAATTAGGACTACTAGGTCCACCTTGTTATAGGTTTTACAAACATACAATGAAGTATGCACTCCATAAAGATATTTGATAAAAGACTGTTAAGTCTACCTTGTTAGAGGATTTGGACTAGTTCACCTATTAGAATGAAATATTAGATCTCTGACTTACAACTAATTTTTTGATAGAGATTCTTTGAAGTGTCGATCACCTTTATGTGATAGATATGACTTTGCTACTCCTTTGCTAATATGGCCTTACAATACACTTTACTACTGATTCACATTTGCATGCTTCTTCCATATTCTTCACTCTCACTTATTTTCCATGCATGCATACATGCATCCACACATTTAGATATGATACAATATATTACATATATATATATATATATATATATATATATATATATATATATATATATATATATATATATATATATATATATATATCCAATTTACAAAATTACAAAGTCGACCAATATACAAGTTAATACCATTATTACAAAGTAGGCTCAAATGAAGACACTTAGGTTTTGAAGACTGACTTGGTGAAGTTTGGATACACGATGTCCACTATCATTACTCAGAATCATCATGCATTTGGTAGAAGTAGAAGCTCAGTCCATACTAATCATCTCAGAGTCTTGAACTCAATTTGCATTGGTGACTCGGTAGGCACTGCATAACTTGGTAGAAATTGAATTACTCATTTACCATGACTACGCTCGGTAAACACTGATCATCACATAGCTCAATTAACACTAACTTCACTTCACATGAACTGCTAGCTCAATTTGAACTATGAAGCTTGGTAACCACTGAACTACTTGGGTTGAACTGTTGGACTTCACACTACCTAATTTCACTTAGTAACCATTGGGATGTTTGATAGGAACTGCAAAGCTTGGTGGCTACTGAATTACATGGAAAATATTGTAGACTATTCAATGAGCTTGGTAGCCATATAGAATCTGAATAAGTTTAGTCACTAATAACAAACTTGACTTAATGTCAACGATCTCCCCCTTTGGCATTAGTGACAAAAACACTTATCAACCAAAACTTATATACATTACAATGTGATACTGGCTCAGTATTGTTTTTGAAATTTTTCAAAATTTGTCTTTGTAAGTATGTACAATATACTTTCCTTTCCTTTGCATGATTCTCCCCCATACAATATACCTATTATTTCTCATATATATATGTACTATTTGTCCCCCTTTTTGACAATAATGCCAAAGATTTATTCAAAACTTATTTACACAAAGACACCAATATAATAAAGAAACTCAAAATGTACCTTAAGTATGAGTGCTAAAGTCTTATCCCAATTTTCTTGCAAAAATTTTCATGTATGTAGAGAAATTTCAACTTTTGATTCTATCATGTGAATTGCAATTGAGAAGTTGTTTTCATGAATTAATGATTTTGAGTAAACAATGTGCTTTTACATTGTATCCATGATGGGAAGGATCATATTTTAATATCTATCAGTGAAGACTGGATCCTTGCTTCTTCTCTCAACAACTCTACCTACATATCTGACAAGAATCTGATTTTCATATGATGTGCAAAGCTTGAACTAGGGTCAAGTTGCAACTGCTATGCACTAGTCTTTAGATTGTTAAAAATCTTTGTCATTTTTCTCTTTATTTCCTTTGTGAACTCAGTAACATTACTTAAATTTTCAAAAAAGTGATGTTACATTTGTGCAAGATTTTTCAAGATTAATCAAAATTGAGGAAATCTCCACTTGCTAGATGGAAATTTGTTGAGCAATACGATCAAGCACTTTATTATTAAATTTATTTTCTACTTTCTCAATCAATTTGTCTTAACCACTTGAGTCCTGATTACACTTTTGGACCGCATCTTCTAATTGAAACAAAATGTGTTGAGAAGTATCAACTTCGTCACCTATCACCTCAGTCAAAATATTCTTAGCACTTTCAATGATTTTATATTCTCTATTTCTTTCTTCTCTCAATTTCTTTTGTTTTTCTTTCTTTTGGAAGAGCTAACTAGTTATTTGCATTTGATCTATAGTGGCATTATCAAAATCCCATTTTGGACTTTCAATCTCTTCATCTAGGTCAATATCCTCCTCTATCTCCTTTCCACTCATAAGTCTTATACTTGGTTGAGCCTTAGGTTCAACTGCCTTTGTACTTAATGCCTTAGAATCTAGAATTGAAACAATAGTAGAGATAGTAGGACTAGCTATGAAAATTGATGTAGTACCAATAGATGGAATACTAACTGGTATGCTTTCTAAATCCAAAATTGAAGTACTTATAGAAGTATCTAAAGCTATAGAAAAAAAATTGTAGAATCCAAACTTGTAGAACTCAAAACTATACTCACTGCTAAAGAACACAAAATTTTAGAACATACTATACTCACTATTGAAGATGCTGACTCAGGAACTAAAGAAGAGGGAGGTTGTAGCTCAGTAGATGAAGTGGTAGATGCTTCTATTAGTGATGTGCTAAGCTATGAGGAGTGAAGAGTGATTGGACATTTGATGTATCTATTGTGATCACAATCAAACTTTTTGAAACTATCTCCGAACTTAATGTAGCTATTGATTTGCTTAGAGAATGAGGAAGTGAGGCAATGAATGTTGTCTCTATCTTCATAGGATTAGTCTCCTCATCATCTTCTTTATCTTCCTTGATAGCTTCTTCCTCTTTATCTTCTTCAATTTCTTCATTGTCAAATTGTATTGTCTCAAAGTATGTTCCTTCTTCCTCATCATCCTTGAATTCTATTGGAAAGTCACTTTGTTTATGCAAGTGATAAATATTCTTCCACATACTTGTAGCATTATTGACTACATGCTATATATCCTTTAAAAAAATTAAACAAGTATTAAATCTAAGAGTCATATTGTCTTCATTTTTCTTCATAGACTCTTTTACCTCAGCATTTGTGATGCTCAGTAACAACTACCTTAGGGTTTGTTCATGGATATATTTTTTTGTCTACATAGCTGAGTCCCATCTTGGCTTCAACTTCTCTAATAACTCATTAGAGATCTAAGAGGCTATCTGATCAAGGGAATAATTCTAGTTGCCCATCTTGGTTAGCACCAATTCTTTAACCTATTTCTTCTCAACCTATATGTCCTAGTCTCATACTTCAATGATTTGAATTTAGTTATGCCTACACCTTCTTCCAATTATTTTAGTTCTTCCTAGAAGGTGGGAGGAGGCCTGATAAATAAAACTTCACTACGTTTCTTTGTGGATCTCTTGATAAACACTGTAGTGGATGGCTTGGGTGGCTTGGTGATGATCACCTTGTCCTTCTTCTTTACTGACTCTTCTTCCTTTTTTGACTCTTCTTAATCATCTTCTCCCTTACCATTAGTCAACATAAGAGGTATGCTAGTTTTGAGTTTTTCTATTCTACTCTTGCCATTGTTAACTATCTATGAAAGCTTCATTTCAAGCTCTATTCTTGCCTTGGCCTCATCATATGTTCCAAATTGTGGTGCCTTTGGATCAACAAGTTCATTTATCAAGGCTTTAATTATGTCCTTTGCTTCATCAATGTTCACCACATAGGGAAGAGGTTTTACCCGTACAACTCTTGGTTTTACTTCCTGAATGTAGACTTTGTCATTATCTACCATGAAACAAACATTGTATTTGTAATCTTTAACCAATTTCCTGGGAATCCTGAATCTGTTATTCATTTTCTCCTTGAAGACATCAAATTAATTATCCATTATGCTAACAAAATTCTCACCCATTTTTGCAATATACTCGTTAATCTAATACAAAATTGGCACATCCTTTCTCTATATGACTATACCTTTTGAAGGGAAAAAATTTTAAAATAGAAAAATAGACATGTCAACAATGAACCAAATTTGCAAGGATTATTCTTAGATGTCCCAATACTTTCCATGTTTTTGTTAAACTATTTCAAAAAAAAGTCTACAAGATCATATGATAAATAATTCTTCATGACCTTGAATGCCAATTCTACTACTTCACACAACACACTATTTAGATAACTAGAACTGTAGATCTTGTGCGCTATCACATGTATGCCAAATTTCAGTTCTGCATCTATTACACTACTAATCTTCATACCTCTGTCATCCCACTTAGCTAGGGTTTTCTTCTCTAACTCCACCCTTTCTAAGGTTTTAGTAGTTTTAGCTTTGAACTAGCAAAATTTAAAAATACTCTAAAAGGCTTCCCCATCTTAAGATGTTTACAATATACAAATTATGCTACCAATGTAGTATTTTTAAGTTAATAATTGTCTCAATCATCTCCAAGCTTGGTCTACACATGATAAATTATCTTCTTAGTGATCAAAACTAGTTTCTCATGCCATAATTGACCATTGTGAACTCGAATTAGGATGTATCTAATCTATTTGATTTGGAAACTTTGGGGTAGGTGGGGAATGTGGGTTAAACCCTTAGCTTCCAAGTGTTTATGTCTAGGTTTAAGAATACCATTCACACACAATTCATTTAGGGCATCATCCATCTCTAGGGTTCTAATTTCTTGAATTGCACACTTAAAATGAGTTTGGATATCATTAATGAGTAGTACCTTAGGAGGGATCTATGATTGTGCTCCATTTGGATCTAGGGTTTCAGCAATTGTTGGCACAAGTTTGAAATCTAGTGGTTGCCATTCAACTCCTCAAACCAACATTTTTGACCCCTTCTTTTCCTTGCTACTATTTCTTGATGTTGCCATGACTACTTAGTAGGTTATGGAAAACTTTGAAAATCTTTACTACAAGTTCCACTCGAAATTGCTTGATCACTCTACAATTCGCTTGATCGAAATAACACTTTAAAATTTTTGGTGAAAAATGAATTCAACTTCTTTCCTTTTTGTAAAATTTCACCATTAATGCTCAGTAAAAAAGTAGCTATGATGACATCATTATGTGCAATAGGCTATCATCCAATATCTGTTCAGATCACTTGGTGAATGCTTCATAACTCAATAACCCAACATGTGTGACTAGTTATTCCCAACCTTTCTCGGTAGAGTCCATGAACCAACCTTACTCGATAGATAAAGTAACTTGATGATAATTGATACTAATCTTCTATGATCCCTTTATATCTTGAATACTAATCTAGAACTTTGCTCTCCTTCAATTTCAGAACTATTTAGATGTGATCATGATAACACAGTTCTAGTTCTTACTTAAGAACTTAGTTGGAAATGGTGGAGTCTCCCACTTCTTGAGTGACATGACCATCATTCCTTAGACTAGCTTCCTTAGTAGATTTAAGAATCCACTACTACCTCATTTTCTTTCTGATGTTGTCTACTTTTGCTTTCTTTTCATCTTCAGTTCTACCTATATTCATGCAATTGTTGGCTAGATGACCAAGTTCTATACAAGTGAAATGTCTTATAATGGTATCTCTCTTTCTTGTGTGATGTTTAACATAGTTCATACCAATGTGTCCATACTCTTCACAGTAATGACATCTACACTAGGTGTTATAATCCCAACCAAATATTTTTTTCACAATTTTCTCTGCTGGATTGAATGACTTGGCTCTATAGTTTGATGCCTTATGATCTTGTTTCTTGCATTTGTGACATTTTCCTTCAAATTTTGGTTTCTCTTTACATTCATTAGCCATGTGACCATGCTGATTGCAATTGTAACATTTACCATTGAATTTTGCTTTAGCATTACTCTAACATTTGTTTGATGTATGACCTATCTTACCATAGTGATTGCAAGTAGATCTCTAATTCCTTTAAGCACCTTGTTTGGAGGATTCACTTTCTTCTTTGTATCCAATTCCTACTTTACCATTTTGTTTGTAGAGATTCTACTCATTCAATTGATTCATATTTACTTGGAATTTCATCATTCTCTCATTGACTTGTTTTTCAGTGTTTAGGTCATTTTTTAATCTTTCACTAATTTTCTTTTCAAATCTCATCTCACTTCTTATTCTTTCATTGATTTGTCTTTTTGAATTTAGATCATTTCTTAATCTTTCATTGATCTATCTTTGGCTCATGATTTCTTGATTTGCATTAGAGATTTGATCTATAAGATCTACATGCTGAAGGGATTGGTTCTGGATCTCATTGTTTCTTCCATCCATTTCTTCTTTCATTTTGTTCCTTTGTTCCAAGATTTCACATAGCTTTACTAACTAAATTTCTTATTCTCTTTTGAGCTTTCTTATTTCTTCTTGCAACGAACCATTCTTTTCTAAGAATTCTTTGATTGCATCATTTGCTTCATCTGAACTACTTGAATGAAAAAGGTCTTCACTATTTTCTTCAATGTACTGATGATCATTCATTTGATTTACAAGTTCCTTCTTTTCAAGGATTGGGAAAGTTTCTCCTTAGCTTTCTAGAGTTGTGCAATGGCCATTTCTAGATCTAGCTTTTCATTATCAATTTCCTTATCAAGTCTCAATATCTCCATTGTCCTTGATCTATGCTCAAATTGTCAATCTTTATCCTAAGAACCACAAATGCTCTGATACCAATTGCTGGAAATATTCAATACTATGCTAGTTTACTGAGAGGGGAGGGGTGAATCAATGACCTCAAAAACTTGATCAAATTCATATCTTAATTGCAATAATCTAATAGCCATTTAATTCATTAAATCATATCTAATTCTATGCATGAGAAATTGAAAATGTAAACATTCATGGCACATGAACACAATAATTTGGTGACCCAGAAAGCTTCCAAATAGAAAGTAAAACTAGAGTGGGTATGATACCCATAAAACTTCAATACTATAGCATAAAGTTGGCCTGTTAAGACTTACAATGATCACTTCTAATGATATCCCCTATTAGGAGCAATTAGGACTACTAGGTCCACCTTGTTAGAGGTTTTACAAGCATACAATGAAGTATACACTTGGTAAAGAGATTTGACAAAAGACTATTAAGTCTACCTTGTTAGAGGATTTGGGTTGGTTCACTTGTTAGAATGAAACAATAGATCTCTAACTTACAACTAATTTGCTGATAGAGATTATTTGAAGTGTTGATCACCTTTATGTAATAGATATGATTCTGTTGCTCCTTTGTTGGTATGGCATTACAATAAACTTTGCTACTGATTCACATTCGCATGGTTCTTGCATATTCTTCACTCTCACTTATTTTTCATACATGCATGCATACATCCACACATTTGGATATGATATAATATATTACATATATATATCAATCCAATTTACAAAATTAAAAAGTTGGCCAATATACAAGTTAACACCAATATTACAAAGTCAGCTCAAATGAAGACACTCGAGTTTTGAAGATTGACTTGGTGAAGTTTTGATACACGATGTCCACTATCATTGCTCGGCATCATCATGCATTCGATAGAAGTAGAAGCTCAATCCATACTAATTATCTCAAAGTAGATTCAAACTCAGTCTGCACTGATGACTTAGTAGATATTGTGTAACTTGGTAGAAATTGAATTACTTGTTTACCATGACTACACTTGGTAAACATTGATCATCACATAGCTTAGTTAACATTAACTTCACTTCACATGAACTACTAGCTTAGTTTAAATTGCAAAGCTTGGTAACCACTGAACTGCCAGACTTTACACTGCTTGATTTCACTTGGTAACCATTGGGATGCTCGATAGGAACTATAAAGCTTGGTGGCTGTTGAATTACATGGAAAATATTGTAGACTATTTAATGAGCTCAGTAGCCATATAGAATCTAAATAAGTGTTGTCACTAATAACAAACATAACATAATGTCAACAAAATTCTCACTCTTGAAAAATTGCTGAGTTGGGAAAATTATCACTCTAAGAAGATTGTGAATTAGAAAAAATTCTCACTTTTAGAAAATTGTGGAGTCAAGAAAATTGTCACTTTTGGAAAATTGTGAAGTTAAAAAAAATCCCACTCTTGAAAAATTGTTGAGTTAGAAAAAATTCTCACTCTTGGAAAATTGTGGAGTTAAAAAAATTCTCACTCTTGGAAAATTGTGGAGTTAAAAAAATTCTCACTCTTTGAAGATTGTGGAGTTAGAAAAATTCTCACTCTTGGAAAATTGTAAAAATTCTCACTTTTGAAAAATTATCAACCTCAAAAAAAATTGTCACAATGGAAAATTTAGACTTAGAAAAAAATTGTCGCTTTTGAAAAATTATGGACTTGGAGAATTTCTCACTCTTGAAAATTTGCGGAGTTGAAAAATTCCCACACTTGGAAAATTGTGGAGTAAGAAAAAAATTTCACTCTTGGGAAATTGTGGAGTTAGAAAAAGTCTCAACTTTGAAAAATTCTGGTGTTCAAAAAATTCACATTCTTGGAAATTTGTGGACTTAGAAAAATTCTATCAATTTGAAAAAATTGTGGGCTTAGAAAAATTCTGTCAATTTTGGAAAACTATGGCTTAGAAAAAATTCTATCAATTTTGGTCCTGTCACCCAAAGGTGCATTTTTTAGAAGGTACACTTTTCAAAGAGGTGTACTTTTCACAAGGTGTGCCAAACTTAGAGGTGCACCAAATCAAGAGTTGTGCCGACAATTTTGAAGATGAAGTAGTGCACCAACACTTAACTGTCAATTCCTATTTTTGGATCTTCCATGCACTAGAAGCGTGTTTTGATGACACTTTAACTCCCAAAAATGCCTACAAATAGCCAAGCTTGTATATTTTGGTGTTCTAATGACTCTCAAATCATCGCATGGGTTCTCTCTTCCTATCTTCTCCTTTTATTATTTGAAGTCATGTAAAGGCTCATTCACTACTAATTGATATAAACAAGGGTGAATACCTACTTAGCACCATTTAGAGAGTCAATTTGTATATAATTAGCCTTATTTTATTATTATTTAGCATACTATTTGCATTAGAAGAGCTCTCACTCCTAACACAAAACAATGACATGGTTTCTTATAAATACATGGATGTAATATGTACTCTAAGATGATATTTTGATGCAATAATAAATGCTAGATGATCTCATTCTAAGTGTGGTAATCTTGATGGGGTGTATTATTTTTTATGAATTCATGTTCATGAATAATAATAGAGCCTATGGTTTTGTTGTGTTACATAGTAATCATGTGATCTTTTAGTTGTGTTATTTTCTTTATGTTAACAAATTTTGTTGTTGTGATGAATTAGAGAAGGATCACTATTGTTCTTGTGTAACATTTTTTATTGTCGCACAATTTGATGAATTGTGAAACATCTCTCAATTTTCATTAAAGTTTCCATTAATGATTACATCAGTGGAGTTGAGGAAGTGCTTCTCATAATTTTATTGGTTTCCTACCAAGTCCTTTTGATAATTTAATTCACAAACATGTTATTACTTTGGCTTATATTCGTTAGGAATTTTTCTTTTAGTAATTTTATTTAATCTCTCATTACTTTATCTTCATTTTTTTTTTCAAACATGTGGCAAAATAGGAAATTACATACTTGCAAATTCACAAGAAATTGCATTCATCATAAAACAAAAAATACAAAAATACAATAGTTTTGTGGTTACATTTCATAAAAGTTGTGCTGAGCTGACATTTAGTAGCTAATGCCTCCTTGTGAAAATTCACATTTATCTTTGATTGAGCTTCCTAATACATTGAAAAACAACCATCTAGAACATTAGAGTTGGACATTGATAATCTCTTCAACAGAGAGATTCATGAGAACAACAATCACAAAGAATGGGCTTTTCAGAGTTCATCTGGAAAATGCCTTAGTTTTTTAAAATGAATTTTTATATCTAAGAAGGAAATTTATGTCACATTTTGTTAAATTTTTAGAATTTCAAGACTATGTAAGGAACAATTGCAAGTTGAAGAGTAATCTAGCTAGGTCTTATGAACTTGAAGGTCAGATTAAATATGTTATGTAAAATATATTCATCAATTGACATGGATGAGGATATAATAAATTTTTTTATGAGACCCACACAATTATCCAAAAGGTGAAGAAATGCAACATCTTTTTAAAAATTCGAGGTGAGAGATTGAGTAGAAGTTTACCTAATTCCATAATGAAGAAGAACTAGAAGTTATCAAGATTGCCAAATGCATTGAAGACTTTGAGAAATTATATAAGTAACACACACACAAAAGATAATACAAAAGGAAAATAAATTGAGAAGCTTGTATCCCCACCAAAGAAAAGGAGGTGAAAGTTGATATTGAATGAGTTTGAATCTTACTCTCTTGCTCTAACATCACAAGAAAGGGTGCTAGCATACATGGATGATATTGACATTCCTTGAGTTTCATATGATGAATCTAATGAGGAAGGTAACTCAAATAAAATAGCTCACATTCTAAAGTAGAAATCAAAAGTAGGGGTAGGATCTCCACTTCAAGTATTATAAGAAGATATAAATGGATATGAGGCACAAACTCTAGATAATAAAAAATAGGCTGATTTGAATGATGAAAGACACACCATCTCTTTGAGATTCATTAAAGAAAAATATTTTATCAAAATTGAAGAGATCAAACACTTTTGGATTAAGTAGAAAATGAGGGACTTTGAGGAAAGGAAGAGACAAAATATTGAAGGGGATGATAAATCTAAACATGAATTTGTTATAAAATAGATGATTGATGAATTACATTTGGATGAGATAACTTGTACAAAATAAGAAGCCAAATAAATTATCAAAAATAGTATTATGTTGATTTCTCAAGGATTAACCTTAAAGGAATTTAATATATTAGACCAAGTTAGAAAAAATTCATACTTTTGCATCTGAATTCGAACTCTTGAGAAGATTGAAGGATCTAGGTTCAATTTGAGAATAGAAACCCTTGTCACCTTGGTTAGTGTAGGGATAAATTATGGTTCTAATATTGATAATAAAGTTTATGAGCTAGTTCATCTTGCATCTAAATGCCAATCTGGGGTCATAAAATGATGAAAGGTATAGTAGTTGTATGCTCAAAGGATGAAGATAGCATGCCAAGTGGAGATACATGTAGTTAGAACATGTGGAAGGAAACCCTACAATAAAAAAAAGTAATTCTAGAGATAAGAACTGTCACTTCCTAGCAACTAGAATTACTCACCCATTAAACAAATAGACAATTTATTAAAATAAAACATCTCACCAAATTAGTAATGTTAAAATCAAGCATTAATCAACTTTTCCAAACCAAGTTCAAAGCATAAATATTCAATAAAAAAAACTAATTGAATTTAGTTCTCACAACCATTAAAGTAAATTTGAACAATATTAATTAAATTAAATAAAACTAATTGAAATCGAAAAAGTATTAAAACAAATTACAACTATCTTAATTGAACTAAATTAAACTAGTTAAATTTACACATGTACTAAAATAATTAGAGATAATAAAAGAAAACTAATTTAAAAACATAATTATAAATTGAATCAAAATACATAAAAATATCACTTAGCTTCCCAAGGAGTGGACCCTTGCTCCTAGTTTTCTGGTTAGATTAAATGAAAGCCTTATTTATAGAGGTAAGATCATACAAATGAATAATTTATTTATCAAGGAAGTAGCACATACACTTTTCTTCCCCTTTTCCATTTATGTAGCTCAAATTATAGTATAATATGACTGCAAGTTATTTCCTATTTTCTTGCCACTTTGCTATTATTTTGTGGCTCACATTTAACTTTTATATTTGTTGGAAATAACTTCCCTAAAATTTAGAAGCTTATTTATCTCATAGTTGCAACAAAATATGATATTGTTTTTGATATGAATTCTCTTCCATCGAATCATAAACAACATATTAATAGCCAAAATATCTCATGAAAACTAATATTATGGCACAAATTCATTTGCTGAGAAAAAAACCTATGGGTGACACAAAATGTATAGAATCTAGCTGGTGACAAGAAGTATGATTCCTAACTAACAAGCAACAAGAAGTCTAGCAGGCGACAGGAGGTTTGGGTTCTGCCTGACATGTGTCAAGAAGTTTTTTTGGCAACATGAAGTCTGACAGGCAATAAGAGATCTATTAGTTGATAGGTTCTATTTGACAAGTAATTGGAAATCTAAAAATTGACAATAATTCTTAGGTTTTCTCCTTCCATCAAAATTCTACAATATGTCACTTACAAGATTTGAAATAACAGTTATTAGTAAAGACAATAAATTTATAAATTTTCATATTTTTATCCCAGAACTAAACTAAATATCACTTGTTAATATTTAATCATTTGCAACAAAATATTGTAATAATACATTATTAGATATGAAAAATGTAATATAGAAATGGATATGACACTATGTGAAATAGGATGAAAAATGGTGTAAAATAGGATATAAATGGTTCTCATTAGTTAGTTTTACGGACGATAAGCCAAAATTAATTGATATATCATGAGTATTGAGGGAATAGTTATTGTGATATTGCTATCAAGTATTTAACTATGTAGTTTTTAATTCAAACTCATTGACCCCATATTACATTAATAATGATTCAACATGAATCCATATCTCATGGGAATAAATTGAATATTGAATACTCATTAGATCTAGGTGATGCTCATAGAGGTGATGTGCCAAGACTTCCTGGGAAGTCACCCATCCTAGTAATACTCCATCTTGAGCATGCTTAACTAAAGAGCTTCCTCCATGGCTAAATGGGTCAATGAGTTTGACTCAAAAACTACATAGTTAAATCTTGATATTAATATTAAAATTTGACTTGCTATGGAAATCATCTCCTACTTATCAATTGATGAGCTTAAGGAATGGTTATTATTAAAAATATTGATGACACAAATTCATTGGTCTTTACTATAGAACTATTGCATAGGGCTATGTTTCGCAAGACACGGATGAAACATATGTTGGAAAGGATTAAGTTACTCTAGACTAGAGAGATTAATATGAATAAAGTGATGAATAAATTATATTTGAAGATACATAAAATGGGAAAGGAACTTCAAGAGTTGAAAAAATTCTAAAGGAATAAGTGTTATCATCATTCATCAAGATGTTTAAAAGATAGAAGTAGATGAAGAGAAATCTGAGAAGGAGAGGCCAAAGGGATCCCATAGAAATTGTATTTATAGAAATCTAGAAGAATTTTTTTCCTAAAAAATAAAATCTATCATCACTAAATGTGATAAAATATATTGGTCTTGATAGTACACAATACATGTTGGCAATATTCAAATAGAATAGCTTGCATTTGTTGAGTTAGAGAGGAAATGGGAATCTCATAGTTTGAATTATGTAAATTATACTATGAGATCACAAGAAGGAACCAAGATGCCCCTTCTTAGATAAAAGGAATAGAGTAGATTTCAAGAATCATTTCGAATAACTTAAGTTATATTGAATAAGAGGAAAATAAAGTGACAAAAGATGTCAGCATTAATAGATTAAAAATACTAATGTTGAGCAGTTGTTTTATATGATGTCAATGATAGAAATCCTTACAAATTTCTCTCTTAAAAAGATGATCAAATTAACCAACTCTAAGGTTTTAGATGCTCATTTTTAAAACCCACTAGATAGCTCAATTGAAGATAAATGTGAATGTTCACAAGGAGGCCTTTTCTGGTATCTTTAAATCTGCAAACATTCTAAAGAAATGCAACCACAAGCCAATGTATTTTTGTATTTTTGTATTTTAATGATGAAAGAAATTTTTGATAATGCAACTATATTAATTAATAATCTAACCACATGTTCAAAAGAAAATAAAAAAGTTAGGGTAACAATAAATTTAAAGAGACTTGATGAAAATGAAATTCCTAATGGATATAAGTCAAATCCACAATGTGTCTACAAATTAAATTTTTGAAAGGGATCAAGTAGAAAACCAAAAAAAAGTAGGAGCAACACATCTTCAACTCCACTGATGCAATTGTCAAATGGAGCAATGGAAATCTTTAGGATGTTTCACAACTCATCAAATCATATAGCCATGGAATGTGTGCTTACATGAGACAAATTTCTTTGCAAGAACTCAAATTTGATCCTTTCTCCAATTCATCACAATAGAGGCATTTTTAGTAAATGAAAAACACCAAAACTAATTAATCACAAAACCATTAAAACACAATAAAACCATTGACTAGTCTATTACTATTCATGAACATAAAATTCATAAAGGAAATGCACATTCTACCAAGAAACACTACACAATGAGAGCACCAATACAATACTTTACTGCATAAAAATATTAGCCTTGAATACATATAACATCTCTATATTTGTGGGAAACCCCATCCTTAATGCAATGTTTGGATCTAGAGATTTTTCCTTGCAAAAATCATGCAAAACTCATTAATTTTAAGAAAAGTATGCACAAACAGACTCCTAGCTAGGTGCTAAGTGGGCCTACACTCTTATTTTTATTTATTATATGGTGCATGGACCCTTACATGACTGAAAATATCATAAAAAGAACAAGATAAGAAGTAAGAGGAGTTGGAATAATCTAGGAGTCTCTAACACTTATTTAGATGTGAGCTTGACCTTGACCATGGGTCTCTACCAATTAAACTGCCACCAAACTACATTTTTGGAACATAAAACACTCAAAAAATAGAACTGGTAATTAACTCCTAGTGCCACCGCAACTGATCAAAAGTTGTCGACATACTTGCACACCTTTGCACCTACACAGCTTTGGACCTTGAGGACCTTGTGCATCTCTAAGACTTTGACATCTATAAAACTATGCACCTTCACACCTTCACAAATTATGTTCACAAGGAACTATGGAGTTGCAAAAAATTTAACAGTTGAAGAAAATGTAGAAAACTATTGAGTTGTAGAAATTTTCAAAGTTGCAAAAAATGATGAAAATACTAAAAATACCAAGGTCGTTAAATTTTTTGAAGCTGCAGGAAATGATGAAAATTTTGAGGTTGCTAAAATTTTTGAATTAGGAATTAGTAAAGAACAAGATAGAAAATACCTATGCTTCATATAATGATGTTGGTCTCTTAATAAATAATGATAAGATAGCTCCCTCAAAACAAGATAGTTCATTAGATGAGATGGACAGACTACTTAATTTGATCTCATGCTTGACTGAGGAAATGTCAATTTATGGGTATTCTATGCATATATCAAACCAACAATAATAGATTCATGTAGAGTTCATCCCTTTGGGTTCTATTTAGAAGTAAGTTGTCCCAATTTCTTGTTATCTTGGCACATCACCATGGAAGGTAAGTATGATATTGAACATGCTTCTTTGAGATATGAGGGATAAAATACCTTGATTAATGACATTGATGAACCTTGTAGCTCAAAAGTAAGGCTTATGATTGATTTTTCTAGTCCTAATGAGCATAAATGTGATAATTCATGGTTTGCGGCTAATGATAGTGATAATAAGGATCATAAATGCAATGTTCTATCTTATGGGTCTTGTTTTGATAGCTATATTACATCATTGACACATATGTTCCTATGTGTGCATGGAGTTGTGTACCATAAAGTAACACCACAAGAAGGTGAAATTGCATTGTATAAGTGTACCCTTATGGTGTAGGACTCAATGAATTAGGTGATATATTTATATTATCTATCTCAATTTGATGATTTTTAGTTTGAATATGATGTGAAAGGTAAGAAAACTTGTTTGTGAATTAACCATGACCATTGAGAGTTATGATTGCTTTTAGTTTTGTGTGATTTGTGCCTAGAATTTGAACCAAGATTGTCCAAATTTATTTTTCTAAGTACAAAGGCAAGTCAACATTTGTTAGAACTATATGGGGTAGGTTATTACTACTACACATAATGATAAATCTACTAACAACCAACTCATGTTCTTATTGTATATAAGGTTTTTTTTCCTTTTCTATTGGGTCAAATTAGGTAGGTGTTAGTTTTCCTTGAGTTAGTTTTTTTTAGGTTTTACATCTTCTTGCATCTTTTGTTTTTGAGTCTTTGAGTCAAGGAGTCAATGTATTTTTTTGGGGCTATTCCCAACATATGGTCCTTCCCAACTAATTTTGATTTTTGGAGGAGGTATTTCTTAGTCAAGGAACTTAAGGTTTAATATTGTAAGAAACTTTATATAAGTCTTATGGAAGGAAGCACGAGTCATTAACTATCAATCGTAGATCCAAAGTTGATCATTCTCACCACCTTACACATCTAAGAGTAATATAAAGGTTTTCATCAATCTAGGTGAGCACTAATTGAGATCCATCCAAATTGATTAGCATGATTAATGGTAGTTTTTGAAGCCTCTTCAAGTTTCTTCTTGGTGTGTGTGTTTCACAAAATTCAAAAAAAAGAGGAACACAATGAATGAGACTCAAAAAGAAATCAAGAAGTCAAGAAAGTTCAAAAGCTCTAGTAGCATAGTCTAAGCACTACCCTAGCTTTTCAAAACAAAAACAAAAAAAAAATGAAAGAAAAGGAAAAGAAAAGATCACACAAGGTAGAAAAACCAAATCCCTGCCTTGTATATACAAGAGAGTTCAAAGAGGAATCAAATGAAATATACAAGCTCTTTGAAATTATAATTTTTTTGAAAATAAAAAGTTGAAATATGACTTATTAAAGAGCCCTTTGAATAGACCCTTACATTTGGTCAAGAGAGATATAAATGGGTTTCTTGAAGATTATCGAAGCTCTTACTAGTTAATGAAGACTAGTCTTGGTCATTACGCACTTATGCTTACCTATGCATGAGAATAAAAAGGAATTAAAATATTATGCATACATTGAATGTGAAAACTAAAGTTTTTGATTGATGGCCGAGATACTATGTGTTGGCTGTTCATTTTGCACGAGGTCAACGGCAGGAATCCATTGTGTAATTCCTCTATTGAAAAGCAAATCTTTTTAAGGATCCACTCCAAGGTTTAGTATTTGTCTTGTGATGTACCAAAATCCGCTCAATAGAAGATAAATGTGAGTATTCACAAGGAGGCCTTTGCTGGTTCTAAAAACTCTTTTATCTCAGAATTAAAGTAAAATATGTCTGCTATCTCAAAATATCACACCAAAAGAAAAATATTTTTGTATCTTTTGTTTTTCAATGAATGCAACTCTAACAATGTAGCTACTACGAGGTCCTACTCTAACAAGGGGTTAGCAAAGAAAATAATGAAACTAAAAGTAAATAACATGAAATCAAATGACTTTGAAATTGAAATTCTTAAACAAACATAAGCTACAGGACACAATAGGCTATGAGTTAAACCTTTGAAGAGATCGATAGGAAACCAATGAAAACAAGAGTAGCGCTTCCTAGAATCCATCGATGCAATCGTTGGTGAGAATCTTTAACAAATTGAATGATGTTTCACTCTTCATCAAATCACAAGGCCATGGAAAGTGCGCTCATGCGAGACAAAAAGCTATGTAGACACAATCAGGTGATCTTTTCTCAAGCTCGTTACATCAGTGAAATTCATATATCTGTAGCAAACACCAGAACTAAAAGATTGCACAACTAGAAACAACGCAATAAACCTTTGGCTCAATCACAATATGATGAATAAAATCCACAAAACAATGACACATTCAGGCAAGAATAACTACACTCTGAATCCGAGCACCAAAAGCATAATTTTATTACATAATAATGATGGCCCTTCTTACATTTTACAATGGGGTATTTATAAGAAATCATCTCCTCAATTTGTGTTGAGAGTAAGAGATATCCTTGTGCAATAAAATGCTTTTAAAATATTAAAACAAACTAAATATATACAAATTGACAATCTAATTGGTGCTTAGAGGGACTCCATCCATATTTTATTCATTAATTGAGTGCATGAGACCTTTACATGTCAAAAACAAAGAAGAAGTGAGATAGAAAGTAGGAGGAGGCCATCAGTCAAAGTGGAAGTGCATGGAGGCATCAAAAATGGAAACTGGCCCTTCACTAGGCATGTGTTGGAGTTAACTTGTCATCAGAATGTGCTCTCGTTGTAGGGAAAGTGCTATTTTTGGAACTAGAAATCAACTATTGGTGCACCTCTGAATTATGGAGCTACATGAAAATGTAGAGCTGCAGAGCTCAAAAATGCAGACCTACAGACCTACGTACCTATGAAGCTGCGAACCTCGGAGCTCAATTCACCAAAAAATCAAAGTTCTCAATTTTGAAAATAGTTTTTGGGTTTTGCTCAAATGGGGTTTTAGATCATTTTATGTATACATTCTTTGCCCTTTTTTATGATTTACACCCTCTTTATAGCCAATCACTTTCATAAACTTACACTCCTATTTTTTCAATCTAAAATTCCAAGGCACTTGCATTGAATCTCGTCATTAATAGCTACATAAGATGAGGAGCATATTTTGTTTCATGTGTCCAACCTCTGTATCTTCCACCTCTATTTTCTCTACAACTACCTTATCCTTCCTAGTGAGAAACCAAGTGATCTAGATGATCAAATGTTTGAAACTTTTTTCATATGTTTTTCGCAAATTTTTTTAGGCATTTTTTAATGGCTTTTTCGGAGGTCTTCTGCTCAAAATTTTAAGTTGAAACTTTCATCGGTCCTTAAAATTAGGTAAACAAAGACTCTCTATTTAAGGGATTAAAATTACATCTTCAGTTCTTCTTTCCAATAGTGTAAACTTGTCAAGGTCATAATTATGCATTGTCGACTCTATGGACTAATGTTTGTTTCTTTTTGTAGGGCATAATTAAGACAAATTTTAGTGTGCTACATGCATCCTTTTATTTTATTTATTTGGGCGTGCACACTAAGGGGGCATGCGCGATGCCTTTCATGAGGGGCGTCGTGGCACGCCTCCATGGGGGGTGCACGCAATGCTGCCAAGGAGGGCACGCACGCGGTGTGCCTTCATGAGGGACGCGCACGGTGCCTCCATGGAGGGTGCATGTGTGATGCACCTCCATGAGGGGTGCTCATGGCATGTGACACCTCCATGGAGGGCACGAGCATGGTGCCTCCTTGAGGGGCACACGTACACGGCACGCCTCCATTTTTGGCATGCAATGCCTCCATGGAGGGCACCCACGCCCACGCAATACCCCTCCATGAGGGGTGAAGGCGCTGCAGGCACATAGCGCCCCTCCATGAGGGGTGCATGCATGGGCCCCCCATGGTGGGCCTCCATTGGTAGCGTGCACGCGCCTCCATGTGCAGCGCAAATTTCTTATTATAAATTTGGATTTATTTATTTATTTATTTTAAATGTTTTAATTTTTTGAATTTTTTTTTTTGGTTTTTTTTACTCTAAAATTCTAACTTCTAACCAAATTTTCTTCTCCCAACTCTCGAACTATGAGTCTAGGAGTCAAAAAAAATAGGGGATCCCCATTCCTAGTAAGGAATGGGGCATGTGTTATGGACACCACAACACTATGTAACTTGTTATGGAATCAGTGTTGAGTTTATTATTTCGTTGAGTCTGAGGGTGCTTGTTGATAAAGAAATGCCTTTGTCATTTTGTCATTTTGTCAGGGCTATTTGTTGTGGTTTCACAACACAAGTCCCATTTTTTACTTTGAAAATGGGGACCCCCCCCTTTTTTGAGTCATTGGAACCTACTCTTAAGAATGAGGCACCTTTCAAGGGGCCTTGGGGAGTAGGAGTACTAAGACCTAGGTCAAATGGTTGGGAAAAGAGGATATCATCTGAATTTAACAAGATGAAAATGAAATTTCAAAAGTACTAAGGAAAAGTGTGCAACTTCCACACATGTGCAAGGGGCATAGATCCACAACTTCATAGCGCAAACAAACAAGGTAGACTTTAATGCATATGCACACCATACACACCTTTTTAGGTGCACATGTGTGCTATGTGCACACTCATTAAATGTGTAAAGAATCCCTCAAAATGCTAAGAACACCTCTTGTGTTGAACTATTGCACATCTTGATGAGAATCAATTATATTATACTTTTATATCACATTTAACCTCATTCATGCACCTTCGCACCCATTCCTATATTCCATTTCCATCCCAAATCCTACCATTTTACCATTTTATGTTACATATGATTATATATATTAATGGTATTTAATATAGTTTTTGGATAAAACATGGAAATTAATTAATTATTTTCTTTACTAATAATAATTTATTATTTTAAGTCTAGGAAAATATATTTCATAGCATATAGATTTCCTGTCATTGGCACAAAGTCTTCCTATCAAATTTTCAATAGGAATTTATAGAGCAACAAATAGCTTCAAAAATTAATTTTATTTTATTAATTATTTATTATGGTGCGCATATATCACAAAATAACTTATATTATTTGTTGTTACAATGAATGGAGTAAAAAAAAACACCTATTTTTATGGCACAAAAAAATTCTCTTCTTATTGCATAACAAATTCATATTTTTATGGCACAAATAAATGCCTAATTTTTTGGAGCAACAAGAGCCTACCTTTATGGCATTTTAAGTTCTTATTTTTGTGGATGATTTTATTCTAGCACACAAGCCATTAACAGTGTCATAAAAGATGACAAGAGAATAGGAAAAAACCATAAATATTACCATAAAATAGGACATAAGAATAGGAGCAAATACAACAAAATAGGTGGGTAAAAAAGTATGATTGGTGGTGCATAAAATGATATGCATAATATTAGAAAATATATGCAACAGATCTACATGTACAAATAAGAGGAAGTGTATCAATAGTGAAACAACTTTTATTTTGATTCACACCTTATAAGGAAATGTAATAACTATAAAAGGGGTGTGAAAGAGAATGTTGAGGGAAGGAGGAGAAGAAGCATATAGAATTTTTTAACAAAGAATTTGTATTAGCTTATTGATCAATACAATATTATTTTGCATGATCAAGACAATGACATAAAAAGAATTTCTTCCCACTTGAAAACTATGGAGCAAGGGCCCATTCCCTAGTGAAGTATGGTGATATTTATTTATCTGAATTATTAATATTTGTGTATTTTATTTATTTAATTATTTATTTAATTTTAACAGTTTGATTGTTCGTGACTTTTTTTTATCAAAGATAGTTCTAATTTATTTTAAGAGTTGTCTACTTTCAGTTCTCCTTATTTTATTTTAATAAGATAGTTGTAATATGTTTAATTAATAGAATATATTTAATTAATAGTGAGGTTTTAATTAGTTTAACTTTATATTAATAAGTTGTGCAATCTAAATTTCATTAGTTTATTTTGACTATATATTTTACATTTGAGATTGGTTTAAGAAATTTGATTAATGATTTATTTTAGAATTATAATTTGGTGAGATGTTTTATTTTCTTTTAATAAATTATTTGCTTTGTTTAATGTGTGTTTAGTTCTAGTTTCTAGGAAGTGACAATTCCTCTCTGGAATTATTTTCTTTATTGTAGATTTATTTTCATAGCTGCATTCCTCAACAGTTGACTTTCAATCTTCATCCCTTGAGCATACAACCACTATAGCTTTCATCAATTTATGACCTTAGATTGACATTTATAGGTACAAACTTAGGGAATATATTAGTTCAGATTTCATCTTTAAAAAAGTTAATTTAAATGACAGTTTTACCATACTCACCTAGTGCACTAGAATATTTGTGCTACTGTGCAACATGCACTAAGCCCAAAACTCAAACCCCACTAAGACAATCTTATGTGCACTAGCACACCATGCACACCTAAATAGGTGTGTGTATGTGTGTGTGCATAGGTACACACCTTGTTATTTTTCTCATCTTTAAAGCCTAGTGTCTTTCTTTTTTGCTTTATTGCCTAGGTTTTAGGGTTTTTTTTCTTTCTTTTTAAGTCATCAAGAGTCTTTTATCATTCTAAACATTTGGCTTACTAACATCTATTAATTTCATGTAGATTATTGTGATTTCTTCATCATCAATATAACTAGATATCTCACCTAAGTTGGTGACCTTCACTTACAAAGGAGTCTCATGCAAGTCCTAGTTCATGAATTTGCACTTGGAGATCAAAGATACATAGCTTTAACACATGAACCTAACCAAATTCTTCATTTTTTGCAACTATTATGGTGAGATTCAACACATGTACTTTGGGAGTTAAGATCAAAGAAGCATATGAAGATCAAGTTAATATCCATATTGGACTATAAGGAGGGCATAAATCATCAAAAAGATGAGAAATAAGTACACAAGTGTGTCCTAGACCCCATTTGAGAAAAACCCATAAATTATTTTCAAAATTGGGAACTTTGATTTTTGGGTGAATTAAACACCTTGTGCACTTCCCCAAAGGTGCATAGATGCACAATTCTAAATTCTTAGGGATATGCAAATTTCCAAAGGTGCAAAGATGCACAATTTTGAAATGTTGAATATGCATAAGTTTAAGGGGTGTAGGGGCACATGTGCACAAGTTTATAATTTTCAATTTTTTGAGATGTTTACACCCAAATATCCCTAAGGATCACACCCAAACCCATGACTTTCAAGTTCTAAGGAGTACCCAAGAAGTCATGCTTTGTGGATTTGCACTTAGATTATAGAGATACCTAATGCTGCTAAGATGTTATACAAGAGAAGAACTAGATAATATCAATGATTGTATTGATAATATACAAGCCAATAATAAGGTCATATTATCTATGCATGAAGATATCTAGGATATATAGGAAATAAACTATTAGAAGTAGATAAGTAACATAGTGTGGCTAGCTTGGAGATTTTTTATGACAACTCTAGAAGAAAACTTTGCTTAGTGGAAATGGTTGTACAATAATTTTGAGCATCATTTGAAGTAGTTTCCTTTGAGCAAGATGTTAGATTAATTTTCAAAACTAAGGAGACATTGAGGGAGTTGGTCTCTAATTTGGATGATTTTGCAGAAGTAAGGGAAGAAGTTCACAATTTTCATAGGGAAATAAGGGAAAAGTAGGAGGCTTTAGACACACTAAATCCTCAAGAAATCACTTTTTTTATCCAAAAGTTCAAAGAAGCACTTCTAAATATCATTTTTATGAAAGTTCAACAGACCCAAATTTTGGAAACTAAAAAATTGCGGACATAGAGAAATTTTTCCAATCTTGGTCTGTCACCTCCAAAGGTGCATAAATGCACAAGTGCACAAATTTTGAAGTCTTAAAGATGCACAAGGTACTCAATGTCCAAAGATACACAAGAGTGAAGGTTCACAAGTGCACCCATAATCTTGGATTAGTTGTGGTGGCACTGAAAGTTAACTGCAAGCTCATTTTTTGAGTGTTTCATGAACCAAATATATGTTTTAGTGGTTATTTAACTAGTAGAAACATGTAGTAAAGATAAAGCTTGCATCTAAATAAGTTCCAGAAACTCCTAGATAATCCCACATCCTCTCTCTTCTTATCTTCCTCTTTATTTATAAGTTTCTGAGTCATGTAAGGGTCCATGCACTAGTTAATAAATAAAAGTAAGAGTCCAGGCCTACTTAGCAACTAGTTAGGAGTCTGTTTGTGCATAATTTTCTTAAAATTGGTGATTTTAGCATGCTTTTTAAAAGGAAAAATCTCTAAGTCCAAAAGTTTCATTAAGGATTGGGTTTCCAATAAATACAGAGTTTTAATATGTATTCAAGGCTGGTATTTTGATGCAATAAAGTATATTATTGATGCTCTCATTTTTTGTGTAGTATTTTTTGTTGGAATGTGTATTTCTTCTATGAGTTTAATGTTCATGAATAGTGATGGATCTAATGGTTTTTTTAATGCTTGAGAAATCAATTAGTTTTGGCATTCGTCATTTGCTAACAAATTCCTCTATTATGATGAATTAGAGAAAGAACCACCTTCACATTCTTGCATAACAATTTGTCTTGTGCAAGTGCACTTTCTGTGGCTATATGATTTGATGAGTTGTAAAGCATCCCAAATTTTTTTATTACTCCCTTTAATGATTGCATCAATAGAGTTTGATGTGTTGCTCCTAATTTTATTGGTTTTTCACTTGATCCCTTCAAAAATGAATTCGTAGACACGTTGTTGCTTTGACTTATGTCCATTAGGAATTTCATTTTTTAACAATTCCCTTAAATTTATTTTTACCCTAACTTTGTAATTCTCTTTTAAACATGTATCTAGTTAGAATTGGAATTCATATAGTTGCGTTGTCAAAATTTGCATTCATCATTAAAATCAAAATTTACAAAATTTCATTGCCTTGTGGTTGTATTTCCTCAGAATTTTTGTAGATTTAAAGATACCATTTGCTGGTTCTCAAAATTGTTGGTTAAATTCCTACAAACCTTTCTTTCTCAATGCTGGGAATGTCAACATAATCCTAGCTAACAAAGAAGACTTAATTACAACTTATTCAATCTTCACACTTTAGGCTCTATGAAACCTAGGTGGTTCTACCTATATCAATGCTCCTTAAGGAAATATTAAAGATTAGTAATGGAGACTTTATAACTGATGATCTTGAGATGGAAAGTAATTTTTCAAGGAGAAATAAAATTTAAATTATATATATATATATATATATATATATATATATATAAATAATGGGGTGAAGAAGGGTATGTATGCAGATGGGTAAGACAAAGAATATCACCTTCCACAAGCTATACTTTTCCTTAGAAAGAAAAAAAGATTAGTCCTTTTATGTTGGGAGAATAGAGTTAATTACAATATTTACTGTAAATATCAAACTATTTGATGATAGGTGCACTACCATCAATTGATTCAGAAAGAACTTAGAGTCATCAACCCTAATTAATTGAATTTAACTTTAGTGGATGAAGACCAGATATGCAAAATATTCACATGCATATGAGTTTTTCTTATTAGGTCTTGTTCTAATTTTAATCTATCAACAACAAGATGAATACAATATGACAATTCACGGATAACAATGTTAATGATCAATTCCCAATAGTTGGAACAAAAAAAAGGTATTTTTATTGATTCCAAAAAATAAGTACAATTGTGTTGTGATTGGTTGTAATATCTATCCTATGTTGCACATATAATTTATCTATATTTTCTTTTAATATTTAAATTCTATCTATGAACTCCTTTATCCATTCTAAGGTCCTAGTACCATTTCTTATAGAAAATGAAAGGGTGCAAAAAGATTTAGACCTTGACAAAAGAAACTAACTAATAACTAATTGCAACCATTCACAAAAATTTATAATAAATATTAGAAAATTTCAAGAAAACTATAATTCTCATATCATGTCAAGAATTTCATGAAAATTTTTCTTTCCCTAAAGATCCTATAAACTATGCAAGAATGGCATGAACTTCAGCCTTATCTTCCTTGAGTTCTAACTTATGGGTGCCACTAGAAAAGATCTTGAGATGGAAATTAATTTCCCAAGGAGAAATCAAATTTGAATATTTTAAATATATATAAATAATCGGGTGAAGTAGGGTATGTATGTAGATGGATAAGACAAAGAATATCACCTTCCACACAAATTTCATTTTCCTTAGAAAGAATAAAAGACCAATCCTTTTCTGTTGGGAGAATAGAGTCAATTACAATATTTATTGCAAATGTCAAACTATTTGGAGAAAGGAATGCTACCATAAATATTTGGACAAAGAACTTAGAGTTATGAAACCCTAGTTAATTGAATTTACCCAATGAGTTTTTCTTATTAGGGCCTGCCCCAATTTCAATCTATCAATAACAATATGAATCCAATAGGATAATTCATATATAAAAATATTAATGATCAATTCCCAATCTTTGGAATAGAAACATGGTATTTTTTATTAATTCCAAAACATAAGTACAATTGGGTTTGACTAGTTGCAATATCTATCTTATGCTACACATATAACTTATCTATATTTTCTTTTAACGTTTTAATTATTTCTATGAACTCCTATATCTATTCTAAGGTCCTAGTACCCTTTCTTATAGAAAATCAAAGGGTGCAAAAATCTTTAGACCTTTAGAAAAGAAACTAGCTAATAACTAATTGCAACCATTAACCAAAATTTAGAATAAAGATTAGAAAATTTTATGAAAACTATAATTCTCGTATCATGTCAATAATTTTATTAAAATGTTGGTTGTCCTAAATATCCTCAAACTTTGCAAGAATGGTGTGAACTTCATCCATGTCTTCCTTCAGTTCTAACTCATCGGTATCACTAGAAAAGCTCATGTAACTAGTTCGTAACTCCCAAGCATCTGCACACATGCTATTAAGAATGTCCAACTAGTCTTCCAGAACTAGAGTTAAATATGGTTGGATAACATGCTTTAGGCCATTCTTTGTATTGTAAGCTTGGATTGGTAGTCCCATGGAAAAATAACCTTGAAACTTGTACACATAAATACAAAAAATACACTACAAGTTTGTTCCTGGTGAATGATCTCATAATGTCCTTTTTAAAAACATTCATGAGATGCTTTAATTTTGACCAACTATCCACATGCACCAATATAAAGAAATTATTACATCTAATTTAGTAAGAATTTAAGACAAGTGAAATACACTTAGCTATCTCTCACACTTGTCCTATCATGAGGTTGAAGAAATAATTTTGTATTTTCTTTTAACATTGATTTTCATGTTTATGGCTCTCAAGAATTCTTCCTTGTGCAAAGTCGTGAAATTGAGATAATGTTGTTTCAATATTCAAGAAATCACAATATTGGGCTATCAAAAAATTATGAGTTACAAAATTGCAAAATTGGACCAATGAAATCATATTTGATTTGGAATCATGAAATTGGAAAGCTAACGCTTGATACTTAGCGAATCGTAAAATCAAATAAGCATGATTACTTCACTTCCAAAATTGTGAAATCAAAACCTCCACTTTACCACCTATTTGATACTCTGAATTTTGGATTTTTTCTACCCTTCAAATTCCTCTTATATGAAATAGAAAAAAAAATTCTAAATCTCAACTCTTCCTATTCCAAAGCTTTGAAAACAAGAATTGACTTATTTTAAAGAATAATTTTGTGAAGCTCCATCAATGAGTCTTTCTAGGGATGCACATTTCATGAGAATATGATGAGAATCCAATAGGCTTTGGGACTACAAACAAGAAACAAGGAAAAAAATAAAATCTTTTGTATTGTAATAATATATAAGAAATAACATGTCATGTTAAAAGAGAAAAGGTTTAAGATATTGGCCATGAACAAGAAGCTCTTGTGTGTTCCTATCGATATCCTATAAAAAGAATTAATGCTCCCTTGCCTTATCAGATATTATAAAAAGTCCTAGCCATAGAGCACCAAATTTTCTATGTTTTCATTTATCTTGATCCTTAACATTCTATTTTAGCACCCCATCAGCAATATTAAATGTTATACTCATTGATCTTTTATCATGAAGATATTAACCCATTTTTTCCTTTCAATGTTATGCTCAAATGCCATTCTCTAGATCTCATCTAATTCTACTAATGATTTAATCCTTTCATCTATAAAATCCATGTCCTTAATTTGTTCTTTCTTAATGAACCTATAGATTGGTAATAAATTATTTTCAGGATGCCTAGCTTGTTTCCCATATACAAACTCAAATGGTGAAAACCCTATGGCCTTCTTCCTTATAATCTTGTATACACACACACATACTACAAGATGTAGCTTGGAGTCCCAAGATTTTTTATTGTTATCCATCATCTTTTTTATGATTTTAAGTCTAATTTTATTACTGGATTCATCCTAACAATTTCCTTTTGGATGATAAGAAGAATAATAGGAGACAAAATCACCATATTTGCCACAAAATTTTAAAATTTTCTCTAGACTAAAACACATGACATCATCAACAATAATCTTTTTAGGAACTTCAAATTTTTTCATCATATTTTTCATTAAAAAATTGTAACAACCATGCTAGTAGAGCATCTAGTCTACCCATTTAGTAAAGTAATCTATGGCCACCATAATCCAACTATGCTCGCTACTTGATTTATTGCTAATCTCACCTATAAAATCAATTCCCCACATTTGAAATGGTTCTTCTACTTGTAACTTATTAAGAGGAAAAGCTTCATTACATCTCTCTTTTTTTGATAATCTTTGACATGCTTCACACATTCTAATATAAGCATAAAAATCCTTAAAAATATGAGGCCAAAAGTATATTTCCCATTAAATCTTATGAGTAGTTTTCTTTGTAGAAAAATGTCCTCCATAGACCCTTTCATGAATCTCTTTCAGAATTATAGATGCTTGACCCATATATAGGAAAAAATGTAAAATTCTATCTCTTTTTTTCCAATAGAGATCACCTTGGAGAAGAATATTTTTCTTCCTATAACTTTATTGTTCTTTTATTATTCCCATCACTCATGATATTTTTCATACATCTTAAGTAATAATATCTAAATAGTAAGGGCACCTTTCTATGATTATTTGATAGTGTTACTCTTCCACTTCATTAACTTGTGTTGCTTCTAAGTTAGAATCAACCACAAGTTTGGTTAATCCTAGACCTATCATAGTATTAATATTAAATTCCCTAATTTGATTAATTAGTCAACATCTTCTTGCCATTGTCTATGTCTATCTAAAGAAATCCTTAACTGTAGTATTAGGAACATATGCTATGATATAAATACCCACCAAATATGATCTAAAAGCCTTAAATTCTTTTACCAAAGCATATTCTTATTTCTCATTGATGTCATATTTTAATTTTGAAATTTATAAAATCTTGTTGTAGAAAGAAATTGGTTGTTCATATCCTTCTTCATTCTTCTAAAGCATGACTACAACAATTGTATGATATGTTGTAAAAGATAATATTTGAAAAGGTTTCCTAAAATTTGGAGCTTTAAGGATTTGAGCCTCTTTGATTGCTTTCTTTATATTTGCAAATGCTTGTAGAGATTCATCATCCAAAGTCAAATTTGCCCCCTTTATTAACATTTTGGACATAGATTTAATAATTTCTACAAAATTAGATACAAACCTTGTTACAAATTTATCTGACTAAAAATTGATTGAATAGCTTTAACAGTTTTAGGGACCTTTATTTTATCAATAATAGCCACTCTTTCTAAGTCTATTCTTACATCTTCTTTAGACACACTATGTCCTAATGACTTTCCTTTTTTGACTCCAAATTGACACCCTTTTGGGTTAATTGATATCTCATATTCAAGAGATTTCTCAAAGATTTTCTCCAAAAGACTACAATGATCCTCATCATTCTTTGAATATGCAGTTAGGTCATCCAAGTAGACCACAAGAATATGATCAATAAGTCCCTCAGATGTGACATCTATAAAATTTTCTCCAATATTTGTCAACCCAAATGACATTCTAGCATAGACATATGTTCCCCTTGCAGTTGTAAATGTTGTTTTATATTGTCATGTCTCTTTCACTTTCACTTGATTGTAACCAGAAAAACCATCCATCATAGAAAAGAGTTCATTTCTTATAACCTTTTGCAATTAAATCTCCCTATTTCAAAAATCATAATTATCCTTTAATCATGATCTATTGATATTTCTAAAATCAACACACAATCTTATGTCTCTGTTCTTCTTTGTAAGAAGCACCAAATTAGAAACCCATGTGGTATATCTAATGGGTTTTACTATTTCAACATCTCTCATTTTAATCAATTCATCTTTCATTTTAGGATCTAACATGGGGTTTATTGATCTTTGTTTTTGTCTGAAAGGCTTGGCATCTAGTTTCAAAAATATTTCATGTTGAATTAAATATTTTCTATATGATTTCAAATCATCATATGCCCATGCAATACATGCCTATATTTCCTCAATAAAGAAACCAATTTTCACCCTATTTTGTTTAATAAGTTATTTCCAATAAAAACCTCTGTTGGAAAATTTGTATTCTCAAGATTAATCTTCTCAATCTGCTCCTGCATGGAAACATGTGTATGATTCTTGAGTTTTTTGTGATCATTAAAGATGCATTCTAGAGATACTAATAATTTTGGTATCTTATTAGACTTGAGCTACACAATTTAATCTCCAAAAAAGTCTCCTTTCCATCTTTACTTTCAACAAAACCATTCCAACCAAGACCAATATCTTGATAATCTCCTTCACATATAAACAATTGCAATAGATCTTTATCATCTTTGAAGACTTTCTAGCTATGCACATTATTAGGGACAAGCAGTCTATTTTTCATCTCAACTAGAACCACTTCTTGCAATGGAATGTCAACTTTTTTAATGACTAAATTAGCCATTATATCAACCAAAAAATTATATATCCTATCAATCTTATTAATTGAAAATGCATCAAAAACTCTAGTAAATCTCACTCATAATTTTTGTACCTTTTAAACTTGAGTTTTTTGTCATGAATTTGTTGGAAATTTGATTGAAAAGCTCATTGTTGAAGATCAAAGAGGGAGTTAAAAGAATTTTTTTAATCATTATTTTGTCATTGATGTCAAACCTTCTATTTGTAGGAATGACATTTGCTTATAAGATCCAAGTACTATCACTTAGTTGATTGATGAAGAATATTTGATCAACAAGATGTAACAAGAGTATCTAAGGGAAAAGTTGAGTTATGATGTTGTAATGAAGTGAAAGGATCAGTTAAAATAATGGTTAAATTATGTATTGATAACATACTCAAAGATATAGAAGTTGGTCACACTTAGAAACATTGGAGGAATAAGTTATAAAAAGGTTGATTGCAAAGCTTAAACTAAGCTCATTAGTGGGTGTTGAGAAAGCTAGTTGAAGCTGAGAAAATTCTCAGTTGGAGTTGAGTAATAGGAAATTCTAGTGTGTGTTGAGTGATCTTCAGGTGTTGAGTAAAGTTCAGGTGCTGAGCATCAAAAAAACACAATTGGTGTTGAGCAATACAGTATGTGTCAAGCACCACTATTTCAATAGTGCCAAGCTACTGCATTATTTTAAATGACAAAGATTCACCAAATCTAAGCTGACAAAGTGGTTACCTTGAATTTTTTGAACTAGTTGGTGGATAAAGATGATGAGCTAGTGGCACAAAATTCTATGTAAACTATTTTTGGGTGAATTCAAAAGGATTATTCAAGAAGTTTCTAGAGGAAAAAAAATATGGGTTAGATACAATGAATCCTACCTAATCCATATGAATTCAAATTAAAGAATGGAAGAATTGAGTAGGAAAAGGAGCTCCAAAACTTCTATTTAAGGATTCATAGACAAAGAAGAAAATGTTGTTGATGATGCTGCTACTACCAAAGAGCCAAATTGCAAAGTGGTTAGAAGGGTGTCAAGGAGAAGACATCTAGAAGAAGGAAAAGAATAGAGGCTCTACTTCTACAAGTGGTCATGAAGAGATGATTGAACCGGTACATTGAGCATGAAGACTTAAGGAGACTAAGCTTGAAAGGAAGGCAAGTTGTCAGAGTTACAGAGATTGAAGGCCAAGCAATGGTATGAGCTAAGAAGTGTATAGCGATCTACAAGTTAAGTTATATGTTGTAATCAAGTGAAAATCCCTAGTTGTTACTCTCTACTAATTGTATCAGTTATGACAGAGGGAAAATTCTATGGACTTAGGTTGGCCTAACAACCATTTGCAAATCCTTTAACAAGGTGGCATTCCAAGTGAATGTTCAAAAGTCCTCTAACCAGGCCCACTTCTAATAGGGTAGTTAAATCCTCTAACAAGGTCACAGTTAATAGTGTGTTGTAAGCCTTTAACAGGTTAGGCCATCTCTTTAGAAGAGTGAGAATTGAGTAGCATGTTATTGGTGGTTTTTCTCAAATTGGGTTCCCACGTAAATCACTGTGTTATGTGTTGATCTCTTATGTGTTATGCTTGCATGTTGATTTATAGTAACTTGTTGATTAGAAAAGTTAAAGCTTGGATGAATGAATGGTTGAATGGGCTCACTACACTTAGTGAAAAAGTTTGAATAGTACATTTGGACCATGAATAACTAATCCAACCCCCCCCCCCCTCCCTCCCTCCCTCTTAGTTGTTCTAAAGTATTTATAAAAATTGGTATTAGAGTCATCTACTAATTTAGTTTCAAGGTACTAGAAGTAGGAAGATCAAGATATCCAAGAGAGAAGTTCCCAAGCTCAACAAAGACAACTTTTCTACATGGCAGAGTCTGATGAAATTGCACCTTGAATCAATAGGTGACTATGCACAAACCTCAATTGGAATAGAACATGTAAATCCAACTGGACCTCTTACTGTAGATGATTTGAGAAAAAAGAAGGAGCACAATCAAGCAATGCTAGAGATTGCCTCTACACTCAACTATGTAGAATATGATGACATCAAAGATTGTGATATTGCATTCAAGATGTGGAAATCCCTAATAGATATCTATGGAGGAGATTAGAATGTCCAAAGAGAAAAGAGAGAAAGCCTCAGAGGAAAGTTTGATGATATGAAAATGGAGGAAGGTGAATATGTTACTCAATATGCTGCTAGAATAAAAGAAGTGGTAAGTGCAATAAGAAGTCTAGGTGGTCAATTGGAAGAAGAAACTATCATCAAAAAATACTTAAGAACTCTACTCCCTATTTATGCTATTAGAGTTTTAGCCATCCAAGAGCTAAAGTGTGTACAAGGAAACACACTAACCTTTGAGCTATCCAATTTTGATAACTACAAACTTGAGAACCTTGAATCTACTTTCAAGGCCAAAATGGCAATAAAAGACATTGAGGAGGAAACATCAAGCAAAGAAGAGAAGAAAAGGAAAGCATGCATCTAGTGATAGTAGCATAGATGAGGAAGATGTGAAATAGTTAGAAGCACTACTAGATAGAAGATTCCATAGAGGCAAAGGTAAATTCAAAGGTAAGCTCCCTATCATATGTTTCAATTGCAATGAAGTAAGTCATATTGCTGCAAGGTGTACATAGAAGAAGAACTACAAAGAAGGAAACAAGTATGGGAACAAGAGAGAAGATGATAGCAAAGATTACAAATAAAAAGGCAAAATATTCTACACTATTGAAGAAGATTCTAATGAGAATGATGATATAGGAGTCTATGTGGCCATGAAGGATGAATCAGATAAAGATGAAGATGAAGCAACAACATTGGTTACCTATGTGAACAAGAGTGACAAGTAGATCATAGACAGTGGATGCTCACATCACATGACAAGAGATAAAAGTAAGTTCATTACCTTTACTCAATATGATGTAAATACTATTATATTTGGTAATGATGCTCCATGCCAAATTAAAGGAAAAGGTTCCATTAAACTTACAGAGAAAATTTCATGTGATAATGCATACTATGTTGAAGGATTGAACTATAACTTGTTGACTATATCATAGTTAGGCAATGTAGGTTGAAAAGTTGAATTTGGAAACAAAACTACCAAGATCTATGACACTGATGGAAATCTGATACGAAAAGGTGAACAAACTATGAGTAATTTGTTTACCTAGATATAGAAGATGCAACTTGTCTTGTTGTTAGAATTGATGATGTGTGATTGAGGCATAAAAGATTGGGTCATGTCAATTTTGATAATCTAATTAGTATCAGCAAAAAGAAGAAAGTCAGAGGGTCACCCAAATTGAAGAAACCTAAAAATACAATGTGCAAAAAATGCCAACTAGGGAAGATGACTAAGTCTAGCTTTAAAAGAAAAACATACACTTCCAAAGAAGTACTAGAATTAGTCCATACAAACTTATGTGGTCCAATAGAAGTGCAAAGTTACCTAGGAGACAAATACATAATGCTATTTATAGATGACTATTCAAGGATGATGACTGCTATGTTTTTAAAGAAAAAATTTGATGCATTTCAAATGTTCAAGTGGTATTTGGCCAAAGTTGAGAAGGAAATAGGAAAGAATCTAAAATGCTTAAGGTCAGACAGAGGAGGTGAGTTTACATCAAAGGAGTTTGCAATATTTTGCAATGACAAAGGCATCAAAAGGCAAACATCAGCACCAAGGACTCCACCACAGAATGGTATTGCTGAAAGAAGGAATAAGTTAGTGTGTTGGATAGAATTATTCAATTGTGTGTTTTCATTGATGTTACACAAATGGCATATCAGTTATCAGTTAGAGTCTACCAAGCTCAATTGGTCAACAAGGCAAAAGGTAGAGTCTACCAAGCTTAGAAGGTTTTCAAGAAGGTTTACAGTGTCTACCGAGCATTCTCAGACTTTACCATGTGCAAACAGTTGTTACCAAGCTTTCAAGTTTACCAAAGGAAATTCAATATCTACCGAGCTAACTTGGTCATCAAAGGAAAATATGTCAGAAATTAGTGTCTACTAAGCTAACTCAGTCATCAAAGGAAAATATGGCAGAAATTAGTGTCTACTGAGCTTTCAAGGTTAGCAAAAGAAATTCAATTTTTACCAAGTTAACTCAACAGCCAAAGGATTTTGTAGATTTTTCAGTGTTAACCAAGTTGATATGGTTAACTCAGAAAATTGTTTCAGGAGTAGTGTTTACCGAGCTGGGTTGGCCAATGAAGGATTTCATTATTTTGGGAAATAAAGTTTAATTTTTTAAATGTAATAATTTTAGCCAACTAATGTATGGTTTATTGGTAAATGTAACTTGTGAATGAGCTAACTTGATAATCTGAATGGTATATATAAGAGGTCAAGCTGCGAATTCTAAGCTTGATAGATTTGATGTGATGCAAATGTAAAGGAGGACTAGTTATTGGGAGAGAAAATTTTAAAGGATGACCAGAGATCATTGAGGAGTAGCAAAGATATATTTGATCAAAGGATCTAATGGTGCAGAATAGAGATCTACAATCAACAGATTCAGTTACACCTTAGTCAAGTCAATTCATTATTGCCTTCTAACCATTGTAGTAGTGATTTCAAAATCTCTTAATAGAGTTGGTTTAACAACCATTTTGTAAATCCTATAAAAAGGTGATAGTTCAATTGAATTGTTCTAAAGACCTCTAGCAAGGCCACTCTTAATAGGGTGATTAAATCCTCTAATAGGGCCACACCTAACAATGTTTCTTGTAACTTTTAACAAGGTTGGCTCCTAACAAGGCTCACTTTAGAAGAGTGAAAATTGGTAGCTAGTTACTTCGTGGTTTTTCCTATATTGGGTTTCCATGTTAAATCTGGTGTCTCTTGTGTTCATGTTATTTTCTTTTGCATGCATGTTAATAATTATGAATGCTTAAATATCAGTAACAAGTTAATTTATCGAGTATTAGTAGTAACTAGTTATTTAAGACATCTAAAGGTTCTAGATTTGTTTTGTGGTAACTGATTCACCCCCCCTCTTAGTTGCTTCATCTATAATTCTAACATAGTGATTGATTGTGCTAGAACCTTGATTATGGAGAAAAATGTTGCACTAAAGTATTGGAGAGAAGTTGTAAGCACTGTTCTTTACACCCTAAATAGAGTCCAAGTCAAGAAAGGTACAAATGCAGCACCTTTTGAATTGTGGTATGGTCACACACCTAATGTAAAACATTTCAAAGTATTTGGTTGTAAATATTATATTCTTAAAGATACTAGAAATGGAAAGTTTGATGCAAAGAGTGATGAAGGCATATTCCTTGGATTCTTCACTAGAAACAAAGCATATAAGTGTTTGAATACTAACACTAATAAGATTGTGGAAAGTGCTAATGTAAATTTTGATGAGCATGTAGAAGTTCATGAGTCAAAGTAATTAGAAGATTATAGATCCTTTGTACACTTCTATGAAGGAATGAATATTGAAGACAATGCTGCAGATCAAGTTGGGAATCAGCAAAAAATTTCAGCAACAAATTTTAGCATCAGCCAAATCGCAGCCAGTAAATGTCAAGCTACACTCAAAAGCTGAGTTGTAGAATTTATAAAATGCACATTCTAATTCTAAAAATAGTATACATGAAATAAATGATGAAATACTAGATGAAGAAGAGAAAAATGACTCTAAAGCTAAAGGATCAAACATGGAAAGAAGGACAGAACCAAGGTTAGCCAAATATGTAAGAAGACATCACCTTGCTAATCAAATAATTGGTGACAAAGATGTCAGACCAATGACAAGGAATAGGATCAGGAATGAATCATGTATGTTGAGCAAGGTTGAGCCCAAAATAGTGAACGATTCACTACAAAATGATGACTAGTATAAAGCTATGGAGGAGCAGATAGATCAGATTGAGAAGAACAAAACCTAAACCCTAGTTCCTAGACCAACTGATAAGAATGTAATTGGTACCAAATAGGTGTTTAGGAACAAACTTGACGGGAATGATGAGATACCAAGAAACAAAGCCAGACTAGTTTTCAAAGGCTATGCACAAGAAGGAGGACTGGATTATGGGGAAACATTTGGCCTTGTTGCAAGAATGGAAGGAGTAAGGACACTACTTGCATATGCTGCTTATAAAGGTTTCAAAGTCTACCAAATGGATGTCAAGTCTAACTTTCTAAATGGTATACTAGAAGAGGAAGTCTACATAGAAAAATCAAAGGGATTTGTAGATGACAAGAACAAGGACATGGCCTGCATAAGGCACTTTATGGATTGAAACAAGCACCTAGAACATGGTATGAGAGATTGCACAAATATCTTGTGAAGATAGGATTTGAGAGAATAGATGACAAAAAAAACTTGTATATCAAAGCTGAAAAAGGTAAAGACATTTTGATATGAGAAATATTTTTTGATGATATAATATTTGGAGGAAAATATGTTCTATGCAAAGATTTTGCTAATCAAATGAAGCATGAATTTGAGATGTCAATGTTTGGAGAAATTAAATTCTTTGTTGGATTGTAAGTACACCAATTGAAGCATGGAATATTTGTGACCCAATCCAAATACATCAAGGAGATACTCAAGACATTTATATTATAAGATTCAAAACTAGTCAACACACCAATGGCAACAAGACATAATCTATCCAAGAATGATGAATCAACTAAAGTGAATCAGACATTGTATAGATCAATGATTGGAAAGTTACAATATGTTGTACATAGTAGACTAGACATTGCATTAGCTATTGGAATAGTGGCAAGATTTTCTACAAATCCAAGAGAAAATCATTTAATAGCAGTAAAGAGAATACTGAGGTATCTAAAAGGAACTGATGACTTTGGTCTATATTACAAGAGAAGTGGAAAGTTTGAGCTAAAAGCCTACACTAATACAAATTGGGAGGGTAACATTGATGATAGAAAGAGCATTAGTGGAGGAGCACTTTTCTTGGGAAAAAGATTGATTACATGGACAAGAAAAAAGCAAAGTTGTACCTCACAGTCCACTGTAGAAGCTAAATATGTTACAACTGCTATAAATTGCACCAATATTGTATGCATCAAACATTTGTTGCAAGGTATGAAGGAAGAGGTAAATGAGCATGTGATACTTTATTGTGATAATACAAGTGCTATCAACATATCAAAGAACCCTGTAATGCATGCTAAAACCAAGCATATTGCAATCAAGTATCACTATGTGAGAGAATCGGTGCAAGATAAGCAAGTAAGGATGGAATATGTTAGCTCAAAGGAACAAATTACTAACATCTTCACAAAAGCACTACCTAGAGATTCTTTTGAGTATCTTAGAGGTAAGTTAGGGGTGATACCCCTAATCAAGGCTACTTAAGAACAAGCAAGACTGACCTGTATCAAATAAGCTGATTGTTGAAGATTTTACACATTGATGCATAGGATATTTACTTTAGGATTCATGTTTGAAGTAATCAAAGTGAAAAAGTTCCAAATTAGTCACAAGCAAGGTGACAAAGGAAGAAATTGAATGAACCTGCAAAAGCTACACTTGCATATTAAGATGCTAATATGTCTTTGGCATTGTTGTCAAAGAGGGAGATGCTATGAGAAACTAATCAATAGCATGTGATCAAAAAGTATAAGGGAGAAATGGAAATGTCAAGATAATGTAGAAACTAATCAAATGAAAAAGTGGACAGAAATAATCAAAAGTTGATCAAAACTATAGAAGATGAGCAATATAGAGGGAGAGAAACAAAGGAAGAAGATACAACAGCTAAGAGGGAGAAGCAATAATGAAGCAATTAGGATAGTAGAGGGAGATGTGAAAACTAATGATAATGCAATTTCTTTTTGGCATTTGACTTACTGCTATAACCTAATTAACTTGTGGTTGAATAGTGTAGTCTGATGGTTGATCAGTTTGGTTTGCCATCAATGCCAAAGAGAGAGATTGTTGGAAATCTGATTGAAAAGCTCATTGTTGAAGATCAAAGAGGGAGATTGTTGTTAAAATAATTTTTTCAATCATTTTTTTGTCATTGATGTCAAACTTGCTATTTGTAGGAATGACATTTTCTTATAAGATCCAAGTACTATAACTTAGTTGATTGATGAAGAGGATTTGATCAACAAGATGTAACAAGAGTACCTAAGGGAAAGGTTGAGTTATGATGTTGTAATGAAATGCAAGGATTAGTTAAAACAATGTTTAAATGATGTATTGATAACATACTTAAAGATACAGAGGTTGGTCATACTTAGAAACATTGGAGGAATAAGTTGTAACAAGGTTGATTGCAAAGCTTCAAATAAATTCATTAGTAGGTGTTGAGCAAGCTAGTTGAAGCTAAGAAAATTCTTAGTTGGAGCCAAGTAACAAGAAATTATAGTGTGTGCCAAGTGATCTTTAGGTGCCGAGTAAAGTTCAAGTATCGAGCATCATAAAAACACAGTTGGTGTCGAGCAACACAATATGTGTCGAGCACCAGTATTTCAATAGTGTTGAGCTACTGCATTATTTTAAATGATGAATATTCACCAAATCTAAGCTAACAAAGTGGTTACCTTGAATTTTGTGAACTAGTTGGTGGATAAGGATGATGAGTTGGTGGCACAAAATTCTATGTAAACCATTTTTAGGAAAATTCAAAAGGATTATTCAAGAAGTTTCTAGAGAAAACAAAATATGGGTTAGATACAATGAATCCTACCTAATCCATATGAATTGAAATTAAAGAATGGAAGAATCAAGTGGGAAAATGAACTCCAAGACTTCTATTTAAGGATTCATAGACCAAGAAGAAAATGTTGTTGATGTTGATGCTACCAAAGAGTCAAATTGCAAAGTGGTAAGAAGGGTGTCAAGGAGAAGACATCTAGGAGAAGGAAGAGTGTAGAGGCTCTGCTTCTACAAGTGGTCATGAAGAGATGATTGCACTGGTACATTGAGAATTAAGAATCAAGGAGACTAAACTTGAAAGGAAGGAAAGTTGTCAGAGTTGTAGAGATTGAAGGCTAGGCAATGGTATGAGCTAATAAGTGATCTAAGATCTGCAAGCTGAGTTGTATGTTGTAATCAAGTCAAAATCCCTAATTGCTACTCTCTAGCAATTGTATTAGTTAGGATAGAGGGAAAATCATATGGACTTAGGTTGACCCAATAGTCATTTGTAAATCCTTTAACAATGTGGCATTCCAAGTGAATGTTCAAAAGTCCTCTAACCAGGCCCACTTCTAATAAGATGGTTAAATCTTCTAACAAGGTCACATTTTATAGTGTGTTGTGAGCCTTTAACAGGGCATCACTTCAGAAGAGTGAGAATTGAGTAGCATGTTACTGGTGGTTTTTTCCAAATTGGATTTCCATGTAAAATAACTATGTTATGTGTTGATCTCTTATGTGTTATGCTTGCATGTTTATTTACAGTAATTTGTTGATTAGAAAAGTTAAAGCTTGGATAAATGAATGGTTGAATGGGAAAAGTTTGAATAGGACATTTGGACCTTGAATAACTAATTCACCCCCCCTCTTAGTTATTCTAAAGCATTTCTAATAGAATTTATCTCTAATCTAGTATATTATAAACTTAGAGTCACCAAACACTAAAAGTAACTTTATTTTATGAAATTTTGGTACATTATATCCTAGAATTAGGACCTCATATCCAAAAATATTATTTATGCATTCAAAGTTCAATAAAAAGAAATACCTAAATATTTTACCGAGTGGTGATGTACGGATTACCCCAACTCCATTACCTTCTTTACTACAAGCTCCATCAAAATACATATGTAATATCTCATTACCCTCTTCTTACAGTAGAACCATATTCATATCTTTTATAACTTAAATAAATTTACTTACACTTACCTAGAAATTATCAATATCCATTTGGAAAAAAAAAATTCTATTATCATGGTGGAGGTTATAAAAAAAAAAGAAATTATAAGAATAGTTGCATAAGAAAATCCCACCTCTATATGTTCCCCAACTAAATTTGACCATTTTCTTGAATGTAATATGTCATAATAGGAAGGAAATTGAACCATAGTAATATATATTTGTTGATATCATTTTCATTTTGATGAGGTGGTGATAAAATACTTAGTTGTTATTTAGCTAAGAGCATAGTGCAAGATAAGTGATCAGAGATAGCCAACTAATTAGTGTGAGCTAAGTAATCAAAGCTTGTCAATCACAAGTTAGTAGACAATACATGTCGAGCACTAGTATGTTCCATGTAGATAGTATGTGTCAAGTCACTATAGTTCCAAATAGTCTATACATGCCAAGTGATTCAGGTGTCGAGTAAATAGTGAGTGCCAAGCTATTCAAAAGCTGAGTTAAAACATTAAGAGTGCATTGAAGGTCAAGCATCAGAACCTTTCAATGTTGAGTGAATAATTTTTGACATAGTTGTTTTTTATGGCACAAGATCCTATGTAAATCTTTTTTGGCTAACATAATATTAAATTTATGATTATAAGAGATAAGTATGGAGTCATATTTTGAATCTCTATGCAGTACATACAACCAATCAGATTAAGGGAAGTTTTAGATGGTAATCAGAATCAATCATAGAAATTGATTTTAACCTATCCCATCTCCACCAATGTTTATTTACAAAAATCCCTAAAGAGTTTGTGTGTGGATGAGGAAATAATTGCTTATAGGTTGGAGAGTATTTTTGGTAGCTATGGAGGGTATGACATAGTTATGCAAAGTAGAATCAATCTAAGACAAATAAACACAAGAAGTGAAAGTTAAGGAAAGATAGATATGATTAGAAGGATCAACAAAAAAAACAAAGAGAAGATTTGACATTAAGTAGTAGAGTGATAACTGAAGGATCAGGTGCCAAATCATTCTAACAGGTGTTGCAGAGTAAATCTCCTAATAGAGTAGTCCTAATAGGCTATTATAAATCTCTTAATCGAGTTTTTACTTAATTGTGAGTTTAAAATTCTTTAGCTAGATGATACTTAGTAGTCTTTGTAAGCCTTTAATAGGGTGGACCCCTCAGAGGGTAGATCATAGTTTATGATCAAACACTTTGTAATCATAATTGGCTATGATTTATAACTATAGTAGACAAGATTTATAGATTTCATCCCCACTCTATTTTTACCTTCTTATTGGAGGGTTTATAAATAACCAATTTATCATGTTATATGTTATTTACTTTATGCTATGAATGTGATGTATGTTAAGTTATTTCAGTTTATATGTTAAGTTATGAGATGGATGATGATGATATGTATATGTAGGAAATTGAACCATAGTAATATATATTTTTTGATATCATTTTCATTTTGATGAGGTGGTGATAAAACACTTAGTCATTATTTAGCTGAGAGCATAGTGCAAGATAAGTGATCAAAGTGAGCCAAGTAATCAGTGCGAGCTGAGTAATCAAAGCTTGTCAATCACAAGTTACAAGACAATACATGTTGAGCACTAGTATGTGCCATGTAGATAGTATGTGTCAAGTCACTATAGTTCCAAATAGTCTATACATGCCAAGTTATTTAGGTGTCAAGTAAATAGTGAGTGCCAAGCTATTCAAAAGTTGAGTTACAACATTAAGAGCACATTGAAGGTCAAGCATCAAAGCCTTTCAATGTTGAGTGGATAATTTTTGACATAGTTTTTTTTTTATGGCACAAGATCCTATTTAAATAATTTTTGGCTAACATAATAATGAATTTATGATTATAAGAGATAAGTATGGAGTCATATTTTGAATCTCTATGTAGTACATACAACAAATCATATTAAGAAAAGTTTTAGATGGTAATAAGAATCAATCATAGAAATTAATTTTAACCTATCCCATCCCCACCAATATTTATTTAAGGAAAACCCTAAAGAGTTTGTGTGTGCATGAGGAAACAAATGCTTATACGTTGGAGAGCATTTGTGGTAGCTATGGAGGGTATGACATAGTTATGCAAAGTAGAATCAATCTAGGACAAATAAACACAAGAAGTGAAAGTTAAGGAAAGATAGATATGATTAGAAGGATCAAGAAAAAAAATAAAGAGAAGATTTGACATTAAGTAGTAGAGTGCTAACTGAAGGATCAGGTGTCAAATCATTCTAATAGGTGTTGCAGAGTAAATCTCCTAATAGAGTAGTCCTAATAGGCTATTATAAATCTCTTAACCAAGTGTTTACTTAATTTTGAGTTTAAAATTCTTTAGGAAGATGATACCTAACAATCTTTGTAAGCCTTTAACAGGGCAGACCGTTTAGAGGTAGATCATAGTTTATGATCAAGCACTTTGTAATCATAATTGGCTATGATTTATAACTATAGTAGAGAAGATTTATAGATGTCATCCCCACTCTAGTTCTACCTTCTCATTGGAGGGTTTTTGCATAGCCAATTTATCATTTTATATGTTATTTACTTTATGCTATGAATGTAATGTATGTTAAGTTATTTTAGTTTATATGTTAAGTTTTGAGATGGATGATGGTGATATGTTTGAGAGGTAAAAGTTTTAAGTGTTGATTCAACACCCCCCCCCCCCCCTTCTTAGAACTTACTTTCCCATTGTTATTTTCAAAAATTGGTATTATAGCTTTTTTCTCTTGAAGGAAAGTTTGACAGATTTGGATGTAAGATCTTGAAAATGGAAGTCTACAAATTGGGAAAGACTATTGAGAACTAGAAGATTGAAATAAAACTTGCCCTACATCAACTCAAAGAGGAAAGAGATGAAACATTCATTAAAGAGAAGGAAAGATATAGCTATTCAACAAGATGACACTCAATATCAAGAAATTGATACTACTAGATTATTTGAGGATGGAAACTCATGAGAGTTTGATGAAATAATTTAAGATCTTATGGAAAAGAATGGTGCCCTAAATGAAGAAGTCAAGAATATGAAAAGGGAACAAAAAGCACAATCAATACTATTGTGTGAGATAATTGAACTAAAAAATAAAGCTGAAGATGATAGATCCATGATTGAAGAAGATAAAATTCTTCTAGCTAATAGACTTGAAGAGAAGACATTAGATGTGCAAAATCTTACAAACCTACAATTGGATATAATGAATCAATTGATGATTGCAAATCAAGAACTAAATAGTAAAGACATTGAGATTGCAACTTTGGAAATGTAGAATACCCAATTGTAGAATCAATTTAATACTGAGAAAGAAAAGCTCAAAAAATCTAGTGAAGTAATCAAGTAATTTGAAAAATGATGGAATCACCAAGACCAAGAAATGACACTACTGGCTTAGGCTATTCAACAACTAAAAAAGGAGAATCATCTAATAGTGGTGAACAAAGGAAAGACAAGGCAAAGAACATCATGCCCACTTCTCATCACTTTGGAAAATTAGGTCATACAACAGATGTTTGAACGAGTAACAATGGAAATTAGAACCCTAAGAAAAAATTCAAGGGACATTATCACAAGTGCAAGAAGAAATGACATCAGGAACATGAATGCAAGACCAACACCACCAACACATAGATATTTGAAGGTTATTGTAAAAAAAAAAGTAAGTAAGTGGGTTTTATAGTCCACGACACTATGCCATAGTTTTTGGGTTTACATATGGTGAGAGTGATATGGGACTACCTCGTACTCTTTTTTGAGAGGCGCTTGACGCTACAAACAAGGCGTACATACCCTACCCCCCAGTGGAATTTGAACTTGTGACCTCTCTTTCAAGAGTACAAGTTCTCCACCACTAGGCCAACTCGATTTGTTACAACTATTAGAAGTATGGGCACAAGGCATATGAATGCAGATACAAATCCAAGTGGACATCAAACAATAAAATAAAGGTAAACCACAATGGGAATTCTTATGATTGGGATTATAACACAAGGTACATTTATCACTATTTCTAAGAGTGTGGTCACATTCTTCAAAATTTGCATTAGAACACATTTTATAGGTAACTACAATAGATGGTTAAATGATATTGTAAGATTTAGTTATCTTAAGATTAGTCATGTTAGTAGAAATTGTCCAGCTCAATCACCTACACTGAGCAATGAATTAAAAAAAGGAAAGGAAAAGGTTGATACTAAAAAAGTGAAGGTATAGATAGGAAAGACATGGAAAAAGAGGGAAGATTGTAGTACATCAAAGGTAGATGAGGTCACTTCATCCAATGGATCAGGTGATCACATCACACCCAACCAGGAAATCTAAGGTATGTGTAGAACTAATATTTGAAAATTTATATTATGCATTAGTTCTAAGAATATAAGATCTAAAAAGATTATACATTCATGAATTAAGATGAAATGGAGTGATTAGAATCTAGATAATATATATTGTATTTGTTGTTTTCTCTGATTTATGTCGATCATGGAAGAAATTTTAGATTTTTGCTGAGTTAATGAGATATGTTAATGAGTAACAATCATTTTCACTTACAAGATTTTGAAGAGCACAAAGAGAATGAAGGAAAATTGAAAAAGGAGATTCAAGTTTTTGTGAACTAGATTCAACTACTACTTAGCATCATTCATTAGATTTTAAAGGTATTTAACTTTTGTCAAGTTATATTGTTTGGTTTTTGCAAACCCTAGGAGTCAAAAATCATAGCTAGTTCTTCGTCAATAGTTAGGAAAGAGGGGAAAGAGGTTTTTAATGTTTAATTAATTAGCAATGATGTAAGACATCCCCTATTCTATGCTATTCCTAAAATTCCATATAAGGAAGACTTGTTTGATACATTATCTATGATTCCACTAAAGGTTTTAATGATTTAGGATATCAAATTTTGTTATGCTTGTAAAGTTAGAGATGTTGGAGAGATGAAAATTAGAGACATCTATAGTAAGCTATGTGATAATGGAGTTTTAAAGGAGGAAAACAAGATTTTGGAGCAAAAAGTGTTAACTTGTTCCCTAGAATTTTTGTAAGTCTATAAAATAGAATGGATGAAAATTATACTAAGCCACATACATGAAAATCAAATTTGGTAAGAAAATAGACCAATCAAAATAACAAAAAGGACTGTGAATAGTGTATTAGGGTACCCTACCCTAGATAGACCAAAGAGCATGTAGAGTGATGCAACTTTTGTTATTGAGAAGAACACACATGCCATGTGGAACAAGAGAGGGAAGTCAATAGACATGATATCAGATCCTTTAGTTGCATTTATAGTCAGAGTGATAGCTCACAAGTTCTTTTAGTCAAGCCAACTAAATAATGTTCCCTATATATCAATGGATTTAGGCTATAAATTTGTAAAGAAAGACCATTCATATGTCCTTTCTGAGTTACAACTACAAAAATTATCAAAAAACTTGGAAGCCATCAAGACAAGAAAAAGTACATCATGCAAGTTTGGTTCTTTGATTGTTTGCATATCTTTCTATGTGCAAAATACATTCCCTACTTTTGGTAAAGTGGTGTAGAAAACAAATAGGCTAGTTTCTTAGCAGATGTCAAAGTTCATTAAGTAGCTTGGAGATAATTTTGAGTCAGTAATGACTAGTTACTTTTAGGATTCCTGTATCATTAGTGGAACAACATTACAATGATGTGTGTTTTATAGTGGATGAAGATTATACACATGTGAAAGAAAAAATACCCAAGGTTAGATGGTTAAAACCCTCACCATATGATATCAGTGTGGATGAAGCCTCGCTAATAATCACAACTTTATTAGCAAAAGAAATTGACAAGAATGCAACATCATTTAGAAACTATGATGAGGCTAATTCTAGGATAAAAATAAACTTGTAGACTACCTTAGTGATTAGGAAAAATTAAAAAAATTGTGAAGAAGCTCAAAGAGTGATTTGTTGAAGATGAAGAAATAGAAGAGCAAGGCCAAGCACCACTAAAACTAACACAAGGCCTAGGAGAAGATCAAGGTGATGATGTTGAGGTGCCAAGAAAGAAGAAGTTAAGGAAGCACCTAAGGAAACTAAGAAGAAGAGGAAAATAAAGGAACAAGTAATAGAGAAATGAAGGAATAATGTGAAGCAGACACAATAAAATCCAGTTGTACCTTTAACTAGATTAAGCACTAGGGAAACCACTACATAGGTTACAAAAGTTGCAAAGATTAAAGGTAAAAGAGAAAATGTCACAGTAGAGTTGAGCTAGCCTACTAAGAAGACCTACAAGATATTGAGGAAGAAGTATAAGTGACATGAAGAGTCAGATGAGAAGAAGACAAAGTCATTTGACTTGAGTCAATTCAAGGTGGTAAGCCACAATCCCTCTTATGACATTGATAACTTGTGAAAAAAAATTAAGACCAATGCAGATTTGTGAGGTTTCACTCATGTTGATTTTGATAAATTAGAAAGTGTTGATAAGAACAATATAGATGAAGCCATATATGAAATGATGGTAACTTTTGAGACCATTCCTATAGAGATTGCCAACTCATTACCAAAGAGCTTATATGAAAGAGTTGAGAAAAAGTGCCAAGTTAGTCTAACCACTAAGAGATAAATTAGGGAAACTACATTAGCCCAAGTGATGCCTGAATTGGATAAGAAAATGATTTCTAAGGAAATGGACAATCACAAAGGGAAATTTTATCCTAAATATAAAGCATTTCATATTTTGAAGAAGAACATAGAAGATGTGGTAACCAAAAGTACTTCAATTTGGAAATCTATTTATGGGTTATCCACTAAAGAAATAACTAAGAAAGGTGAGCAACCAAGTTAAGGAAGGTATTGTGGAGGGAACTGAAGGAATGTCAAAGAAGGCAATAACTAAAGAATAGAAACAAGATGTATAGGATACACAATTGTCGAGTGCTAGTCCCCCACATACAAATCAAGAGAGTCAACAAGACTCAATAATTATCAAGGATTTTCCTATTAATAAAACATAGAATGTAAATCCTTTGATTGAGGATGCCTTGAAGAAAATAGTGCAAGACTCTACCAATGCAACAATTCTATGTTATAATCCTATATTGGTGAGAGTGGATGAGAATCAAAAGGCAGAACTTGCATCTATAGGAGAGAAACAAAAAGACACATCAAATGTGCCCCAACAAACTACAAAGGAAAAGGAAAAGGAATCACATGATCTACTTACAGATCAAAGTGTAAAACTTGAATAAATAAATTATAAAGTTGAGATACCATATTCAATGAAAATAATTTTCATTCAGATGAAAGAGGTAGAAGCACAACCTATAGTTACATCGGTGCCTGTGTGTAGAAAATGTAGATACACTTCTATAAACCATTATTCTTGAGAGAACCCATAGAAGAGGGAGTCTCAAGAGCTAGCTTATAGCTCTCTATCTATGACATGAAAAGGCTATGAGATGGTGGCTCTCAAATGAACCAAACTATACAACCCTTGTAAGGTGCACCATAGAACAAGAGATTCAAAGAGTAGAGGCAAGAGTGCCAATATCCAAGAATCTAGAATAACATGTAATGCAAATGCAAGCTATTTTAAATGAAATGAAAGCTTTAAAAAGAGAACTAAGCTAAAAAAGTATGCCATAATGTAAGTAGAATGAGAGTTAAGCTAAAATACAAAAAATGAAAGAATGCTTCAAGTCTCCAAAATTAGCAAGAAAACTTGTAGCATAACAATAACATGAGAGACTAATATTTTTGAATGAGGAGAGAGCCCTCCCTTTTAAATAAAAATAGACGGTAGAGATTAAGAGGAAAAATAGACATAATCAAGGGAAGAGAGTGCATCTTGAGTGATCCATGTGCACAAGCATCTCAACCAATCACAATTAATGATTGAATTTTGAGAGAGTTTGAAATGTATGGAGGAGAATTAAATTTATTTTTTAAAATAGAATATTCCTCTCACATAGGAAATTGTGCATTAATGTGTAGACAAAAATGCATTTTATTTTATTTCTAAAATAAGAATAATGTTTTATGTGTGCACACTTAGGATAAGAGATGAGTGGGGAATTTTAATTAAAAGGGGACATGTTCTTTTAATTAAATATGAACTTGGGATAAATTAGTCATACCATAGGTTATAATCAAATAAATAGATTTTTGAGGATTTGATAAAAAATAACCATTAGATAAATTATGGGAAAATGCTAGAAAGGGGGCTCATAGTCTAAATGACTATTTTTAGTTGATTACATTTGCCTCTCTTTGACTAATGTGTGATTGGTATGGGAACACATTATGTCAAACAATGAAGAAGCTAAGATGATAAAGAGATCTGATTATGAAAAATGAAATGTAGAAAGAGATAGCAAGTCCTAAATGTATAGTTTGATAGAGATAGTATTGAACACTAGGATAGAGATGATATAAGAACTCAAGAAGAATACTAATCACCAAGAAAAGAAGATAGATCAAGAGAAAATAGATAGTTGTAGAAGAAAGCAATTTGCAAAAATGATAGAATATTCCTACCCCCTTGAGATTGAAATCAAAATGAGATGGAGGAGATGCAAAAATAAGGTAGATTTGATCAAATCATAACAAAGAAAAGTTCATGATAATAGAAAAGAGATTAAGACCAAAGAGTGACTACCAAGCAATGAAGATATGCCCCAATTTGACTAACTTTGACCAGGAAAGATAAGGCATAAGAATTAGGTCAAATAAAGAAGAAAGATGAAATGAGATGAAATAGAAATGAAATTGAAGAGTGGAAGAGAGTAGAAATCATGAAGTAATAAAGAAATGATAATTTCCCCAACAAGATTCAAAGCTTAAGCCTCAATAGGTCAGCCAACTACATAGAAGAAGGAAGAAATTTTAAGTAGAAAGATGAACCCAAAATTGGATTTCAATCTAGAAAATGGATCCAAGATGTCAAGATTAGTAAAGATAGGTCAAAAGCATAGATGAGATGGTAAGATAGAAAAGAAGAAAGAAATAGGAAAGAAGAGATAAGATAAGATCAAGAAGACACAAGAGAAGGATGAATGCAGTCAGCTAACAAGTCCATGAAAGATAAAGAAGAGAGCTCTCTCAACATGCAAAATACAAAGCTAAGCTAGAATGAACCCTAGAATATAAGCTAGTATGAAAAGGTACAATTGCAAGGGTTACATAAGTAGGTCCTAGTTTTTATCATCGAGCCTTATTAGGGACATCATAAGATCATACAATCATAACTAGAAAAACTATGAGGATATGAATATGATCTATTCAGATAGAAAGTGGGAATCCAATCTAAGCATCAAAGACATGCAAGTCAAGATGACTAATACAAATAGATTTCCTAAGTTTAGTATAGTGAGATTATTATATCAAGACATGAGTCTCAAGATAACCCCTGAGTGCAGTAGGATGACACATTGTAGGTCCAAAGTGTCAAGTAGAACAAGCATGAATGCTCTAAACACCTTAGACTAACAAAGTATACTCATAAGTAGAAATAAAGTAAAACATGCCCCATGCCCCTAGTCTTCTAGTCAATGACATCCTCAAAAGACTATTAGGAAGGGAATATATAGTAAAGAAATTAGCATAGACATCACATAAAGAAAATAAAGATCAGCATAGTTTAGTTGTTTAAGTGTTTAAGTGTGTGTGTGTGTGTGCGTGTGTGTGTGTGTCACTTGGCCATTTCTTCAAGACTTGAATCTGATAGGGAGAAATATCACAACATTGGAGACTATAGGTGAACTTTCTGAAAAGTGTTGAGAAGTACTTGATGTCAAGTTGGGGGAGTAGTGTTGAGAAACACTATTTTATGAGTTACCAAAGAAACCCTAATGCATAAGGATACCTTAATAGGCTAAGTAGCTATGCCCGAAGATGAGGACAAGAAACAATCCAAAGCTAGGAAGTGTGTAGCAAAATTAGTGATTAAGACTAATGGACATAGCTGCAAGGGTCTCAAGTAGCACCTATTTCTAAGTTTTCACCACTTGGCAAAATTTTTAGGACTTTTTTCAATTTTTTGGATTTATAAATTTTTTTGATTTTTTTTGGTGATACACCAAAGCACCTATTGCTAGGTATTCACTAAGATGATCTTTTTTTAGGATATTTTATGCTTTTAAGGATTTTTTCAAGATCATATAAAGTTTTTTTTTTAGGATTTTTTACAATGATCTAGAGATCACCAGCTCTCAAGCAAAATCAGATCATTTTGTGCTAGTGTCTAGCAAGGTGTAGGATATGATTGAGCAGAAAGCTAGTGGATAGATAGAGATGGATAGGCAAGGAATATGAAGCAAGTGAAAGTGATCCTCAAGGATTAACTCCTCAAGAATACCCAAGCTAGAGAAAGGTAGCTAAATGAATAAGGTTTTGGATAGAAATGGAAGCAATGAGCAAGATAAATTATAGGATAAGAAATGGAAGCCACTTAGAAATATAGCATGAAAGTGTGTAGTCCAAAAGAGTAGGCATGCAAAGAGACCTATAAGAACCATGCTTTTCTTTGTTGTGATCAAAACCAAGGGGTAAAATAGATATGATAGTGATGGGATAAAACAATAATAATGAAGCTTGATATGAAGGCTATGAATGAATGAAAAGGATGTGGTGAGTGATAGATAAGATAGCTAATGTGCTTGGATAGCTCAACAATTTCAAGATCAAAGAGCATGGATTATGAAAGAATTATGCATGATGTCTATTTTCCAAGCTTTCATCATGGTACTTATCCAAGGTGCCACAAGAAGTGGTTTTCACCATAGGATGAATTTATTTCTCTTTACTTTTGCTACTAGGGTGCCACAAGAAGTGGTTTTCACCAAGGCACATTTTTTTCTTTTCTTTTTTTTTCATTTTTCTTTTTCTATTTATTTTTTGAATTTTTAGAAAGAGCTCAAGCTTTGTAAATTTAGATAGTGCTCCTATAGAAAGAATAAGTCATGATAAGCTAAGACTATAGGTAAATATGCTCAAAGATGTCAAAAGGGTGATGGAAGGGAGATGATAGTAGGAGTATATGAAGGATAAGGGTTCATTTCTAGAAAGTAAGTGTAAGCTTTATAGGATTTCATAATGTAAGCTGAAATATTGGACAAGATCAACATTGACACACACCTTGAAGGGTGTTGGACTGATGGAGGAATCATGGATGAAATAGCTTGAGGTTTAGATGTATGAGGTCGTAGAGAAACTTTAGAAGAAGATGGAGTCGAAGGCTTTGGAATATTTTTAGGAAAATGTTTGGAAGAAGATGAAGTGGAAGCCTTTGGAAGCTTGAATGCCAACTTTGATTTCTTTTTAATGTTCAATTCTTTCAAAAGATACTTGTGAATCCATATAACTTTAGATTCTTCTTTGGATACTTTAAAGAATATTTCTTCAATAATGGGCTTAGGAACCCATATTTTCTTTGATTTAGATCTCTTAATAGTGGACCTTTCCAATCTCTTTTGCACATTTTTCTTCTTAGCATTCACATGTTGGTTAGATGGGACATAGTGATCTTCATTTTTCAATGGATTCTTATGTTTATTCTCACTTCCAAAGGACTTGGGATTTGTGGATGAATAAGGCTAAAACAACTGGTTTAGATGGATAGATGCATGAAAATTCATCAAGGATGAGTATCTTTGTTGACCTTGAGGTATGATGGGAGAGTGAGGAGTGGAAAATGTAGGAGATGAAGGAACATAAGGTCCCAATATAGATGGAATTTTTTAAGGCTTTAGCTTTGATGGATAAGGACCAAGGATAGACTTTGGATATGCAAATGGATAGTGAAAAGGGATATCAACATCTTTAGAGTGAGCAAAATAGTAAAATCCATTAATAGACTCATGAGTATCTTTGATAGGAACAACATTTTTAATAGGAGAACCTGAAGCTTGAGCACAATTTTGAAGTGGATATGGATAAGTAGAACATGAAGGGACACTTTGATCTTTACAAGTAGCTTTGGATAGAATAGGAAGAGAACTTTTCTCTTAATTTTTAGTAAGCTCAAGGGAGATAATGGAAGTGGTATCTTCATCATACTTGGGGGATGGAAAAGACATAGGATACAGAGGGGTAAAATTTTGAAGGAGATGAAAGGGTGCTTGATCTTGATCTATCTTGAAATTTATAGCCTTTTCTTTTTGAGAGTCCTCTTGACATGGAGCCACTTCTAAGGAAAAGGTAGAATGAAGAGTGAATGGAGTAGTGCTTGGATCTTTAGGGTTAGTAGCATGGAAATTTTTTTCAGCCAAGTGAAGTTTAGCTTGAGTTTCTTTTAGAGGTGGCCCTTAGGATGGGCATAGTGTACATGAAAAGCATTAGGTTCTTTATTTGATAGATGCATGTTGGAAAGATTTGAAGTATTGGGAGGTGCATGAGTGTTGGAAGAAGTGGAGGTATCAAGGAAACCATCACTAGACATAAGTTCATTAATATGATCTTTCTCAAGAAAAGTATCCTCATCATATGAGTCATTAGAGGTATCAATAATCCCATTATCAATAAGATCTTGGATTTTATGTTTCAGCTCAATTCAATCTAAATTACTATGCTCATTATGTTGATGATAAACACAATAGATATCGAAGAATGGGTTTCCATATGAGCTAGACATAGGTAACATGATGAACTTAGTGCCAAGAGGTGTCTAAATAGTGTCATCATAAGAATATTCCAAAGGATAAAATGTTCTATCAAAAGTATTTCTAGAGTCCTTTTATTGTTTCTCATGTGAATGGTATGCATCCATGTCTTCATCATTGTCTTGGTCAAAGATAGGTCCATCATGATAGCTTGGAATAGGTTCAAAGGAGTTATCACTTTCTCTCTCTAAGGAGGTCTTTAGATCTAGAAGATGAAGATATTTGATGTCTTGGAGTCAAATATGTAGATCTTGAAGAAGATGAACCATGTGTATGTAAAAGTCTTAAGGGAGATTCCTTTAAGAATGAAATATTCTCCTCTAATTTTTTCTCAAGTTTACACTTCATTTCTATCATACACTTAGAGAGATGAAGGTAAGAAAGATCACTTGTCTCTTCTAGTTCTTTGTATTGAGCATATAGATCTTGAAACTCTTTAGTGGCATGGAGGATATCATGATCATCTAGATTTAGTTGAGGTCCAAACAAAAGAGGTAGAGTGTTCACTTGGTGTCCAAGAAACTTACAACACTAGTGACTCAAGTCAAGATCTAGGCTAGAAGCCAAATAGCCAAATAGATAGAGCAAGCGGGGTGACAAGTCAACAACTTTCCCAACATAAGTGTGTAGTCAAGAAATCAAGGTAACCATTTCAACAAAAAGATAAGTAGAAAGCGAACATAGACCATGAAGATAGAAAGACCAAGAGCACTAAGACCAAAGAGTCACTTTAAGAATGTTCAAGTTCTAGAGACATCAAAAAGAAAAATAAAATGATGAGGCTCCCCTTAGCAAAAAATACAAGAAAAATGTTAAGAGTTGATGCTTTGACTTGGTTGAAAAAGTTTGAAAATACTTCATAGCATATCAAGTTTGATGTTCAAAATTGATTTCTTTCCAAGAAAGATAGTGACACATAGAGTAGTCTTCAAACAATCAAGCAAGGGACAAGGAAACCTTTCCTGATACAAGCATATGTGATGTCTTAAAAGAAAGACCTAGAACTATCATCATGTGTATGTTAAAAAGATTTCCATAGGTCTAGCACATTCAAGAACACATCAAGCAATATCTACCTAAAAGTCACAATTCATTACTAAACAACTTGGCCCATGCTTGATGCTCCTTTACCTCACATCAAGTGGTTTCCCACAAGAGCTATTGACTATGTCATGGAAGTGCCATAAGCATAACTAAGGGAACACAGATGGTGAGTGTAAAATCTTGGGGTGATCTTGGTAGTCCACTAAGATCAATCCTTGTACCAATAAGTTGAATGGAAAAATAGGGTAGTTACTAACCTAGGGTGTTTAGAAAGGACTTCCATTTGTAATGTTCCTCTTGCACCCAAGTATGGGATACCTCACCTTGTGGTGGGTAATAGATCTCATGGTCACAAGAACACCTTAAGAATTCTTGCCTAGTGATCTCCCTATGATCAATATCCCACAAGAAATCAAACTAAGCAAAGAAAAACACTACATCTACCATGGTTTTGTGTCCTTGATAGCCTTGAGTTTATAGTGGAGTTGGAAGAGCTAGGTAATTTTCTTGTCCTCACTTGGGTTGTTCCTCTTAGGTTGTTCGAGAGCAAGCCCTCTAAAGGATCCTAACTACCAAAAAATGGATCCACTCTCAAGGGTCAAGATTTCTAATTCACCTCATTGGTGAAGAGCATACTCTCCTACCTAAATTGTTTCCCCAAAACACACCAAGAAGATTCAATTACCTCCTTGCTTTCAAAATCCAAAGGTGGGTCAAGATTTCTGATTCACTATAAGGGTGAAGAGCATACTCTCCTATCACCAAGGAATCTCAATTAAAAGTTATGTACCTAAAAAAAGTGAACAACTAGTAGATGCTATGAAATAAAAAAAGAAAGTAAGTTTTGGTTTTTATGCATTGGGCAGCCCTACAAACAATTGTTAGTAGCCCTTGGACATTTGAAGCTTTGACATGTGTTCTTTTTAGCAATCAAAATGAGAAAATCCCTTAAAAGCAACCAAGGTTAGAGCATACCAACCAAGTAATACCTACAACATAAAATGGTTAGTTGCCTCAAAAATCCAAGTTATCTTCCAACCAAGTGTATGCAAATAAAGTGCAAGTTAATCACAAATGCTCTCATTTTTACTCTTTGCTTTTGACCTAATCAACAAGATTGGACTTGTTTGCTATGATTTTGCATTCAAAAATAGAAATGAAAAGAAGATACCCATACTATAAACTAGAGAGACTTCCAAAAATGCAAGAAATTCAAAAAAATCTCTTCATTTGTGCCCTAGGGACCCATTTTGTCAAAATAGACCAAATTTATCAAATCAAGTTTTTGATCCATAATATGACCTCAAAATTCAAAACACAAAAAAAGTACCCCCTTTAGAATTCAAAAACCTTTCTAAAATTGTAAGTTTTTTCTAAAAAGTTATTGATTTGCAACAAAAAATGACTTTTTATGAAAAATAAAGAATAATTCATAACTAACGTAAATCAAGTCAAAATGATCTAAAAATTTGACTAAGACATCTCGGGCACATAGTCAACTTGCAAAAAAAAATTTGAACCATAATCCAAGTGGTTTAGGAGATATGATGAAATCTTCAAAAACCTAGGTTTTTGGCCTTCAAACTAATCTACATATGGGTTAGCCTTAAAACCAAAGTGAGAACTCTACAAAACCAATTGATTAGATCCAATATGCTACTATAAAAAAATAAAAAATGAGAAATAAAATCAAATGGAGCTAGAAACTTGATTCAAGGCCCATGGAGGGCACCCAAAAAATGTGTGTAGAAAATGTAGACACACTTCTATAAACCATTATTCTTAAGAGAATCCATGGAAGAGGGTGTCTCAAGAGTTGGCTTATAGATCTCTATCTATGGAATCCAAAGGCTATGAGATGGTGGCTCTCAAATGAACCAAACTATACAACCCTTGTAAGGTGCATCATAAAATGAGATATTCAAAGAGTAGAGGCAAGAGTGCCAATTGCAATGCAAATGCAAGATATTCTAAATGAAATGCAAGTTAAAAAAGAGAACTAAGCTAAAGCATAAATGCAATTAAGCTAAAAAGTATGCCATAATGTAAGTAGAATGAGAGCTAAGCTAAAATACAAAAGTGCAAGAATGCTCCAAGTCTCCAAAATCACTAAGAAAACCTACAGCATAACGATAGTATGAGAGACCAAGATTTTTTGAATGAGGAGAGAGCCCTCCCTTTTTAAAAAAAATAGACAGTAGAGATTAAGAGGAAAAACAAGCATAATCAAGGGAGGAGATTGCATCTTGAGTGATCCATGTGTACAAGCATCTCAACCAATCATAATTAATGGTTGACTTTTGAGAGAGTTTGAAATGTGTGGAGGAGAATTAAAATTATTTTTAAAATAGAAGATTCCTCTCCCATAGGAAATTGTGCATTCATGTGTAGACAAAAATGAATTTTATTTTACACTTAGGATAAGAGATGAGTGGGGAATTTTAATTAAAAGGGGACATGTTCTTTTAATTAAATATGAACTTAGAATAAATTGGTCATACCATAGGTTATAAATGAATAAATAGATTTTTGAGGATTTGATCAAAAATAACCATTAGATAAATTATGGAAAAATGCTAGAAAGGGGGCTCATAGTCTAGATGACCATTTTTGTTGATTACAGTGCCAAGCCTAAAAAACTTAGGTTTACCAACTTTAATAATTTTTGATAAGGATGGAACAAAAGTACACACAAGTAAGGGAGCAATTTTTATACCTATTCTACTATCATAGGTCAAAGTTTAGAAGGAAGGAGAGAAGAATGAAGAGTTGAATTTGACTACTACACCTGAGGAGAAAATTTCCATACAAACATTGGTAACTTTGTTAGTTTCTACATCTCCTCTTAGTAATCAAGCCCTTCATAGGCTGAGTACATAGGAAATCCCATTGCAAATATCATGGTCGAGTTCCGACACACCCCTAAGTGTTGATGATACATCATTTGGTGGTGTAAGAAGGTGATTGAGATACTAATGTTTGATTTAAATACAATCACTATTCATGACATGAGCATTCTTTAGAAAGCTCTACAAAGGAAGAAGAGGCAAGAAATCTTAAGGAGGGAGCATAAGAAAAAGAAAGTATTACATGAAATCAAAGACATATTTATTGATGCTTTCAACCTTCTAGAAATAATTGATGATAAGACTATAATAGAGAAAACTATCACTATTGTCGACAAGATAAAGGATGAAGACCTAGATTCTAATGTAAAATTATTAGAATGGTCTGAAAGAAAGTTTTAAACAAAGGCACTGGAGAAGATATCTAGTGCTATTGTACTAAGATAGGTTGACCTAGCAACCAAAGTGGAAACTGTAATGAAGGTGTTAGAGAACATTTTATCTCTATACACTATGTTATGCATTGTTGATCTATTCACTGAGGACAATCAACAGGCTATTGATCAGCTACATAGATATTTGCAACTAACATGTGATACACTAAAATAATCTCCTAGTCAAAGTCAAATATACTTTTAGAGGTTATTGGCTACTCAGGGTAGTCTTGTAGAACTACAAGCACAATATGCTAATATAAGATCTACCTTGATCAATATTCGATCCATATTAACACCTTACATGGAAGTGTTGCATAGGGAACTAACCTATGCAAAAACTTTGATGAAGAAATATTATCAACTTTCTACTCATAAAGGCTTAGTTGACTTGGTTGCTAAACTAGAAATTGAATATCATTCATTAGATGTAGCATGTGATAAATGGGATGCAACATGAAAGATAATAATGGAGCTATACAAACCATTTTTGGATAAACACATTGTAAGTGTACAACCCATATGACATATGTGTCAAAATAAGGGGGATAATGAAGTTTTGTGAAATTTGCAAGGACATTTGTCAAGGAAGATATCTACTCAAAAATATTAATAGAAGAAGAAATGAAAAAAAAAAGCATTTACTCAAGGGGAGTAATGAGTTATGATGGATAGACAATATTTTGAATATTTTGAAGTTTTGAAAATTTTGTATGGAAGCTAAATAATGAAGATACATTGTTTGGCTTATGCATGAAATACGAATGTATATGCCATGACAAAGTTTTTTTTCCACTCATGCCAAAGAGGGAGATTGTGATCTCATTTTGGTTTTGACAAGGTAGTGGTAAAATAGCTAGTCATTAATTAGCTAAGTGCATAGTGCTAGCTGAGTGATTAGAGTGAGCCAAGTAATTAGTGTGAGCTGAGTGATCAAAGCTTGTCCAACATAAGTTGCAAGATGATACATGCTAAGCAATATGACTAGTTAGTGTCAAGCACTAGTATGTGTTGAGAAGATAGTGTGTGCTAAGTCACTCTAGTGCTAAACAATCTATACATGCCAAGTGATTTAGGTGCTGATTAAATAGTGAGTGCCAAGATATTTAGAAGTTGAGTTACAACATTAAGAGCACAGTGAAGCCAAAGCATCAGGGCCTTTGGATATTGAGTGAACATATTTTTCTATAATTATTTGTTATGGCACAAACTCCTATGTAAACCATTTTTTGTTGACATAAACACAAAGTTATGTTTATAAGAGATAAGAATGGAGTCATATTTTGAATCCCTATGTAGTACATGCAACTAATTAGATTAAGGGTGTAATCACCTAAAAATGGTCATCTAGACCATTAGCCCCCTTCTCAACATTTTGGCTAAATTAATTTAATCATTTATCTAGACCAAATTGCTAATAATCAATTTATTTGATTATAACCTATAGTTTGACTATGCTATCCTAAGTTCATTATTTGATTAAAAGAACATGTCCCCTTTTAATTAAATAAAACACCCCATTCTTCTAACCCACTTAAAGTGCACACATAAAGTCCTTTTTCTATTTTAAAATTAAAAGAAAAGGCTTGTGAGACTTCTGTCTTATGTGACAAGTCAACTTATATTCTATTGGTTGACTTGTGTGTGCACATGGATCACTCCTCTTTTTGAATTCCACCATTGATCATATACCATCTTCATCTTGATATCTACCATCTGTATGACTTTAAAAGGGAGAGAGCTTTCCCCCTCAAAGGATCCATCTTTTGAATATTGTTATGCTGCAGGTTTTTTAACAAGTTTCTTGGGAGTTTTGTGGAGAACTTCTCACTCCTTGTCTACATTCTCTCATTCCATCATATTAGCATAGGTTCATATGGAATTCTTAGCATAGTTTCATGTTAGTTTAGCTTTCATTCTTGCAATAATCTCACATAGCTTAATATTTGGTTTTGTAATACTCTCATTCATGCTTAGAATAGTTGCACTTTGCATATTCATTCTAGTATAGTCTTCATATTCGCATTTGTATCCTTGAGGGATTCATTGTAGACACTTGCATACTTGCTCTTGTCTCAAAGAACCTCTCGTTGCATGGTTTACTAGCAAGAAGCTTATCTCTAAGGCTCGGTTGTGAGCCTTCAAACTTGAAACAATACCTTCTTGCACTCCGTGGATAGGGAGCTCTAAGCTAGCATCCAAGCATTCCAACTCATGGAATCATTTGGATAGAATGGTTTAGAGCATGAAACATTTCTAGTATACATTTTTGGCACCCACCGTGGGGTTGGACTGTACGTTTCACCCTGCATTTTCCTATTTCCACTTGCATTTCCCTTACTGCTCTACATTTTTTCTTTTTTTATAGTCGCAGTTTTGGGCGACATTTTTCCAGTATTGTGCGACAGTTCACAGTACTATTGTGCGACACTTTTTTGGAAATAGTGTCACACTTGAAGCCTACATATTGTCGCCCTCTATGCAAAAGTTTGTCACACAGCTAAAGAAAAAGTATAGCCTAAACGAAAATTGTCACCCCGATAGATTGTGAATTACCGCACGACATTTGTTCAGAAAAAAGTATCGCTCAAGACAATTTTTTGCTCATTTCTTGAGGGATTTGATCAAATTTCTTCTTAGCTGGCTGATTGTTGTTTTTAAGAAGATTTCTAGGCTATTTTACAGAGGTTTAATTCACATTTTTTGTGATTATTCCATGCTAACTTGTGGGCTAACAAGTTGTGATTGCAGGTTGCCCTCTTCATGAAGAAAAAAATTGAAACCTTGCATACAAAAGAATGCATGTCAAAGCTTCAAATGCATAAGGGCTACTAACATTGTTTGCAGGGCTACCCAAAGCATAAAAACCCAAACTTGCTTGATTTTTGTTTCCATGTGCGGCATTGAATAATTGTTCATTTTTATATGCACATAAAACTTGTGATTGGAGTCTTTTGGTAATAGGAGAGTATGCTCTTCACCCTCTTGGTGAATCAAAAATCTTGACTTGCCATTTGGTTTCAAAAGCAAGAGGTAACTGAATCTTCCTGGCATTTTTGGGAGAAAATGATTGGAATAGGAGAGTACGCTCTTAACCCTTGTGGTGAACCAGAGATCTTGACTTCTGAAAGTTGATCCACTTTTGTGTAGTTAGAATCCTTTAGAGGGCCTACTCTTAGATAACCTGAGAGGAACGACCCAAGTGGGGACAAGTCGATTACCTAGCTCTTCCAACCCACTATAAACTCAAGGCTACCAAGGACACAAAACTTTGGTAGACGTAGTGTTTGTCTTTGCCTAGTGTGATCGCTTATGAGATTTTGACCATAGGGAGATCACTAGGCAAGAATGCTTAAAGTACTCTTGTGATCGCGAGATTGGTTACTCATCACAAGGTGAGGTGTCCCATAATTGGGAGCAAGAGGAACACTATGAATGGAAGCCTGATCTAAAAACCCTAAGTTAGTAACTACCCTTTTTAGCCGCTCAACTTCTTGGTGCAAGGATCAATCCTAGTGGATTACTCGGATCACCCCAAGATTTACACTCACCATATGTGTTCCCTTGGTTGTGCTTATGGCACTTCCATGACAAAGCCAATATCTCTTGTGGGAAACCACTTGGTGTGAGGCAAAGGAGCATCAAGCATGGGCCAAGTTGTTGAGTGATGAACCATGACTCTAAGGTAGATTGCTTAGCTATTGTTTTTGATGTTTTGACCATTGTTAACGTTCTTACAACATAAACATTCCGATAAAAAATTGTTAGGAAAGCCGTTTTGATATCCCAAATGCATATTGACAAGGTTGTTTTTACCCTTGATCAATTTTTTTGAGACATGTTACAACACTTACTATTTGCAAACCTTGTTGTTTACTGATACGAACTGAAATGAAATGTTGTCTGATTGAAATGACTATCTGATTGACAAATTGAAATGAATTTCAAACCAAAAATTGAATATTTTTTTGCACAAAACTGGCACTATGTCACACGCTTTCATGAGAAATATCATGCGACATTTTTTTCAAAAATTTTATTGCATGTCAGTAGTAAATTCTGTCACACTCTGTGTAAGATTCTGTTGCACTCAGTTCAAATATCTGTCGCTTAGACAAAAAGTGTCGCACCTTTGTTGAAATTCTATCGTGCGACACTATTTGTTGAACTTATGTCACCCTCCTTTTGAGAAAGTATCGCCTAGAGTCATTTTGGGTCAAAAACAGAGTTTGCAGTTGGATTTATTTGGTCTAAGGAGTGTCATGCTGGTCACCCTTGATCCTAGCTACGTATCAGTGTGTGAAGAATTCGTCCTAGGTTGAAAAGATGGGTTTAGTCCATCGAATGTAAGTCTTGAAATTTCTTCATGAATCACTTGTCAAAATTTAGCTATTATTTTATTCTAGCTATCCACTATTGAGCTTCTCACTCATCCGCTTAGCTCAAGTCACCTGTGCTGTAAGATCTTGAGCACTGTTTGACAAGCCATCTATCACATTTTGACAAGTGACTAGTCCTGATCGAAAAAGCTTCAAATTCGGCTTGCTTTTCTTTTCCTACTAAACAAAGACAACTCTTTACATGCTGGTCACAACTAGATATCAAGTTGGTAATGGTAGCCACATGCCTTTCATTTTCAAGCAATTGGAAACACCACCCAAACATCCTCACAAACAACCTCGCGATAAGAATCTTGAATTTTCTCAAACATAAACGGCCAACGTTCGGCACAACACACTTTATAGTTTTGAAAATCCATTTGGTACACCCTTTGAGACACCCAAGGATACAAGTGGTATAGTCACTATGGTGCACCCTGATGAAATTAAACATCGCTTAGAAGAACAAGCACGTGAAATCCAAAAGACTTTGGAGGCTATATATGCTATGGAGAGAGAAAATCAACAAGTTGAAACTGACAATCAGGCACGCTATGAAGGATATAAAGGAACTTGTCCTCGAAATCCTTTTGAGAACAATGATGGTAATCACATGCCTCCAAGGACTCCTAGAGCTGCTGCTGGCACATGTCCTTCACCTAAACCATCTCATCATGATAGTGATGAAGAAGTAACTAGCAAAGATGTGATCAAATTTCAACAAGATGGCTTCACCGAAAAACTAATGCTTAGAGCTTTAGAGGAAAAATTAAGTACCTCTGTCAAAAAATTAAAAGGAAAAATAAGTGATCAAATGGTGAAAACCACATTGTGGCGATGTTTGATCCTCAAAAAACTAAAAATAAAGGCATATCTAATGGTGAAAACCTCCCTGAGGCACCTACGGATGAGGTACTTGGTAGTCTACCAAGCTATTTCTAGGATAGATCTTTAGTTCTAGTTGAGCCTACATAGCCTATCAACTTTGGAACAGAAGAATGTCCTCAGATTATCCACGTAGCTCAATCTTTGTCAGATGAAGAAAAGACACAGTTTTCTCAATTCTTTCAAGACAAGAAGGTCAACTTCACATGGACATACTCTGACATGCCAGGGTTTGATACAAATCTCATCATGCATCACTTATCAATCTCACCAGATGTCAAGCATGTCAAATAGAAGTTGAGAAAAATGCATCCACATGTGGCCCTACTGGTCAAGATAGAGTTAGAAAAACTATTGAATGCAAACTTCATTAGGGCCATTGATTATGCCAAGTGGATTTCCAACATTGTACCTGTCTCCAAGCATGACAAATCCATACGAGTTTGTACTGATTTTAGAGATCTCAATAAAGTGTGCCCCAAGGATTACTTTCCACTACCAAACATCGATATGATAGTGGACATGACTGCGGGTTATGAGATGTACTCACTCATGGATGGATTTTTTGGGTACAACCAAATAAAGATAGCTCCAATAGACCAAGAAAAGATAGCTTTTACATGTGCATGGGGTACCTTTTGCTGGAATGTCATGCCTTTTGGGCTCAAAAATGTTGGCACTACATATCAAAGAGCAATGACAACCATATTTCATGATATGATGCATAAAAACATGGAAGACTATGTTGATGACACATTGGCAAAATCAAAGAAATGAGACACACATCTCAAAGACCTTAGTTTGATATTGGACCATATGGAACAATTCCAACTTAGGCTGAATCCAAAAAAATGTGCCTTTGGTGTCTCTTCTAGAAAATTTCTAGGTTATATCATTTCAGCAAAAGGCATTGAGGTTGACCCTGAAAAGGTCCAAGCTATCATGGATATGCCTCCACCAAAGACTATCAGTCAGCTTAGAGGTCTACAAGGATGGCTACAATCCATAAGAAGATTTATCTCTCAATTAGTTGATAAGGCTCAACCTTTCAATAAAAATCTGCATAAAGGATCTACCCATATTTGGAACAATGACTGTCAACAAAGCTTAGATCAAATCAAAGGCTACTTGGCAAAACCACCAATTTTGATGCCACCCATTTTGGGAAAACCTTTGATTCTGTACTTTCAAGTACAAATTCTTCTCTAGGGGCACTCTTAGCCCAAAGTGATGACACGGGTAAAGAAAGAGCCATATACTATATCAGTCAAACTTTGGTGGCTTATGAACTAAATTATACAAGTATAGAGAAGGCATGCCTTGTTGTAGTTTTTGCCTCCCAAAAACTTTGGCATTATATGTTGGCCAATATAGTTCACTTGATTGCCAAGATAGACCCTTTGAAATATTTATTAAGTATAGTTGCACTTACTGGTCCCCTTGCTAAATGGATGATGATTCTTTCCGAATTTGACATTCAGTATGTTGAACGTAAGGAAATCAAAGGATAGGCCATAGCTGACTAGTTGGCTGACTTCCCACTTGAAGATGTAGCACCTATGCAAATTGAGTTTCCAGATGCCTTGATCATGTACATTACTGAAAAAACATGGAAGATTTTTTTTGATGGATCCCATACATAGAATGGAGTTGGAGTAGGGGTTTTGTTTGTTTCCCCTCATGGTTATATGATCCCAAAATCCTACAAACTATTGTTCCCATGTACAAACAACATTGCAGAGTATGAAGCATTAACAAATGGGATCAAAATGGCCCTTGAATGGTGAATAACTAAGCTACACATCTATGGAGATTCTCAACTAGTTGTGAACCAAGTGAATAATGAATATCAAACAAAGGATGACAAGTTGATCCCTTATAAAAATTTGATAGATGCTCTAAGGAATTATTTTAGCTTTGTAACATTCTAACAGATTCCTAGAGCAAAAAACAAGGCTGTTGATGCTATGGCCACCTTAGCATCTATCCTCCAATTACAAGAACATGAATCACAATTTGAGTTCCTGGTGGAAGAATTGCATCATCCAACCTATGATTCCTCAAATAACCAAGTGATCTACACTGTTGTGGGTCACAATTCCTCCTGCTATGCCGCTATTTTCTCCTACCTACATGATCAAGTTATTCTTGAAACCCTCACACTCAACCAAAAATGCCAACTCCTTCGTAATGCCTCACACTACACTTTGGTCTCTGGTGACTTGTATAGGAAAGGTCTAGAAGGAACGTTGCTTAGGTGTTTAGAGCTAGAAGAGTCCGAGAAGGCACTTGCCGAAGTCCATGATGGCATTTGTGGGGCACATTCTAATGGTCTTGCACTTGCACAAAAATTGCTTAGGACAGGTTATTATTGGCCCACCATGCAAGATGATGCTATGCGCTATGCAAAGTCCTATCAAAAATGTCAGCTCCATGGCAACTTGATACATGCTCCCAGGCGAGAGTTAATCCCTTCTGTGACATATTGGCCATTTCATCAATGGGCCTCTGGCTTGGTAGGAAAAATTCATCCAAGCTCATCCAACGGTCATAAATTCATCATCACAACAACACAGTATTTCACTAAATGGGTTGAAGTTGTACCATTATCTGCTGCTACAAGCAAGCATGTTGCCCTATTTATACTAAATCACATCATTTGCCAATATGGTATCCCATCCTCTATTGTTACGGATAATGGAGGGAAGTTCAAGAATAAAGACTTAAAATAGCTGTGCAAAAAGTTTTGAATTAAGAAATCCTGGTCCTCCATTTACTATCCCCAAGGGAATGGCCAAGCTGAGGCCTCTAATAAAACACTGCTGAAAATCCTACACCGCATAGTTCACAAGTCTGGGAAAGATTGGCACTTGCAAATAAATCTGGCACTTTGGGCCTATAGAACCTCTATTCATACTCCTATAGGGGCTACACCCTTTTCTCTAGTCTATGGCTCTGAGGTTGTTCTCCCATTAGAAGTTGAGATACCTTCCTTGCGCATCTCCTAACATGGGTTAATAACTGATGAAGATCATAGAGCTATGTGAGTATAGGAATTAGAGACTCTTGATGAACGTTGTAAGGTTTCTTTTGATCACATGAGGGCTTATCAGAAGCACATGTCTACACAATATAATAAGAAGGTTCACCCCCATAAGTTCCAAGTTGGTGAACTCGTGCTTAGAGAGAATCCAAAAAATTAGCAAAATCAAGAACAGAAAGGGAAATTTGAACCTAACTAGTTGGGTCCTTACATTATCACAGCAGCATTTGGGTCTGGTGCTTACCAGTTGTCTACTTCAAAGGGTGAAGAGCTTGAAAAGCCTATCAACATCCTACACTTGAAGAAGTTCTATACTTAGAGGCTTGCTGCTCAGCTATCTTGTATATATCTATGATCTTGAAAAAATCCAAAAAATCATATATGATCATGAAAAAAAAAAAAAAAATCCTAAAAATCAGAAAATGTCCTGAAAAAAAGATCTTCTTAGTGAAAACCTAGCAATAGGAACTTTGATGTATCACCAAAAAAATCAAAAATACAAAAAAAAAAAAAAAAAAAAAGCATTAAGAAAAACAACAAAACTAGCTGTGCAACACTTTTTACATAACGAGTGTGACATTTGGGTATCACCGGGGCGACATATTTTTCTGAACGATGCGATACTTTTTTTGAAAAAAAGTGTCGCACGATAGTTTTTCTAAGCCCATGTGATACTTTAAAAGTATCACACAACTTTTTTTCAAAAAACTTAAAAACGTGCGAAAAAACTCACAAAAAGCTTGAAAAAGCAACAAAAAGGTAGTTACTTACCGGCGCCCCATATCAATTTGGCCAGTTGTGCAACCGATTGTGCTCGAAATGGTGTCGATGAAGAGGAATGTTCACCTAAGCCATGATGCTATGTGGACCACAGAAAATCTCTCAAATCACAAAAAGACAAATGAATAGTGAAAATGACACTTGGACCCCTTTTATAGCCTCCAACCTCATTTTGACCTAATTTTCAAACTCCTCATAATTGCGCAAAAATTGCACCCCTAGCTAATTTTGACATCCTGGATCCATTTTTTGGATCAAAATCGAAATCAAAGTTCATCTTGATGGTCAAAATCGCCTTTTAAAATTTTACCTTCTTCTGAGTAGTTAGCTGACCATTTGAAGTCTAATCTTTGAATCATCGCTGGGACATCTTCATTTCTTCATGACTTCATCATTTCTATGCTTCATATCTACTTCTATTCACATTTTCACAGCTAAATCCTCTTTCTACTCAATTTGACCTAATTTTTATGATTTATCTTTCGCGGTCAACTTTGGTCAAAATGGGGCATTTTATCAGTTTCTTATAGTCATTCTTGGGTTCTAATCATTTATCTATCATATCAAAAATTTCTATATCTTGATTTTCTCATGTCTAGCTACTTTCTGCTTCCTCTTACCTCATTTTGATTTCGATCTCAAGGGGGCAGAAATACTCTATTGCTGATTGTTACAGCTATCTATTTCTTAGGAGCATTTGTTTGACCTTATCACTTGCTCTTAATCTATTTTCTTTGCTAGATGTTAGAATTCTTTTTGAATCCTAACATCATCTTCCTAATGTTCAATACTACCGCTATCAGGCTATGCATTCAAGACTTGCTATCTATTTTTTCATTTCATTCTTTGGAATCAGATATCTATATCTATCATCGCCTACTTGGCTTCGATTTTCTTTGACATAATGTGTTCCCAGATCGATCAAAAATTAGTCAAAGAGGGGCAAATATAATCACCTAAAAATGGTCATCTAGACTATTAGCCCCCTTCTCAGCATTTTGGCTAAATTAATTTAATCATTTATCTAGACCAAATTGCTAATAATCAATTTATTTGATTATAACCTATAGTTTGACTATGCTATCCTAAGTTCATTATTTGATTAAAAGAACATGTCCCCTTTTAATTAAATAAAACACCCCATTCTTCTAACCCACTTAAAGTGCACACATAAAGTCCTTTTTCTATTTTACAATTAAAAGAAAAGGCTTGTGAGACTTTTGTCTTATGTGACAAGTCAACTTATATTCTATTGGTTGACTTGTGTGCACACGTGGATCACTCCCCTTTTTGAATTCCACCATTGATCATCCACCATCTTCATCTTGATCTCTACCGTTCGTATGAATTTAAAAGGGAGAGAGCTTTCCCCCTCAAAGGATCCATCTTTTGAATATTGTTATGCTGCAGGTTTTCTAACAAGTTTCTTGGGAGCTTTGTGGAGAACTTCTCACTCCTTGCCTACATTCTCTCATTCCATCATATTAGCATAGGATCATATGGCATTCTTAGCATAGTTGCATGTTAATTTAGCTTTCATTCTTGCAATAATCTTGCATAGCTTAATATTTGGTTTTGTAATACTCTCATTCATGCTTAAAATAGTTGCACTTTGCATATTCATTCTAGTATAGTCTTCATATTCATATTTGTATCCTTGAGGGATTCATTGTAGACACTTGCATACTTGCTCTTGTCTCAAAGAACCTCCTATTGCATAGTTTACTAGCAAGAAGCTTATCTCTAAGGCTCGGCTGGGAGCCTTCAAACTTGAAACAATACCTTCTTGCACTCCATGGATAGGGAGCTCTAAGCCGGCATCCAAGCATTCCAACTCATGGAATCATTTGGATAGAATGGTTTAGAGTGTGACACATTTCTAGTGTAAATTATTCCAAAGCTTTCCACTCCACTTTTTTCCAAATCTTTTCTACTACCTCATGGAAATAAGAGTCATTCACAACCATTGATTTTAACCTAGCCCATCTCCACCAATGTTTATTTAAGGAAGAAAAACCCTAAAGAGTTTGTGTGTGTATGAGAAAATGAATGCTAAGAGATTGAAGAGAATTCATGGTAGGCTATGATAGAGTTATGCAAAGCAAAATCAATCTAGGAGGAACAAAGACAAGTAGTGAAAGGTTAAGGAAAGATAGAGTGCCTTCCATCCAATAGGCTTTCACTAGCCCTAGATAGAGGTCTTGTGATAGTAGACTTAATTGACTCAAAAGAAGCCATAGAACCATTTGATTAGAAGGATCAAGAAACAAAAAGAAGATCTGACATTAAGTAGTAGAGTGTTATCTAAAGGATTATTTGTTGAATCATTCTAATAGGTGATGCATAGTAAATACCCTAATAGAGTAGCCCTAACAAGATATTGTAAATCTCTTAACCAAGTTCTTACTTAATTGTGAGTTTGAAATCTTTTAGAAAGGTGATAACAAGGAATACCCCTCATAGGGTAGATCATAGTTTATTATCAAACACTTTATAAACATAATTGGCTACACTTTACAACTACAATAGTGAATATTTGTGGGTGTCATGCCCATCCCAATTTTACCTTCTCATTGGAGGATTTCTTAGTAACTAATCTATTATGTTGTGTTATTTACTTTATGTTATGGATGTGATGGATGTTAAGTTATTTCAATTTATATGTTAGGTTATGAGATGGATGATGGTGATATGTTTTAGAGCGAAAAGTTTTAAGTTCCGACTCACCCCCCAACCACCACCCCCCCCCCCCCCCCCCCAGAACTTACTTTCCCATTTTTGTTTCCAAAACTATTTATAGGAGATACTAGGGCAAGCTGAAAATCTAAAATCAACATTTTATATCATACTTGCTACAAGTACTAATCTATTTTCCATAGCATAACACTTTCTTTAAGGAATGCCAACTTTCGATTCTAATTCCTTTATAACCTCAACAAACATTATATTCATAGTTGCTCCCAAATCCACCATGCAATTTCTTACTAATTTATTGTTAATCAATAAATTTGAATAAAAAGGGTCCATGTGTGGCACATTTTCATTCATATACATCCCTAGATAAATAATCAGTATTTTACCAATATTAGTATATCCTTCTTTGTGAGTTTTAGACAAAAAATTCAAAATGATTTTGTCATATTCAAGAATTTTAACTATTTGTAAAAATGGTATTGATACTTTTAATTGTGATAAATGATTTCAAATGAAAGAATTATTACTTGCTAATTTCTTACGAACTGAAGAATGAGTTAATTGGGGGTCAATCTATTATTGATCCTAGGGTATAACTCTATCTTTATCTTTCTTATTCAAAATGGACATTTTATTCTTCTTTCTTATATTTGGGTTTATAGTTTGGTTTCTTAATTTTTAATTACTTCTCACCTATTCCATCACTACCACTACTCACCTATTCCATCACTACCACTATACAAGCCCGTCCCTCCTCTTTAGTTATTGTCCTTATTACAGACTTTTCATCATTATTAAAAAAACTTGTTGATCTTATTGTTTCTTTATTCTTTTTGTGGGAACATTAGGAATTTATTCTTCTTTAGGTGAGTCATCCTCTCCCCAAAATGGTTAATGTATTTACCATTTTCTAATCATCTCTTGGGTGAATTTTCTCTTCTAATATGCTTCTTACCACCAATCATTGTTTTGGAATATGAGGTAATTTACATGCTTCAACTAAGGACTAGTTTCAACATAATAATTATTTCTCTTCAAACAATCAAGAGTTGCATTGTTCTTTACTAGTATTCCATCTTTCCAACATGTATTGTAAGGCATGTCTTGAAGTTTATATATTTACTTAAGATTTTTAGGATTAAATAATCTTGGGTCATCTCTTTTACCAAATTTACTAGCAACCTTTCTATCATTCTCAATTGTCATTTCATCCTCAAAAGCTTCTTATAATGTAATCATTCTATGTGACCTTTGTTGAAATATTATTAAAGGCTAAGTTACTAAAAGGGGAGGGGTGAATCAATAACTAAAAAAACTTAATCCTTAATAAGAAATTAATCCTTCATGTATATTCTAATCTACTTCCATGCATGAGAAACTAAAAATATTAAAGCATATATAACACTTTTGACACATAATTTGGTGACCCAAAAATCTTCTAAATAGAAAGTAAAACTAGGGTGGGGATGATACACACGAGCTTTAGTACTATAGTATAAAGTTGGCCTATTAAGGATTACAATTATCATTTTTTATTATCTTCCTTGTTAGGAGTAATAAGGACAGCTAGGTCCACCTTGCAAAAGGATTTACAAATATACAATGTAAGTATGTACTTAATAAAGAGATTTACACAAGATTGTTAGGTCTACCTTGTTAAAGGATTTGACTGATCCACCTATTAGGATGAAGTAATAGTTGATCTTTGATTTGCAACTTGGTTTTCTGAATGAGATTCCTTTGAGTGTACAAATCACCTTTCTGAGATAGATAAATCTTTGTTGCTCCTTATATTGTTGTAGCCTTTGTAATTTTCTCTACTACTCTTCTCTTATTATTACATTACTTCCATTCATTACATTGGATGTGATACAATACATTACATATATACTATTCTAATTAAAAAATACAAAGTTAACCACAATACAAGTTTACACAAATATTAAAAAGTTGGCCAAATTGTACAAACTTGGGTTCTGAAGACTGGCTCGGTGAGGTTTTAATATTTGGCATCCACTATCAATGCTTGACATTGTCATGCACTTAGTAGATGTAGAAGCTTGGTCCATACTAATCACTTCCAAGTAGTCTTGAACTTGGTATGCACTAGTGACTTAGCGAATATTGTAAAACTTGGCATATAAACTAAATCACTTGATTCACACTACACAACTCAGTCAATGTTATCACTATAAGCTTGGTATAAACTGAGTCACTTAGTTAATACTAAGCAGCTTGATTAATGTAAGAATCATATCACATCAACTATGAACTTGGTAAGCATTGCACAACTTGGTTTGCACTAGTTAACTTAGCATAGACTGAGATGCTTAGTTTACACTATTGATCAGCACCATAGTAGTAACTACTTGGAACAACTTAAAATCTGTCCAAAGGACTTAGTAGCTGTAATCACCTAAAAATGGTCATCTAGACTATTAGCCCCCTTTTCAATATTTTGGCTAAATTAATTCAATCATTTACCTAGACCAAATTGCTAATAATCAATTTATTTGATTATAACCTATAGTTTGACTATGCTATCCTAAGTTCATTATTTGATTAAAAGAACATGTCCCCTTTTAATTAAATAAAAGACCCCATTCTTCTAACCCACTTAAAGTGCACGCATAAAGTCCTTTTTCTATTTTGCAATTAAAAGAAAAGGCTTGTGAGACTTTTGTCTTATATGACAAGTCAACTTATATTCTATTGGTTGACTTGTGTGTGCACATGGATCACTCCTCTTTTCAAATTTCACTATTGATCATCCACCATCTTCATATTGATCTCTACCATTCATACAACTTTAAAAGGGAGAGAGCTTTCCTCCTCAAATAGATTCATCCATATTTTGAATATTGTTATGCTGCAAGTTTTCTAATAGATTTCTTTGGAGCTTTGTGGAGAACTTCTCTTTCTTTTCTACATTCTCTCATCCATGGCATTCTAGCTTAGCTTAGCTTTTATTTTTACATGTATCTTAAATCATATAGTCTAGTAGTTGGATTTTAACACTCTCATACATGTTTTAGCATAGCTATATTTTGCATCTCCATTCTAGTTTAATCTTCCATCTTGCATTGCATACTTGAGGGATTCCTTGAAGATATTTGCACTCTTTCTCTTGTCTCAAGGAACCTCTCATTGCATGGCTTACTAGCAAGAAGAGTATCTCTAAGAATCATCTAAGAGCCCTTGAACTTGAAATACACTCTCTTTCACTCCATGGATAGGGAGCTCTAAGCCGGCATCCGAACATTCCAACTCATGGAATCGTTTGGAGAGAATGGTTTAGAGTTTGACACTTTCGAGTGTACATTTTTGGCGCCCACCGTGGGGCATGAATCAAGTTTATAGCTCCATTTTCTTTTATTTTTTATCTTTAGTTTTTTTATAGAATCATATTGGATCTAATCAAGTGCTTTTGTAGAATTATCACTTTGGTTTTAAGGCCAACCCATAAGCAGATTGGTTTGAAGGCCAAAAATCTAGTTGGTTTAAAGATTTGATCATATATTTTAAACCACTTGGATTTTGGTTCTAATTTTTTTTTTTTAGGTTGGTTATGTGTTCAAAATGTCTCAGTCCAATTTTCACAGCATTTTGACATGATTTGTGAGAGTTATGATTTTTTTTTGTTTTTCATAAAAAGTCATTTTTGATCGCAAATCAGTGCATTTTTCAGAAAAACTTATATTTTTTGAATTTTTTTTAATTATAAGATGGGTACTCTCTTTTTTTTTTGACTTTTTAGGTCGTATTAGAGATCAAAAATCCGATTTGATAAATCTGACCTGTTTTGACAAAATTGGTCTCTAGGGCACAAATGAAGAGATTTTTTTGAATTTTTTTGCATTTTTGGAAAGCTCTCTAATTTTTAGCAGGGGCTTCTTCTTTTTATTTCTATTTTTGAATCTGAAATCATAGCAAACAAGTCCAATCTTGTTGACTAGGTCAAAATCAAAGAGTAAAAATGAGAGCATTTGTGATTAACTTGCACTTTCTTTGCATACACTTGGTTGGAAGATAAATTGGATTTTGAGGCAACTAATCACTTTTTATTGCAGATTTTTATGTTATTTCACATTAAATTTTGGTGCTAACAAGTTGTGGTTTCAGGTTTCCATCCTTGTGAAAAAATTAAAACATTGCATAAAAAGAACGCATGTCAAAGCTTCAAATGCGCAAGGGCTACTAACATTGTTTGCAGGGCTGCCCAAAGCATAAAAACCCAAACTTTCTTGCTTTTTTATTTTCATGTGTGGCATTGACTAATTTTTCATTTTTCATAGACACATAAAACTTGTGATTGGAGTCTTTTGGTAATAGGAGAGTATGCTCTTCACCCTCTTGGTGAATCAAAAATCTTGACTTGCCATTTGGTTTCAAAAGCAAGCGGTAACTGAATCTTCCTGGCATGTTTGGGAGAAAGTGATTAGAATAAGAGAGTATGCTCTTCACCCTTGTGGTAAACCAAAAATCTTGACTTCTAAAAGTTGATCCACTTTGTGTAGTTAGAATCCTTTAGAGGGCCTGCTCTTGGACAACCTGAGAGGAACGACCCAAGTGGAGACAAGCCAATTACCTGGCTCTTCCAACCCACTATAAACTCAAGGCTACCAAGGACAAAAAAATTTGGTAGACGTAGTGTTTGTATTCACCTATTGTGATTGCTTATGGGATTTTGACCATAGGAAGATCACTAGGCAAGAATGCTTAAGGTACTCTTGTGGTCACGAGATTGGTTACTCATCATAAGGTGAGGTGTCCCATAATTGGGAGCAAGAGGAACACTATGAACGGAAGCCCTATCTAAAAACCCTAAGTTAGTAACTACCTTTTTTAGCCACTCAACTTCTTGGTGCAAGGATCGATCCTAGTGGACTACCCAGATCACCCCAAGATTTTACACTCACCATCTGTGTTCCCTTGGTTATGCTTATGGCATTTCCATGACAAAGCCAATATCTCTTGTGGGAAACCACTTGCTGTGATGCAAAGGAGCATCAAGCATGGGCCAAGATGTTGAGTAATGAACCATGTCCTTTAGGTAGATATTGCTTGATGTGTTCTCGAATGTGGTATACCTGTGAAAATCTTTTGAACATACACATGACAATAGTTCTAGGGATTTCTTTTAAGACCTCACATATGCTTGTATCATGCAAGGTTGCTTTGTCCCTTGCTTGATTGCTTGAAGAATACTCCATGTGTCACTATCTTTCTTGGAAAGAAATTTCTTTTGAACATCAAATTTGCTATGCTATCAATTATTGTCAAACTTTGTCAACCAAGTCAAAATGTCAAGTGCAAAAATTTTCTTGTGTTACTTACTAAGGGGGGTTTCATCATTTGGCTATGATTTGTTATGTCTCTAGTGCTTAAACATGCTTAAAGTGGCTCTTTGGTCTTAGTGCTCTTGGTCTTTTTGTCTTCATGGTCTACGCATGCTTGCTAGTTATCCTTTTCCTAAAATGGTTACCTTGATTTCTTGACTACACTCTTGGGTTGGGAATGTTGTTCACTTGTCACCTTGCTTGCTCTATCTATTTGGCTATTTGGGCATCTTTCCTAGTTATTAACTTGAGTCATTCATGTCATAAGTTTCTTGGACATATTGTTTGATAAGTTGCTTTAATCTCTCTCTACTATCTTGGCAAGTGAACACTCTACCTCCTATAGTTTCAACATCAAGTTATCTTGTAGGCTCTTTTATGCTTGGCTTTGCATCTAAAACTATGGGATCTAAACCTTGTGCTACCAAACTTCAACTGAATCTAGATGATCATGATATCCTCTATGTCACTAAAGAGTTTCATGATCTATATGCACAATACAAAGAACTAGAAGAGACAAATGATCTTTCTTACCTTCATCTCTCTAAGCGCATGATGGAAATGAAGTCTAAACTTGAGAAAAGGTTGGAGGAGAAGATTACATTGTTACATGAATCTTCCTTAAGGTCTTTATATGCATGTGAGTCACCTTCTTTGATTTCATCCTCTTTTTCTAGGTCTACATGCTCTACTTCAAGACATCAAATGTCTTCATCTTCTAGATCTAAAGACCTTTTTAGAGAACAAGCACTTGAGCCTATGCCAAAATTTCACGATGGACCTATCTTTGACAAAGATAATGATGAAGATATGAACACATGCTATTCACTTGAGAAACAATGAGAAGATCCTAGACATGTTTTTGAGAGGACTCTTATTCCCTTGGAACATTCTTATGATGCCATTCTGCAAACACTTCTTGAAACTAAGCTCATCATGTTGCCTAAGTCTAGCTCCTACAGAAATCCTTTCTTGGATGCTTATTTTTCTTATCATCAATCTAATCACCATGCTACTTTTCATTGTATAGAGCTGAAACATAAAATCCAAGATCTCATTGATGATGAGATTGTGGATCTTGGAGCCTCTAGTGACTCATGTGGTGAAGATACTTCTCTTGAGCAAGATTACATTAATGAACCTATGTCTAGTAGTGGCTCTATTACATCTTCCTCTTCTTCCAACACTCGTGCATGTCCCAACACTTCAAAGATTTCCAACATGCCTCCATCAAATAAAAAACCTAATGCTTTCCACATTGACTATGTGTATCCTCAAGGGCTACCTCTAAAAGAAACTCAAGCTAACCTTCACTTGGCTACAAACCTTTTCCATGCTACTAATCCTAAACATCCTCAACCTTCATGCACTACTATGCCTAATCCAAGAAATACTCCATTCACTCTTCATTCTCCCTTGCCTTTAGAAGTGGCTCCATGTCAAGAGGACTCTCAAAAAGAAAAAGCTATAAATGTCAAGAAAGATCAAGATCAAGCACCCTTTCATCTCTTTCAAAAATTTTCCCCTCCATATCCTATATCTTGTCCACCTCCTAAGTATGATGAAGATACCACTTCCATTATCTCCCTTGAGCTTACTAAAAATTATAAGAAAAGTTCTCTTCATATGCTATCCAAAGCTACTTGTCAAGATCAAAGCATTCCCTCATGTTCTACTTCTCTACATCCATTTCAAAATTGTGCTCAAGCTTCAAGTGCTTCTATTAAAAATGTTGTTCCTATCAAAGGTACTCATGAGTCTATTGATGGCTTTGACCATGTTGCTCACTCTAAAGATGTTGATATCCCTTCCCACTATCCCTTTGCATCTTCTAAATCTATCCTTGGTCCTTATCCATCTAAGCTAAAGCATTCAAACCTTCCATCCATATTGGAGCCTTATGTTCCTATATCTCCTACATTCACCCCTAGCTCATTCCCTAGCTCTCCTATAATACCTCAAGATCAACAAAGACACTCATCCTTGATGACTTTTCACCCATCTATACATCTAAACTAGTCATATCATCCTTATTCATCCACAAATCCCAAGTCCTTTGGAACTGAGAATAAACATAAGATTCCATTGAAAAAGAAAGATCACTATGTCCCATCTAATCGACATGTGAATTCTAAAAAGGAGAATGCACAAAAGACACCGCAAAGGTCCACTATTAAAAAATCCAAATCAAAGAAAATATGGGTTCCTAAACCCATTATTGAAGAAATGTGTTGTGAAGTATCCAAAGGAAAATCTAAAGCTATATGGATTCCCAAGTATCTTTTAAAAGACTTGAATATTGAAAATATTTCAAAGTTGACATTCAAGCTTCCAAAGGCTTCCATTCCATCTTCTTCCAAAAATATTCCTAAAAATATTCTAAAGCCTTCCACTCCACTTTTTTCCAAATCTCTTCTACCACCTCATACATCTATATCTCAAGCTATTTCATCCATGATTCCTCCATTGTTCCAATACCCTTCAAGATGTGTGTCAATGTTGATCTTGTCCAATATTTTTGCTACCCTCATGAAATCTTCTAAAGCTTACACTTACTTTCTATACATGAACTCTTATCCTCAATATATTCTTCCTACTACCATTTCTCTTTCATCACCCTATCAACATCTTTGAGCATACCTTTCTATGGTCTTGGCTTCTCATGGCTTATCTTTCCTATAGGAGCACTATCTACATTCAAAAAGCTTGAGCTCTTTCTAAAAATTCAAAAAAAATAAAAAATGAAAATGTGCCTTGGTGAAAACCACTTCTTGTGGCACCTTGGTAGCAAAACTAAAGAGAAATAAATCCATCCTATGGTGAAAACTACTTCTTGTGACACCTTGGATAAGTACCATTATGAAAACCCGACAAATAGGCATTATGTGTAACTAGTTCTTCCACCATCCATCTATCCCCTCTTCTCTCTTTAATCTTGACAATGTTGAGCTATCTTTGCATATTGGATATTTTATCCATGAGATCCTCTATTTTTGCTTTATCATTCCCTCATAGCCTCCATCTTGAGCTTTATTTTTATTGCTCTATCTCATCGCTATCCTATCTAGTTGACCCCTTGGTCTTGATCATAATAAATGAAACATGGTTATCATAGGTCTCTTGACATGGCTACTCTTTTGGAATACACACTTCATGCTATCTCACTTGTTGGCTTCATTTCTTATCCTACATGATATCTTTCTCATTACTTCCAATGCTTATCAAAAATATGCTTCATATGACTATTTCACCTCTTTCCCTAGCTTGGGTACTCTTGAGGAGTCAGTCCTTGAGGATCACTTTCACTTGCTTCACAGTCCTTTCTTATGCATCTTTGCTTATCCATCAGCTTGTTTCTCCATCATTTCCTATACCTTGCTAGACATTGGGAGAAAATTATGTGATCTTGCTTGAGAACTAGTGATCTCTAAAACCTTCTAAAAAATCCAAAAAATCATATATGATGTTGAAAAAATCCTAAAGATCAGAAAATGTCTTGAAAAAATAATCATCTTAGTGAAAACCTAGGAATAAGTGCTTTGATGTGTTACCAAAAAAATTAAAAATACAAAAAAAATGAAAAAAGTCCTCAAAAAATCTGTCAAGTGGTGAAAACTTGGAAATAGGTGCTACTTGAAACCCTCGCACCTATGTCTATCAATCTCAATCATCCACTTCACTACACATTTCCTGGCTTGAAATTGTTTCTTGTCCTCATCTCAGGGGCATACCTACTTAGCCTATTGAGGTATTCTTGTGCATTAGGGTTTCTTTGAAAACTCACAAAATAGTGTTTCTCAACACTACCCCCACCCACTTTGACATCAAGTGTTTCTCAAAACTTTTCAGATAGTTTACCTACAGTCGCCGATGTCATGATATTTCTCACTATCAGAATCAAGTCTTGAAGAAATGGCCAAGTGACTTACACACACACACTTTAACACTTAAACGATAGAGTTATGCTGACCTTTATCTACTTTGTGTGTTGTCTATGATGATTTCTTTTCCATGTGTTCCCTCCCTAATAGTCGGATGTCATTGACTAGAAGACTAGAGGCATGGTACATAGTTTCTTGATTTCTTCTTGTGGGTATACTTTGTTTTTCTATAGTGTTGTAAGCATTTATTCTTGTCCTATTCAACATTTTGACTTACAAATGTATCATCCTTGACTATTTTGCAAGACCACACTCAAGGTTTATCCTGGTGCTTATGCCTTGATACAAGTGTAATCTTGCTAAATTAAACTTAGGGAATCTAATCGCGTAGTTATCTTGACTTACATGTCTCTGATGTTTAGATTGGATTTCCACATACCTATCTGATATTGATCATATTCATATCCTCATAGTTATACTAGTGATGGTTGTATGATCTCATGATGTCCCTAATAAATGCTCAATGATGAAATTAAGAGTCTACATGTTATACACTTCTTGCTGGTAAACCACTTTGCATATTAGCTTGCATTTTACGTTCATTTTCTAGCTTAGTCTTGCATTCTTACATATGGGGAGAGCTCTCTCTTCATCTTTTTGCAGACATATCGGCTTTAAACTCCTTTGATATTATTATTATTATTATTATTTACTTTCTTCTTGTTCATGTCTTTTCACCTTCTTAATCTTTTGATTCATCTCTTTTCTATCTTATCATCACATTATATAAAGTTTTCACCTCTTAAATAATTTTGATGTCCTAGATTCATTTTCAGGATCGAAATCCAAATTTGAGTTCATTTTGATGGTCAACATTATCTTTTAAAATTACACCTTCTTCTAAGTAGTTAGCTGACCCTTTGATGTCTAATCTTTGAATCATTGCTGGGGCATCTTCATTTCTTCATGTCTTCATCATTTCTATGCTTCATATCTACTTCAATTCATCGTTTCATGTCTAAAATCACCTTTCTACTCATTTTGACCTAATTTTTATGCTATATCCTTCAAGGTCAACTCTAGTCAAACTGGGGCATTTTATTAGTTTCTTATAGTCATTCTTGCGTTCTAATCATCTATCTCTCATCTTGGACATTGCTATATTCTAATTTTCTCATGTCTAGCCAGTTTCTCCATCCCCTTACCTCATTTCAATTTCGATCCCGAGGAGGCAGAAATACTCTATCACTGATTGCTACAACTATCTATTTCTTAGGAGCATTTGTTTGATCTTCTCACTTGTTCTCGATCTATCTACTTTGCTAAGTGTTAGCATTCTTCTTGAATTCTAACATCATCTTTTCCTAGTGTTCAATACTACCACTATCAGGCTGTACATTTGGGACTTGCTATCTTTTTCTACATTTCATTCTTCAAAATCAGATATCTATATCTATCACCACCTACTTGGCTTTCTATTTTCTTTGACATAATGTGTTCCCAGATCGATCTCAAATTAGTCAAAGAGGGGCAAATGTAATCACCTAAAAATGGTCATCTAGACTATTAGCCCCTTTTTCAATATTTTGGCTAAATTAATTCAATCATTTACCTAGACCAAATTGCTAATAATCAATTTATTTTATTATAACCTATAGTTTGACAATGCTATCCTAAGTTCATTATTTGATTAAAAGAACATGTCCCCTTTTAATTAAATAAAAGACCCCATTCTTCTAACCCACTTAAAGTGCACAAATAAAGTCCTTTTTTTATTTTGCAATTAAAAGAAAAGGCTTGTGAGACTTTTGTCTTATATGACAAGTCAACTTATATTCTATTGGTTGATTTGTGTGTGCACATGGATCACTCCTCTTTTCAAATTCCACCGTTGATCATCCACCATCTTCATCTTGATCTCTACCGTCCATACAATTTTAAAAGGGAGAGAGCTTTCCCCCTCAAATAGATTCATCCATATTTTGAATATTGTTATGTTGTAGGTTTTCTAACAAGTTTCTTTGGAGCTTTGTGGAGAACTTCTCTTTCTTGTCTACATTCTCTCATCCATGGCATTCTAGCTTAGCTTAGCTTTTATTTTTACATGTAGTTTAAATCATATAGTCTAGTAGTTGGATTGTAACACTCTCATACATGTTTTAGCATAGCTGCATTTTTCATCTCCATTCTAGTTTAATCTTCCATCTTGCATTGCATACTTGAGGGATTCCTTGAACATATTTGCACTCTTGCTCTTGTCTCAAAGAACCTCTCGTTGCATGGTTTACTAGCAAGAAGCACATTTCTAAGGCTTGGCTGAGAGCCTTCATTCTTGAATACTAGCTTCTTGCACTCCATGGATAGGGAGCTCTAAGCTGGCATCCAAAAATTCTAACTCATGGAATCATTTAGATAGAATGGTTTAGAGTGTGACACAAATCAAGTGTACAGTAGCAATTGTAGAACTTGGTAGCAACTGAAATGCTTAGTTAACACTATTAATTGTACAATAACCTTGGAATATTCTTACAATCTAAATGAGTATATGTCACTAATAAAAAACATGACTAGAATGTCAACAATCTCCCCCTTTTGCATTAGTGACAAAAAGACTTATTAGTCAAAACTGAATTCAAGAATGTTCAAGAACATCTTTATCCATCACCTTATGTCTCCAAATCAGTAGAGTATACTTGTTTTGAAATATTTCAAAATTGGTTTTGTAAGAGATATATATTTCTATGCATGGTAATGCTCACCCATACATAATATACAATATACTATACATTTGATATATATACATTTTTCTCCTTCTTTATACGATATACATTTTCTCTATGTACACTCGAAAGTGTCCCACTCTAAACCTTTCTATCCAAATGATTTCATGAGTTCAAAATGCTTGGATTTCGGCTTAGAGCTCCCTATCCACAGAGTGCAAGAGAGTGTATTTCAAGTTCAAGGGCTCTCAGATGATTCTTAGAGATACTCTTCTTGCTAGTAAACCATGCAATGGGAGGTTCCAAAGATAAGATGCAAGAATGCAAATGTCCCAAGGAGTTCCTCAAGAATGCAATTCAAATGAAGATTAAGATAGAATTAGATGCAAAGTGGAGCTATGCTAAAACATGTATGAGAGTGTTACAATACCATTATTAAGCTATGTGAGATTAAGCTACATGTAAAAATGAAAGCTAAGCTAAGCTAGAATGCCATGATGCCATGGATGAGAGAATGTAGACAAGAAATAGAAGTTCTCCACAAAGCTCCAAAGAAACCTATTAGAAAACCTGCAACATAACAATATTCAAAATGAGGATGGATTTGAGGGGGAAAGCTCTCTCCCTTTTAAAGTCGTACAGATAGTAGAGATCAAGATGAAGATGGTGGATGATCAATGGTGGAATTCAAAAAGAGGAGTGATCCATGTGCACACACAAGTCAACCAATAGAATATAAGTTGACTTATCACATAAGACAAAAGTCTCACAAGCCTTTTCTTTTAATTGTAAAATAGAAAAAGGACTTTATGTGTGCACTTTAAGTGGGTTAGAAGAATGGGGTGCTTTATTTAATTAAAAGGGGACATGTTCTTTTAATCAAATAATGAACTTAGGATAGCATAGTCAAACTATAGGTTATAATCAAATAAATTGATTATTAGCAATTTGGCTTAGGTAAGTGATTAAATTAATTTAGCCAAAATGTTGAAAATGGGGCTAATAGTCTAGATGACCATTTTTAGGTGATTACATTTGCCCCTCTTTGACTAATGCATGATTGATCTGAGAACACATTATGTCAAAGAAAATAGAAAGCCAAGTAGGCGGTGATAGATATAGATATCTAATTTCAAAGAATGAAATGTAGAAAAAGATAGCAAGTCCTAAATGTACAGCCTGATAGTGGTAGTACTGAACACTAGGAAGATGATGTTAGGATTCGAAAAGAATTCTAACACCTAGCAAAGAAAATAGATCAAGAGTAAGTGATAAGGTCAAACAAATGCTCCTAAGAAATAGATAGCTGTAACAATCAACAATACAACATTTCTGCCCCCTCGAGATCGAAATCGAAATGAGGTAAGAGGAAGCAGAAACTAGCTAGACATGAGAAAATTGAGATATAGCAATGTCTGATATGATAGATAAATGATTAGAACCCAAGAATGACTATAAGAAACTGATAAAATGCCCTAGTTTGACTAGAGTTGACCTTGAAGGATATAGCATAAAATTAGGTCAAATCTAGTAGAAAGATGATTTAGATGTGAAAAGGTGACTAGAAGTAGATATGAAGTATGGAAATGATGAAGACATGAAGAAATGAAGATGCCCTAGTGATGATTTAGAGATTAGACCTCAAAAGGTCAGCTAACTACTTAGAAGAAAGTAGAATTTTAAAAGACAATTTTGACCATCAAGATGAACTCGAATTTGGATTTCGATCTCGAAAATGAATCTAGGATTTTGAAATTATTTAAGAGGTCAAAACTTTATATAATGTTATGATAAGATAGAAAAGAGATGAAGTGAAAGATTAAGAAGGTGAAAAGACATGAACAAGAAGAAAGTAAAGAAATATATAAAGGAGTTAGCTGATATGTCCACAAAAAGATGAAGAGAGAGCTCTCCCCATATACAAGAATGCAAGACTAAGCTAGAAAATGAACTTAAAATGCAAGCTAATATGCAAAGTGGTTTACTAGCAAGAAGTGCATAACATTTAGACTCTTAATTTCATCATTGAGCATTTATTAGGGACATCATGAGATCATACAACCATCACTAGTATAACTATGAGGATATGAATATGATCGATATCAGATAAGTATGTGGAAATCCAATCTAAGCATCAGAGACATGTAAGTCAAGACAACTATGCGATTAAATTCCCTAAGTTTAATTTAGCAAGATTACACCTGTATCAAGGCATAAGCGCTAGGATAAACCCCAAGTGCAGTCTTGTGAAACAGTCAAGGATGATACATTTATAAGTCAAAGTGTTGAATAGGACAAGCACGAATGCTTACAACACTATAGACAAACAAAGTATACCCACAAGTATAAATCAAGAAAACATGCCCCATGCCCCCAGTCTTCTAGTCAATGACATCCTCGAAAGACTATTAGGAAGGGAACACAATGCAAAGAAATCATCATAGACAGCACACAAAGTAGATAAAGATCAGCATAGCTCAGTTGTTTAAGTGTTAAAGTGTGTGTGTGTGTATGTCACTTGGCCATTTCTTCAAGACTTGATTCTAATAGTGAGAAATATCGTGACATCAGAGACTATAGGTAAACTATCTGAAAAGTGTTGAAAAACACTTGATGTTAAAGTGGAGGAAGTGTTGAGAAACACTATTTTGTGAGTTGTCTAAGAAACCCTAAGGCACAAGAATACCTCAATAGGCTAAGCAATTGTGCCCCCAAGACGAGGACAAGAAACAATTCCAAGCTAGGAAATGTGTAGCAAAATAGGTGATTGAGACTGATAGACATAGGTGCAAGGGTTTCAAGTAGCGCTTGTTTCCAAGTTTTCACCACTTGATAGATTTTCTTAGGACTTTTTTCAAATTTTTTTGTATTTTTGAATTTTTTACTTTTTTGGTGATACATCAAAGCACCTATTGCTAGGTTTTCACTAAGATGATCATTTTCTCATTTTTAGGATTTTTTAGAAGGTTTTTAGAGATTACTAGTTCTCAAGCAAGATCACATCATTTTCTCCCAATTTCTAGCAAGGTATAGGATATGATGGAGCAACGGGCCAATGGATAAGAAAAGATGGATGAAAAAGGAGTATGAAGCAAGTGAAAGTGATCCTCAAGGATTGACTCCTCAAGAGTACCCAAGCTAGGGAAAGAGGTGAAATAGTCATATGAAGCATGTTTTGGATAAGCAATGGAAGTAATGAGAAAGATAGCATGTAGGATAAGTGGTGAAGCCAAAAAGTGCGATAGAATATAAGATAAGCGATGGAAGCCAATGAGTAAGATAGCATGAAAGCATGCGATCCAAGAGAGTAGACATGTCAAAAGGCCTCTGAGAACCATGTTTTATTTATTATGATCAAGACCAAGGGGTCAACTAGATAGTATAGCAATGGGATAGAGCAATAAGAATAAAGCTCAAGATAGAGGCTATGAGTGAATGGGAGAGAACAATAGAAAATCTAGTGGATAAGATAGCTAATATGCAAAGATAGCTCAACATTGTCAAGATCAAAGAGAGAAGAGGGGATAGATGGATGATGGAAGAATTACGCATGATGCCTATTTGCCAAATTTTCATCATGGTACTTATCTAAGGTGCCACAAGAAGTAGTTTTCACCATAGGATAAATTTATTTCTCTTTACTTTTGCTACCAAGGTGCCACAAGAAGTGGTTTTCACCAAGGCACATTTTCATTTTTTTTCATTTTCATTTTTTTTTTTTTTGAATTTTTAGAAAGAGCTCAAGCTTTTTGAATGTAGATAGTGCTCCTATAAGAAAGATAAGTCATGATAAGACAAGACCATAGAAAGGTATGCTCAAAGATGCTGATAGGGTGATGAAAGAGAAATGGTAGTAGGAAGAATATATTGAGGATAAGAGCTCATGTATAGAAATTAAGTGTAAGCTTTAGAGGATTTCATGAGGGTAGATAAAATATTGGACAAGATCAACATTGACACACACCTTGAAGGGTATTGGAAAAATGGAGGAATAATGGATGAAATAGCTTGAGATTTAGATGTATGAGGTGGTAGAAAAGATTTGGAAAAAAGTGGAGTGGAAGGCTTTGGAATATTTTTAGGAAGATTTTTGGAAGAAGATGGAATGGAAGCCTTTGGAAGCTTGAATGTCAACTTTGAAGTATTTTCAATATTCAAGTCTTTTAAAAGAGACTTGGGAATCCACATAGCTTTAGATTTTCCTCGTTCTTTGGGTGCTTGAAGTTGCATTTCTTCAATGATGGATTTAGGAACCCACATTTTCTTTGATTTAGCTCTCTTAATAGTGGACCTTTGTAGTCTCTTTTGTGTATTTTCCTTCTTAGCATTCACATGTCGATTAGATGGGACATAGTGATCTTCATTTTTCAATGGATTCTTATGTTTATTCTCACTTCCAAAGGACTTGGGATTTGTGGATGAAAAAGGATGATATGACTGGTTTAGATGTATACATGGGTGAAAAGTCATCAAGGATGAGTTTCTTTGTTGATCTTGAGGTATGATGGGAGAGCTAGGAGTGAATGTAGGAGATGGAGGAACATAAGGCCCCAAAATGGACGGAAGGTTTGAATGTTGTAGCTTAGATGGATAAGGATAGATTTAGAAGATGCAAAGGGATAGTGGGAAGGGACATCAACATCTTTAGAGTGAGCAACGTGGTCAAAGCCATCAATAGACTCATGAGTAGCTTTGACAGGAGCAACATTTTTAATAGAAGCACTTGAAGCTTGAGCACAATTTTGAAGTGGATCTGGAGAAGTAGAACATGAGGCAATGCTTTGATCTTCACAAGTAGCTTTGGATAGCATATGAAGAGAACTTTTCTCATAATTTTTAGTAAGCTTAAGGGAGATAATGGAAGTGGTATCTTAATCATACTTGAGGGGTGGACAAGATATAGGATATGGAGGGGGGAAAATATTGAAAGAGATGAAAGGGTGCTTGATCTTGATCTTTCTTGACATTTATAGCTTTTTCTTTTTGAGAGTCCTCTTGACATGGAGCCACATCCAAGGACAAGGGAGAATGAAGAGTGAATGGAGTAGTGTTTAGATTAGGCATAGTACTACATGAAGGTTGAGGATGTTTAAGATTAGTAGCATGGAAAAGGTTTGTAGCCAAGTGAAGGTTAGCTTGAGTTTATTTTAGAGTTAGCCCTTGAGGATACACGTAGTCAATGTGGAAAGTATTAGGTTCTTTATTTGATGGAGACATGTTGGAAAGATTTGAAGTGTTGGGAGATGCACGGATGTTGGAAGAAGTGGAAGATGTAATAGAGCTGCTACTAGACATAGGTTCATTAATATAATCTTGCTCAAGAAAAGTATCCTCATCGCATGAATCATTAGAGGTATCAATAATTCCATTATCAATAAGATCTTGGATTTTGTGTTTTAGCTCAATGCAATCTGAAGTACTATGCTCATTATGTTGATGATAAGCACAATAGATATCCAAGAATGGGTTTCCATATGAGCTAGACTTTGGTAACATGATGATCTTATTGCTAAGAAGTTTTTGCAAAGTGTCATCATAAGAATCTTCCAAGGGAGCAAAAGTTCTATTAGAAGTATGTCTAGGATCTTCTTGTTGTTTCTCAAGTGAATAGAATGCATTCATGTCTTCATCATTATCTTGGTCAAAGATAGGTCCATCATGAAATTTTGGACTAGGCTCAAAGTAGGTATCACTTGCTTGTCCTCTAAAGAGGTCTTTAGATCTAGAAGATGAAGACATTTGATGTCTTGAAGTAGAGCATGTAGACCTAGAAGAAGAGGATGACCTCAAAGAAGGTGACTCACATGCATGTAAAGACCTTAAGGAAGATTCATGTAATGATGCAATCTTCTCCTCTAACCTTTTCTCAAGTTTAGACTTCATTTTTGTCATGCGCTTAGAGAAATGAAGGTAAGAAAGATCATTGGTCTCTTCTAGTTCTTTGTATTTTGCATATAGATCTTGAAACTCTTTAGTGACATGGAGGATATCATGATCATCTAGATTTGGTTGAAGTTTGGTAGCATAAGGTTTAGATCCCATAGTTTTAGATGCAAAGCCAAGCATAAAATAGTCTAGAAGATAACTTGATGTTGAAACTATAGGAGGTAGAGTGTTCACTTGCCAAGATATTAGAGAGAGATTAAAGTGACTTGTCAAACAATATGTCCAAGAAACTTACGACATCAATGACTCAAGTCAATAGCTAGGCAAGATTCCCAAATAGCCAAATAGATAGAGCAAGCGGGGTGACAAGTGAACAACTCTCCAACCCAAGAGTGTAGTCAAGAAATCAAGGCAACGATTGCAGCAAAAATATAACTAGCAAGTAGACATAGACCATAAAGATAGAAAGACCAAGAGAACCAAGACCAAAGAGCCACTTTAAACATGTTCAAGAACTAGAGACATAGAAAATAAAAATCAAATGATGGGACTCCCCTTAGCAAGCAACACAAGAAAAATGTTAAGACTTGATGCTTTGACTTGGTTGACAAAGTTTGACAATAGTTGATAGCATAGCAAGTTTGATGTTCAAAAAGCAATTTATTTCCAAGCAAGATAGTGACACATGAAGTAGTCTTCAAACAATCAAGCAAGCGACAAAGCAACCTTGCATGATACAAGCATATGTGAGGTCTTAAAAGAAATCCCTAGAACTATCGTCATGTGTATGTTCAAAAGATTTTCACAGGTCTAGCACATTCAAGAACACATCAAGCAATATCTACCTAGAAGTCATGGTTCATTACTCAACAACTTGGCCCACACTTGATGCTCCTTTGCCTCACACCAAGTGGTCTCCCACAAGAGATATTGGTTTTTTCATGGAAGTTCCATAAGCACAACCAAGGGAACGCATATGGTGAGTGTAAAATCTTGGGGTGATCCGGGTAATCCACTAGGATCGATCCTTGCACCAAGAAGTTGAGCGGCTAAAAAGGGTAGTTACTAACTTAAGGTGTTTAGATAGGGCTTCCATTCATAGTGTTCCTCTTGCTCCCAATTATGGGACACCTCATCTTGAAATGAGTAACCAATCTTGCAATCACAAGAGTACCTTAAGCATTCTTGCCTAGTGATCTCCCTATGGTCAAAATCCCATAAGCGATCACACTAGGCAAAGACAAACACTACGTCTATCAAAGTTTTGTGTCCTTGATAGCCTTGAGTTTATAGTGGGTTGGAAGAGCCAGGTAATTTTCTTGTCCCCACTTGGGTCGTTCCTCTCAGGTTGTCTAAGAGCAGGCCCTCTAAAAGATTCTAACTACACAAAGAGTGGATCAACTTTTGAAAGTCAAGATTTTTGATTCACCACAAGGGTGAAGAGCATAATCTCCTATTCCAATCATTTTCTCCCAAACACACCAAGAAGATTCAGTTACCCCTTGCTTTTGAAACCAAATGGAAAGTAAAGATTTCTGATTCACCACAAGGGTGAAGAGCATACTCTCCTATTACCAAAAGACTCCAATCAAAAGTTTTATGTGCCTATGGAAAATGAACAATTAGTCAATGCCACACATGAAAACAAAAAAGCAAGAATTTTTGGGTTTTTATGCTTTGGGCAGCCTTGCAAACAATGTTAGTAGCCCTTGCGCATTTGAAGCTTTGACATGCATTCTTTTTATGCAATGTTTCAATTTTTTTTCAAATATCCAAGTTATCTTCCAATCAAGTGTATGCAAAGAAAGGGCAAACTAATCACAAATGCTCTCATTTTTACTCTTTGCTTTTCACCTAGTCAACAAGATTAGACTTTTTTGCTATTATTTTGGATCCAAAGACATAAATAAAAAAAAGAGACCCCTACTAAAAATTAGAGAGATTTCCAAAAATGCAAGAAATTCAAAAGAATCTCTTTGTTTGTGCCCTAGAGACCAATTTTGTCAAAACAGGTCAGATTTATCAAATTGGGTTTTTGATCCCTAATATGACCTCAAAAGTCAAAAAAAAAAGATAATACCCCTCTTAGAATTCAAAAATATTTCTAAAAATGTAAGTTTTTCTGAAAAATGCGTTGATTTGCGATCAGAAATGACTTTTTATAAAAAAGAAAAAGAAAAAATCATAACTCTTACAAATCATGTCAAAATGCTTTGAAAATTGGACTGAGACATTTTGAACATATACCCAACTTGCAAAACAAATTTCAGAACCAAACACCAAGTGGTTTAAAAGATATGATAAAATCTTTAAACCAACTAGATTTTTGGCCTTCAAACCAATCTACTTATGGGTTGGCCTTAAAACCAAAGTGATAATTCTACAAAAGCACTTGATTAGATCCAATATGCTGCTATAAAAAAACCAAAGATAAGAAATGAAAGCAAATGGAGCTGGAAACTTGATTCATGCCCCACGGTGGGTGCCAAAAATGTACACTCGAAAATGTCCCACTCTAAACCTTTCTATCCAAATGATTCCATGAGTTCAAAATGCTTGGATTCTGGATTAGAGCTCCCTATCCATGGAGTGCAAGAGAGTGTATTTCAAGTTCAAGGGCTCTCAGATGAGCCTTAGACATACTCTTCTTGCTAGTAAACCATGCAATGGGAAGTTTCATAGACAAGATGCAAGAATGCAAATGTCCCAAGGAGTTCCTCAAGAATGCAATGCAAATGAAGATTAAGCTAGAATTACATGCAAAGTGGAGTTGTGCTAAAACATGTATGAGAGTGTTACAATACCATTATTAAGCTATGTGAGATTAAGTTACACGTAAAAATGAAAGCTAAGCTAAGCTAGAATGCCATGATTCCATGGATGAGAGAATGTAGACAAGAAATAGAAGTTCTCCACAAAGCTCCAAAGAAACCTATTAGAAAACCTGCAACATAACAATATTCAAAATGAGGATGGATTTGAGGGGGAAATCTCTCTCCCTTTTAAAGTTGTATGGACAGTAGAGATCAAGATGAAGATGGTGGATGATCAACGGTGGAATTTGAAAAGAGGAGTGATCCATGTGCACACACAAGTCAACCAATAGAATATAAGTTGACTTGTCACATAAGACAAAAGTCTCACAAGCCTTTTCTTTTAATTTTAAAATAGAAAAAGGACTTTATGTGTGCACTTTAAGTGGGTTAGAAGAATGGGGTGCTTTATTTAATTAAAAGGGGTCATGTTCTTTTAATCAAATAATGAACTTAGGATAGCATAGTCAAACTATAGGTTATAATCAAATAAATTGATTATTAGCAATTTGGCTTAGGTAAGTGATTAAATTAATTTAGCCAAAATGTTGAAAATGGGGCTAATAGTCTAGATGACCATTTTTAGGTGATTACACTCTATAATATTTCACTCTTTTCAATCTTCTTACATTGTCTCCCCCTTTTTTACATTAATGCCAAATATTTATGCAATATACTAGTAATGCCAAAATGCAACAAGAAATTTGAATGTACCTTCAAGATAAGTGCCAAAGTCTTGCCCAATTCTCTTGTAACACCTTACATGTGTGCAATGCAATCTACACTTCTACTACTCTATCATATAGTCTATAATGGAGAAGTTATTTTCATGGATAAGTGTTTTTGAATGTGCAATGTGCTTTTGCAGTGCATTTATGTTTGGGAGAATCATGTTATGAATATCTATCAATGTAGATCTTATTCTTGCCTCTTCTTTGAATAATTCTACCTGCATATCTATCAAAAATCTAATCTTATTGAAGTGGGTAAGGATTGAACTCAACTCAAGTTGCAATTGTTGTGCACTTTCCTTTAGTCCTCATCAATTTTTGACAATTTATCTCTTGTTTATTTTATGAAAATTGATGTACCACATAGTTTACCAAAAAGTAAAGATACATTGATACAGGAGGTCTTTAGAGAGCCTAAAATAGTAGATAATTATACTTGATGAATAACAATTTTTTGAGCAATAAATTCTAAAACTTTATTCTCAAACTTTTTCTCAATGTTATACAAAAATTTATCCTATCCATCCAAACCTTCATTATATTTATGGACTGCCTCTACTAATTGATACATAATTGGTTGAGAATTATCAACCTCTATGCCTAGAGCCACTGGTAAAATATTCTTAGTATCCTCAATTATTTTAAATTCCTTTTTTCTTTCCTCTCTAAGACTTTGTAGCTTGGCTTTCTTTTGAAGAAGTTCAACAAAAACATGCATCTAATCTAGATTTAAATTTTAGATGTCCCATTCAGGAATGATAATCTCCTCATCAAGATCTATACCTTCTTCCTTCTCTTTGCCTTTTTTTAAAAGATTTTTTGCTCAATTGAGGCTTGATCTCAACTATCCTTGCACTTATTACATGCATACTAAAAATGGAAACAATTGTAGATATGGTAGGACTCACTAAAAAAGTGGATACTGCACTCTTTGAAATACCAATAGAAGAAAAACCTAGTGTAGCCAAAACTAATGTAGAGGGAAGAACTTGTTTCTTAGTAGTTGGGGTGCTTGGCACTACTATCAATGAAGTACTAAGTTGGACAAGTGCAGAGATTGATTGAGTGCTTGTGTTTTTAGTGTTGGTCACAATCAATCCTATTGAAGCTTTCTCTAGGCTTGGTGTTTTCAATGTTTTTCTAGGAGAGTGAGGAAGTAAGGCTATGACTACTACAACAATCTTTAATGGGTTGGTCTTCTTAGTATCTTGTGCATCTTCCTTGATAGCTTCCTACCCCTATTCCTTTTCATCATCTATATTATCAAAATGAGTCACCTCTTCTTCATATTTCTCTTCATCTTTCTCCTAATCATCATTATCATCCTTATCACTTACACTAACTACAAAATCACTCAATTTGTGAAGAAGATAGAGATTCTTCCATGTGTTTGTGACATTCTTCACAACATGCTCATTGCCTTTCAATAGTATAAGACAAGTGTTGAATCTCAAAGTTAAATTTTCTTCATTTTCCCTCAAAGATTCCTTCACCTCCTTGTTATCCAAATTTGGCATGAGTTACCTCAAAGTTTACTCATATATATCTTTTGCAGTTTGCATGGCATGCTCCCATCTTGGCTTAATATTTTCCATCAAAGCATTAGGAATCTACTGAGCTAGCTGGTCAGGTGAGTACTTCCACTTGCCCATATTGGATATTAATATATCGTCTATTTTATTTTTTTCCTCTATAGTCCTAGTCTCATATTTCAATGCTTTGAAATTTTTAATGCTAGACCTTAATTCTAATTATTTTATTCTTTCCTCAAAGGTGGTTGGAGACCTCTTAAAGATTATGTCTCCTCCTTCTTTATCTACTTTCTTCCTGGATGATCTCCTTGTAAACATAATAGTAGATGTCTTTGTAGGCTTGATAATAATTAACTTACCTTTCTTCTTTAGTGGCTCTTCTTCCCCTAACTTTTCTTCATCTTCTGCTTCTTCATGCTCTCCTTTTCCTTTAGTTAACAGAAGAGTGGAACTGGTTTTCAATTTAGCAATCCTCTTCTTGCCCTTGTTAACTACCTAAGGGAGTTTGATTTCTAGTTCTATCTTGGCCTTTTCCTCATGAAAAGTTCCAAAGTAAGAAGCCTTAGGATCAATAGGCTCATTTATCAATGCCTCAATTATGTCTTTGTTTTCATCAATGTTCACCTCATATCCTAGAGTTTTACCCATGTTATTCTTAGCCTAACTGTTTGAATGTAAACTTTATCACTATCAACAATGAAACAAACATCATCTTTTTAATCCTCAACTAACTCCCTAGGGATCCTAAACTAACTTCCTAGGGATTCTAAATCTATTATTCATTTTCTCTTTAAATGCATCAAAATAGTTGTCCATCATGCTTGCATAATTCTCTCCCATTTCAGCAATATACTAATTAATCTGATATAAAACTAGTACATCTTTTCTCCAAACTACTGTACCTTTTGATGGGAATAATTTCTGAAAATAGAAAAATAAACAAGTCAAGAGTGAACTAAACTTACATGGATTATTCTTGGAAGTTCTAATACTCTCCATGTTCTTGTTGAACTAATTCAATAGTAACTTGGCAAGTTCAAGAGAAAGGTTATTTTTGACCACGTTGTATGCCAAATCAACTGCTTCATAAGATAAACTATTCAACTTGCTCAAACTATAAATTGTGTGGAAAATGACATGTATGTTGAACTAATTTCCATGTCAATAACACAACTTATCTTCATTCCCCTTCCATCCCACTTGGCAAGGGTTTTCTTCTCTAGTTTAACTCGACCTAAGGTTTTGGTTGTTTTTTCTTCTGCCAACATTGGAAGACCAATGATCATGTGGATCATCTTCTTAGTTATCAAAACTAGTTGTTCCACACACAACTAACCATTGTGCAGATGACTAATGATAAACCTTATCCATTTTACTTGGAAATCATGTGGCATGTGAGGAATGTGGGTTAAACTTTTTGTCTTGAGATGTTGATGCTTAGGTTTCAACACACCATCAATGCATAACTCCTTCAAACATTCATCCATTTCTAATGTTCTAATATCTTGAATAGCACATTTGAAATGCAAACAAATATCATTGACCAACAATACCTTAGGAGGAATTTGCGACTGTGCTCCACTCGGATCTAGGGTTTTTGCAACTACAAGAGTCAACTTGAAATTGGGTGCCTTCCATTCCATGCCTCAAACCAACATGTTTGAATCTCCTTTTGACTTGCTACTACTAGATGCCATCTTTTCTTGGTAGGTTTTGAGAGAATACAGAAAATTTTGGTAACAATTCACTCAAATCACTTGAATGATCTGAAGATTTCTCTGTACAAATAGCTCTCAAAAATTCATGATGAGAAATGAGTTTGATTTCACCCTCTCTATAAAATTTTTTCATAAATGACTAGTGCAAATGTTTTCTCAAGTGACAAAATTTCATCAACTTATTGAATGCTCAATAGAGTCTTCCATGACTTAGTAACCATATAAGACTTAGTTACTCCTAACCTTGCTCAATGGAGTCTATAACCTGACCTCACTCAATAAGGATAGTAACTTGGTAATAAATGTCATCCTCTTACTCAGTGATCTCTTTGCATCTTGAATGCTGATATGGATCTTTCATCCTTGTCAACTAGAACTAATATTAGATGTCTTCTTTAGTATACTAGTTCCAGTTCTCCTTTGAGAAATCAAGTGGAAATATAGGAGTCATGCAATTCTTGAATGACTTGATCATAATTGCTTGAACTTGCATTTTCAAAAAAATTTGGAACCCATTGTTTTCTAATCTACTTTTCGATGTTATTAGTTTTTTCCTTCTTTTCATCTTCAATTCTTCTAGTATTCATACAGTTATTGGCAAGATGACCAAGTTTTATACAAATGAAACATCTTCTAGTAGTATCTCTTTTCCTAATGTGATGTTTCTCACAATTCATTCCAATGTGTCCAAATTCTCCACAGTGATGATATCTACCCCAAGTCTTATAGTCCCAACCAAATATAGCTTTTACAATCTATTCTACTAGATTCAATATGTTAGTTTTGCATTCTGATGACTTGTGCACATGCTTCTTACATTTGTAAAATTTGCCTACAAATTATGGTTTCTTTTTGCATTCATTTGTTGTATGACCATGCTGATTACAATTGTAGTATTTTCTATTGAATTTTGATTTCCCATTGCTCCAACATTTTTTTGATGTATGACCTATCTTACCATAGTGAGTGCAAGTAGATTTTTTATTCTTTTGAGCTCCTTTCTTGGATGATTCACCTTCTTCTATATATCCAATTCTTGCTATTCCCTTTTGTCTATAATTATTTTGGACATTCAACTGATTGATGTCTGCTTGAGATTTTATCATTCTTTCATTGGTTTTCCTTTCAATGTTTAGATCATTCTACAATCTTTCATTCTCTAACCTTAGATTCATGATTTTTCATTTGCATTGGTGAGTTGATCAATGAAGTCTACTCACTGAAAGGATAGGTGTTGAATTTCATATTTTTTTTCCTTCTATCTCTTCTCTTATCTTGTTTCTCTCTTCCAAGACTTCACATAATCTTACTAAATAAATTTCTTGTTCTCTTCTTAATTTTATTACTTCTTCTTGAAGAGTACTATTATTTTCCAATAGTTCTTTGATTGCTTCATCAGCTTCATCTAAATTGCTTGAATGGATGTCTTCAATTCTTTCTTCAATATAGAGTGGATCATTCATCTGGATTGCAAGATCTTTTCTTCTTTTTAAGGATTGAGAAAGTTTTTATTTTCCTTTCTTGAGTTTTCCAATAGCCAATTCCAAATCTAGCTTCTCATTATCAATAGCATAGTCAAGTCTGAATACCTCTATTGCCTTTGATCTTTGCTCAAGATGTTAAAATTTTCTTTGAGAATCATAAAGCTCTGATACCAATTGTTGAAAATATTATGAAAGGCTAAGTTACTAAGAGGGAAGGGGTGAATCAGTAACTAATAAAACTTAATCCTCAATTAGCAATTAATCCTTCATATATATTCTAATCTAATTCCATGCATGAGAAATTAAAAACATTAAAGCATACATAACACTTTTGACACAAAATTTGGTAGTCCAAAAACCTTCCAAATAGAAAGTAAAACTAGGGTGGGGATGATACCCACAAGATTTAGTATTGTGGTATAAAATTGGCCTATTAAGGCTTACAATGATCACTTTTTATGATCTACCCTATTAGGAGCAATGAGGACTACTAGGTTCACCTTGCAAAAGGATTTACAAACATGCAATGAAGTACGTACTTGGTAAAGAGATTTACAAAAGACTATTAAGTCTACCTAGTTAAAGGATTTAACTGATCCACCTATTAGGATGAAGTAGTAGCTAATCTCTAATCTGCAACTTGGTTTTCTAAATGAGATTCCTCTAAGTGTGCAAATCACCTTGTTGTGATAGATAACGCTTTATTGCTCCTTATATTTATGTAGCTATTGTAATTTGCTCTACTATTCTTCTCTTATTATTACATTACTTCCATTCATTACACTGGATGTGATACAATACATTACATATATACCAATCCAATTACAAATATTACAAAGTTGTCCAAAGTGTAGAAACTTAGGTTATGAAGACTGACTCAGTGAGATTCTGAGACTTGACATCCATTGTCAATGCTTGAAATCATCATATACTTGGTAGACATAAAAGCTTGGTCTACACTAATCACTTCTAAGTAGTCTTGAGCTTGGTTTGCATTGGTGACTTAGTGAATACTATGAAACTTGGCATACAAACTGAATCACTTGATTCACACTACATAGCTCAATCAATGCTCTCACTATGAGCTCAGTATAAATTGAGTCCCTTGGTTAACACTGAGTAGCTTGGTTAGGATTGGACTCACATCACATCAACTACAAACTCAATAAGCACTACACAACTTTGTTTGCACTGGTAAACTTAGCATACAATGAGATGCTCAGTTTACAATGTTGATCATCACCATAGTAGTAACTACTTGGTACAAATTGAAATCTATCCAAAGGACTTGGTAGCAATTATAGAATTCAGTAGCAACTGAAATGCTTGGTTAACATTATTAACTATACAATAAGCTCGATATATGCTTACAATCTAAATAAGCGTATGTCACTAATAACAAACATGATTGGAATGTCAACAACATTATCTCATAATGATTTTTACATTAAAAAGAACTGAGGTAAAATTTTGTTATGAATGAGTCAAAACATATAATATCTTGTGGTATTTTGTTTACAACTTTATTAAACCCTTTATTAACTAAAATATTAAATTTTTGATATTTTTCTTGAGGCTTGCTAATTTATGTGAGGCAAAAGAAGTATTAGTATAAATGCCAAATTGCTCAATAAATAAATCAAAAAATTATTTCCAATTTATATAGATTAATCAAGAAGCCCTCTATATCATTCAATAACATCATTGGTTAATGAATGGACAAATAATTTCATAAAAAAATCTTCATTATGTTCTTCAAATTGTTTGACAATGTTCTTTAAATTAATCACATGTTTTTCAAGAGACTAATTTTCTTCTCTAGAAAATTTAGGTATAGTAGTTCTGAAATCATTTGATATAGGGTTTGGATAACCTACTATCCTAGTGAAATCTAACTATTTGTATCTTTTAATTACCATTGGGGCCCTTACTGCTTGATCTATGTGGTGAAAAAAATTTCTTCTTTGATTTCACCATATTATTTTGATTATTAGTATCGTCTTTTCTCTAGTCACCATCAAGCCTATCCTTTGACTCTTATTTTGATATGCCTCCCCATTTTTATTACACAAAGGATTCTTATGTATAGTATTGAATGAATAATTTCTATTTTATGAGGAGGAGTATATTTAGAGGACTCACCTTTTTCTTTCACTAATCTCTCTCTCATTCATTTTGGATCAATGATTTCATCCTTTTTGAGACCTCTTTCTAATAGTTCACTAGGAGCATTCATTAGTGTTGTTGGTGCTTTTCTTGGACAAAACAAAATCTAGAAAGCTTCTACAAGTTTTAGTGAATTTTCGTTAATCTTATCTTCATCATCTTATTAATGAGTTTGAGGTTGTTCCTAATTAAGGAATGAACCAATATTTTGAAATTGATTTTCCTCCCCTTGTTCATTATTGTTTTGATCACCAGTATATAACTCACTTTCTCTGTCAACAAAATTCTTATCCCCTATGAATGACATATCAATAGTTTTTTCCTTTTCTATTCCTCTTCTTGGGACTACATTCCATATTTTTTTTCTTGATGATTTGATCTTTGCCTCCACATAAATTTTAGGGATATATGTCTATTACATCTCTTCTTTTCAACCACTAATAGTTGATCATTCATGAACACATAAACTCATAAATTACAAATAAAGTCACCACCTCTTTTTAGAGGACCAATGGTTGGATCTTCTAAGCTTCCTCTATCCAACATAGTATGAAAACTTCTCTTTTGGTCTACGAATCTAGAATTCTTTGATAACTTCAAATTTTGAATCATGTGCAACTTCTCCAATAGAGTCACCAATCAATTGGTTCTCAAAATTGTTGGTGAATTCCTATAAGCCTTTCCTACTCAATGTTGGGAATATCAACATAATCTTGGCCAATGAAGAATATTGAACTACAATTAATTTAATCTCCACACTTTAGGATCTACAAAACCTAGGTGGTTGTACCTACATCAATGCTCCTTAAGGAAAGCTTAAATATTAGTAATGAAAACTTTATACCTGATTCTCTTGGGATGGAAAGTAATTCCTCAAGGAGAAATCAAATTTTAATATTTTGAATATATATAAATAATGGAGTGAAGTAGGGTATGTATATAGATGGGTAAGACAAAGAATATCACCTTCCACAAAAATATAATTTTCCTTAGAAATAATAAAAGATAAGTTATTTTCTATTGGGAGAATAGAGTCAATTACCATGTTTACTGCAAATGTCAAACTATTTAGAGAAGGAGCACTACCATCAATTGTTGGAAAGAAAAATTAGAGTCATGAAACCCTAGGTAATTGAGTTTAACTTCAATGAATGAAGACCAATTACATAAAATATTCATATACATATGTGTTTTTCTTATTAGGGCTTGGCCCAATTTCAATATATCAACAAAAATATGAATCCAATAGGATAATTAATAGATAACAATATTAATGATTAATTCCCAATCTTTGGAATAGAAATAAGGTATTTTTATTAAATTCAAAAGATAAGTACAATTGGGTTATGACTGGTTGCAATATCTATCCTATGCTACACATATAAGTTATCTATATTCTCTTTTAATGTTAAAATTATTTATATGAACCCATGTATCTATTCTAAGGTACATGTACCCTTTCTTATAGAAAATTAAAGGGTGCAAAAATCTTTGGACCTTTACAAAAGAAGCTAGCTAATAACTAATTGCAACTAGCCAAAATTGAGAATATAGATTAGAAAATTTTAAGAAAACTATAATTCTTGTATAATGTCAAGAATTTTATCAAAATGTTGGTTACCCTAAATATTGTGAAACTCTGTGAGAATGGCAAGAACTTCATCCATGTCTTACCAAATTTCTAACTAATGGGTACCACTAGAAAATCTCACATAACTAGTTCATAACTCCTAGGCATCCACATACATGCTATTAAGAATGTCCAACTAGTCTTCCTAAGATAGAGTCAAATATGGTTGCATGATAGGATTTGGGTCATCCTTTTTATTCTAATCTTGGATTGCTAATCCCATGGCAAAATAACCTTGAAACCTGCAAACAAAAAACACAAAAATTACACTACATGGATATTACTAGTGAATGATCTCATAATGTCCTTTTAACAATGGTCATGAGATGCATTAATTTTGACCAACTATTCACATTCACCAATATAAAGAAATTGTTACATTAATTCAGTGAGAAATTGAGACAAATGAAATATACTTAGTTATCTTGCATGCTTATCCTATCATGAGCTTGAAGAAAAAATTGCATATTTCCTCTTAACATCAATTTTTACGTTTACAACTCTAAAGAATTCTTCCTTGTTTGATGTCACAAAATCAAGATAATGTTTCTCACTATTCAAGAAATTGAAAGATTAGACTATTAGAAAATATTGAGTTACAAAATTGTGAAATTAGACCAATGAAATCATTTGATGCAAAATCATGAAATCAGACATGCTTCATGATTACTTCACTTCTGAAATAATGAAATCAAAACCTCTACTTTACCACTTATCTGATACTTTGAATTTTAGATCTTTGGTATCCTTCAAATTTTTCTTATCTAAAATAGTGTAAAATCACTAAATCATAACTCTACCTACTTCAAATCTCTGAAAACAAGAAATGACTTATTTTGAAGAACAATTTTCTTAAGCTCCATCACCATAAAAATATGCCTCTTGTGAACATTCCCATTTATAATTTGAATCTAGTGGGTTTAAAAACAACCACCCAAAACCATGGAGTTGTTTAATTTGATCATTTGTTCAAGAGAGAAATTTGTAAGGATTTCTATCACTGGTATTGTACAAAATGATCGCTCAACAATTGGTTTATGCCAAGCATTATGGATGATGCGTGGAAGATAAATAGTCTTGAGGATTAGAGAAAATAATTCATGTAGTTATCATGGAATTCCTTAATCTATTTAAAGAATAAAAAGGATTTCGATGGATGAGTTTCATATCATGGTGGATGAAATTATTCCTTTGTAAAATAGGTTTACTAGTTTTAGATAGATGATAAGGTTGTTACAAGAAAGAAGTGGTTGGTTCTTGTTTTAGTTATTCAATAAATCACACAATTTAATTAGCTCACCTATGCACAAATAAAAAAATAGGTAGAAGAAATCATGAAAAAGTAGTGAGGAGGATGTAGCTCATTTGGATTAATGCCTACAAATGATGATTTTTAACTTTCTAGTTGCATACGACAGTTTCTTATTTATATTCTTCTTAATTATAATTAAGATGAATCAGTTGCATTTATTTATTGGTTAGGGATAAATGTTATGGTTTGAATTTTTTTGTATCCTTTTATTTTATTTTAAAAGGATACTAAAACCATTCACTAGAGAGATAAAATATGTATGATAAGATATAAGATAAATGTTTTGGAATTTTGATAGGTATATGCACCTGATTCATGACTAAAATGTACTTCCTTTTTTGGAATCAATATAAAATACCCTAATTTTTCTATTCCAACTTGGAAAATCATAAGTTCAATTATTTTCTTTAGAATTGTTGATTAAGGATCAATTACTACTCTGTGAAAGATTGAATTTGGTATAAGTCTTGGATCATCAAAGTTGTGTAACAAATTATCTATGTATTCTTCATCTTATTGGTCTTCCTTGTTAAAATTTAATTTAATTAGACTAGGGTTCATACTTTTAATTTCTCTTTCATTCAACATAGAAATTGATGGTATAATGATACTATCTCCTAAGAGTTATATGTAAGCATCTAGTCGATGGACTATATTTTCCTAGGGTTGGATAAGGAAATTATTTGGAGTTATTGTTTTATAAGAGTTGATATACTTTGAAGTTTTTAGGAATTTCATTGCCTCAATCATCAACAATTCATAAAAGTTAGAGGCATACATACACAACCAATTTACGTTAAAGAAACCCAATTAATCAAGTTTATAGTTTGATTTTACTTAAGAACTTTTTGCCATCTTAAGAAGAATCACAAAGTTCTCTTTATATTATCTACTATAAAAAGCCTCTAACCAACAAATTAAAGTTTATGAATAGGTTCACCTACCTAGGTTTTGCAGAGCTTAAAGTGTAGGAGAATAGGATCATACTTGTTTAATTTTGTTCATTGGTCAAGTCTAATGGGAGATCCAACAATTGAGAGGGAACACTCATAGGATTTTGAATCTATTAGTTTTGGCACCAAAAAATTGGCAGCTCTTCTTGGGAGAATCTTATCATAATCAAATTATTCTTCTAGAAGGAAGAATTAAAAAGATATAGAGAGTAACATTTTCCTTGAGAGAGGTGGAAACTCTATTTGGAAAATAATCAATGACTCTACTGAGGGAGGAGACCCAAAAAGAAATGATAACTTTCATTTTGGAAAAGGGGGATAATTTTATTTCAAGATATATTAGCCATTTTAAAGAGAGAGAAAATTCCAGATGACATCAAGCCATTAGATATTAGGATATTTAATTATAATTATAATAAGTTGTTCCAAAATCTTTCAAAGCTTGTACCTAAATTTAATGGAGAATGGGATGAATTAGCACTTGATCACTTGGATACACACTACACATTCATAAATGAAACTTAGATATGTATTTAAGATTACGTGATAAAACTTTTTGTGATTATATTAATGGATAAAGCAAGGTAATAAATAAATCATCACCTATAAGAAGCATCTCATCTTGGAGGAAATTTAAGCAATGGTTTCTTCAAGTTTTTCATTATGTTGGTGAAGATGAAGAAAAGGTGTGCAATGAAGAAGATGAAAATCAAAATTACAATATGGAAGGTGAACCTTACACATCTCCCTTAAATGTATTCTTCAATTTGTAAAAATATGAAGGTGAATCTACAATACATTTGTTTATAAGTATACCAAAATTTTATTACAAGATTCATTTGGACATGAGACTTCCACATAGGGAATACTCGAGTAACTATATAAATTGAAAATCTTAGGTGATGTTGATTTGATGATTTTTATTGAAATTTTATAGAATGAAATGGTGGAGGAAGAGGAGGAATACATTGAGAAAGTTGTGGAAAGGGTACAAGAACAAAATTAAGTGTCAGATTTAGATAAAGAAGAAAGTTTGAGTTAGATTGAAAAATAATCCATCCATAATAAGACTTGTACATCAATAGATTTCAATGAATGTAACAATGAGGAATTAGATTCACTAAGTGTGGAAGAAATTTCAAATTTATTAGATATTGACTCACCAAAATAAATCAATTAATGAATCAATGCATATACATAAGGAGTTTGAGGAAAAATAAAACAAATCTCAAGGTCAATAAATATTTGATCATGATAGGTTTCTAAATGGTCTTGAAATTTTTAAAATTGTTTGGATAATAATGCTTCTAGAAATTGAGAAAAAAATTTGTCCAAATATGAATAATTTTAAAATCTATTTAGTGAGATGAATGTATCCATCCAAGTTGTGAAGATGAAGCAAGAATGCATAGAGTTCATAAGAAATAGGAAATTTCAAGAGATAACCCTAATGAAGATATTTGCAATGTTGATAAATCTTGTAAAACAAGATAATGAGATACATTTAATGATCTCTTGTATGATGAGCTACTAGAAAGATCACATGAAGGTATGCCTATATTTTCAATTCCATTTTTTAAAGAGAAATGTGTCAAAAAATAATATTTCATAGAAAATATACATCAAATACACAAAAAGAGATGTAATGTCCCCACTATTAGGGATAATTTGAGAAAATTAATTCCTACAAAATAATAGTTAGAATAACAACAATAATAAAACTAACTATATTACTCTACCCTCTAATTTAACCCCAATCTTAAGGATGTCTCCAAGTCAGGCTTCCTAGCTCATAGCTACCTTGTCATCTTCCTAGGAGTGTACCCCTTAAAATTATTCTTGGATAGGCATCCTCTATCCAAGGCTACTCACATATGCATATGTTGACAACTTCAAAATATTCTAGTAGGTCGATTATCGGCCATGGCAGACTATGGAGATCTTAAATATCTCACATGCTCCATGCTATGATATTGACACTCGGCCATGGCAGAAAATGGAGATCTTAAATATCTCTCATTCTCCATACTACAAGTAATATTGATTCTTGGCCATGGAAAATAATGGAGATCTTAAATATCTTACATGCTCCATGCTTCGAGTCTTATTAATATCGATGGTGTGAACTCCATGAGCTAACACAATATTATCCACAAGTATGGTTCATAAATAAATTCATAAACATAATTAAACAAATATAATTCATAAACATACATTTCATACCTTCTTCTTTTTCAAGAGTCACACCGTTTCATAATACAATTTTTTTGAAAGTCACAACACTTCATAGTTATAATCCTTCCAAAAAGTCACAACCCTTCATAACTAAAATCCTCTAGAAAAATTTCAATACTTTATAATCACAATATTTTTTAAAAGTCACAATTGTTCATAATTATGACCCTTTCAAAAGGTACACATCATTTCAATATCATTGATAAGGTAAGTTACTTCCTTATTTTCTTCATATTACTTTCCTCTTCCATTTTCCCTTTTTGAACTCCTCTCTTCCTTTTTTCCCCTCTCTAAAATAAACTCTCCTCCCTTTTATATCTTAAATTTAAGAAGTCATGTCTATTTTTTAAATCTCTCTTGACTTTTCATTAGATTTAGTTAAGTTATATTACTCTATGTTATATTATTTTTTAGATTATGGTAAAAACTAGTTTTGAAGGGACCCTAAAACCCTTTAACAAAAGTAGAAAAGATAAAGCATTAAAGTCCACTAGGTTTTACAAGGACCTAAAACCTACTAAGAAACAACATCAAAATCATAGGGACGTAAAACCACAAAATATTCAATAAAAGTACCCAAGTTTTACAAGGACCTAGAACCTAGTTTAAAGACTAGACAAGAACTAGTAAACAGGACCAAAAACAAAAACCATTAGCTGCAACTAGCAAAAAGGACCAAAAGCTAGGACAAAAAACCAAAGATCAAAACCCAAAGAGAGATGCTACTCTAGCTCTTTTATCATTTTGACAACTTCTTTTCCAATCTCTGTAGTGTCTTGAATGGAATTAGCAATAGTAGCCTCCTGAGCCTGCTTCCTAGAACTCTGCCTAGTTAGCTTACTTGAACCCCTTGGTGATATGATCTCTTCATTTGTGAATTTTCTGAGACTGGCGGTAGTAGCACAGATACTCTTATATGTTATATTATTTATTTACTTACTTATTTGTGTTTATTATTATTTATTATGAAATTATATTTAGAAAGTTAACATTCTTTCTACAATATTGTCTCTTGTATTTAATTTTATTTCTTTATTTACTTTTTGAAAAATTATTATTTTTCAATTATTTAAAATATCATACTAAATATTTTTTTATTAATAATATAGATTAAATAATTATTATTTCCTAGTTTTATAAATAAAATTTTATTATCATTATTTATTTAATAATATTTTCTTATCTAATTATTATTAAAATTTAATCTCAAAATGGGGATATGACAAGAGACATTACAATTAAAAATGATAAAATATTTATATAAAATACCCTTGAAAATGATACATAGAGAATATGAAATATTTTGGGAATTCAAGGACATAATACAATGTGATGCAAATGAACCTTATAAAAGTTTGATGAAGCCCATTTTGCAAACTATGGTCCAAAACGCAAATACTTCAAAAGGAACATATTATAAGGAAAATTTGCCAAATATCTTCCTCTAATGAATACTACATAGTTAGAAAATGGGTTACATGGCGAAAGAAATGATCAAGATCATGACATTAGAAATTTCAAACATATTCATGAAAACCACATTCAAATGAAATCTACATTTGGTTGTAAAGGTAATTTAAAATATTTTTCAAAAGAAAAAAAGCATAATAAATTTTTAGGGTTTTCAAACAAACATAAAGCCTATTGGAAAAATAATTGTAAAAGTAAAGATTTTGAATCCAAATATAATGGAAACCATGGACATCTATTTACAATGAAATGGAAGGGAAGTTTTCATATAGATGACAATTATCATGACAAAGGAAAGAGAAACAATATGGAAAATTGTGTAAGCATCTTGGAATCTGGTACTTTTTTCAAAAGGACCACATTAGTACATGATCATAACAAAATCTTTGATAGAGGGAAGAAATAATTTTTATTTTTGGGGCACTAGGGGCCACCCAATTATATTGTCACAACACATTGAGGAAATATGGTTTGCTCCTCTAGAGATAATTGGAATCTTTCTATCTTATAAGAAGCATACATCCCCAAAAAGAGCCACTGGTGGATACTATAAATTTTTCCAAAATGGGGGGGGGGGGGGGGGAGGTATATCATTTAGAGATAATAAAAAATTAACTAAATTCACTTAAGATATAGCATAAAGGGAAGTTTTCACAATTTTTAGTCATGAGATATTTTGTTGTTTCACAAGGAAGAAGATAATAGTAAGTGATGGAAAGCAATTTGAAAAGGAAGTAAAGAAGAATCAAGTTTGTTTTGATATAGTTCCTAGAGGACCAAGTGTTGGTAGTAACGATCGAGCATTAGAAGCTAGTAATGGTAGAGTAACAATAGATAGTGGTAGTTGAGTACTAGAAGAAATTATAGAATTGCTAAATGAGTATAAGGATATTATTTCTAAGGATATTCCTAATGATTTATTGCTAGTAAGAAGTATAATTCATTGTATGGATCTAATTATTAGAGAAAGTTTTTTGAAAAAAGAACCATATAGATTGACACCTACAAAGAATGAAGAACTTAACAAACAAGTGCATGAGTTGTTGCACAAAGGTTTGATCAAAGAAAGTTTGAGTCCATGTGTTGTACCTATTGCATTACTACCTAAAAAGAATAAAGAATAGAGAATGTGTACTAATTCTAGAGATATTAAAAAAATCATACTGAAATATAGGTTTTGTATGTCAAGGATGGATGACATAATGGATTGTGTGAGTGGAGCAAAGTATTTTAGCAAGATTAATTTGAAGAGTGGCTATCATCATATTAGAATTAGAGAAGGTGATGAATGGAAGACTACTATCAAAACAAAAGATGGTTTTTATGAATGGTTTCTTATCTCTTTGGTTTGACTAATGCACCTAATGCCTTCATGAGGTTGATGAATGAAGTTCTAAAAATATTCTTGTGTAATTTTGTGATTGTTTATTTAGATGGCATTCTAATATTTAGTAAGACCAAGGAAGAGCATCTTGAACATATTAGAAAAGTATTGAAAAGGTTGAAAGAGGAAAAGTTGTCGACTAATCTGAAAAATTATTCTTTTATCCAAGAAGAGATTATGTATTTGGGATTTTTTATTTAGTTGATGGTTTAAAGATGGATCTTGAGAAGGTTAATGCAGTTTTGGAGTGGCCTATACCTAAGAATGTGGATGAGGTAAGATCATTTCATTATTTGGCTAGTTTCTACAGAAAATCCATAAGAAATTTCAATTCTATTTGTAATGCTATGACTGAGACAGTGAGAGGAGCTAAAAAGGAATTCAAGTGGACACATGGAGCTAATAAGAGTTTTGAGACATTGAAACAAAAGGTTGTTGAATTACCTATATTGGCTTTACCTAATTTCAACAAAGTATTTCAAGTTGAATGTGATGCAAGTGGTAATGCAATAGGAGTTGTATTAAGTCAAGAAGGTAAACCTATTGCTTTCTTTAGTGAGAAGTTGAATGATGTTAAAAGGAAGTATTCAATGTATGATCAAAAAATTTGTGTTGTTGTCAAAGCATTAAAGAAGTGGAGACATTATTTGATTCCTAAGGAGTTTTTGTTTGTATACTAATCATAAAGCTTTACAATACTTGGGAAGTCAACATAAATTGAATTAGAGACATATGAAGTGGGTTGAGTATTTGTAGAGTTTTACATTTGTAATTAAGCATAAAAATAGAGTTACTAATAGAGTTTCTTATGCATTAAGTAGAAGACATTCTTTGTTGAGTGAAATGAAGGTTGAAGTTCTTGGTTTTGATGAAATGAAAGAGTTGTATGATGTTGCTCCTAATTTTTTTGACGTTTGGAAAGAGTGCAGAGCATCAAATCTGACAAATCACATAAGTAATTATGATGAGAATTTCATTCAAGAAGGTATGTTTTTTAAAGGTATTCAATTGTGTATTCCTAGAAGTTCTATGAGGTTGAATGTGATTAAGGAAAAGCATAGTGGTGGATTGGCTAGACATTTTTTGAATTGATAAGATATTGAGTTTTTTGAAAGAGAATTATTATTGGCCACAAACATATAAGGATGTTCAGAAATTTTTAAAGAGTTGTGGAGTTAGTCACATTGCGAAAGGAGTGAGTCAAAATACTAGTTTGTATACACCTATTACTATTCCTAAAAAACCTTGGAGTGAAATCAGTATGGATTTTGTTCTTGGATTACCTAAGATAGTGAAAGGGTATGATTCCATATTTTTTGTAGTGGATAGATTTTCCAAGATGGCTCATTTCACACCATGTAAGAAAACATCAAATGCTAAGCATGTTGTTGAACTTTTCTTTTAAGAGATTGGGAGATTGCATGGATTACCAAGAAGTATTATTTCTGACAGAGACAATAAGTTTGTTGGTTATTTTTGGAAGACATTTTGGAATAAGATGAGTATTGAGTTGAAGTTTAGTTTTACATTTCATCCACAAATAGATGGACAGACAGAAGTTGTGAATAGAAGCTTGGGTAATTTGCTGAGATGTTTAGTTGGAAATAAGCCAAGTAATTTGGAGATGGTATTGGCACAAGATCAATTTTCATATAATAATTCCATGAAAAGGAGTACATGGAAGACACCTTTCAAGATTATTACCAAAATGAAGCCTAGAGGAGTAATAGATTTGAGGAATGTTTCTCGTGAGGAGAAGAGAAGTGTTGCATGAGAAGAATTTTTTGATTTTATGAAATCTTTGCATAAGGAAGTGAAGTTGAGGATATAACAAAGTAATCAGAAGTAAAAGGAGAATGCTGATTAGTCTAGAAGACATCATATTCAAGTTAGTGATGAGGTGATGGTTCATTTGAAGAAAGGAAGATTTCATGTTAGAACATACAATAACTTGAAGATGAAATTTGGACCTTGTAAGATCTTGAAGAAGTTTGATAGTGGAAATGCTTATGAAATTGAGTTACCTGATGACATGGATATATCTCCTATATTCAATGTTGTTGATTTATTCAAGTATCATGAGTCAGATGATGAAATTATTGTATTAGAGGATTATCCTAAGAAGCAAATTGAAGAAGTTGAATAGATATTGGATCAAAGAGTTGGTAAGAGCACAAGTGGAAAAGATTATTATGAATATCTGGCGAAGTGGAAGAATAGACCTATGAAAGATGCTTTATAGATTTATCAATCTAACTTGGATTTAGCTCAAGTTGTGATATCTCAATGATTTAGGAGAACCATTTCTTCCAACCTTGGTTGTTTGATGCAGGAGCATCTTCAATTTTGTTTCTATCTTGCATGTTTTTGGTTCTTTCCTAGTTTTATCGAATTGCAATGTCTTTCATTGTGAGGTTTTAGTAGTTTCTAAGCATTGGAGACATAATGAGGAACCTTTTCCTATGTGCACAAATATATTGGAGTTATCATGTTAAGTTTTGAGCCATTTTTAACTTGTTATCGAAGCTATATTTTTCTGGTTTTTGGGTGCCTGTTGCAGGCCATGTAACTAATTTTTCACGAAGGGTTAGAGGATGATAACTTTAGGGATTGAAGAGGGACAAGATTTATTCCCTTTTTCAAAGGCACAAGTCCTAGTTCCTTATAAATTGGTAGATATGGAAATTATTCTAGAGTATCAATTTTTGATAGATTGCATGATGGGTTTATGTACATGACTTTCATGATGGATGCACACTTATCCTTGGTGAATTAGCCTGTGTGCCTTAAAATGGTTGTAGAGGACCTAAATTAATACCTATGGTTTGAAGAACAAGTTTTAATTCAATCCAGCTAAGAGATATCATGATTTTTCTCGGGTATCAATTTTGGAAATTTAATTTTTGTTGGAGGCCAACTTGCAGCTCTTCAAGTATTTAATGTTAGGTTTATTTTCATGATGGGTATTTAATATTTTTTGAGAGTTGAATTGTGAATTTTCTATTTTCTACAATCTTTTGTAAGTCATTTTGGCAAGTATTTAAGGGGATATTTGGTAGAGTCTCAGGTAGATAATTTTGATGGAGGATGATAGAAGGAGGATAGGAAATTGAAACGATATGTGTTTTGAAATCCAAACTTAAAGTTGGATCTTGGATTTCGAATGTATTTTTTATCTAGTTGTAACCCAGAAGGCCTTATAGTTGGGCATGTATGATGATATTTTTATGAATTAATAAAGAATATTGTTCTCTCTCTCTATGGTTTTGTTCTCTTTTGTGTTTGCTTCCATTGTATTAACTCTTGCATGGTGGTTTGGGTAGCTGAGTGTGCCAATTGGCCTTAGTTACTTGTACCTCCTTGCATCAAAGATATACAAGATCAAAGGTTTTCTTGGAATAAGTGGCATCAAAAGTGGAGGTTTACCCAAGTACCCTTTGATTTGGTCTAGACTTTGTTGATGTTCATCGTTCTAGACATGAGTAGAGCCTTTATGCAAATTATTGTTAAAAGATTGAGCTTTATCAGCTAAATAAGAAATAAATCTTGTTATGGATTGTAGATGTCCTTGCAAACTTCTAAATTGACTGATATTTCTTGGAGAAGGAATTTCCATGATAGCTTGGACCTTTTTAGGATCAACCTCAATATCCTTTATTGAAATAATGTAGCCTAGCAATTTTCCAAATGTGACACCAAAGGCACACTTTTTGGGGTTCAGCCTAAGTTGAAATTGTTCCATGTGATCCAATATCAGACTAAGGTCTTCAAGATGTGTGTCTCATTTTCTTGATTTCACCAATGTGTCATCAACATAGTTTTCCATGTTTTTATGTATCATATCATGGAAGATGGTGCTCATTTCTCTTTGATAGGTAGCACCAACATTTTTTAACCGAAAAGGCATGACATTACAACAGTAAGTACCCCATGCACATGTAAAGGTTGTCTTCTCTTGATCAACTAGAGCTATCTTAATTTGGTTATATCCAAAAAATCCATCCATGAGGGAGTACATTGCATAACCTACAGTCATGTCTACTATCATATCGTTGTTTGGTAGTGGAAAGTTAGCTTTGGGGCATGCTTTGTTAAGGCCTCTAAAATTAGTACAAACTAGGATAGATTTATCATGTTTAGAGATAGGTATGATGTTGGAAATCCATTTTTCATAGCCAATAGCTCTAATAAAGTTTGCACTCAAGAGTTTTTCTAACTCTGCTTTGACCATTAGGGCTACATGTGGATGCATCTTTCTTAATTTTTGTTTAACAAGCTTGATATCAGGAGAGATAGACAAATGATGCATGATGAGATGTATGTCAAGTCCTAGCATATCTAAGTATGTCTAGGTGAAATTGATCTTCTTGTCTTGAAATAATTTGGCAAACTGTTCTTTTTCCTTAGTTGACAGTGATTGAGCCACATGAATAATTTTAGGAGATTCCTCTATCCCCAAGTTCATAGTTTGTGTTAGTTCAATGAGAACCGATTATCTATCTTGAAAATAGCTTGGAAAACTACCAAGTACCTCATATGCAGGTGCCTCAGGGAGGTTTTCACCATTAGATACATCTTTATTTTTACTATTTTTAGGTTTAGATACCACCAAAATGTGGTTTTCATCATCTGACCATTTATTTTTTCTTTTAATTTTATGATTAAGGTACTTGATAACTAATTTTCTCATATGAACCATGGGTTTGCTAGTGGCAGAAGTGATGGGTTCAATGGCATTTAGGTAACAAGCAATCTCATAGTCATTTTGAAAAGACTATATATTAGATTATTGATTTTAAATGGGCCAATCTATGAGATCACGGTGGATCAATGAGAGTGAGGTGGAAGTGTTAAGGTTGTTCATGCAAAAAGAGTCATCTCTAGTGAAATGCAAAGTTGAGCCTATAGTGAATGTTGTAAAGGAGTCTAGATCAAGAATAGACCTGGAGGGACTAGCATGATCCACTAAAGCATTTTGTGAGCCAAATTCATCTAATCCTATATTAGACTCTTTGACTACATTCAATTGGGTTGCATAGGCATGAATAACATCCACTCCTAGTTCACAAGAGGCATCTGATAAGCTTTCCCATTCATACTTGTGAGAATCTATACTCTGATCTCTAGAAATTAGATGAGTGATATTCTATCTAATCCATTCTTTATTCATGTCTTCATAGCTAGATTCTTCTTTCTCTAGTTGTTGAGAAGTGAAGCTTCAGCATCATTATTGGTAATTAGTATTTCTTCTCCCCAAAGGAGATAAGTTATAGGCATAAAGTCCTCATCTTGCGAAGTGGAAACAATAAAGGGAGGATTATCATCCTCTAATTTACTAGATATGGGTGCACTTTGATCAAATGTTGGTATGTCATAAAACCTAGGCCACTAGTATCTCAAGTATCATGACCTAGAGTATGACTTAAAGATTCAGCTAGAGCTTTTTTATTACTAGTTAAGGACTCATGGCCCTAATAGCCCAGTTTAAAAGCATTTTATATCCTTTACTATAATGTTTAGGAGATATTGGAGTAGTGACTGTAATGTCTTCCTCATCTTCCTCTTCCCTATAGATCCAATCTTTAATTTCTTGTTCTTCTTTCTCTGCTTCTAGGAGAACTGAGTACTACACAAAAGTGCCAAAGAGAGTCATGGAAAAAGTAGAAGGCTTCTTTTTGGTAGACAGCTTCCCATAAGACTAAAGGGAAATAGGTAGAGTAGCAATGAGTCTAGAGTGTATTCACCCATACCAAGGCTCATCATTTTCAATTTATGTTCACACTTTGTGAAGGATGATGTTAGCTCATAAGAAGAGTGATTATATAGAACCAATGTTTCTCTAGTAGATAATGTGTTGACAGACATTAAGTTGTCACTGGGGACAGCTATTTTAGTACCATTAAAAGGGAACTTGATGCACTGATGGTATGTAGAGGGTCCTACTTTCATGTCATGAATCCATGGTCATCCCAAAAACAAATTGTATGCAAGTGGTATGTTTAGGACTTGAAAAATGGCATCCTTTTGAATTAGACTAACTCTAATTGGAAGCACAATCAGGCCTTTGGAAGGTCTTTCAACCTCATCATAGGCTTTTATAGTGATCTTGAGTCTAGGGTTGATGGCAAACTTAGATATGCCCAACTGTTGGATCACATTAAATGAAATTATGTTTAACCCTGCATCATTGTCTATCAAGACTTGATGAAAACGAGTACAAAAGATTTTGACTTTGACATGGAAGCAAGGTTTTGGGCAAGACTGACAGCTCAGTCATCTTCTTCAAAAAAGGTGAGATAGTGAGGTGAAGAGATATGGTTCACCATAGATTGGAATCATTCAGCATCAATATTTGTGGGAATGTTGGTAGAATGTAAAGCTTTTTCAAAAAATATTTTTGTGCAAAGGAGATGATTCTAACAACTCAAAAATGGAAATTTGAGCTGGGGTATGCTACAGTTGGCTGACAAGGTCATAGTTGGAGATCCTAAAAGTAGTTGGTTATTTAGAAAATGAAGCAATCTTAGGATCATGAGCAACTTTTAGGACAACCTTAGATTGCCCCTAGTGATGGCATTAAGTGGTTCACTATGAGAAGAGGAAGATCTAACCACTCGAAGTACCACCTTAGGTCTGGTATCATTATGGTGGTGAGGATCTCATATTTTTAGGACAACCTTAGGTCTATCATCCTCAGTAGCATAATTGGGTCACTTCTCATCATTAGGACTAGAAATGCAAAGATATTCAATGGGCTCAAACACACTAATGAAGTTTTCTATGTCAGCATAGGCATAACTGATCTTGGCATCATGATTTTTTTTAGTAGCTTTTGAGGTTTCACCTTTCTCATATTCTGGGAAGGGTTGTTTAAAAGCTTTGTAGTTAGCATTTTTAATGAGGCCATCTGTGACAACTTTACCAACCTCAATGAGATCTTGAATTATGTCTTTGAGCTTGAAATAGTTTGTTATGTTGTGACCCTTGCTTCAATGATAACTACAAATATGATCCTCTCTCCACCATTAGGGTTTGATAGGTGGTTCATATAGACCACTTCATAAGGCTCAACCGTTGGTGTATAAAGACATCATTTTTTGGTAAACTTAGAGCTCGTGTCAAATACTTGTGGTTTGAAACCTTCTTGTTGTTTTGTAGTATAGATAGCATCAGAAAGGTTAAACATAGGTTACTTGGTCTTAGGAGTGTCCATTATTCCATCATTGACAACATACTTTTTTTTATTCCAAAGTTTCCCTTTGTCTTTACCTTTTCCATTGTAATTCTTGTCTTTGTTTATAACAATGTCACCCTTTTTCATAGCAACATCCTCAATGCAATATGAACTCTCAACCATGGCGTTAAATGATGTAAATAACTATTTTCTTAGGTCAAAGTATATCGCAGGTACAATTCTATTAACAAAAATGTCAAATTTTTTAGCCTTGGCTACTTGCTAAGGGTACTGAGATTTTAAGGATCTCCATTGTTGAATGTATGTTGCAAAAATTTCTACTACTTTTTGTTTGATGTTGCATAATTCTAGCATAGTTACAAGATGTTGAATGTTGTAGGAGTGTTGTTGGATAAAGCATTGTGAAAGTTCATCAAATGTTTTAAGAGCGGGACTCAATTTTGTGAACCATTCCATAGCTTTCCCTCTTAGACTTCTAGGAAACAAAGGCATAAGATAGGAGTCTTCATGCATGAAATTTGTGCTAATAGCATATAAATTCCTTGCATGATCATAAGGGTCACCATTTCCATCATATTTATCATACTTATGGACCTCTATATCCTTGCGAAATGGAGGCATGTTTAAACTCCTATCAAATGGAAGAGCGCATATTGATTCAAGAAATGAGATTTTTGGTGGCTCTTTTGAAGTTTATAATTGTGCAAATTGTTTCCTCAATTCTTTTATTTCTTCCCTTAATATTTCAGCCTTGGTGGGCTCTCATTTTTGGATTATGCATTCAACATCAAAACCTTAAAGTACTTTACATCCCCTTGTTGCCATGTATCGGAAGTATTGGTCTTCATTTTCCTCTAAAGCTCTAACAATCAATTTTTGAGAAAAATCGTCTTGTTGGAATCTTATAACATCTTTTCTAGTTACTTTGTCATCACTTTCATGATGGGATTGTCTATGTGGTGAAGGGCGTGTGCCCATAGTGACTCTAGGAGTCTTTGGAGGCATGTTGTTGCCATCACTACAATCAAAAGGATTTCAAGTCAGTCCACCTATTTCCTTCATGGCGGGCATAATTATCAATTTTAGCCCATTGATGTTATTTTTCACTAGCATACTTTGCTTCTAGAATCTTTTGATTTTCATGTGCTTGTTCTTCTAAGCGACATTAGACTTCATTGGGGTTCACCATGGTGACCAAACTATTTTCACCCTTAGGTGTCTCAAAGGGTGTACCAAATAGATTTTTAAAGTTGTAAAGTAGATTATCATAAACATTGGCTATTTGTGTTCGAGTAGATTTAGGTTCCTCTACACAAGGTTGTTTATGAGGGCACCTAGGTGGTGTCTCCAATTGCTTGAAAACAAAAAGGGGTATACTATCATTACCAACTTGAAATCTAGTTGTAATCAGCATATAAGGATTCATCTTTACTTAATAGGATAAGAAAAGTGTTTCAAATTTAAAGCTCTTACAATAAAGATTAGTCACTTTTCAAAGTATAATAGATGTCTTGTCAAATATTTCTCAATAACTTGTAGCACTGGTTACTCAAGCTAAGTGAGTAAGCAAGAAGCTCAATAGCAAGTAGCTAGTATAGAATGGTAATCGGATTTTGACAAAGGATTCATCACTGATGCTTTAAGACTTACATAATTAACTAAACCCATCTTTTCAACTTCAAATAGCACCTAAAAAATAGATGTGCAACTAGGACTAGGAAGGACTAGGGTGACAAGACCTTAGATCACAAAAAGTTAAACACAAACACTATTTTGGTAGCAACTAGTCTCAAGCAATATTTTCTCAAAACTCAGGCGATAGAAGGACAACACAATATGTTGTGTGATATAGTTTGTAATAATTAGGAAATAATTTTCTCTTGGGTGACAATAGCATAGAGCGAGGTGATAGATATCAGTTAGTAGGGCAATAGAGTTTTTAACAACAAGGAGTACAAAATTTTGATATTGTTTGTCATTCGATATTTATCTAGAGAATAGGTGATAAAGTGCTAGTTTTGTTCAAAAAGAAAAGTTTTTACTCCAAAAGTTATGCTTCAATTTGATAATTAGGTAGTTTTTAGATTAATCAGTGTGAGATTTTAGTTTATGTCAATTAATAGCAAGGTTTGCAAATAGTAGGGATTTTTAACATGTCTCAAACAATTGAACAAGGCTAAAAACAACCTTGACAACATGCATTCATGATATCAAAATAGCATTCCTACCAATGTTACCAAGATGTTTAATTTGTAAGAATATTAACACTAGTCAACACATTCAAAAATAGTAGCCAAGCAATCTACCTTAGAGTCATAGTTCATTACTCAACAACTTGGTCCATGCTTGATGCTCCTTTGCCTCACACCAAGTGGTTACCCACAAGAGATTTTGGTTTTGTCATGGAAGTGCCATAAGCACAACCAAATGAATACATATGGTGAGTGCAAAATCTTGGGGCGATCTAGGTAGTCCACTAGGATCGATCCTTGCACCAAGAAGTTGAGTAGCAAAATAGGGTAGATACTAACCTAGGGTGTTTAGAAAGCTCTTTCATTCATAATATTCCTCTTGCACCCAATTAAGGGATACCCCACCTTGCAATGGGTAATAGACCTCATGGTCACAAGAGTACCTCAAATTTTCTTTCTTAGTGATCTCCTTTGGTCAAAATCCCATAAGCAATCACACTAAGTGAAGACAAACACTACATCTACCAAGGTTTTGTGTCCTTGATAGCCTTGACTTTATAATGGGTTGGAAGAGCCAGGTATTAGCTTGTCCCCACTTGGTTTGTTCCTCTTAGGTTGTCCAATAGTAGGCCCTCTAAAGGATTCTAACTACTATAGATTGGATCCACTTTCAAGAGTCAAGATTTCTAATTCACCACAAGGGTGAAGAGCATACTCTCCTATCTTGATTTCTTCCCCCAAACATGCCAAGAAGATCTAATTATCCCCTTAGTTTTGAAATCCAAAGGCAAGTCAAAATTTTTGATTCACCAAAAAGGTGAAGAGCATACTCTTCTATCACCAAAGAACCCCAATTGCAAGTTTAATGTGCCTAAGAAATGAAAGAAACTAGTAGAATGTCGCACATGGAATAAAAGAAGTACAAGAAAGTTTAGTTTTCATGCATTGGGCAACCCTAAAAACAATTTTTTGTAGCCTTTGTGATTTTGAAGCTTTGACATGTGTTATTTTTAAGGTAATTTAGGCATAATTTCAAGGTAGTTCACCCTAAAATCACAACCATTAGCCCCACAAGTTAGCTTCAAAATGATATGGAATATGTAAGTGAACCTCTATAAAATAGCTAAAGACCTATAAAACTAGTAAGTAGCAATTGAAAAACTTATGAAATCACCCAAAAAAACAAGCAAGTTCAAGTTCGGCAATAGTTTTTTGTTGGACATTTGTCGTGTAATACTTTTTACTATAATCATGTTACAGAATCAACCTATGTGATATTTCTACCTAAGTGGGGCAATAGAACTTACTATACCAAGGCAAAAAAGTATAGTATTGTCATCTAACACTATTTCCAAAATGTATGACCCAATAGTTATAAGAACTATTGTACAAAATTGGGAAAATGTCACCTAAAACCTACCACAGTAAAAAAAAAAAAAAAAAAACTTGCAAATAGAATGCAAAAAATGAGGAAATGCAGCAAAAAGAAGAGCAAAACTAAGACATTCTGCCCCATTGTGGGTGCCAAAAATGTACACTAGAAATGTGTTGCACTCTAAACCCTCCTATCCAAGGGATTCCATGAGTTTGGAATGCTTGGATGTCATCTTAGAGCTCCCTATCCATGGAGTGCAAGAGAGAATGTTTCAAGAATAAGAGGGCTCTTAGCTGAGCTTTAGAGATACTCTTCTTGCTAGTAAACCATGCAATGGGAGGTTCCAAAGACAAGATGCAAGAATTTAAATGTCCACAAGGAGATCCTCAAGGATGCAATGCAAGTATGAAGATTAAGCTTCATGGATATGTAAAATAAACTTATTCTAAGAAATGATGAGAATGTTACAATCCAACTAGTATGCTATGTGAGCTAGATTATAGTAAAGGAAACTAAGATATCATGCAACTATGCTAACATTTCATATGATCTTAAGCTAAATGTGATGGAATGAGAGAATGAAGAAAAGGAATAGAATTTATCCTCAAAGCTCCAAAGAAACCTGTCAAAAAACCTGCAGCATAACAATATTCAAATGGTGGATGGATCCTTTGAGGGGGAATTTTCTCTCCCTTTTAAAGTCATATAGATGGTAGAGATCATGGTCAAGATGATGTATGATCAATGGTGGAGTTTGAAAAGAGGAGTGATCCATGTACACACATAAGTCAATCAATAGAATATAAGTTGACTTCTCATATGAGATAAAAGTCACAAAGCCTTTTCTTTTAATCTAAAAAATAGAAAAATGACTTCATGTGTGCACTTTAAGTGGGTTAGAAGAATGGGAACTTTTGTTTAATTAAAAGGGAGCATGTTCTTTTAATCAAATAATGAACTTAGGATAGCATAGTCAAACTATAGGTTATAAAAAAATTAAATGATTATTAGCAATTTGGTCTAGGTAAATGATTAATTAAATTAGCCAAAATGTTGAGAAGGGGGCTAATAGTCTAGATGACCATTTTTAGGTGATTACACTCACATTTAAGTCCTTTTTCTTTATAACTTTCTTCCTTCTATGGTTTTGTACCCAATAGTCTTTAGTAACATAGGTTTCTCTTACTAGTACCACTATTCTATCCCAAGATGAGATCATGCTCCTTTTTTTCTTCACCCTTTCAGTGTGGATGAAGTTCCACCAAGTTAGGGATGCCCCCTTCAACTTTGAATTTTCCATTTTCACTCTTTGTTTATCTAGAATGTCTTTACATTCAAAGAAACTTGTCAAAACCTCAATCCAATCCAAGGACACATTGGCATTCATCTTGCCATTGAAAGTTGACAGTGTCAACTTCCCCTCCATGGTCCTCTTTTCCATGGATTTTAGAGCATTAAAAAGAGATCTCTATTCTATAGGCACTTCACTATCCTAAGTAGGGTCTTCTACTTCTTCATCCATGCCATCTTCAGAATGTTCCTCCTTTATCTTTTCCAACTTGCTTTCAAGTTCCTTCAACCTCTTTGCTAGACCAACATTTGTTTCTCTCTATTCTCTCATGATATTTGAAAGTTTTGTATTTGTTACCCTTTTAGGTATTTCTTCATCCTAAATAAGATACATGGCTCTAATACCACTTGATGCAATGGAGCCTAGTGTAGTGAGTTTGGTTGACGAACTAGCCCTTAGATCCTCTTCACTAAAGGAATGTCCAACAAAAGTGTCTTTAATCCTACCAAAGTGTTCAATCCCCAATCACAAGTGCTTAGATTATAAGGTTACATTTGTCACAACCTATCCCCAAACAAGGGAAATCCCAATCATGGTGAAGCTTGCCCCATTATTTGTTATAGAATAGGTGTTTTTCCTAAAATGGCATGTGGTATCCATGTCATATTTCTAGGGTCTACCAAGGAGAATGTGGGAGGAATCCATCTTAACCACATCACAAAGGACCTTGTCCTTAGTCTTCTATAGAGAACTCTACCCATGATTATTTAGTTACCAAGGTTTACTAACCTTTTGTGAGCCAAGACACATGATAGGGGAAGGGATGGGGCTTCTTAGGTAGTTTTAATTTCTCAAACATTTCAAAGGACACAAAAATTTTAGTTCAACTTGAATCAATTAAAAAACTACACACCTTGCCTTGGAATTTTATATTTGTTCTAAATATATTCTTCCTTAGGCATGGTTCTTGGGTCTAGGGGATTTGCAAGAAAGCTTGTCTCATCATTAGACATGTTCTTTCTTTGGGTTTTAGATCCATATTATCTTGTTGGTCCTCTTCAATAAGTTGTGGTCTCCACTCCCCTTGATTATTTTTCCTCTTTTTAGGACATATGCCTACATATTGACCCAATTGGTTGCAATTGTAGCATTTTATGGGGCCATTTCCTCTTTCTCTACCTCTGTTGAAAGTTTTACCTCATCTATAGTTCCCTTTGGAACTTGAATCTCTATGATCCTAGTTCTGATTAGAAGTCTTATTTCCATTATTCTTCCCTTTACTCCAAGAGTTGTTCTTTCCCTTGAAGTTTTTTATTGTCGTTATTTTCCTTACCTTTTTCTTGGTCTTGTTCCTCTTCCATTTCTTCTCTACTTTGATGACTGACTAGTACCACTTGTTTACAAAAGTAGGGGTATGTATACTTAGTTCATCTTAGATGGGTACCTTGAGACCATTCATGTACCTAGCATTTTTTTCTTCCTCATCCTCCACTCTATTTTTTTTAAAGCACAATTTTAGGAACTCTTTAGTATAGGAGCTCACATCTAAGTCCTTTTTCGTCAGACTTTTCTTCCTTCTATGGAGTTGTACCCCATTGTCTTCAAGCACATAGATCTCTCTGACTAATGTCACCATTCTATCCCAAGATGACATCATACTCCTTCCTTTCTTCACCCTTTGAATCTAGATGAAGTTACACCAAGTTAGGGTTGCCCCCTTCAACTTGGACTTTATCATTTTCACTCTTTGTTTCTCTAGAATCTCTTCACATTCAAAGAAATTTTTCAAAGCCTTAATCCAATCTAAGGCCACATCTACATTTATCTTGCAATTGAAAGTTGGCAATTCCAACTTTCCCTCCATGGTCCTCTTTTCCATGGATTTTAGAGAATTAAAGAGATATTTATTTTGAAAGAACTTCACCATCTTGATCAAGGTCTTTTGCTTCTTCATTCCTATCATCTTTAGAATGTTCCCCCATGTTTTTGTCTAACTTGCTTTCAAGTTCCCTCAACCTCTTTGCTAGAGTAGCACTTTTTTTCCTATGTTCTCTCATGATTTTTTCAAGTTTTACATTTACTACCCCTATAGGAATTTATTCACCCTTAGTAAGATACATTTCTCTAATACCACTTAATGAAATGAAGGCTAGTTTAGTAATTCTTGGTTGACAAACTAGCCCTTAGATCATCTTCACTGAAGGAATGTGTAGCAAAAGCATCTTTAATCCTACCAAAGTGTTCAAGCACCAATCAAAAGTTATCAAATTAGATAGTTAAGGTTATCACAACCTATCCCTAAACAAGGTAAATCCAAATAACAAGGAAGACCATGTTGAACAAGACAACTTATCACAAATTGCCCTTTGAAAGCACAATGACAATTTTGACACAAAACCCCAAAAAAATAAAATAACACCAAGGGAGACTCAAGCATGAACTTTTGGTCTATTTAGGTCCATTAAAAAGTGGATTGAAGGTTAAAATAATAATATACAATATTTGAGCAATAGTTGCTACACAAATCCACTCTTTAGGCTTGTAGCCCTTTTCTCTTAAAATGCGACTTAACTTTAATGATCTCTACATAACCCTATGAACAAATAACATATTCAAATAGGAAAAAATCTTTAGTGCTACTGATTTACCTTTTTTTCTTATGAAAACACCTATTTTCAAATTGCTTGCATCTGTCTCAATAGTAAATACCTTGTTGAAGTTAGGAAGCACTAAGATTGGGTATTGGAATACTCTGTTCTTCAAGTATTGGAAGGCATCATTATCTTCTTTTATCCAAGAAAACTTGGGCTTCCTTCCTCCTTTGATGGTGTCTAGTATAGGAGCACATACATGACTAAATTTTTTGATGAATTTCCTATAAAAAGTGCCAAGGCCATGAAATCTACTTACATCACCTTGGTTCTTTGGTGGAGGCTAGTTGGCAATGACTTTAATCTTCTTAGGGTCTATCTTGAGGGTATCTTGTGAGATGAAAAGGCCTAGAAACACAAGTTCCTTCTTCATTAATATGCACTTTTCCAAGTTCATCACTCAAATTGTGTTGATGAAGCCTAATAAAAGCATGTTCCATGTGATCAAGGTGTTCTTCTCTCCTATGACTAAATATTAGTATATCATTAAGGTATACAACAACAAAATTTTATCCAATAAAATCATAAATATCTCATTCATGAGTCTCATGAATATACTACATGCACATCTTAATTCAAATGGCATAACCAACCATTCAAAAAGACCTTCAGTTATTTTAAATGTTGTCTTCCATTCATTGCTTGGCTTGACTCTGATTTGCTAACTTTAATTCAATCTTTGTGAAGTAGTAAGCACCTCCTAGTTGGTCTAGTTAGTCCTCAATCCTTGGCATAGGGAATATGTACCTTATAGTGATGTTTTTTATGGCTTGTTATCAGTACATTATCTCCATTTTCCATCCTTTTTAGGGACAAGGACTAATGGTACTACACATGGGCTAAGACTTCTTTGTATCAAACCTTTCTCAAGAAAATCATTCACTTGTTTTGCAATCTCTTTATGTGGGGTTGGAGTCATCTTATAACATGCTTTGTTAGGCAATGAAGAGCTAGAGATCAATTCAATTTGATGACTAATATCTTTTAAGGGAGTGAGGCTTATGGGTAAGTCATTAGCAATCACATCACTATATTTTATCAAAAGGTCTCTAATTTCATTTGGTATAGGTTCTTTATCTTTAGAACTAATATTCTCCTTAGGCTTAGAAACAAGTATAAAGCCTTGGAAGTTAGGTTCCTTCAATGCCTTCAACATTTCCTTCTCTCCTATGGTGACTATAGTAGATTCTACCTTAGGATTAGGTGTTGGAGTTGAGGAAAGCCAACTCTGAAGATGCCCAAGATCACCTGCATGCGAGAACCTGTCAAAGAGAAGCCAAGAAGAGGAAGAGCATGGAGCAAGGGAAAAACCCTAAATGGACATGAGAGACCACAAATGCAAACACAAGAAGAAAATGTATTTACAATGAGAAGTAATGTGATGAAAATACAATGAGAGAGAGCCTGCTTACAAAGAGCTCATGGAAGCTTGTAGAACAAGCTAGAAGGTGGTAGAAGATAAGGATGACAACTCAGCACACATCCACAAAAGGTGAAACATGCTAGAAGGGAACAAACTCTCATGTTGTCAACAACTAACCACTACATGCATTAAATACTAAATATTAAATAAATGCATTTACCTAAGTAAGCTTAAGTAAATAGAATAAATAATTAATAATTAATTATTTACTCTAACACCCCCCCCCTTAAGTGCAACTTAGGGAAATGCCTTAAGCTCACAAAACTTAAAATGAAAGCATAATGGGTCCCAGCAATGAGGCCATGTTAGGTACCCAAGTACAATGCAAGAAGATGCAACTTCTATAAATGGGGAAAGAGAGAAAACCACATGGAAAAAACCCTCCCCCAAAAAGAGGTAAGAACCTAGTGAAGAACTGAAGAAGCCTCCAACTAGGAAAAATGTCCCCTAAAACAAGAACAAGAAGTGATCATGAAGAAGCATCACTGAAGTATGAAGAAGCTACAAATCTGCCAAACTACTGATCTGAAGAACCTCCATGGAAGAAGAAGGCACGAGCCAAGCATGTCTATATGGTAGATGATCCATCTCACCGAAATGCATAGGTAGCTAGCCACTGCAATTGCCTTGTACATAGGATCAACCACTGAATACATAGTTCACACTATAAAACCATAACCATGGATGCATTAGAATAATAACCCCCCCTTAATGTAGACAGGGTGTGATGACAGGAAACTGAGAAGGTGGGCCAAAGTCTCCTGCAGACGAACCAAGAACGAGGAGAGAGGAAAAGAGCTATAGACACCTGTAAAGACACAGTCAAACTAACTCTACATGGGGCTAATGTTGTGGAAGGGACACTCACTTGACAAAGGGAGAATGCCTAAAATAGCAAACAATAATCACCCCCATGGTGCTTTATGAAAATAGTGCAAGTACAACTGACTCAAAACAACGTTCATGATCCCCGGAATGTAAAAGTGGCACTTTATCTCAGTGCGATACATAAAAGTGCTTCAAAATGATAGCTATAATGATCAAAACTAAAACAAGCTAATACAAAAGAAAGTACAGCCTAAAATAAGAGAAACCATGCCAGGAAAATGATCCTCGGGCCTAAAACACTCAAAATATCCATCATATAGCAAAAATGTCAAAACTATGATAGAAAGAGAATGGGCCAAAAACTAATAAAAAGGACTATATTTCTGAAAAGGTGACAGAACCAGCTTTCCAAAAATATAAAGTTTTCAAAAAACAGGCATGGGATGCAAAAGATATGCTTGTCGGAGTCAAAAAAGGACTTTGGACTTCAACAAAAAAATGAACAATGAAAAAGCATCAAAACCTTAAAATACTTACACCAAAGTTTTTTTCTTAGAACTAGCTTTCTGACACTTCTTTCGGATCGAAAAAATACCTCCGTATGTAAACGTTATGGTCAAAAAACCACAAGTAGGTCCAAAACCAAATCAGGAGAGGTGCATGCAAGGATGATGATGCAGCGCTGATGTATTCAATTTGTGCAATTAAATTTGACAGTTTCTAGGCTGTCGCAACAAAAAAGAAGGCCATGTGGCAAAATGTTGACGTGGGAGGGTCCACGTGGCACCCCTACCACGTGTCTCACGTGGACTGGTTGCTAACTGTGCTTAAAAATACTATCACCGCTGACTGTGCATGGTAGGTAGTAGGTGACTGTCTGTTGAGCTGGTGGCAGAGTTCGGAGGTGGAGGTGGCAGGAGACTGGTGGAGGGTGGCACTGTCAAGCAGAACTGGGGCTGAGCTGTCAAAGCAATGGCAGAATCAGAAGCGTCGCCGATGGAGGGAGCTTTGCATGAGCGGCGCTGAATGTGGAGCTATGCACGAGAGCACAAAGGTGGAGCGGAGCTAATAGTCAGAGCTGCGGATGCCAGTAGTGCACCAGTGGAAATGTCTGTGGAAACTGCGGGCAAGAGGAGATGCCACCGGAGGAGCTAGGCGGGGGCGGCCCCGCGATGGCCGGTGGGCGGTGCCGCAGCGGTGCACTCTGTGTCCTTTTTTTTACTTTTTTAAAATGCTCGCGTCTGTACGATCCATACGGAGAGCCCTGAAACCAAAAAAAAATTTTGCCTCTCGGAGCTCTGTCTCCAAAATCGACAAGTTTTATATGAATCCTGACTGCAAACGGCCTTTTGGATCCAATGGTGATGTCTGTTTGGTCCCAAAGTGCTCCAAAAAATTGTTGATCCTCTGATTTGAAGAAAAAATGTACAAACAAACTAAGGTTTGTGACTTCAAATCACGGCTTCAAAATTCTTCAACCAAGCAGTAGCAGGAAGGCTCTGATACCATGTTGGAGTTGAGGAAAGCCAACTCTGAAGATGCTCCAAATAATTGTAAGATGTCTCAAATCAATGGCATTAGATCTTCATCACCAATCTTGAATAGATATTTTCATATGAATAGACTTGGATGAATGTGGATGGAGAAATCTTCAACAAGAGGGCTCTATAGAGATTGAATCCCTCAATGGTTAATAATGGATCTCCTTGATGAATTGGATCTTGAATACATGAATTCTTGAATGCTTGAATACTTGATAATGGATTATTTGATATAACATTGTCTCCTCATGACAAGTAGATAATAGATAGATTGATAGCTCGTAGATAGATAGATGTGTAAGATAATGGTTCATAGAAAGTGTGTTAAAATGAGGGAAGAAGGCTTCCTTATATAAAGATCTAGGGTGCAAACTTCTAAAGAAGGCCAATATTGAAGAATTAAATCCTAATTAACCTTAACCCCTAGAAATGGACCTAGATTAAAATGCATTTTAGGAGTTTAGCATTGTGAAACCCAAAATAGCTGACCCAAAAATAGGAAAATGAAACATTTTGAAGCTCAATATCCCAAACTTTTGCAACTAGAAAATTGGACCTAGGGTCAGGGATGAGGTCGACCCTACCCTAGGTCAGGGTCTAGGTTGTCCTTAACCTATGTCAATGTTGAGGTTGACCTTGACCCTTCAGGTTGTCCTTGACCTAGAAAGTCAAAGTCCTTGGTTTCTCAAAGAAAGTTGTTAGAAAGAGGTTGGAAATAGAGAGAAGGAGAAGTAGAACAAGGGAAAAAAGCTAGATCTATGCAAAGACTTATTCAAGGTGCTTAACATGAACCTAGATTACTTACTTGAAGGGTTAAATTCTCTTAACATGGAATTTCTTTCATTTTAACATGATAAGTAAGCCCCTACTTTAGTAAGAGTATGCACTTGATGCAAACTCTTGGTAAAGTAGATTATAATGAAGATATAATCTTATTAAAATCAAAGGGACAAAGAGATCCTCAAGCCCCCATAGACTCAAGTCTTCATCAACTCTAAGATCACAATAAGAGAAATGTCTCTAGAAAAAGAGAAAAAGAGTGTGATTGTCTTATCCAATGAAAATGTATGTCTTATTGTGAACCACATAAGGAAATTGCACAACTAGAAAGATGGAATTGAACTGCCTAGTGAATGTGGATACTCACTACTCAACCCATCAAGGATTCACTCTTAATATTATTCTAATCTATAAGAGTAAAACCAAAAAGAAAAAGAGATCCAATCTTAAGGACACCTTCGACATTAAGGGATCAAATATATATGAAATAGGAGCGATCAAGAGATCCTAAAATATAAATCCATGCTTTAAGGATTAGTCACTAATCTAAAAAGGGAGAAAAAAATTATCTAGAAAAATAATATAAATGTATCAAAAGTGTGTGTTTGCAATAGGAAAATAGAGAATATGCCCCCACATCAAAGTCATTGCTAACACTTGAATAGGAGCATTGGCTTTAACAAAAACATAAACAACTCCACTTATTATATTTCCACTACAAGATGCTCCCAAATGAATATAAATCAAGGGGAATACCACATAAACATACATAAAACATAGAAGGGATGTACCTACTATGGGGTCAATATGATCATAAGATTATATATATATATATATATATATATATATATATATATATATATATATATATATATATATATATATATATATATATATATATATATATATATATATATATATATATATAATCTTATGATATTACGATGTAGGGAGGGATGAATAAATAAGGCCAAAGGCACATCCAACTATCCAAACCACCTTGCAAGAGTTAACACAGTAGAAATACAACACCATGAATAGAAACCAAAGGAGGAAGAAGTGAAAACACTTATTGATTCATCAAATAATTAGCATATATACCCAACTATAAGGCCTTTTCGGTTATGGCCAGATACAAAATATATTCAAGATCAAAGATACAACATAAAATTTGTAGCTCTAGATACATATGCAACAAACTTTCCAAAATTTCACATTCTGCTCTTGAATCCCTCAAAAACTACCCTAACTCTAAGCCTAAAAACTCTATATATACATGCCGAAATGGTGTATAGATCATTCTAGAAAACTACATAAGAGGAAGGTTGACCCAATAATGGTCTGAACACATCCCAAGAAAAGATCTTAACATAAATTTTGCAATCAAAATAAATCCTACAAGTTAGCTTGCAAAAATCACGTCCAAATGATGACACTCGACATAAATGGGAAAACTTAGCACATGAAGAGTCACTTGGAATACACTAGGTAACTCGGCACATGAAGAGTCACTCAACTACATATGGTAACTTGGCACATGAAGGAACACTTAGTCAACACTAGATTGTTACAATAACTCAGCATCCATTAGAGCTATAGTAACTTGGCATCTATTAGAGCTATAGTAATTCAGTATCTATTAGAGCTATAGTAACTCGACACCCACTAGAGCTATAGTAACTTGGCATCAACATGTAGAGTGAAAAAAAGAGAGTAGGATAACAAGGCAATCTAGGATACTCTTGCATCAGACAATTGGGGTTGAAAGAAATGATTCTCTTGAATCATTGAGATGTCACAATCTAAGTTGAATCCAACTTCGATTGATAAATCCATTAAGTGTCTTCAATAGGCATGTTCTTCCACTTCACCAAATATTTATAGTAATATTTTCTTCTTTTGCTCTTGCTAACTTTCTAATCTAATACTTGTCCAACTTCTTCAATCTACTTCTTAGGATAATCTTGTGATAAAAAAAACTTCAGCATCTAACTCATCATACTTATACAAATCAGAAATATTGAATATAGGAGATATATCCATGTTATCAGGTAACTCAACTTCATAAGCATTACCACTATCAAACTTCTTCAAGATCATACAAGGTTCGAATTTCATCATCTTCAACTTATTGTATGTACCAATAGGAAATATTCCTCTCTTTAAATGAATCATCACCTCATCACCAACTTTAAAACCATGATGTCTTTTAGACTTATCAAAATTCTCCTTATACTTCTAATTACTTTGTTCCAACATCAACTTCACTTCCGTATGCAAAGACTCCATAAAATCAGCAAATTATTCCCCTGCAACACTTCCCTTTTCTTCACTAGCAATGTCTCTCAAATTTGATATACCTCTAGGCTACATTCCAATAACAATCTCAAAAAGTGTTTTCCCTATACTCCTATTCACAAAAATTTTATATGCAAACTCAGCTTATGCCAACACTACTTCCCAATTACTTGGCTTATCTCCAACTAAACATCTTAGCAAATTACCCAAGCTTCTATTCACAACCTCTGTCTGTCCATTTGTCTATGGATGGAATGTAGAACTAAACTTCAACTCAATACCCATCTTCTTCCGTAAAGTCTTCCAAAAAAAACCAAAAAACTTAATGTCTCTATCAAAAATAATACTTCTTGGTAATCCATGCAATTTCACAATCTCTTTAATGAAAAGTTCAGCAACATGCTCAACATCTAAGGTCTTCTTACATGGTATAAAATGAGTCATCTTAGAAAATCTATCCACCACAACAAATATAGAATCATACCCCTTCACTATCTTAGGTAATCCAAGAACAAAATCCATACTAATGTTACTCCAAGGATTCTTAGGAACAGTAATAGGTGTATACAAACTAATATTTTGACTTACTCCATTTTCAATTTGATAAACTCCACAACTCTTTACAAATTATTGAACATCCTTATACATTTGTGGCCAATAATACTTCTCTTTCAGCAAACTCAATGTCTTATCAATTCAAAAATATCTAGCCAATCTACCACTATATTTTTCTTTAATTAGATTCAAACTCATAGAACTTCTAAATTAGATTCAAACTCATAGAACTTCTAAGAATAAATAACTGAATACCTTTCAACAACATACCTTCTTGAGTAAAATATTCATCATACCTACTAATGTGATCTATCAGATTTGGTGCTTTGCACTCTCTCCATGCCTTAGAAAAATTAGGATCAACATCATACAACTCTTTTATTTCATCAAAACCAAGAATTTCAACCTTCATTTCAGTCAACAATGAATGTCTTCTACTCAATGCATTAGTAACTCTATTAGTAACTCCACTCTTATGCTTGATAAAAAATGTGAAACTCTGCAAGTACTCAACCCACTTCATATTTCTTTGGTTCAATTTATGCTAACTTCCCAAGTACTGTAAATTTTTATGATCAGTATACAACACAAACTCTGTAAGAATCAAATAATGTCTCCACTTCTTCAATGCTTGAACAATAACATAAAACTCTTAATCATACACAAAATATTTCCTTTTAGCATCATTTAACTTTTCACTAAAAATAGTAGGCAAGTTTACCTTCTTGAGTTAATATAGCTCTTATTGCACTACCACTTGCATCACATTCAACTTGAAATACCTTATTAAAATCAAGCAAAGCCAATAAAGGTGACTTAGAAACCCTTTCTTTCAAAGTCTCAAACTCTTATTAGCTCCATATGTGCACTTAAATTCATTTTTATCTCCTCTCATTGTCTCAGTCATAGCATTACAAATAGAACTAAAATTTCTTATGAACTTTTTGTAGTAACTAGCCAAACCATGAAATGATCTTACCTCACCCTCATTCTCAAGTGTAGGCCATTCCAAAATTGTTTTTATCTTCTTAGGATCCATCTTCAAACTATCAACTAAAATAAAAAAATCCCAAATACATAATCTCTTCTTGCATAAAAGAACACTTTTTTAGATTAATTATCAACTTCTCCTCTTTCAGTCTCTGCAAAACTTGTCTAGCATGCTCAAGATGTTCTTCCTTAGTCTTACTCAATATCATAATGTCGTCCAAATAAATAATCACAAACTTACCAAAGAATCTTTTCAAAACTTCATTCATCAACCTCATGAAAGTACTAGGTGCATTAGTCAAACCAAAAGGCATAACCAACCAATCATAAAAACCATTTTTTGTCTTGAAAGCAGTCCTCCATTCATCACCTTCTCTTTTTCTGATCTGATGATAACCACTCTTCAAATCAATCTTTGTAAAATACTTTGCTCCACTCAAACAATCCATTATTTCATCTATCTTCAGCATAGGAAACATATATTTCACTATGATATTGTTAATAGCTCTAGAATCAGTACACATTCTCCATTCTCCATTCTTTTTAGGTGCTGATACAGTAGGTACGATGCATGGACTCAAGTTTTCTCTAGTCAAACCTTTCCTCAACAACTCATGCACTTGTCTATTAAGTTCTCATTCTCTGTAGGTGTTAATCTATATGGTACTTTGTTCAAAAAACTAGCTCTAGGAATCAAATCCATACAATTACTTATACTTCTCACTGGCAGTAAACTATTAGGTATATCCTCTGCAACACTTCTCCTTAAAATAAGTTCCTCATCACTACCCTTATTACATAAGGTTATTTTCACCATTCAATTTTCTTTAGCCTCAAGTCCACTTGGTGAACCCTCATCATCTCCTCGAATCACAACATTTTTGTTACCTTACCCACTTTTAGAGGATCTACATTGAAAAGATCTATGTCCCTCTTTACCACATCTGAAACAATTAACATGAAAACTACCTCTAGATTAAAAATTACCTCTTCCTTAGTATGAATTACCACTTTTCCATTCAATCTTTCCTATGTCATCATTCTTCCACTTAGATTTTCTTTTATCATGTACAAAGTCATCAAATCTACAACCTTCACCATAAGATCTATCTCTGTCTCTCTAGAATCTACCACCTCTACCTATTTGTCTTTGTTCATGCATATTTATCAAGATCTCCTTAGCTTTCAAGGCATATTGATATGCTTCTTCTAATATTTCCAATTTCAAAAAAATCATTTCATCTTGAATTCTAGATCTCAATCCATTTATGCACCTTGCAATTTTCTCAATATCATCATCCACATGTCTAGATTTGATGTCTAACCTATAGAATTCCTCAGTATACTCCTTACACTTATGTCTCTTGCCTCAAATTTTGCATCTTTCTCATTAAGATAGCTTGGTAATTAGAAAGAAGGAATTTTTTCTTTACTTTTTTTACCATCTTTGGCTACGTTCTAATCTTTTCCTTTCCTCTCCTTTGTCTATCAACTTGTGTAAGAATTTGCCTTAGGAAAAAATCACCCAAGACCAAGAAGCTCAACAACTATCACAAAATAGACCAATAGAGTGTGATTAGAATAACAATATGAAATTTAAATTGATGTACACATACACTAGGAGTGCCTGAATATATAGGCCTCTGGAATGACTAGGAGTTAGCAATATGATAAGCCTCACAACTAAGCACATGTCCACCAAGAGTGAATTATCCTCCATTGAGCACAAGAGTTAGTGTGATGATGAGAGGATAAGCCTACATATTTATGTCACATAAAATTATGTTATAGACAGCATGTGCTTAATTAAGAGTGTGAACAACTATGTTGTCTACATAAAAACTTAGTTAATTATGAAAACTCTAATGTTGTAGACACCATGTGCTAAAATAGAGTTTCTTACTCCTATGCTATTGACATGACAACTCATATGAGTATGCAAACTCCTAGATGCCTAACCTAATAAATAATAAAATAATGTATTTATCCTAAGTAAACTTAAGTAAAGTGTAAATAATAATTATTTACTCTAACACCCTCCCTTAAGTGCAACTTAGGGGAATGCACTTAAGCTCACAAAAGCTATGATGAAATACATAATGGGTCTCAGCTACTAGGCCATGTTAGGTACCCAAGTACAAATGCAATGCTGAAATGCAATGAAATCTCTCTGCAAATGGGGAAAGAGTGAAAGCCTCATGGGAAACCCTCCATGAAATCCCACCTTAGAGAAGGATCACATAATGATGAGTGCTTGAAGACAAAAGAAAATCCAATGTCAACAAACAACATTTCTCCCTTTACGAAGAAGATACACCAAGTATAGGTGCAAGTATGCTTCCCACTATGGATAGGAAGATGGAAGAGGGATCCATATTTAGTATGGTGTGGATGTTGCCTTTGAATTCTGGTCATATGTTGAAAAGTCCTTAACGAATGTAGATGCTATTAACCAATCTAGTTGATGTCCAAGAGAAGGTGGAAAACAAGGTAACATGTCTATGTATGAAGCCAAATCAACCTCCAAAGATGATGAAGTATTCTGATAGGAAGATAATGGAAGAGAAGCAATATTGTCTCCCCTCAATGGTGTATGTACACCCATGAAAGAAGCTCCTTGATGATAGAAGAAGCTACACCATTAAAGCTAAATGATGTTCCTCCTTGTAGGAAGAAATGGTGCCTTAGGTGTAGTAGAGAATGCTCCCCAATCCTTAGAAAATATGATTTCTAAGGAAATTGGAAGACAATCTCTAAAGACAGATTTGACTCCTCATAAGTGATAGAGTCCTTCTCCATTTGTTGTAAAGAAATGTCCACAATCATGTCAGAGTGATTAAGTGGTTGAGGGTCAGAGTGTGCCCTCATAATGATGAAGAAGTCTCCTCAACAAAGAGAAGATAAATGTCATCAATGATGTCTCCCACATCTTCAATGTAAGACTCCATAAATAGCCCTGCAATGAAGGAAGTCATCCCATGAAGTTGAAGTAGGAAGACATGGTAATTCCTACTACATTGAATCAAAAGCATCTATGACTAGACCTAGATTAATATAAGCAATAGGAGCATTGGGAGGTAATATCTCATCTAGAATTGAAGGTATCATAACTTGAGTGATTGGAGGTAGAATGTCCTCTAGAAATGGACGAACTATGTGGTCTCCATATGCTTTCCAAAGAGACATCCAAATGTCATAAGGATCATTGACCTTGTCAATGACATCAAAGCAATATTTATTGACACTAAAATAAATGACATCCATAATTATTTTAAGGGGTGTCTGATCATCAAATGGTTTTTCTTTGGAACATAAATAACGAAATACTTCCTTATGCTCTCTTCTTAGATGATCAATGATCAAAGCACTCCATTTTTTATAGTTCCTCTTTGTCAACCTAGCTCTTACACCAAATTGACATGTGAAACAAAACTCCATAAGGTCAATAAATGTATGTACAGCCTAAAATGCAAAAATAATAAATGAACCCCCCTAATGATTGATTTGGTACTTTATACTTAGTGTGTTTACAATAGGCCACTTGCCAAAATACACATAGTGAACTTCTCATTTTTTAGTTTACAACCTCCTCTTATAGTTCAAATCTAAAAATTTACAATGTAGCTCAAAATTACATCAATTTTGAAGTTTTATAAAAGCATTATAATGTGAAAAAGGACCTATTTCTAAAAGTAATATTTTTGTCCACACAAGCCTATAATTTGATTGTAGATCTAGAAAGTAGACAAAAAATTACACACTTTCAAAAAAATGGAACCTAAAAATGTGTCCAAATAAGTCCGTACAGAACACTTGAAGTTGCAAAATGCAAGATTGGATAGGTATAGTCACCAAAAACTACAATTTCTAACAAATTTGTACACCAAAACTAGAAAATAATAGCACCACTAAAAAATTCAACAAATTCTATCCAAAATCAAAAAAAAATTGCACCTAATTTACAGCCTAGATGACTAAGATATGGCCTCCGAAAGTTAGACTATCAAATTAAAACTAAATCTAGAGAGGGGTCTAATCAGCAAAATATGAGGTTAAATTTGGCATCCAAATGACTATTGTGGCAGTCCAATTTGGCTTGCTGATGACGGTCAAAAAGTTGTCAATTTTAAGCTAGTGTTTTGATGATGTTAGCAAAAATATCCTCCTTGGGTGATGTGGCAGTGACATCAGCTATACAAACATGACACATGGTGGCAAGCATGGTAGGTTGAATCAATGTATAGTTGTTGACTAGTATGTATAGACCCTAAGCTAGCATTTTGTACCTATTGACAGGGCTATTGTGTTGGCAAATTACTATTGGGGCCAAGGAGCTGACAGATGTGGATGGCTGACAATGTGGCAGTATCTTGCTATCTGAGTTGGTGAGGTGGGTAGTTGCATGTCATGTCATGTGGATAGATCACTAGAATTAGGGATTTGATCAGAATTAGTGGGAGACAGTCATCATGAAAGTAAGTCAGTGGCTAGAATGGAGGATGTCACTAGTCATAGGGTTTTAAAAACACAATGCTAGTGAGTGTTTTGGTCGGCTGACAATTTTTTGAAAGTTAGTGATGTATGGGGTTACCAGTAGTGGGATTAATAATCCCACTGCCCACTAGGTAAATCAAAGCAAGGCCACCTGGAGTATTTTCCCTATCATGTAATGTGTGATCACCTATTTCTATGAAATATGTAGTCACCAAAAATTATAAGAAATATTCGATCGAATATCCTATGAGGGCTGAGATTTCAGCACCTGGTTCCTGCAAAAAAAATTCTCTGCAGTCCTGATAGACTGAAAAAAATTGAAAATACAAATCCAAAAATTCTTTAAAATTGTAGAATAATGACACAGAAAATAAATTTAGATCTAAAAAAATAAATGCGTAGATCTAAAAATTGATCATACCAAATGTCCAAATTGGGCCTTCAGGTGCTAGTTTGCAAAAAAAAATGGCCTAAAATTTGACTATGGCCTAACATAGGCAAATTTATAGTTAGTTTGCATCGAATCAATGCTCTAGACATAATGGTGGGGTTCACTTTGGCTCTAGATGTTCCCAATAGCTACAAATACTCTAGATTTGAATTGAGGTGTCCTCAAAGAGGTGAAGCAAGAATGGTCTCCAGTGGCCATGAAATGATACCATGTAAAAAATTTCCTTAGGAAAAATGATCAAAGACCAAGAAGCTCAACAAGTAGCACAAAATAGACCAATGGAGTATGATCAAAATAACAATATGAAATTGAAATTGATGTACAAGTACACTAGGAGTGCCTAAATATAAAGGCCTCTAGAATGACTAGGAGTTAGCAATATGATAAGCCTCACAACTAAGCACATGTCCACCAAGAGTGGATTATCCTCCATTGAGCATAGGAGTTAGTGTGATGATGAGAGGATTAGCCTACATAGAGTATGTCACATAAAATTATGTTGTAGACACCATGTGCTTAATTAAGAGTGCAAACAATTGTATTATCTACTTGAGAACTTAGTTAATTATGTAAACTCTAGTGTTGTAGACACCATGTGCTAAAATAGAGTTTCTTACTCCTATGTTGTCAACATGAAAACTCATATGAGTATGCAAACCCCTAGGTGTCTAACCTAATAAATAATAAAATAATACATTTATCCTAAGTAAACTTAAGTACAAGTAAACTTAAGTACAGTATATATAATAATTATTTACACTAACAAATTTACAAATGCTCCCACCACAGTAAGGCATGACCTTTTAGCCTAGTAACTACAATTTTCACCATCCTATATTAGGAGTGTTTTCAGACTCAAAGAACTCCATATCAAAGATCCAATCTAGTATAACACTGGTATCCAATTTTCCATCATAAGGAACAACTTCTATAGTAGGCTTTGAATTTTCCCTAGACAACACTCTCAACAACCTTGCTTCATGTTGGTCTTCTTTAGGTTCTAGATTAGGGTTTGGTGCTACTATTTCATCATCTAGATGTGCTCCTCCCCTCTAGACTATCTCCACAACATTTAATCTAGCTGGAATTTGTCTTAATGTATCTAATATTGCATTATCAACATTTCCACTACCTCAAACCATCTTTACAAATTAGGTTCCTACAAGATTATAACTCTCTCTACAAGTTATAGGTCAAATCCAAAAATTTGCAACCCTACAACCTAATTCACTTAGGGTTCTACATGATCCAATCACCACAAGGATGAACCTCAAGCTCTGATACCACATGACATAGGGAGGGATGAATAACTAAGGCCAAAGGCACATCTAGCTATCCAAACCATCCAAACCACCTTGCAAGAGTTAACACAATAGAAACACAACACCCTAAACAACAACCAAAGGAGGAAGAAGAGAAAACAATTATTGATTCATCAAATAATTAGCATACATCCCCAACTGTAAGGCCTTTTGGGTTATGGCCAGATACAAAATATATTCAAGATCAAAGATCCAACATCAAATTCACAGCTCCAGATACATATGCAACAAACTTTCCAAACTTTCATGTTATACTCCTGAATCCCTCAAAAAACTACCCTAACTCTAAGCCTAAACACTCTATATATACTTGCCAAAATGGCTTACAAATCATTCTAGAACATTACATAAGAGGAAGGCCAACCCAACAATGGTCTAAACACATCCCAATAAAATATCTTAACATAAATTTTGTGATCAAAATAAATCTTACAAGTTGGCTTGTAGAAATCACATCCAAATGTTGACACTCAACATAAACAAGAAAACTCAGCACATGAAGGATCACTTTGCATACACTAGGTAACTCAGCACATGAAGAGTCACTCGACATACACTGAGTAACTTGGCACATGAAGGAAAACTTGGTCAGCACTAGATTTCTATAATAACATGGCATCCATTAGAGCTACAATAACTCAACATCTATTAGAGCTACAGTAAATTGGCATCCATTAGAGCTATAGTAACTTAGCATCCACTAGAGCTACAATAACTTGGCATCAACATGTAGAATGAACAAAAAATGAGCAAGATAACAAGGCAACCTAGGATGCTCCTGCATCATATTAGTGCAAATGAATTAAAATCATTCACCAACAAAAGTAGAACTAAAATCACAAAGGAGGAAAGATCACTTAAGAAATACAAAGAAGAACCTTTTTGGACTATGACCTAGAGCTCAAAAAGAATCAATTTCACCAAGTCACAAATCCAAGTAAATTACAAAAGGGAACATGTATGAACAATAGCACAAGTACAACATAACATAAAACAACATATGGAAGAATAAAAATACATATAGATGAATAGTACAATAGATTTGATTCCTTTATCACCTTGAACCAATAGAGAAAAAAAGATCGTATAAAAGAATCTAACAACATTTAGCAAACACATTATAGGAGAAACATAGTATGATACAGAAACACAAAAAAAGGCTACCATCAAGGACTAGCCAATCAAGCATGTCACCTACACTCCCCATCTCATTGTATATCATTTAAGGAAGGTGTGTAACTCACAAGAGAGACTATATCCAATATAGTAGGAATGATAACCAGTTCCAAACAAGGATCCTCTTGAGAATCACAATGTTTGTTACTAGATGTTAGTGTCAATTGTGAAGAAAGCATATTAGGTAAATCAATGTCAATTTTAATAGTTTCATATTCATTATTAATATCATCAATATTAGCAAGAGAATATTATTCATCTAGATTAATCAAAATAGGATCTAAGATATGATGGAATCCTCAAAAATTGTGCATATTAACATCATTAGTAGTAACAACTTCCTCTAACACATCAGGCATAGTTGTATCTAAAGAAGGTAAATATTTTGGAAGAACAAAATTATGATCTTTAGCTTGAGCATGATGTTTCTTACGATGTTCATTAGCAAATTGATTACATTTTGTCTTTCTTAAAATGTGTTGAGAACTAGGAGGAATAATTATAGATCCTTCATATGTTCTATAGGAGGATTAATAGGATTATCAATAGACTAATAAGCAATAGGAGAAGCTTGATTAATAGATGTAGAATCCATAGATAAAGGAAGTATGGAAGGTCTAGGAAAAAGATTACAGTTAAGATCCATAGGAGGTAAACTTAACTCAAGAATCCTACGATGCTTATAGGCTTGATATGAGTTGAAAATATGATCAGGTCAATAAGGACATGAATTAGGTAATGAAGGCCAAAATAAGTCAATAGTAGCACAATCCCTAGGCCTAGAAGTCTAATATAGACTATGATTAATCATCTTCATTTTTTCATCATGAACAAACTTAAGACATTTATGGATAGGTGAAGAAACAACATGCATGAACAACAACAAAGGTAGTGTTTACAATATTTCTACAAAGTTCAACTAGTAAATCTTTACAAAAAAAATGATGGATAAAGAAACCCATTACAAGTTTGAATCCACATATCTAATGTATTATAAAAATTATGTTGCAATATTTTCATAAAAAGATAATATTTAGTAATAACATTGAATAAGGATGTAATATCAACAAGACAACCACAAGTACGTATCTAAGAAATCCTACCAGCAATATAAATGAGACCATCAAGAGCTTTAATAGTCTCAAAATCATCGAAGGTAATCAAAAGTTCCCAAGGTCTTTATTCTTAGGTTGTTGTCAAGGTTTAGGTCGGGACTTAGGCTTAGGTTATAGTTGAGGTTGAGTTTGAGATATAGATTTAACAACATTCTCCGCTTGATTAATAACATATTTAAGATCACCCATCTTTTAATCTTACACAATATCCATAGAAGATGGTTAAACAATAGTATTAGTATCATGTGTAGGTAAAGGATTCGTATAGATTTATAGATTTTGATAAGGAGGAGAAATAGATTTATTCCCACTACCATCAAAATTATCAACATATAAAGCATTAGAATTAATTAAGTCCTAAACCTTATGTTTTAAAGAATAACATTTCTTAGTATCATAACAATTCTGGCAATGATATTGACAAAAAACTTTAGAATCAAAAGATCCAGATGCAATTGTAGTAGGTAAAAGAGGTTGAATAGGAGGTAAAGTAATCATATTAGTAGTTAAAAACATATTCATAATAGAATGTAAAGATTCAAAAAGAGGAGTAATCATATGATTTAATGGAAAAGTAGTAGTTGTAGAAGTGGTGTTGTGAGATGCAACAACAAATTGATCAGCAACTACATTTTCTTGTTTATTTATCTTGACATAGTTGTTGAATTTTTGAAATTTATTTGGATTAGGAGCGACATCACTTTTATTAATTGGAACAGGAGCCATTGGAGTGGTGCTCTCAAATTGACTCACTTATACTTGATAATGATGAAGTGTTGCACAACGTGATGGAAAAGAGATAAATTTAGTAAGTAGAAGCTTATCTCTAATATCCTTTTTCAAATTTGAAAAAGATATATTTTGAATATCAATATCAAGAATAGGATAGGAAATTTGAGCATGTAAATGCTTAAATCTACCAATAAATTCAGTCAATTTTTCCTTAGAACTTTATTTACAATGTATCAAATCAGTCAAACACACTTGTAGACCAATGTTGTTTTCAAATTGTTCAATAAAAGCATTGGCAAGTTGTAGAAATGAATTAATAGAATAAGTAATCAAAGATTGTAAGGCCTTGTCATGAAAGATTCTAGCAAACAAATTGGCTAAAACCCTATGATCATAAGCATAATCACTACAAAGGATTTGAATTTTTTTAACATGATGAATGGGATCTACCTTACCATTTTAATTCTCAAGATGAGGCATATTGACTTGCTGAGGAATGGGAATAGAAATGATATCTTGAGACAAAGGACTTCCCATAATACAAATAGGAATACTAAACTAGTTTTGAGTCAAGGATGCAAGTTGTTGTTATAAAGATGACATAGTTTGAGACAAACTAATAAGTCTTGAATCATTAGAGAAAATAGGAGGAATGGAAACATTAGAAACACTAGATAAAATGTATGAAGCTACAAGAATAGAAGAGACAACTGGAGAAACACTAGGAACTACAGTTGGTAGAGGATTAGAATAAGTAAAAGGAACATTCTGATAAGAAGGTTGTGATGTAGGAAGGGACACATGAGGAATATACATAGAGGGAATTGTCACAATCACTAAAGAATGAGTATGGATAGGAACACTAGATACAGGAACATAAGAAGGGTCTACACTAGTGAAAAGAGGAATCAACCCTAAATCTTGAGCTTCTTGAACTAAAGGTTTAACATTTGAATGCACAAGGTGAGTAATACTATGTGAGAGATTAACACCTTGATCACTATCATGAAGAACTTTCTTAGGAGCCTCTATCACTTGAATAGAATATTTATTATGATTTTCTTTTATAATCCAATTAACCATTTTATCAATTTCTTTATAAAAAAATTGGACTTGTTTAGGAGGAACTCTTAAAGCATCATCCTCGCCATGATATGAGTGAGAAGAGTTTTTCTCCATAATAAGATCAAAATCAATGATAATAAAATTCTTATATAGGATCCTAAGCAAAGGATAAGAAGACTCAGGCTCAAAGATACCCATAAGTATATGACTTCATCTAACTAGAAGATTCAAAGAACGAGTAGAAGTAATAAAGCTCATAAACCAATGCAATACAAATGAACTAAACTAAGGAAGGAGAAATATTTTTGTATTTTGAAAGAGATTTTGCAAAAAAAAATATTAAATTAAATTGAATTTTAAAATGTAAGAGCATAAAATAAGTATAATCTTAATGCAAGAAAAGACCTAAAAAATATGAAATGAAATTTAACACCACAAAATACAATAGGGCATCTAATTCCAGAAAAGAAAAGAGGGTAAGTGTGTCAAGTTTAGCAAAATGAATAAGGTGAAAATATGTTCACCTAAATGAATAGAGGAAAATATTTATGATAGAAATAAATGTGTGTGAAGGGGAATATAGGACCTATCCTCAACCCAAATTTCCAAAAGGAATTGATCCAAATTGATTAACCACAAGGAAGTGATGAATCCACAAATGAGTGAAACAATGGAGACTATCAAGAAAGGAGGAATCATATAATCTACTATAGAAAATAAATACTTGAAACCTTGAATGAATAAAAGAAAATTACTAACCTTAAAATAGGGTGAATTGGTAAAATGTTGATTTCTGATGTCTATGTACAGTTTCAAGAAATTTTGCAAGCTATTCTGGATTGGAAATGTCAATATGGAGAAAACCAAGAAAAATTTTGTCCTTTTGAAGGCAAATCAACCTTGACCAAGATAGTGGGGCCTAATCTTACCCTGGTGTAAAATTGTGCCCTAAAATGTCAACCTTGACCTAAACAGCTCTGACAAAAATTATGTTCATAGATCTTGCAAGTTCGATGAAAAGGGTATCCAAATTTGTACTTTAATTCATTGTCTTGTACATTTACCTACAAGAAAAAAAGTTGTGTTGTTTGGATGGGGGGTTTTCCTTGGTCAAATCCTAGTTTAGAATAAACCTTGAAATATAATTGAAATTTTAATATGTATAAAAAAAGCAAATGGAACTATTCACCTTTCTTATATTGAAATCCTTGTGGAGGATTTGAATCATTGAATCAACAAGTATGGATGCTCCAAATGAATGTAGGATGTCTCAAATCAATAGCATTAGATCTTCATCACCAATATTAAATGGATCTTTGCATAGGAATAGGCTTGGATGAATATGGATGGAGGAATTTTCAACAAGAGGGCTCCACAGAGATTGAATCCTTCAATGTCTAACAATGGATCTAATTGATGAATTGGATCTTCAATACTCAAATGTTTGAATGCTTGAATACTTGATAATGGATAATCTAATATAATTTATCCTCATGAAAAGTAGATAATAGATATGTTGATAGCTCATAGATAGATAGATGTGCAAGATAATGGTTCATAGAAAGTGTGTTAAAATGAGGGAAGAAGGCTTCCTTATATAGAGATCTATGGCACAAACTTCAACCTTAACCCCTTTGAATGCAATTTAATATTTTACCTTTCTAAAACCCAAAATAGCTGACCCAAAAATGGGAAAATGAAACTTTTTGAAGCTTGATATCCCAAAATTCCTAGAAATAAAAAATTGGACCTAGGGTTAGGGATGAGATTGACCCTACCCTAAGTTAGTGTTGAGGTCATCCTTGACCCAACTCAGGGTCGAGGTTTTCCTTGACCCTTCAGGTCATGCTTGACCCAAAAAATCAAAGTCCTTAGTTTCATAAAGAAAGTTGTCAAAAAGAGGCTAGAAATAGCAAGAGAGAAAAGTAAAATAGGGGGAAATAGCATGATCCATGCAAAGACCCGTTTAAGGCACTAAACATGACCCTAGACCAATTACTTGGGATAAATTCTCTTAACATGTAAGTGCTTCCATTTTAAGATGACACACTACCAAGGAGAATATGGGATGCATCCATCTCAACCACATCACCAAGGACCTTGTCCTTAAAGGTTTCTATAGAGAACTATACCTGTGCTTATTTAGTTACCAAGGTTTTCTAACCTTTTGTGAGCCAAAAGAGATGATAGGGGAAGGGATGGGGCTTCTTAGCTAGTTTTTATTTTTCAACCATTTCAAAGGACACTAAATTTTTAGTTGAGCCAAAACCAATCAAAATACTAAATACCTTGCCTTGGCATTTAATCTTTGTTCTTAATAGATTCTTCCTTTGGGGTGGCTCTTGGGTCTAAGAGACTTGCAATAAATCTTGTCTCATTATTAGGTATGTGCTTTCTTTAGGTTCTAGGTCCCTATTATCTTGTTTGTCCTCCTTAATGAGTTGTGCTCTACTCTCCCCTTGATTATTATTCCTCTTTTCAGCACATCTTCCTACATGGTGACTAATTGGTTGAAATTGTAGAATTTGATGGGGCCATTGCCTCTTCCTCTACCTCTATTGAAATCTTTACCTCCTCTATAGTCTCCTTTGGAACTTGACTCTCACGTATCCTTTTTCTTATCAGAATTCTTATTGGCATTATTATTCCCTTTACTCTAAGAGTTGCTCTTTCCCTTGAAGTTTCTTATTGTTTTTATTTTCCTTACCTTTGCCTTGGTCTTGTTTCCTCTTCCATTTCTCCTCTACTTTTATGGCTAACCTTATGACTTCTTTATAGAGGTAGGGGTGTGTAGACTTAGTTCCTCTTGAATGGGTACCTTGAGGCCATTCATGTACCTAGAAAGTTTTTCTTCCTCATCCTCCACTGTGTTTTTTATCAAGCACAATTTTATTAACTCCTTTATATAGAAACTCACATCTAAGTCTATTTTCTTCATACTCTACTTCCTCCTATGGATTTGTACCACATAGTCTTCAGGTACATAGGTTTCTCTCACTAGTGCCACCATTCTATCCCAAAATGAGATCATGATCCTTTCTTTCTTCACCCTTTCAATTTGGATGAAGTTCCACCAAGTTAGGGTTTCCCCCTTCAACTTGGGCTTTTCCATTTTTACTCTTTGTTTCTTTAAAATGTCTTAACATTCAAAGAAACTTATCAAAGCCTCGATCCAAGCTAAGGCCACATTTGCATCCTTCTTGCCATTGAAAGTTGGTAGTTCCAACTTCCCCTCCATTTTCCTCTTTTCCATGGATTGGAGAGAATTCAAAATAGGTCTTTGTTCTACATGCACTTCACCATCCTTATAAGGTTCATCTACTTCTTCATCCTTTTCATCTTCATAATGTGCCTCCTTATTCATGTCCAACTTTCTTTCAAGTTCCTTCAACCTCTTTGCTAGAGCAGCATTTATTGCCCTCTGTTCTCTCATGATCTTTTCAAGTTCTACATTTTTTATCCTTGTAGGTATTTATTCATCCTCAATAAGAGATATGGATATGTTACTACTTGATGCAATGGAGTCTAGTTTAGTGAGTCTTGTATGAAAAACTAGCCCTTAGATTCTCTTCACTGAAGTAATGTCCAACAAAATTATCTTTAATCCTACCAAAGTGTTCAAGCACCAATCATGAGTGCTTAAATTAGAAGGTTAAGGTTATCACAACCTATCACCAAACAAGGGAAATATCAATCATAGGGAATACCCCCTTAAGCAAGACAACTTGTCACAAATTTCCCTTTGAAAACATAATGACAATTTTAACACAAGACCCCAAAAAAACACAATAAGACGAAGGGAGACTTAAGGTTGAACTTGTGGTATATTTATTTCCATTACAAGGGGTATTGAAGGTTAAAATTATACTATATAACATTTGAGCAATAGTTGCTTTACAAATCCACTCTTTAGGCTTGTAGCCCTTTTCTCTCAAAATAAGATTTAACTTTAGCAATCTCCACATAACCGTGTGAAGAAATCACATATTCAAATAGGGTATAATATTTAGTGCTAGTGCTTTACCTATTTGGCTTTGGACAACACCTATTTCGAAATTTCTTGCATCTGCCTCAAAGGTAAATACCTTGTTGAAGTCAGGTTACACCATGATTGGGTATTTAGATATTGGAAGGCATCATCTACCTCTTTTGTCCAAGAAAACTTTTTCTTCACTCCTCCTTTGATGGTGGCTAGCATAGGAGCACATACATGACTAAAATTATTGATGAAATTTCCTATAAAAAGGGGCAAGGCCATGAAATCTCCTTACGTCATATTGGTTCTTTTGTGGAGGCTAGTTGACAATGGCTTCAACCTTCTCAAGGTCTAGCTTGAGGGTGCCTTGTGAGATGACAAAGCCTATGAACATAAGTTCCTTCTTCATGAATATGCACTTTTTGAAGTTGATCACCAACATGTGCTAACGAAGTCTCCTCCACATGATCAAGGTGTTCTTCTTTGCTATGACTAAATATTAGTATATCATCGAGGTATACAACAAAACATTTGCTAATAAAATCAATAAATATCTCATTTATGAATCTCATGAATTTATTAGGTGAATTACTTAACCCAAATGGCATAACCAACCATTCAAAAAGACCATCAGTTGTTTTAAATGTTGTCTTCCATTCATCTCCTCTCTTGTTGTTGATTTGGTGATAGCTTGACTTTAAGTCAATCTTTGTGAAGTAGAAAGAACCTACTTGTTGCTCTAGTAATTTCTCAATCCTTGGCATAGGGAGTCTCTTCCTTATAATGATCATGTTTATGGCCCTTCTATGAGTACAAAATCTCCATTTTCCATCCTTTTTAGGTGCAAGTACTGATCGTATTGCACATGGGTTGAGACTTATTTGTATTGAACCTTTCTCAAGAAAATTATTCACTCGATTTGTAATCTTTGCATGTTGGGTTGGAGCCATCTTATAAGATACTTTTTTAGGAAATGAAGAGTCAGGGATCAAGTCATTTTGATGACTAATATCTCTTAAGGGAGGGAGGCTTGTGGTTAAGTCACTAGTAGTCACATCACTATATTTTATCAATAGGTCTCTAATTTCATTTGGTATAGGTTCTTTATCTTTAGAACTATTATTCTCCTTTTGCTTAGAAACAAGTATAAACCCTTAGAAGCTAGGTTCATTCAATGCCTTTAGCATTTCCTTCTCTCCTATGGTGACTAAAAAAAGATTTTGCCTTAGGATTAGGTAGTGGTTTCATCATGAAGGTTACCCCATTCTTTGGTATGGATTATGTGTTTTTCCTACAATGGTGTGTGGCATCCACATCATATTTCTAGGGTCTACCAATGAGAATGTGGGAGGCATCCATCTTAACCACATCACAAAGAACCTTGTCCTTAAAGTCTTCTATAGTTCTACTAATGCTTATTTAGTTACCAAGATTTGATGATCTTTTGTGAGCCAAGAGACATGATAGGGGAAGGTATGGGGCTTCTTAGGTAGTTTTAATATTTCAACCATTTCAGAGAACACCAAATTTTTAGTTGAAATAGAATCAATCAAAAGACCACATACCTTGCCTTGGAATTTGATCTTTGTTCTAAATAGACTATTCCTTTGGGATGGTTCTTGGGTTTGAGGGATTACATGAAATCCTACCTCATCATTAGACATGTGCCTTCTTTAGGTTCTAGATCCCTATTATCTTGTTGGTCCTCTTCAATGAGTTGTTCTCTCCTCTCCCCTTAATTATAGTTCCACTTTTCAGGACATCTACCTATATGGTGACCCAATTGGTTGCAATTGTAGAATTTTATGGGGTCATTGCCTCTTCCTCTGCCTTTGTTGAAAGTTTTCCCTCCTCTATTGTTCTCTTTGGAACTTGATTATCCCGTATCCCTTTTCTAATTAGAATTCTAATTGCCATTTTTCAGCCCTTTACTACAAGAGTTGTTCTTTCCCTTGAAGTTTTTTATTGTTGTTATTTTCATTACATTTTTCTTCATCTTGTTTCCTCTTCCATTTCTCCTCTACTTTGATGGATTACTAGTAGCACTTATTTATAGAATTAGGGGTGTGTAGACTCAGTTCCTCTAGGATGGGTACCTTGAGGCCATTCATGTATCTAGCAAGTTTTTCTTCTGCATCCTCCATTGTTTTTTTTTTCATGCACATATTTATGAACTCCTCTTTCTAGGAACTCACATCTAAGTCCCTTTGCTTTAGATTTTTCTACCTTTTTTGGAGTTGTACCCCATAGTCTTCATGCACCTAGATTTATGTGACTAGTGCCACCATTATATTCCAAGATGAGATCATGCTCCTTCCTTTCTTCACTCTTTTAGTCTAGATGAAGTTCCACCATGTTATGGCTACCCCCTTCAACTCTAACTTTTCCATTTTCACTCTCTGTCACATTATAGAGAAACTTGTCAAAGCCTCACTCCAATCTAAGGCCACATCTACATTCATCTTGCCATTAAAAGTTAGCACTTCCAACTTACCCTCCATGGTCCTCTTTTCCATCAATCTAAGAGCATTCAAACGAAGCCTTTGATTTGTAGGCACTTCATAATCCTCATTAGGGTCTTTTGCTTCTTCATCCATGTCATCTGCAAAAAGTGCCTCCTTGTTCTTGTCCAACTTTCTTTTAAGTTCCTTCAACCTCTTTGCTAGAGCAGCCCTTAGATCCTTAGATCCTCTTTAGTAAAGGAATGTCCAACAAAAGTGTCTATAATCCTACCAAAATGTTCAAGCACCAATCACAAGTGCTCAAATTAGAAGGTTAAGTTTATCACAACCTATCTCCAAACAAGGAAAATCCAAATCACAAGGAAGACCCCCTTAAACAAGACAAATTATCACAAATTTCCCTTTGAAAGAATAGTGAAAATTTTGGCACAAGATCCCAAAAAACTACAATAGGACCAAGGGAGACTCAAGGATGAACTTGTGGTCTATTTAAATCTATGACAAGGTCGATTGAATTTTAAAACCATACTCTACAACATTTGAGCAATAGTTGCTTTGCAAATCCACTCTTTAGGCTTATAGCCCTTTTCTCTGAAAATGAGACTTAAATTCAAAAATCTCCACATAATCTTGTGAAAAAATCACATATCCAAATACCCTTTTGGGGTTTACTAAACATGCCAAAGCACTAGGATTGGAGGCTGTAAAAAAGTTTGGTTTTACCTAGTTTCTTCTCTAGATAATTAGCCCTATTAGGCCTCCAAATACAAAGGAGGTGCACTTTTTTAATCTCAAAACTTCAACCTAGAAATTTGATATTTAATGGAAATACACAAATAAATAATAAACTTGATTTTAGTCCCTAATGACAACTTTGGAGGAAATTATGGGAGATGTTGATCAATGCTAAGAGGATACACATGGGACTTCCATATGTAGGGCATCCAATTTCTACTTTCCACCTACATATTAAAATTTCAAACCAAAGCCATCTTAATATACATAGTTAACACTTGGATTTTACTAGAGGCCATCAGAGTCCAATGGTGAAATTCCAAGATATGGCAAATTTTGTTTGAAACCCTAGATAAGACAACCTTTTGAGACAACTTCTACAAAAACTTCAATATCTTGAGTTAGGAGATTGATAAATTTCTTAAATCAAATGTATCTAAAATTTATTCTATCAACCAATCCAATAATGTAGATTTATTCTCTTGGTGTTTTCGTAAACCCTATTACAACATGAAATTTTTAGGAAATTTGGGTTACTTTATTGATTCAAAAGAAAAAGTACACAATGTTGTCCTAAAACCAACCTATAAGGGCTTATGTGGGCATCCCAAATGGTCACAACATCTTTTTAAACCAATTTTATCCATTGGGGAGTCAATTTACAAAATATGTAACTTTTTGCTAAAAGTTGTTTGACAACTTTTTAGCAATTTTTGCCATTTGTGCAACTTTTATAATTTTTAATCAAAGCATTATAAAAATTCAACTAAGTGATCCAAATATGACCAAAACATGCTAAAACATAAAAATAACAATCTATCCTAAGATTTTATGCTATTTAGACACCTTTGACCATAGTTGACCAAAGGCTTATAACTATGTCAATCTTGGAACTAGGTCTTACAAGTGGGTCCAAAAGTATAACCACTATTTCTAACCTATCTTATAGGTTTTGAGGACCTTGAAGATGTATTTGAGATGTATCAAGACTCTTCATTTTTTGAGGGTGCTCTTGCACCACATCCATCAAGATGATGTCACGAAGAACCTCATCATGGTAACTCCCAATCTTGAACTTTACCAAATATTGTTCACTAACCAAGATCTTATGATCATCCTACACCCACACAATCTGATACAGATGGGGGTGTTTCTCCCTCTTGAGATTTAGCTTCTCCTTTGATATCAAGTTTTCAGTGCTCCCACCATCAATTATCACATCACAACATTTACCCTCAAACTTGCACCTCGTGCAAAATAGGCTCCTTATTTGTCTAGGTTCACACTTACTTCTCAAAAAGACCCTTTCATTAACTAGAATTTCTCCTCTTTCTACATCCTCTAAATGTGATGACTTATCATCATCATCCACATTAGAAACCCTTTCTTGAACATTAGCTCTTCTATTTGTCCTTCCTTAGTGTTGAGGGCACTCATAGGTGTGATGACCTTCTTCACTGCAGTGAAAATATGTACCATGAAAGCCTCCTCTTCCCAAAACTTTTTCATGTCCTCTACCTTTTTCTCTTTGGTCTCCAAAATTTTGATCACAAGAGTGGTTGAAACCCTCATTCCTCTAGTTTAGGATGGTACCCACATCTTTAGTTTTCTTCTAGTCCTCATTTCGGCTTCCAAATGACCTACCATAACCCCTTCCTCCTTGATTTAGATCCTCCCAAATTCTAGGTCTTAACCCATTAAGGTAATGGGTGTAATCATCTAAAAATCGTCATCTAGACTATTAGCCCCCTTCTTAGCATTTTGGCTCATTTAATTAATCATTTACCTAGACCAAATTTCCAATAATTAATTAATTTGATTATAACATATAGTTTGAGTATGCTATCATAAGTTCCTTATTTGATTAACAGAACATGTCCCCTTTTAATTAAATAAAAGACCCCATTCTTCTAACCCACTTATAGTGCACACATAAAGTCTTTTTTCTATTTTTCAAATTAAAAGAAAAGGTTTTGTGACTTTTGTCTTATATGGGAAGTCAAATTCTATTTTATTGGTTGACTTGTGTGTGCACATAGATCACTCCCATTTTTGAACTCTATTGTTGATCTTCCATCATCTTGACTTTGATCTCTACCATCTGTATGACTTTAAAAGAAAGAGCTCTCCCCTTATTCAAGGATCTATCTTTTGAGTATTGATATGTTGCAGTTTCTAATAGGTTTCTTTTGAGCTTTGTGGGAATTTCCTTTTTCTTGTCTTCATCCTCTCATTCCATCACATTCTAGCTTAGAATCATGTTGCATGTATCTTAGCTTTCATTTTGCAATAGCTTAAATCACTTAGCTTAATAGTCGAGTTTGTAACACTCTCATCCATGCTTAGTATAGCTACATTTTGCATACTCATTCTAGTTTAGTCTCCATTTGAATTTCAATATTGAGGCATACTTTATAGAAATTTTCACTCTTGCATCTCATCTCTAATAGAACCTCCCATTGCATGGTTTATTAGTAAGAAGAGCATTCCTAAGGCTTAGCTGAGAGCCCTTGCATTTGAATCATACTCTCTTGCACTTCATGGATAGGGAGCTCTAAGCCGGCATCCAAGCATTTTGAACTCATGGAATCCCTTGGAATAGAAGGGTTTAGAGTGTGACACTTTATTAGAGTACAAATTTGGTGCCCACCGTGGGGAAAAACATTGGGTTTTTTCCTTTAATTTGCTAATTTTTGTTGCATTTTTTGCATGCTATCTACACTTTTCTTTTTTTACAACCACAACTTTTGGACGACATTTTTCCAATTTTGTACAATAGTTCTTATAACTGTAGGGTGATACATTTTTGGAAATAGTGTTGCACAATAGTACTAAACTCTATATCACTACTACAACATTTTTCATTGCCTAGCTTATATAGAAATATCACCTGGAAGTAAACTAGTGTACACATATATTGAGAAATATTGTGTGACATACTTCTAGCAAAAACTATCTCCTAGCTGGAATTTTCTTGTTGTTTGGGTGATTTTTTCATTTTCTTAGTTGTACTTACCAAGGTATTTTTTAGTGGCTAATATTCGTAAATTGGCTAATTTTAGAATTTTTTGGCTAGTAATTTGGCTAATAATTTAAGATTTGATACAATCTAAATCACCATAGTTTTATAAAATTTAGTTCTAGAATATTTAGAATCGCTCAATAATTTATTTTATTGAAAAAATTAAACTCAAATATTTGCCACAATATTCATTACATGATTAGATTTGAGTCACCTAAATATAATAGATTAGTGGATAAATTAAATTGAACTGACCAATAATTATCATAATTATTAGTTACTTTAGGGATACATCACCAATACTTAGTCTTCACTATTGATTTAAAGTATATGTAAATATCCTCATAATATTCCATGAGGTAAAAAAAAATTCAATTTTGATTTGTAATATTCCATGGTGATTAGTGAACTTCAATTTATTATTGAGATTCGTCAATATTTTATATATAAAAAATTATGATTCAAAAATAATCGCCAATATTAATCATATTTAGAATAAAAATTTGAGAGATTCGCTAATAGAAATAAATATATTTTTTCAAAATAATGAAAGATTTGCCAATATTTTATATCTTTTTTTGGAGGCGGCTTTCTTAAAGTTTACCCTGGTACTTGCTATTTGTTGGATTTTTATAGGTTGCTACCTGGAGATGTTTTCCTAATTGCCTTTAAAAAAGAGTGCATGCCAAAGCTTCAAATGCACAAGGGCTATTAATGATTGTTTGAAGGGCTACCTAATGCCTAAAAAGCAAAACTTGCTTGCTTTTTCTTTTATTTCATGTGCGACATTTACTAGTTATTTCATCTTCATAGGCACATTAAACTTGAAATAGGGATTCTTTGGTGATAGAAAATTATGTTCTTCACCCTTGTGATGAATCGAAAATCTTGACTCACCTTTGAACTTTAAGAACAAGATGATTAATTGAAGCTTCTTGGTGTGTTTAGGGGAAGAAATTAAGGTAGGAAAGTATGCTCTTCACCCTTATGGTGAATCAAAAATCTTGACCCTTGAGAGTGGATCCAATCTATGGTAGTTAGGATCCTTTAGAGGGCCTCCTCTTGGAAAACCTAAGAGGAACAACCCAAGTGGGGACAAGGTAATACCCAGCTCTTCCAACCCACTATAAACTCAAGGCTATCAAAGAAAGAAAACTTTAGTAGACATAGTGTTTATCTTCACTTAGTGTGATCACTTATTTGATTTTGACCATAAGGAGATCACAAGGAAAGAATAATTAACGTTCTCTTGTGACTGTGAGGTTTGTTACCCACTGCAAGGTGGGGTGTCCCTCAATTGGGTGCAAGAGGAACATTATGAATAGAAGCACTTTCTAGACACCCTAAGTTAGTAGCTACCCTATTTTTTTGATCAACTTCTTGGTGCAAGGATTGATCCTAGTGGACTACCCAGATCACACCAAGATTTTAAACTCACCATATGTGTTCCCTTGGTTGTGCTTATGGCACTTCCATGACAAAGTCAATATCTCTAGTGGGAAAACACTTGGTGTGAGTTGAAGGAGCATCAAGCATGGGTCAATTTATTGAGTAATAAACCATGACTCTAAGGTAGATTGTTTGGCTAATATTTTTGAATGTGTTGACCAATGTTAACATTCTTACAAATCAAACATCTTGATAAAATTGGTAGGAAGGCTTTTCTGATATCAAATGCATATTGGCAAGGTTATTTTTACCCTTGCTCAGTTGTTTAAGACATGTTAAAAACCCCTACTATTTACAAACCTTGTTGTTACTTGACATGAACTGAAACTTGAAAATGTCTGGTCCTAAAACTAGCTAACTTTTGAACTAAAACACACAAAAATTGGAGCAAAAACTTGTCTTTTTGCACAAAACTAGCACTTTATTTCCCATTCCCTGCAGAAATATTGTGCAATAGTTTTTCCTAAAAATTGTGCCACCCTTCTCTTATCACGTATATCACCTTGCTATTGGGAGATCTATCATCTCACCTTGTACGAACTGTCACCTGAGAGAAAAATGTCACCCAAGTATTGTAAATTGTGTTGTATGACATATTGTGTTGTCCTACTATTGCCTAGGTCCTAAAAGAGTATCACCTAAGACTTTTTGTTACTAAAATAGGATATGTGTCCTACTTTATTTGATCTAGGGTCTTAAGTCCTCCCTAGTCCTGGTCACACATCTATATGTTAGGCACTATCCAAAGTTGAAAAGATGGGTCTAGTCTATCAGATGTAAGTCCTTAAACGTCATTGATGATCACTTGTCAAAAATCTAGTTACCATTTTATGCTAGCTATCTTAACAAGTGATTATTCTTGATTGTAAGAGATTAAAATTTGAAACACTTTTCTCATCCTATTAAGAAAAGACACATCCTTACATGTCAGTCATAACTAGGTTCCAAGTTGGTAATGTTAGTCAATACTTCCAGTATATGGTGACAAAAGGATGGAAGCTTCCCCAATATTTTTATGTGCAACAAGTAATCCAAAAACAAGAACCTACTAAGGCTTAAATCTTGAGAGAGACAATTGCAAAGTTCCAAAGAGCCACCCATAACTTCATTTATTGAACCAATATGTGCTCTTCCATTTACTAGGATTTTATACATGCCCTCATTTCATAAGGATATAGAGGTTCCTAAGTATGATAAATATGATGTAAATGGTGATCGTCATGATTATGTGAGACATTTCTATGCTATTAGTATGGATTTCATGCATAAAGACTCCTACCTTATACATTTGTTTCCTAGAAGTTTAAGAGGGCAAGCTATGTAATGGTTCACAAAATTGACTCCCCCTCTTAAAACATTTGACAAGCTTGCACAATGCTTTATCTAACAATACTCTTACAACATTCAACATCTTGTGACTATATTTTACTTATGCCAAATTAAGAAAAAGTAGGGAGAACCCTTTGCAACATACCTTCAATGATGGAGATCCCTATACTCTAGGTACCCTTAGCAAGTTCTTGAAGCTGAGAAAGTTGACATTTTTCTCAACACACTTGTACTAGAACTATACTTTAACCTAAGAAAATAGATGTTCACATCCTTTAACACAATGGTTGAAAGCGTGTATCTCATTGAGGATGTTGTTATCAAGAAGGATGATATCGTTGTAAGAAAAGACAATAATAACAATGGAAATGGAAAAGACAAATGAAAACCTTCGAATAAGACAAAATATGTTGTCAATATTGGGGTAGTGGACACTCCTAAGATAAAGGAGCCTACATTTAACCTTTCTAATGCTATCTATGCTACAAAACAACAAGAAGGTTTGAAACCACAAACATCTGACAAGAGCTCTACATTTACCAAAAAATAACATGTTTATACACCAATGGTTGAGCCTTATGAAGTGGTCTTAAAAAAATTAATTGCAAATAAGCTAGTTAATTTAATAGATAATTCTTGTCCCTATGACCTACACATTAGACCTCCTTGGTGGAGAGAGGATTACATTTATAGTTAGCACCAAAGCAAGGGTCACAATACTAAAAATTGTTTCAAGCTCAAAGACATAATTCAAGATCTCATTGAGGCCAGTAAAGTTTTCATAGATGGCCTCATTAAAAATTTTGACCACAAATATTTTAAACAGCCCTTGCTAGAATATAAGAAAGGTTAAACCTCCAAAGCTACTAAGAAGAATCATGATACCAAGATCAGCTATGCCTATGCTAACACAGATAACATTATCAGATGGTAAGTTCTCATGATGACAACCAACCTAAGGATGAAAGACCCAAAGTTGTCCTAAAAATATGAAATTCTCCTCAACACCATAATAACACTAGATCTAAGGTGGTACTCTACATGGCTAGATCTTCCTCTTCATAGAGTGAACCACTTAACACCATTACTAGCAGGCAATCTAAAGTTATCATAAAAATTGCTCATGACCCTCAGAATGCTTCATCTTCTAAGAAACCAACCACTTCCAAGATCTCCAACTATGATCTTATCAGCCAAGTACAACATACACTAGCTCAATTTTCCATTTTTCAGTTATTAGAAGTATCCCTTTGCACAAGGATATCCTTAAAAAGGCTCTACATTCTACTTGTTGAAAATATAGATGGAGTAACTGAGAGTGGGGGTGAATCAATTACCACAAAAACAAATCCACAGATCCCTTAGATGTCTTATAAAATTAGTTACTATTGTCACTCAGTAGCTATACATAAAATGTTATAACTCGGTAGATATAGCATATGTTATCTTTAACAGATCTTAAACATTCACGGTGATAAACATGCATGCATAAAAGAAATAACATGAACACATGAGACACCAGATTTAACGTCGAAAGCCAATATCAAAAAAACCACCAAGTAACTAGCTACTAATTTTCACTCTTCTAAAGTGAGCCCTGTTAGGAGCCAACCCTATTAAACGTTACAAAACACACTATTAGGTTTGACCTTATTAAAGGATTTAATCACCCTGCTAGGAGTGGCCTTGCTAGAGGACTTCAAAACAATTCAAAAGAACTATCACCTTGTTAGAGGATTTACAAAATGGCTTTTAAACCAACTCTATTAAGAGATTTAGAAATCACTACAATAATGGTAAGAAAGTAACAATGAATTGACTTGAATGAGATGCAACTAAATTTGCTGATACATATCTCTATTCTACTTTACTAGATCCTCTTCTAATAGAATACAACATTGTTACTCCTCAAGGATATCTGATCCTTCTTCAAATTTTTCTCACACTTTCCTCTTTACATAATCAACACACTTACATGCTCACTCATTAAATTTAGAATTCACAACTTGACCTTTTATTTATACCTTACAAATTGTCAAGTCAACTCATTTACAAGTTACAATTACCAATAATCATTACATTAGTCAGCTAAAATCATTACATGAAAAAATTAAACTTTATTTCCCAAAATAATGAAATCCTACATTGGCCAACCCTGCTCGATAAACACTACTCTAGAAATGATTTCCAGTGTTAACCAACTAAAGCTTAGTGAACACTGCGAACTATGTAAAATCCTTTAGAGATCAAGTGAACTCAATAAACACTGACTTTCCTTCGATAACCTTGTGAGCTTGGTTACCACTAAATTTTATCACAGAATCCTTCAATGCTTGAGTGAGATTGGTAAGAACTATTTCCACAAACTAACTTTCAAGAATGCTCAGTAGACTCTGGAATTTTCTTTGTTGACCAACTGAGCTTAGTACACTCTGTCATTTTCTTTTCTTACCAACTGATCTTGGTAGACTCTATCTGATAATTGATGTGACATTTGTGTAACATAAAAAAAAACACACAATTGAACAATTATATACAACAATCTCCCTCTTTGGCATTGATGGCAACACAACATGTCATAGCAAATAAAATTTGAAAACAAGTCTTTTTCTGACAGAACATTTCTCCCTCTTAGATTTTATGCCACAAACTCCTCTAATGTAGTAATCTCCCTCTCTAAATGAATTACATAATTTCTTTTCTAAATAGTAAACTCTCCATAAACAAATTCAAATTTTAGAAACATTACATAGCTTCTTTTCTAAATAGTAAACTCTCCATAAACAAATTCAAAATTTAGAAACATTTGATAGTACACTCTCCCTCTTTGACAACACATGCGAAAGACAACACATACCAAATGAGTAACAATGTACCTTAAGTATTGATTCATATGTAATGTTTCCATGACTATGCTACATCAACTAATAGATCTTCAACTTGGTTCCTATTGATGCATCATTAAAACTTCATTTTAGTGAGCTTCAGATAGGGGAATGACCCACTTACCTCTTAGATATAAGAATGCATCCTTAGGTAATGGCTTGGTGAATATGTCAATAATTTATTCCTTTGTATGGACATATTCCAATCTAATCTCCTTATCCTACACTAATTCTCTGACAAAGTGATACTTTATTGCAATATACTTGGTTTTGGAATGCATCACTAGGTTCTTCGATATGTTGATTGCACTTGTATTATCACAAAACATAACAACTAGTTATTTGATCTCAACCTTCATGCTTTCTAATAACTACTTAAACCAAACAACATTAGAAGAGTTTACTGCTACTACAACATACTCTACTTCTACTGTAGATTGGGATGTACAATTTTTATTTTTACTTGTCCAAGAAACCAACCTCTTTCCAAGAAAGAATGCTCCACCACTTGTACTGTTTCTATCATTAATGTTTCCTACCCAATCAGCATCAGTAAACACTTTCAAGTCCAAATTTCCTCCAAATTTGTACCACAATCCATAATCTTTAGTGCCTTTCAAGTATCTCAAGATCATTTTGATTTCCATCATGTGATTTTCTCTAGGTTTTGCTAAAAATCTTTCTACTATACCAACTGCAAGAGCAATATCATGAACTACATATTGCAACTTTCCAATCATTGATCTATATAAGGTTTGGTCTACCTCTTTTGATTCATCATCCTTGGTAAGCTTTAGTGCAGTACGCATGGGAGTCCCAACTAGTTTACAATCTTTCATACAAAACTTCTTGAGTATCTCCTTGATGTATTTTGACTAAGTGATGTAGAGACCATTCTTGCTCTGCTAAATTTGAAGACCAACAAAGAATTTGATCTCACCAAACATAAACATCTCAAATTCCTTGTTCATTTGCTCAAAAAATTATTTGTATTGATCATCATTCCTTGTAAAAAAAGTAACATCCACAAATATTTTTTCCAAAACAATCTCGTTATCTAGTCCTTCCTTGATATACAAGCTATTGTTATCATTAATTCTCTAAAAACCAATCTAAATAAGATAGTTATGCAATCTTGCATACCATGCTCTAGGGGCTTGTTTCAAACCATACAATGCTTTGTGTAATTTGTAGACCATTTCCTTCTTATCTGAATCAAAAAAACCTTCAGGTTGCTCAATGTAGACTTCTTCATCAAGAATACCATTGAGAAATGTTGATTTGACATCCATCTAATATACCTTAAATCCTTTGTATGCAGCATATGCAAGTAAGGTCCTGACACATTCCAATCTTGCAACAATAGAAAAATTTTCTCCATAATCAATTCCTTCTTCTTGAGAGTAGCTTTACATACCAATCTAGCTTTGTTTCTTGATACCTTACTATCTTTATTCAACTTATTTATGAATACCCACTTTGTTCCAATCACATTTGTGTCTTTAGGCCTAGGTACAAGAGTCCATGTTTTGTTCTTTTCTATTTGCTCTATTTCTTCATTCATAGCCTCAATCCAAATTTCATTTTCTAATGCATCTTTGACATTTCTAGGTACAAAATCAACAAGTAAAAAAGTACCTTTTAGCTTACTTCTTGTCATAGTACCTTCAAATTTGTCTCCTATAATCTGATCTGGTGCATGATGTCTCTTGACATACTTGGCCAATACAAGTTCTTTGCCTTTTGACTGAGTTCCACTATCTTCATTTTGAATTTAAATTTTTGGCTCTAGTTGATCCAACTATTGCTTAGGTCCTTTAGACTCGGTAGGCATTGGCTTAGTAGCATCTGAATGTGACTTAGGTTCTTGCAACTCAGTTTGAACTTTTTGCAACTCGGTGACTGAAGACTCAAGAGTAGAAGTTTCCTGATTAACAGATGTATCTAGCACTATATCAAGTTCAATAAAAAAAAATCTTTTGTGATCCTCTGGTTCCTTTTTTCTTTCTTCTTCAGTCCTTTCTGCAAACTCATCAACTTTTATAAGTGCACTTTCTATGACTTTGTGAGTAGATAAATTCAAACATCTATATGCCTTACTCTTGCAAGAATATCCCAAAAACTATACCTTCATCACCCTTCACATCAAATTTACCCTTTCTATATTTTTCCAAGATGTAACATTTGCTTCCAAATACTTTTAGGTAACTTACATTCGGTTTATAGCCATACCATAACTCATAGGGAGTCTTGAATGAGTCCTTCTTCAACTATACTCAATTAAAGGTATGAACTACAATGTTGATAGCTTCCTTCTAGTATTTGATAGCAATGTTCTTTTCAATCATTAGAGTCCTCCACAATCCATGATAGATCTATTCCTCCTTTTGGCTATTCCATTCTGCTCGAGAGTTTGAGGAGTTGATACCTATCTTTTGATTCCTCTTTCAATGCAGAAGTTATTGAATTTATGGGAGATGAATTCACCACCTCTGTCTGATCTCAAACTTTTTTTTCTTTTCCCTGTTTCCTTTCCTACTCTAGCCAAATACTATTTGAACTTCTCAAATGCTCCTAATTTCTCTCTCAAATACATGACAGTCATCATTCTAAAGTAATCATTAATAAAAAGAATGAAGAACTTTTCTCCAGTATAGCTCTCAATGCCAATATGTCCACTCAAGTTAGTATGTACAATTTCAAAAATTTCTTCAGACTAATAGTTTTTACTTTTAAAGCTAGTCCTTCCCATCTTACCAATCTAACAATTTTTGCATAGACCAACATCAAGTTTCTTTATACTAGGAATGCCTCTTACTTTCATGAATTTTCTTATCTTCACAAGGTTATCAGAATTCACATGACATAACCTTCTGTGCCACAACCAACTTTCTTCAACTTGAGCAATAAAACATAATTATTCACCAAGTTTAAAATAAAACAAGTTACCTTTAGTTTGTATGCCTGATCCAATTAGCTTTCCTTTGTCATCTAGCAGTCTTGCTTTTCCATGCATGAATTCCACCTTGAATCCAATATTGATTAGCTATGCCACACTCAACAGATTTTGTTTTAGTCCTCCAAACCAATAGGAATTATCACATACAAGCTCTTTGGTTAGTGAGATTCTTCCTCTTCCTTTTGTGCAATAATGTTCATTATTACCAAACCTCACACTACCACCATCATAATCTTCAAATTGTTCAAACTTTGTTTTGTCACCAGTCATATGATGAGAACAACCACTATCTATGATCCATGTATCATTTTTTCTCACATGAGAGATGAGTTCCATCTTGTCTTCCTAATCATTATTAGATTCATCTTTCACAGTAATGTAAACAATTTCATCTTCACTATTATCAAAATCCTTAGAATCCTTAGCCATGAAACATGTTTTCTTACCTTTTTCCTTAAATGATTTGAAGTCTTTATTTCCATTACACTTGTGAACTTTCTTCTCATCCTTTTTTTTCTTGTTCGGTTACCTAACAGCAATATGACCAATTTCCTCATATGAAAAATAGATTAGAAGGAACTTTACCTTTGTATTTTTCTTTGCCTCTAGAATATTTCCTTGTAAGTAGAACTTCAACCACCTCAAGATCATTGTCAAAAATTTGTTTTGATTCTTCTTCTCTTTATAACTGAGAATCCTTTATCTTTTTGTCTTTTTCTTTGAGTGAAAGCTTGGCTGCAAATGTTGATTCAATGTTCTTGGAAGATGGAACATAGTTGTCATAGTTATCTAGCTCAAATGTAGTCAATCTTCCTACTATGGCATCTAAATTTATCTTATGATTTGCTTCACATCTTCTTTCCTAAATTGCAAAAACTCTAATTGCATAAATGGGAAGCAATGTTCTAAGAACTTTACTTACAATTGTTTCCTCTTTGATATCTCCTCCAGAAGCCTTGATTACACTAATGCTTTCTTTGACTCTTTCAACATATTTAGCAATGTTCTTATCCTCTCTCATCCTCATCTAATCAAATTTTCCTCTTAGACTTCCTACTTTGGCTCTACTCACATTGTCATCACCTCCATAGATATCTTTCAGCTTGTTCCACATAGAAAAGGTAGTTTTTTGGTCCTTGATATCATCAAATTCTTCATAGCTTAGGGTTGATGCAATTTCTATCATCATGATGTTATGAGTCTTCTTCTTAGCAATGTCATTGACAAATAATGTTCTATAAGGGAGTTACATATTCTTCATCAAGATATTTCAATCTTATATCTCCAATGGAATCCAAATGGATTCTCATGAGACCTTGCCATGCTGAAAAGTTATCCCTATTAAGCCTTGGAATCTCCCTCATATAAGACATCCTGATCTTTAGATTAGATCCTTGAAATATTTTTTGCAAGCACCAAAAGCTCTGATACCAATTGTTAGAAATATAGATAGAGTAACTAAGAGGGGGGTGAATCAAGTACCACAAAAACAAATCCACAAAACCCTTAGATGTCTTATAAAAATAGTTACTATTTTCACTCAATAGCTATACAAAAAATGGTGTAACTCGGTAGATGTAGTGTATGTTATCTTTAATAGATGTTAAACATTCACAGTGATTAACATGCATGCATAAAAGAAATAACATGAACACATGAGACACCAGATTTAACATGGAAACCCAATATGGGAAAAACTACCAAGTAACTAGATTCTAATTTTAACTCTTCTAAAGTGAGCCCTATTAGGAGCCAACCATGTTAAAGGTTACAAAACACACTGTTAGGTGTGATCTTGTTAAAGGATTTAATCACCCTACTAGGAGTGGCCTTTCTAGAGGACTTTAGAAAAATTCAAAAGAACTATAACCTTGTTAGAGGATTTACAAAATGGTTATTAAACCAAATCTATTAAGAGATTTAGAAATCACTGCTACAATGGTGAGAAAGTAACAATGAATTATGCAAAATCAGATGCAACTAAATTTGTTGATACAGATCTTTGTTCTACTTTACTAGATCCTCTTTTGATCGAATATAACTTTGATGCTCCTTAAGAATATTTGATCCTTCTTCAAAATTTTCTCACACTTTCCTCTTCACATAATCAACACACTTGCATGCTCGATCATTACATTTAGAATTCACAACTTGACCTTTTATTTATACCTTACAAATTGTCAAGTCAACTCATTTACAAGTTACAATTACCAATAATCATTACATCACTCAGCTACAATCATTACATGAGACAATTAAAATTTATTTCCCAAAATAATGAAATCCTCCATTGGTTGACCCTACTCGATAAACATTGCTCCAAAAATGATTTCCAGTGTTAACCCACTAAAGCTCAGTGAACATTGTGAACTTTGTAAAATCCTTTGGAAACCATGTGAATGCAGTAAACACTGAATTTCCTTCGATAACATTGTGAGCTTAATTACCACTGACTTCTATCACAAAATTCTTCAAGGCTCAAGTGAGCTTGGTAAGAACTATTTCCATAGAGTAACTAAGCTTGGTACACTCTATAGTTTGCTTTACTGACCAACTAAGCTCAGTAGACTCTATCTAATAATTGATATGGAATTTGTGTAACATCAAAGACAACACACAATTGAAAAATTGTATCCAACAGTACCAACATTCCCATGGATATTGATGCAGAACAATTCCAAGCTATGGTGAATCATATCTCTTCACCTCACTTTATCACTTTTTCTAAAGAAGATGATCATGCTCTCAATCATCCCCACAACCTCACTATCCATGTTGAAGTCCAAATATTTTGTACTTGCATTTGTCGATTCTTGATCAATAATGGTCAAGGGTGAACATCATTTCATTTAATGTGATCCAATAGTTGGGCATGTTAGAATTTTCCATCGACAGTAGGCACAAGATCAATATAAAAGCCTATGATGAGGTTGAAAGACCTTCCAAAGGTCTAATTGTACTTCTAGTTAGAGTTGGTCTAATTGAGAAGGATGTCATTTTCCAAGTCCTTGACATACCACTTGCATACAGTTTCTTGTTTAGATGACCATGGATTCAAGACATGCAAGCAGTACCTTCTATGTATCATCAGTGCATCAAATTCCCTTTCAATGGTACTAAGATAGTTATCTCAAGTGACAACTCCATGTCTATCAACACATTATCTATAATAGAAACACTAGTTCTACATAATTGTTTTTCTCATTAGTTGACATTGTCCTTTACAAAGTGTGAATAGAAATTGAATGATGAGACTTGGTATAGGTGAATACACTCTAGACTCTATTTCTACTCTACCTATTTCCCACCAGTCTTATGGGAAACCTTGTACTAAAAACAAGCCTTATGCTTCTGTAATAACTCTTTTTGGCTCCTTTGTGCAATCATCAATTTTGCTAGAAGCAAAAAAGGAAGAACAACTAATTAAAGATTAGATCTATAGGGAAGAGGAAGATGAGGGGGAAGTCACAATAACTACTCCCATCTCTCCTAAATGCTATAGCAAAGGATATGAATTTCTTGTAAACATGGAATATCAAGGTCGTGTGTCCTTAACTAGTAATATAAAACCTCCAGTTGAACCTTTAAGTTATACTCAAGGTCATGATACTCGAGATACGACTGGCCTAAGTTTTGGGTTAGAGGACAACATACCAAAATTTGATCAAAGTGCAACCATGTCTAGCAAATCAAAGGATGATGATCCTCCCTTTTTTGTTGCTACTTTACACGATGAGGACTTTATGCTTATATTTTCTCTCCCTTGGGGAGAAGAAACACTCACTACCAATAATGATGTTAAAGCTTCCACTTCTCAACAACCAGAACAAGAGGAATATGACCATGAAGACATGAAAAAAAGATGCATTAGACAAAATATTGCTCATTTAATTTCTAGAAATCATAGTATAGACTCTCATGAGTATGAATGGGAAAGCATGTCAAGAACATCTTGTGAGCTAGGAGTGGATGTTATTCATGCCTATACAACCCAATTGAAAGTAGTTGAAGAGTCTAGTATAGGGTGAGATGAGTTTGGCTCACAAAATGTTTTAGTGGATTATGTAGGTTCCTCTAGGTCTATTCCTAATTTGGACTCTTTTGCCACATTCACTATAGGCTCTACTTTTTATGTCACCAGAGATGACTCTTTTCATATTAACAACCTTGAAGCTTCCACATCACTCTCATTGATTCACCCTGATCTCATAGATTGGCCAATTCAAAATCAAAGACCTAAAATACCATCTTTTCAAAATGACTATGAGATCACTTGTTACCTAAATGCCATTGAACATGTCACTTCTTCCACCAAAAAACCCATAGTTAACATGATAGAATTAAATATCAAGTACCTTAGTCATAAATTAAAAGAAAAAATAAGTGGTCAGATGGTGAAAATGACATTTTGGCGGTATCTAAACCTAAAAATAGTAAAAATAAAGATCTATCTAATGCTGAAAACCTCCCCAAGGCACCTACAGATGAGGTACTTGGTAGTCTACCAAGCTATTTTTAGGATATATCTTTTTCTGTCATCAAACCTACACAACCTATCAACTTTGGGAAAAAGGAATATACTAAAATCATCCATGTGGCTCAATCACTATCAACTGAGGAAAAGGAAAATTTTGCCAAATTCTTTCAAGAAACGAAGATCAATTTTGCATTGACATATTTAGATATGCTAGGGCTTGACATAGATCTTATCATGCATCATTTATCTATCTCTCCTAGTATAAAACATATTAAACAAAAGCTAAGAAAGATGCATCCACATGTAGCCTTATTGGTCAAAGAAGAGTTGGAAAAATTCTTGAGTGCAAACTTTATTAGAGCTATTGACTATGCAAAATGGATTTCCTACATTGTGTTGGTCAGACATTTTGTGTAACAAAAGTCTTTTCTCCAATTGTAGAAAAGTCAAATTTTTATTTCTCAGTGAAACATAGGGTTTCTAGATAATCCATCCATTGGCTAGCCTTTGAAAAAACCTTATGAAAACCCTACGTTCTTTCTATTCGTAAATTGTCGGGCGCAAAATTTTGAATTTTCAAATAAGATGAATATTCTATCGCCTTTCATCTTCTGTGCCCCCGAGATACTTTTCCTCTCATATTTCCCCAGCTGTCCGATCTAAGTAGATCTACCGTTTTCATTACCTCGCTATGCAAACATGGGAACTTTTTATGTTTGGCGAGGTAGCGAGTGCTGAAAAGTTTATAAAACGGAACAGCAAAATGAAGATACGACGGTCGAAGTTTTGTTTTCTGGCTGATTTATTATTCAAGTACACATTGTAGTTACCATCAAAAAAAAGAAAGGGGACCCAGCAAAAGCAGAATGTTTGAAGTCAGAGCCAGAATGATGATTTTTTTGACACTTCGCTATCTCACTATCAAAAAATTTTGACACTCCGCCATTAGCGAAGTAGCGAGGCCCCGTGAAATTGAAGAGCCGGTGACATTGAAATTTGGCAGTACCATAACCAAACCAGGTGGCATGATAAGTAATAAATGCCTTTGTCAGAAGCAGTTTAATAGTAGAAATAATTATCTAATGGCCCCTTGCTTTTCACGGTGCCAAAATTCATTAAAGTGTTGGAGCTCGCTACCTTGCTATCGAAAAAATTGTACGCTTCGCCATTAGCGAAGTAGCGAGGCCCCGTGAAATTGAAGAGCCAGTGGGACCTTTGGTGATGTGGGATGATAATTAGGACTGCAATAAAATCTTGAAAGGCGCCATCTGTGCAAAATTTTGTATTTCATCTATGCCCTTCTGATTGAATGTACAAAGAGATCTTGAGTGTCAGATTGGAATGGAATCAACAGTCCTCACTACCTCGCTTTGAAAAGTTGCATGCTTTTTAAGCTATACGACATAGAGAATATGAATCAAAGACTACATTTATTTTCCTCACCCTTGATTAAACCTGTGATCAACGGCCATTGTCATCTCGCTATGAAGAGTTGCAAGGGAGATATTTATAGCGACATAGCGAATAGGGCCCACCACCTTCTTTCTAAGCAAGCCCAGTAACGTATCATCTGTCGATCTCAGATCAGATCAATGGTTGTCGCTGCTTCACTATGGCAAGGTGCTCGTTCTTATGCATAATGAAGTAGCGACCTACTGACATGTGTCCTCAGTTGCCAGTGGGTTCGGATATAAGCACCATCAAGGAAAGAGTTATGTACATGGTAAGTTGTCACTGGATGAATTGACTGACATGTCAAATGCAATGCCTAGTTGTTCTCTCCGTATCACATGATCATAGGATCTTTGAAAATCGACGGCGCAGCTTTAAACACAGAATGTGGTACCACTCTCTGTATTAATTAGACATGAAAGCATCATCCGTGAGAAAAAATAGAGTATAATACAGAAAGATTTCATTAGTTTCATCTTATGTGAGCAAAGATATTGAGCCATTCCTATGCAGAAGCAATTACTAAAGGAAAGTGTGCTGAAATCTGGCAAAAATTGTGAAGTTGTCTGTTTGCAGAAAGTTTGCAAAAATACAGAGGAAAACAAAGACAAAATTCAAGTAAGTAGTACTACCATAATCTTCATAGGCTTTTCAATTTTGTAAAAAATAGTCCAAGATGCCTCCAAAGAAGGGATTTTCAGGTCAAATAAACTATTTGGATAGAAATGTGCATGATAACTTGCTTGAGTTGCTCCTTGAGTCTACTATAGAGACAGTGCAAGTTAAAAGGTTAACCTCATTGAACCCTAGGCTAAGGATAGCTGATGGATTGTATGATAAGGGTAATTGGGTCCAGGATGCTCAAACTTCTCAAACTAGTTTGAGTTTGTTCAAAAAATGGTTTGCAGAGAGAAAATTATATGCCCCTCATGCCAATATATGGAATTTTGATTTGGGAAAGCTAGTTGTTCCTAGTGTGTTTATGGATTATGACCTTCTTGAAGCTGTAGCAAAAAGTTATGATCAAACCACTAAGGTAGTGAGAAGAATGGATGGTGAGGTTTTAATTACCATCAGTCCAGAAGAAATTAGGGAAGTTTTCAGTCTGGGACCTCTCACTAGGTATCATGAGCCCATTTATTTGATAGAGTTAGAAAAAGAATATATGTCCAAAAGGGATGTAGTTAGACAAGGTGCACTGAAGGCCCACATAGGTAGAATTGGAAACCTACCAGCAATAACATCATCTTCTAAAGAACCTTTCAAGAAATCATGCTTTAATGCCAGGGAAGTAGAGATATACAAGACCCTGTGCAGAGTCTTCAGAGAGGGTGAAGAAGATTTTATTCCTATGAGCTTCATGTATATGATCACCCAAATCTCCTCTTTCGATGTAGAAATAATTTTTGATTTTGCATCTTACCTAGCTAATGAGATTCACAATGGATTGGTGGGGATTGCAAAGGGCAAGGTGGAAAAGGTTTGGGGTCAGTACTCCCTATTGATGCATATGTTTCTATTTAAAGGGGTTACATATTTTGATAAAGAAATGGTTTTAAATAGGGAACAAGAGGGGGAAGCACTACCAGTTCAATTATGGAGTGCAAACATGACTAGGGAAGTAGAAAATGCTAGTTTTGTCAGATTTTATAGGCACTTTGCTTCTAAACTAAGATGCCTCATATTAAGTGACAATCCCAGAATTCCTAAGGCACTAATGCACCTTGTTAGGCCTATGGACAGACCCCATAGTCTAAAAGTTTCACATAATTGGGGAGATATCATCCCATATCCAGTCTCAATGATCATTAGGGTTTATGGATTCAAAGGGACACCCCATGTACTACCTTATTAGGTGCCTTTAAAGGTAGGAGTAGCTGAGTTTTTATGGCAGTTGGGAGGATTGGAGGAGACTTTTTTGCACAAGAGGGGAACAGGATCAATTTTTCCTACGAGCACTGTGGCTCACCAGTTTGTAATAACTAAAGAGGGGTGGATCTTCCTCTACAAATTTTTGGATCAGTATAAGATGGCAGTATCTCATGCTTGTTTTTGTGACACAGAAGGTTTCTTTAATTCTGCTCTTAGACATAGGATCAAGCTTTGTCCAAGTCAGCATGAATTCTATTTCCTTGAAGATATAATAAGGAATGAATATTCTCTCCAGGAGCAAGAAACAAAGAAAGATAAATGGAGAGTCTATTCAAAAGTTTTGGAGTTTATTAATTGTTTTGACAAGGATTACAGTCCTCTTAGTAATGTTGCAACTAATGTTGATAGAATAAATAAGCTCATGAGTACATTCTCCAAAATAATGGAGGTAATGAATGAGAAGAAACAACATTTTATTGATTCTTTTCCAGATAAAGCCAAAGAAGTTATGAGTAAATTGGGTTTCAACCCTAACATAGGGGCAGGTCCACTGGTTGTGCGAAAAAGGACAAGATATACTATTATTCGTGATCAAATGCCCATTGTAAACAAAGAAAAACAGATAATTGAATCTACCAGTACTGTCCTTGAAGAAAGACCCCCTGAACCTTCTCCCAAAAGAAGAAAAATAATAAGGGAAGAGGAATCCCATGATGAAGGTTACTCACCTTCCCAAACTCCAATGAGAATTGAGGAAGAGCAGCTCACTAATGAGAAAATTGAACAAATGGGATCACAAGGAGGAGTTTTTGTTACTTAGGAAGAGATTGATGAAGGGAACCCCCAGGAGCCTCACGTGTCGAGTTTTGAATTAACTATAGCAAATTTCAGAGGAAGGGAATTAGACCCTATTTTGGAGCAAGCCAGTTAGCAGTTTTTGGTGGATAACAGTTTTGTAAAATCTAGGGCTTTCCATCAGTTTGCGTGAAGGGAAAACATGCACATTTTTTAGCAAAGATGTAGGAATATGAAAATAGAGCATCTAGAAATGGATGAAGCTTCTATTCAGAATCAAATAAAGGAACAAATGATACATGAGTTCCAAAATATAACCCTTGAAGAGGGTAGACAGATGGTAAAGGATGCAAATATTTTATTATTGCCCAATTGGGATATTGTTGATGCCTTAATTTTTAATTCTGTGTCAAATAATTTAGGATTACAGGATCTAGATAAAGAAGAATTCTTGGGAATAGCATTCAGTAATGATCAAGTTGCCCTTGTTATGTGGTCACTAAGAAGAGGATCCAAGACTACTCCATTACAGCTTGATGATTCAGGACTAACAGGGAGTATCATTGTGAGGAGGGTCACTGATACTTCACATGTAAAGGCAGCCCACATGAATGTGGACTATTCTAAATTTTCCTTGGCCACTCCAGAAAAAGAAGAAAAGGAAATGACTGATCTGCAAGGTAAGTATGGAATAGTGGTGGATGCCTACAATAAAGAAGTAAAAAAGAGAATTGAGCTGGAAAATAAGTTATCTCAATTGGAGAAGATACTTGGGAAAAGAAAGGTGGGAGAATCCAGTACACTTAGAATTACATATCCTTCATAGTCATTTGTTGGATCAACCCCTATCATTGAAATACCTAACACCCCTGAAAGGCCCCAATTCTATACTGCAAAGGACTTTGAAGCAAAAAAACCAAAATTACATGAGTTGCAGATAGAATTTAGAAATCAACAGGAAGAAAAATTAAAGCAGCGTGTGGTATATTTGAGGGATAAAATACAATGGTCAACTTTTTATGATCAGCTGACAAGAATTATAACCCTCATGGATGAGCTAAACAGAGATAAGGATAAACTGACTCCTCTTGCACAGAAATGGAGGGAGAGGAATAATGATATTACAATCATATGTATATCTGCAGTCCAAATGCCTTATCATCAAGTTGAGAAGATTTTTGATTTATTAAATAAGCTAGAGAATTTTGATGATGAAAGAGATTCTTTATAGAGAAGATTAACACTCTGTTTTTCCCAATATATGGCTGAAAAATTCACTTTATTTCCTTGTGCTTTAGAATCTGTTGATACAATAAAGGAAAAGGAAAAGTGGAAAAGGGAGTTGGACGAGTTATTTAATGAAAGAATAATAAACATCATGAGTGAGACTAGCCATTGGTTCTGGGCAAAGACAAATGAAGAGCTAGTAAAAATACAGTTATTTTATACTGCTATGAGAAAAGAATTTGATGAGTTAGAAGAAAGTGCAAATTCCTTAATAAAGATACAAAGAGAAGCTCTAAGTTTTGATTGGCCAGATGATGATGCTTTTAATAAATGGAAAAATTAGTTTATAGAATAGATGTCATGAAACAATGAGGAGGAAGATGCAAAAGTAATAGTTACCCTCGTAGTTAGTAATGAAGACATGGAAGATCCCCAGGTTAAAGTAAGTTTGCAAGTAACTGAAGATGATACATCACTTTTAGACCTCATGGCTATGTACTCCAAGGAGGAAGAATGATTGTAACATCAAATCATATTTTCTTGTCTCAACAACTAAGAAGCATAATAGAAAGGGACCCACCAAAGAATTGTTTGATGTAATAAGCCTTTCTGTTACTTTGTTCTTGTCTTTTTGACAGAAGTGTATGTGAGTGCCTTTTTTAAAAGGACACCTATCAGTTGTCTTTAGCTTGAAGCTTGTTGCATCTCACACTATTTAAGTGAGATCCCAAGGCTAAAGAAGGGTCTGAATTCTATTTCTTCTACGTATTATGCTTAGTCTGGTTTTTGGTCTAGATTTTGAAAGCAAATTTGTAATGTATTTTTCCTGTCAATTCTCTGAGAATACATGAATATAGAATGAGCTGTGTTTCTTTCTGAAGGCCATTCTAAGTCTATTGTAAAGGATATACCATTTTCAAAGGAAATGAATACAAATTATGAACTGTCCCCATATCAGTTCTTTCTAAATTTCATCTCCTTTTAAATACTTAGCTACCTTGATGTTGTATGAGTAAAAGCTTGTGCAATTGAATGCAATCTAGTTAGGTTGTACATCCATTTATCATTGCTATTAATTCAATGGATTAAATAAAGGCTTTGATGAATGTGATGAGATTTCTTAAGTATTGAAAAGGATTTTGAATGATAAATTCTGATAAGAATTGCTGATAGAATTTGTTGTAAAGCAACAAATTAGATCTAAGAATCTGCTATAGACTCTAAACCCCAATGGATTAGGCACTGATCAAGTTATTTTAGCTGAAGGAGAAATATGTTATAAATGGTTACTCAAATGCATCATCAAATCAAATTTTACTTTTATTTCCTGTAGATCTTCAAAGTTGGCCAGCACTTATCTGCATGGAATGTTTTAGCTTCAATTAGCCATTGTTGTTAAAAACATCTGAAGATCTATAGAAGAATTCTTGGCCATATCTATTTATATATTTTGTTTACCAAGTTAGTAAGAATTATGTATATGTTTGAGGATCTTGAAATGAGAATCAGAATGAAACTAAGAATAATCCCCATACAGTTGTTCCAGTTTTGAACCATCCCTGGGTATACCCACCCTGGTTTTGCAGAGCCAAAAGAGTAGAAAACCATCTGTGGTTTTGTTGAAGTTGGGTCCAAATACCTTACATATGCAATTGTTAATAAGAATAGGCTAGTCTTTAGATTGTGTATGTACTGTCATTCTGGTATTAAGCATTTTGTCGCTTAGTAGTTTTTGTGCAATTTAAAACACTAACACATTGTACATATGTCTAAATAAGATAAATCAATCTGAGTTCACACTGATTTTACAGATCTAAACAAATTATGTCCCAAGGATGACTTTCTACTACCAAACATAGACATGATAGTGGACATGACGGCAGGTTACAAAATGTACTCTCTCGTGGGATGTTTTTGTAGGTATAACCAAATTAAGATTTCTCTAGTTGATCAAGAGAAGATAAATTTTACATGTGCCTAGGGTACTTTCTACAAGAATGCCATGCCCTTTAGGCTCAAAAATTCTAGTGCTACTTATCAAAGAGCAATGACCACCATATTCAATGATATGATGCATAAAAATATGGAAGATTATGTTGATGACACATTGGCTGAATCTAGAAAACAAGTCACACATCTTGAAGACCTTAGTCTAATATTGGACTGTATGGAACAATTTCAACTTATTTTAAACCCAGAAAACTGTGCCTTTGGTGTCACTTTTGGAAAAATTTCTAGGCTACATTATATTAACAAAAGGCATTTAGGTTGATTCTAAAAAGGTATAAGCTATCATGTAAATGCCTCCTCCAAGAAATATCAACCAACTTAGAAGTCTACAAGGACATCACTAATCCAGAAGATTCATTTCTTAGTTAGCTAATAAAGATCAAAATTTTAAAAAGAATTTGCATAAAGGCTCTACTTGTATCTGGAATAATGAATGTCAAAAAAGTCTAGATCATATCAAAGGGTACTTGTCTAAGCCTCTAGTTTTGATGCCACTCATTTTGGGAAAACCTTTGATCTTGTATATCTTAGCTACGGCTTCTTCTCTAAGAGTATTATTAGCCCAAAGTAATGAGACTAGTAAAGAATAGGCTATATATTACATCAATCAAACTTTGGTAGCTTATGAAATGAACTACACTAGTATTGAGAAATCCTACCTTGTAGTGGTCTTTGCCTCTCAAAAGCTCTAACATTACATGTTAGCACATATAGTTCACCTAATAGCTAAAATTGATCCTTTGAAATATTTATTCAGAAAAGTTGCACTTACCAATCATTTAGCTAAATGGATGATGATTCTTTTAGAATTTGACATTTAGTATGTCAAACATAAAGCCATCAAAGGATAGGCCATAGCTAACTAATTGGTTGATTTTCTACTAGAGAGTACAACACCCATGAAAATTGAGTTCCCAAATGCCTTAATTATGTACATCACTGAGAGAACATAGAAAATGTTCTTTGATGGTTCTTATACACAAAATAAGGTTGGAGTAAGTATCTTTTTTATTTCCCCTCATGGGTATACAATCCCAAAATCCCACAAACTCTTATTTCCTTGCACACAAAAAATTGAAGAAAATGAGGCACTAAGAAATGGGATCAAAATGGCTCTTGAATGGAGAATCACTGAATTACACATCTATGGAGATTCTCAACTTGTTATAAACTAAGTAAACAATGAATATCAAAAAAAGAATGACAAGTTGATACCTTACAAGAAGTTGATAAATTCTCTAAGGAACTATTTCACTTTTATGATATTCCAACAAATTCCTAAAGCAGAAAACAAGGTTGTTGATACTATGGCCACTCTAGCATCTATCCTCCAACTACAAGAATATGAATCACAATTTGAGTTCCTAGTGGAAGAACTACATCATCCATTCTATGATTCCTCAGACAACCAAGTGATCTGCACTGTTGAAGGTCATGATTCCTCCTTCTATGCAGCCATCTTCTCTTACCTACATGATCTTCACATTACACTTTGGTCACTAGTGACTTGTATAGGAAGAGTCTAGATGAAACATTGCTTAGGTGCTTAGAGCTAGAAGAGTTTGAAAAGGCACTCTTTGAAGTCCACACTAGAATTTGTAGAGTACATTCTAATGGCCTTGCACTTTAATCTAACTTCTAGGATCTACGACTATTACAAAAAAATGCTAACCAATTACATAAACTTAATTTAATACTTTTAACAAATCAAATTAAAATAATTAAAAAGTAAGAACAACACAAATTTAAATGACAGAAAGAGCAATGAGAGAAAGGGACACAACACATTTGATTTTAGAGTTCATCTAGTATGGACTACATCTTTGGATCCTACGCCAATAGAGGGACCGATCTGATTAACTCTAAGAATCTAGTATAGTGTTACAAAATCATTCCCTCAATATCACAACAAGAACACGCTGATGTGCAAGATTAAAAAATACCCTCCAAAAAATATTCTCTCCAAGCTCAAGAATTCTGAATTCTCCATCTGTTCAATGATCTCCATTTTTGACAAAACAAACATCATCAAAAAGCTCTCGACTTGGTACCAACTTTGATTGATTTTGGGGAGTTTGAATTTTTGTCTTTCTGATGACCTTCGTACCAAAGTTTGACCAACCTTTGACTAGTCATAGCTTGAGCATAAGAACTTTTTTTTCACCTATTCAAATTGCATTTGGTCTAGAATTTTGAGGACTTTAAACTAATGTTGATTGTTGGAGTTTTGGAGATACTTCAATTTTTGGTAAAAATATCCCTTGGATCAAGCCTCCCCACTAAGAAGCTTTCGAACCACCAAAAGTTTGGATTACTCATAAAGTAGGCGAGGGTATAGTTCCCTCACTTTACCAATCTCCATCTATCTTGCCTTGCTTGGATGCATCCCTTTAAATCCCACTCTAAGGTATTCAACTAGTCCTCTTCATGAAGTTCTAACATTCCTTTTAAGGATGACATCTTCTAGAAATTCTAACATGTACTCTAGTGAAAGATCATCAACAAATGGAACCTAAATGTTTGTGTCTTCATCCAAGATCATTGGAGGCTCATACAACTTCAGATTCTCAACATTGACAACTGAGTATATCTACATGTATGGAGGAAGATTAAGGTGAAAGACATTGGTACCAATCTTCTCCAAGATTTCAAAAGGACCATATCAGATAGGCTTGAGCTTCCTTCCTTACCTTGCATTCTTTCCTTACTGATATGTAACCAAACTCTATCACCAACTTTGAAATGGTGATCGATGAGATGCTTATCATGGTGAGCTTTCTATTTTGCTTGGCTCTACTCCAACTATGCTTCTACTACCTAATGGATTGCTTGGACCTTTTGGATGAACTTTAAATGCCTTTCTGCATCATGGCATCCATCTACAACATTGTCCTTCCCAAAAGAAAAATCCATTGGTGTCTTTGGCAAGTAACTAAAGCAAGTCTCAAAAGGAGACCTCTTTGTAGAAGAGTGTGTTGCATGGTTGTAAGCATGCTACACATAGTGAATACTTTCATCCCACAACTCAAGATTCTTGTTGCAGTAACCTCTAAGCAGATGCATAACTATCCTATTCACTACCTCTATTTGTCCATTGGTCTGTGGATGGAAGGTTGTACTCTTCTTCATCCTAGTGTCAATGATTCCCCACAAAGATGATCAAAATTCCCCTAAGAATCAGGAATCTAAATCTGATATAATAGAAATAGGTAACCCAAAATAAACACATACAAATTGAAAGTATAAATGAGTTGTCAATTAAGTAGTGATTTTCTTTTTACAAGGCATTAAAATACACATTTTTGATGAACCAATCAACTACTACATAAAAATAATCATGACCCTTCCTAGACATAGGTAAACCCCCCACAAAGTCCATAGACACACTTTCCTATGGATGGGATGGTACAGGTAGTGGTGTGTACAAACTCAATTTCCTATTACTTGGTTTACTAGTCACACACATTACACATCCTTTTATATACTTAGTGATAGTTTCTTGCATATGAGGCTAGTGACAATAATTCTATAATTGAGCCAATATTTTACTTACCCAAAATGTCCTACAATCAAAGAGGTATGTGCTTCTCGGATTACATGTGCCTGTTCATCTTTAGAAATGCATAATTTTCCCAAGTGGTACAACAAATTATCATACACATAGTAATCTTTCTCTTCCCCATGTTTACACTAGATTAAATTTGCATAGATATCCTTAAAGTTCTCATCATTATTATATTGTTCCTAAAAAATTTCATGAACCATAGAACTATTTTGAAGGATTATCAAATCATTCTTAATAGGAGACCTAGAGAGCATATCTGCTACTTTGTTATGGGCACCCTTCTTATACTTAATTACCAAATGAAACTATTATAAAAAACCCATCCACCTAAAGTGCCTAATTTGTTGCAGCTTAGATTGTGAGTGCAAATATTGTAGTGTTTCATGATTAGTGTTTATTACAATTTCCTTTCCGATTAAGTAGTGCTTCCATTTTTTAACTCTCTAAACTAAAGTATAAAGTTCCTTATCATAAGTAGGATAGTTACTTGCTGCTCCTGAAAAAGTTTTAGAGTGGTAGTAGATTGGTTTACCTCCTTGCATGAGTACAACTCCCATGGAAAACCCACTCGCATTTCTCTCAATCTCAAATGGTTGATGTAAATCAGGTAGAGCCAAAATTGGTGCAATGCTCAACTTTTCCTTTAAAGCATTGAAAGCCTTCTGTTGCAGAACTCCCCATTGAAAAGTTTCCTTTGCACTAGTTAATGCATGTAATGGTGATGCAATGTAAGAGAAGTTTGCAATGAACTTCCTCCAATATTGAACTGCACCTAAAAAGATCCTAACTTCTATAACTGTACTTGGCTTAGGCCACTTTCCAATACATTTGACCTTCCTAGGGTCTACTTTCAATTTACCATTTCCTATGACATAGCCTAAGTACACTAAGGATGTCTTTGCAAATTTGCATTTTGACATCTTTACATAGATTTTTTATTTTCTCAATACATCAAGTACTTTCTTTACATGAATTACATGATCATCCCAAGACTTACTAAATACAAGAATATCATCTAAATAGACTATGACAAAATCATCAATAAAAGGATGAAAGACATCATTCATGACTCTCATGAATGTAGCTAGTGTATCATAAAGCTTGAATGGCATAACCAACCACTCACAAAGTCCCTTTTTTGTCTTAAAAGTAGTTTTCCAAATATCACTTTCTGCAATTCTTATTTGATGATATCTACTACGTAAGTCTAGCTTAGTGAAATAAATTGCATGTCTCAACTGATCAAGTAAATCATCAATTCTAGGAAGAGGGTACCTTTTTTGTACCATTATCTTGTTCAAAGCCCTATAGTCAATTCACATTCTCCAAGTCCTCTCTTTCTTTGGAACCAACAGAATAGGAGAACCACAAGGAGAAGTACTAGGATGGATAACTCCTTTCTTGATGAGCTCTTGAACTTGCTTCTTGATTTCTTCATTCTGCAAGACTGATAAATAGTACATGCCAATATTAGGAAGTGGCACTTCTGGCTGCAACTAAATTTCATGTTGTATCTCTCTTTTAGGAAGCAATCCCTTTGGTTCCTAAAACAAGTCATCATAGGCAGAAACAACTTTGACCATTTCAGCTTTGTGTTTTGGATGACATCCCTTAAATCCCTAAGATGTTTCATCTTCTTTGGCTTTTACAATCATCAACACAAAATTCTTACTAGAGTTGACTAACCTTTTCATTTGACCAACATTAACAAGGGCTAGATTAGTCTTTATTTTATGTTCTCATATACTGTATTCAATTTTATCTTTAAATAGATGATACTTATTTTCCCCCCTATAGAAGATAGCCTGTCGATCATACAAATAAGGACTCCCAAGTACAAGACCACAAATATCTAGAGGGACTACATCAGCTTCTACCTCATCTACAAAGATTGCAATGATAGAAAATCTTAACTTACATTGGTTGGTCACCTGTAACTATGCATCATTGCAAACCCATCCAAGAGGATATGGCTTTAGATGAGGTGTTGTAGTCAGATTAAGCTTCTTAACAACTTCCTCAAATATCAAATTCACTTGAGAACCCATATCAAATAATGTATCTACCTTATTTTTCTTGATGAGAAATCAAATATGAAATAATTCATTCCTTTTCTTATCATTCTTAGGAGAAGAATCTTTACTCATACTTGCACTTATGCTCAAAGAATTGGTAGTTGATGAAAGAGAAATACCTTTTGCTTTACCTTGGATCCTAGTGGAAACGATCTGTGTTTCATCTCCGAAATCAAATCCAAGATCCTTTGTACTATAGTAGTAGTCTTCTATTTGCCTTTATTTCTACCAAATCACTTCAGCCTCTTTTCAAGATGTAACTTCCAGCACTTAGAATCATCATGCCCTTCTTTATTGCAATGTGGGCATGTGGGTTTCTCACCCTCTTTCTTTACTGTAGCTATATGTTTACCCTTTCCTTTCTCTTTGGACTTTTCCTTAGACTTATCAATGAAAGTACCCTTACCCCTTGATTCTAAATGTGTTGCTTGTACACATACTTCATCCAAATGACAAGGAATTAGAATGAGGATGGAATGCCTTAGGTAAGAATGAAGACCACCTATATACTTGAGTAAAGTGTTCTAGGTATACAATGGGACATTTAATGAAATAGCCTTTTTACAAAATTCATGGGTGTAATCCTGGATAGACTAACCTTTCTCTTGCCTAAGATGGTTTAGATGGACTTTTTTCAGACTTATCAATGAAAGTACCCTTACCCCTTGATTCTAAATGTGTTACCTATACACATACTTCATCCAAATTACAAGGATTTAGAATGAGGATGGAATGCCTTAGGTAAGAATGAAGACCACCTATATTCTTGAGTAAAGTGTCCTGGGTATACAATGGGACATTTACTGAAATAGCCTTTTTATGAAATTCATGGGTGTAATCTTGGATAGACTAACCTTTCTCTTTCCTTAAATGTTGCCAGTTAATCTTTAACTATTGCATATGGCCTATGGGGTAGAATTGCTTCTTTAAAGCACTAACAAATTTTGACCAAGATAGATTGAACTTACCATGTTGTGAAGTTTCATGTTGAGTCCTATTCTCCCACCAAGTTAGAGCTACACCACCTAACCAAAGAGTGGCTAACTAAATTCTATCAACATCATCTACAAGGTTTTGAACTCTACAGTAGACTTCTACTTGTTGAATCCAATCATCTAGTTTCTTGGCATTTAACTCCCCACAATATTTTGGCAAGTCAAACTTTACATCCAACTTAATTCAAGGCTTATGTCCACCCTTAAAAATATTAGAAGACTCAAAATGTGTAGATAGGAGAAGAGGGAGAAGATGGAGAAGAGGAAGGAGATGGAGGTGTCTTTGGAGGCTCATGATCAAGATCATGATCACTGCCTTTCTTTTTCCCTTTTCCATCATGAGCTACATGCCTTTGCACCTTCTCTTTTCTTTCCTATAATAACACTTCTACCATTGTCTGCAAATTCTAAAGAGTTTTCTGGATACTTTGGTCTTTTGAACCTTTTCCACCACCTTTATCTTCCATCTTTGATGGTGGATTAGCTCTTCATTTTTCAATCTCAGGATTGTATTCTTCAAGATCACCTTCACCTTGATTCAACTTGGATCTTGTTAACATTAAAATCTACAATACTAGTCCAACACAAGCTCTGATACCAAATTTGATCTAATTTCTAGGATCTAGGACTATTATAGAGAAATGCTAACCGATTACATAAAGTTAATTTAATACTTTTAGCAAATCAAATTAACATAATAAAAAAGTAACAACAACACAAATTTAAAATATAGAAAGAGAAATGAGAGAAAGGGACACAACACATTTGATTTTGGAGTTTTTCTGGTATGGACTACATCTTTAGGTCCTACTCCAATAGAGGGACCAATCTAATTAACTCCAAGAATCTGGTACAGTGTTACAAAATCATTCCCTAAATAGCACAACATGCTGATGTGCAGGGTTGAAAAATGTCCTCCAAGAAATATTCTTTCCAAGCTCAGCAATTCTAAATTCTCCATCTGTTCAATGATCTCCATTTTTTATGAAACAAATGTTGTTGAAAAGCTCTTGACGATACCTTTGACCTAGTGCCAACTTTGACCAATTCCAAGGAGTTTGAATTTTTTCCTTTCTAATGGCCTTTGTACTAGAGTTTGACCAACCTTTAACTGGTTGTAACTTGAGCATATAGAGTCCATTTTTGCACACTTGATGAGAAACTACTTAGGGTAGCTTATTATTGGCCAACCATGCAAGCTGATGTCATCTATTATGCCAAGTCCTGTCAAAAATGTCAACTTCATGGAAATTTAATTCATGCTCCTAGATGGGAGTTGATTCCCTCTATGACATATTGGCCATTTTAAAAATGGGCCTTTGACATGGTAGGCAAACTTCATCCAAGTTCATCTAGTGATCAAAAGTTCATCATCATAGCAACTGAGTATTTCACCAAATGGGTTGAAGTTGTACTGCTATCTGCTACTATAGGAAAAAATGTTGCCCTATTTAAATTGAACCACATCATTTTTCATTATGGTATTCCTTCCTCCATTTTTATTGATAATAGAGGATGATTCAAGAACAAAGACCTCAAATAGCTATGTAAGAAATTTTTAATCAAACAAAATTGATCCTCTATCTACTACCCTCAAGGGAATGACCAAGTTGAGGCCTCCATCAAAACATTATTAAAGATCTTACACTGAATGATTCACAAGTCTACAAGAGACTGGCATCTACAAATAAATTTGGCACTTTGGGCCTACAAAACTACCATTCACACTCCTATGGAGGCCACACCCTTTTCTCTAGTCTATGACTCTAAGGTCACTGTCCCATTAGAAATTGAGATCCCCTACTTGTGAGTCTCCTTACATGGGTTGATAATAGATGAAGACCATAGAGCTATGCAAATACATGAACTAAAAATTCTTGATGAATGCCACAATGCTACTTTTGATCACATGAGGGCTTATTAGAAGTGCATGTCTCCTCAGTATAACAAAAAAGTTCACCCGCATGAGTTTCAAGTAGGTGTATTTGTGCTTATAGAGAATCTAAAAAATTAACAACATAGAGAATAGAAAGGAAAGTTTGAATCTAATTGGTTAGGCCCATACATTATTATAGTGGTATTTGGGTCAAGTGCTTATCAACTATCCACTCTTGAGGGGGGAGAACTTGAAGAACCTATCAATATCCAACATTTGAAGAAGATCTATGCTTAGAAGCTTGCAACTCAACTATCTTGTACATACTTATTGATCCTGAAAAAATCCTAAAAATTAGAAAATGTCCTGAAAAAAATGAACATCTTAGTGAAAACCTAGCAATAGGTGTTTTGATGTATCACCAAAAAAATTCAAAAATACAAAAAAAATGAGAAAAAGTCCTAAAAAAAATTTGCCAAGTGGTGAAAACCTAGAAACAAGCATTACTTGAGACCCTTGCACCTATGTCTATCATGCTCAATCACCCACTTTGCACCACATTTCCTAGCTTGGGATTGTTTCTTGTCTTCATCTCTAAGGCACAATTGCTTATCTTATTGAGGTGTCCTTGTGCATTAGGATTTCTTTGGCAACTCACAATAGAGTTTCTCAACACTACCCCCCCCCCCCCCCCCCCAACTTGACATCCAATGTTTGTCAACACTTCTTAGATAGTTTATCTATAGTCTCCAATGTCATGATATTTCTCACTATCAGAATCAAGTCTTGAAGAAATGGCCAAGTGACTTACACACATGCACTTAAATACTTAAATGACTAAGCTATGTTGATCTTTATCTACTTTTTGTGTTGTCTATGATGATTTTATTTCTATGTGTTCCCTCCCTAATAGTCTTTTGAGGATGTCATGGACTAGAAGACTAGGGGCATGGGGCATGTTTTCTTGCTTTTTGCTTGTGGGTATACTTTGTTCATATATAGTGTTTAAAGCTTTCATATTTGTCCTATTTGACACTTTGGCTTACAAAAGTGTCATTCTTAATTGTTTTTTGCAAGACCACACTTGGGGGTTATCCTAGCACTTATGCCTTGATACAGGTTTAATCTTGCTAAATCAAACTCAAGGAATCTAATCACATAGTTATCTTGACTTACATGTCTTTGATGCTTAAATTGGATCTCCACATACCTATCTAATATTGATCATATTTAAATCTTCATAGTTACTAGTGATGGTTATACGATCTTGTGATGTCCGTAATAAATGCTCAATGATGAAATAAGATTCTAAATGTTATGTGTCTCTTGCTAGTAAACCACTTTGCATATTAGCTTGCATTATAGGCTCATCCTCTAGCATAGTATTGCATTCCTTCATATGGGGAGAGCTCTCTATTTATCTTTTTAGGACATGTCTACTAACTACTTTCATATCTTTCTTGGCTTTTTTCTCTATCATGTCTTTTCACCTTCTTGATTTTCTACTTCATCTCTATTTGCTATCCTATCATTACAAGGTGTTGATCTAAAAAAATCAAATTCAATCTATCCAAGTGTCACATATTTAAAAAACATAAGTCTATATCATACACATGAGAGCTAAACATCACACATAAGAGAGATACATTAGCATATATACATAAGTATGAAAACAATGCATACATGAGCAAGAAACAAAAATTGAAACATCATATGGAAACTTAAAATGCTGAAACATCCATCAAAATGAGACAAGTACACAAATTTGTGAATCAAATCTAGTATCTTTTATATATATATATATATATATATATATATATAAATATATATATATATATATCAATGTGTCATAGTACATATAGAAATGTGGATCCAAAATATGGATATCCATCTCAAAAATATAGGCAGTACAATCAAAACAATCAAAATTTGCCTATGATTTACTCGCACTCTCTACAGCTCATGGTGACCCTAGTGGTGGAACATGTCTCTTATCTGGTGCCTACACTACACCCTCTAATCTCCCAACTCTCTCTAAGTGCATAGGTGCTCGTAAATCCATAGGGACTACAGCAACATATACCCCATGATAATATGCTACTCTAGCCATCTGCCACTCCATCTCTCATTGGGCCTCTGCTAGATCATCTCTCAAGCCTCACTCCCATCTATCCACCTCTACTCATGCATCCACTATCTACTAATTTTGTACAAAAATAGTCAATCATGCTACCTATAACTCAGCCTCTAGAACCTAGATACTATCATTTTGGTCATCACCTACCCTAGCCAATTGCTCTACTGTGCCTCTATCTATGCTACTCTCTTCAAACTCAATGGCACCTCCTCCTCCTCCTCCTCCTCCTCCTCCTCCTCCTCCACCACCTCCCTAGTAGCATATGTCTATATCTATCTCCTCCTAGATCAAGAACCATCCCTAACCTCCATCTATATCTTGCCTCCACCTCTTCCTTCACCTCTACCTCCTCCAAGTCCCCCTACTACAAGTAGTGCATCTAGCTCTATAACTTATAGAAAAGGATGTCTTTGCATCTCATATAGATAGGTTGGATCCACCCCTATATTAGCTACATTTGGGTGATAATCCCAAGGAGTCTGCACTTAGGCTTTTGTCTCTCAGATGGTTGTCTGCTAATCTAGCATAGGCAACCATCCTTATGCTTCATTTGAGTGGAAATGAGCATAGGTGGTGGTCTCCATTGAGACCATATATCACTCTACAAATTGATGTCATACCCAACTAATCACAAATATCTCTATGAATTCTAAATGTTGGCCTACTAATAGTCTATTATATCTCATATACTCTAGCTCTTAAGCAGCTGACCATCTATGGCACTCTTGATAAGGTCACCATGTAAAAGCTATCAACTCATAAAAATGCACTAGTAATAATTGAAATCCCCACTATGCATCACTGGGACAAATCCTATGTATCCAAAAATATATGGTTAGCTCCATTCATGTGGCTACACCTATCCTCGGATCACAACAATGTGCTCTCATGCCCAGATATGTGCTAGTACTGCTCCACATTCCTAGAAGTGACCCTCATGGTACACTATCTTGTGTAGCTCATGATACATGTCTACAAGGATCCTTGGCCCCCACGCCATCCTACAAGACTATGTAATAAGATCTGCCACTAGTCTACCCCTCCCAGTGGGAAGCCCTTCTGGATCCTATCAATCACTAAGGCCTGAGCAACTAGAGAGCATAACAAACATGGTAGGAGGTAATCACTCCTACACTCCTCAATGATTTTCTCCCAACTCAAATGATGATCTGAGATGGTGACATCATGAAATAGTTGCTACATCACTGCTCATCCCTCTATCAGAGTTTGATCATAGTACACCTATGACATATAACTAAACCTGGCATCAGTATACCTCACATCAAAACTTTCAAAACATGATAGAACAAACAAACATACAAATCACCATATCACCATAGCATGTTACATAGAGGATGTGATACATATCCTCTAAAGTGATCGAGGCTTCTCCAATCGGCAGATGAAATGTGTTATACTCACTATGCCACTACTCAACAAGTTTAGTTAGCAACCCATGATTCACCCATATATGGGGCATTTGTATAACCCATCTCAAGCCCATACTAGATATAAAGACAATCTCCCCATTTTTTAGATACTATACAACCCACAGCCCCACCACTTCAGGGGCCCTAATGAGAAGTGTAGGAAACACTTCCTACAACACAAGACATGCAAACATTAGTAACACATCAAAAACATGATCAACATGCAAAATTTCATAAAAAAATGCTCCAAAATAAGTTGTGCAACATTTCCTTCTATATACAAGTGAAATAAAATGTTGATTACCTATCACGTGATACTTTTTATATACTAGTGTGATACATTTTTGTCATGTGATATTTCACATAGGCTCATGTGACAAATGGGTATGTCCCATACGACATAATGTAGACTACATGCATAATACTTTTTTAATGTAAAGTATCATGAAATATTTTATAAAGTACCTATGTGATACTTTTTAAAATATCACATGATATTCTATGTTTTACTTCCCAAATGTGCAAAAAAAGGTCAAAAATGCTCAAAGACATGGTAAAAAGGTGAAAACTTATCGGTGCCCTATAGTGGTCTGGCTGGTTGTGCAACTAGCTATGCTTGAAATGGTGTCAATCAATCAAAATGCTTGCTAATGCCATTTTCTCTTACCAAAGTACTCTAAGCTCTCCAAATTCACAAAATAAAAAATGAATTTGAAAATGACACTTGGACCCCTTTTATAGCCTCTTACCTCATTTTGACCTAATTTTCAAACTCCTCAGAATTCTGTGAAAATTGCACCCTTAGATAATTTTGACATCCTGGATCCATTTTTAGGATCAAAATCAAAATTTTAGTTCATCTTGATGGTCAAAATTGCATTTTAAAATTCTACCTTCTTTTGAGTAGTTAGCTGACCTTTTAGGGTCTAATCTTTGAATCATCACTAGGGCATCCTCATTTCTTCATGTCTCCATCATTTCTACACTTCATATCTTCTAATTCACCTTTTCATATTCAAAATCACATTTTTTACTCAATTTGACCTAATTTTCATGTTTTATCCTTCGTGATCAACTCTAGTCAAATTGGGGCATTATGTCATTCCTTAATGGTTACTCTTTGGTTCTAATTATCTATCTATCATCTTGGACACTACTATACTTAAATTTTCTCATATCTAGCTCATTTCTATATCCTCCTTAACTCATTTTAGTTTTAATCCCAAGGGGGAAAAAATACTCTATCATCGCTCGCTACAACTATCTATTTCTCAGTAGCATATGTTTGATCCTTCCATTTTCTCTCAATCTATCTTCTTTATTAGGTTTTACCATTATTCTTGAATTCTAACATCATATTTTTCCTATTGTTTAGTATTATCACTATCAGGCTATACATTCAGGATTTGCTATCTCTTTCTATATATTCCATTCTTCAGAGTCAAATATCTACATCTATTATTGCCTACTTGGCTTCTATTTTTTTTGACATAATGTATTCCTAGATAGATCACACATTAGTCAAAGAGGTGAAATGTAATCACCTAAAAATGGTCATCTAGACTATTAGCCCCCCTTCTCAGCATTTTGGCTAATGTAATTAATCATTTACCTAGACCAGATTGTTAATAATCAATTAATTTGATTATAACCTATAGTTTAACAATACTACACTAAGTTCCTTATTTGATTAAAAGAACATGTCCTATTTTAATTAAATAAAAGACCTCATTCTTGTAACCCACTTAAAGTGCACACATAAAGTCCTTTTTCTATTTTTCAAATTAAAAGAAAAGGTTTTGTGACTTTTGTCTTATATGGGAAGTCGACTTCTATTTTATTGGTTGACTTGTGTGTGCACATGGATCACTTCCATTTTCAAACTCCACCATTGATCTTCCATCATCTTGACTTTGATCTTTATCATCTATACAACTTTAAAAGAAAGAGCTCTCCCCTTATCTCCCCTTATCCAAGGATCCATCTTTTGAGTATTGTTGTGTTGTAGGTTTTCTAACAGGTTTCTTTGGAGCTTTGTGGAGAATTTCCCTTTTCTTGTCTTCATTCTCTCATTCCATCACATTTTAGCTTAGAATCATGTTACATGTAGCTTGGCTTTCATTTTGAAATAGCTTAAATCACTTAGCTTAATATTTGGGTTTGTAACACTCTCACCCATACTAAGTATAGCTGCATTTTGCATACTCATTCTAATTTAGTCTCCATTTAAATTGCATTATTAAGGAATACTTTGCAGACATTTTCACTCTTGCATCTCATCTCTAATATAGAACCTCACATTGCATGGTTTACTAGATAGAAATAATAGCATTCCTAAGGCTCAACTAAGAGCCCTTACATTTTAATCATACTCTCTTGCACTTTGTGGATAGGGAGCTCTAAGCCGACATCCAAGCATTCCAAACTCATGGAATCTCTTGGATAGAAAGGTTTAGAGTGTGACAGTTTCTTAGTGTACAATGGGCAACCTTTTTTTTGTCTTCAACGTGTCATGTCCTAATAAGGACTTGGTAAAAGTCCTCTGTATATTCCTGGATAGATTTTCCTACTTGCTTTAATCCTTGTATCTTCTTGAATAAATAGAGCTCATAGTCAATAGGAATGAATTGCTTCTTTAGTTTTTCCACCATGTGATCCCATCTTGTGATTTTCTCCTTCCCTCTTCTATTCCTTTATAATTAAATCTCTTGATGCTAGATTTTGGCATGGCCCTTCACTCTATTCTTCACAAATGTTGACCCTATCAAGGTCCTCAATATCCTCATACTCAAAATATTCCTCCAACTCATTGATCTAGTTGATCAACTCATCTGGGTTCAGATTTCCCAAAAACATGTTGACCTCAAGTTTAGGTCTTTTGCCCAACTTGGAAATGGCCCTAAAAAGCTTCCCCTTTACCTAGGTCAAGACTTCTTCTCCCCCTTCTTGCACAACATTTCCTTCCTCTTCATTTTCTTCCTCACTTTCATGACCCTTACAGCAAGGTTCATCCCTCTACGAATCTCCTCTTGTAATGCTTAAAATAATCTCTAGAGGGATCTAACGCTAAGGGGAACACCTCTAGCCCTTCCACTACACTCTCTTTTTGGAGGCATGTTGTCACTATTGTAAAACCCACAACCATACATTTGATGCTATGTCTACACACTCAAGAACTTCTACTCTGATACCACTTGATGAGGGCACAAACCAAGAAAAAATGAGCACAATAGGAAAAGGAAAATTTTATTATCAAATATGATATGATTTTACATTTAGTTCAGAAAAAATAAACTCAACTACATGCCCTATAGGCTTGCAATGCTATCAAATTCTGGAGAGAAAAAACCCTCTCACAGTATGCTCTCCTGAACTCCACAAAAATTGCATTTACAGTGCAAAAAATTATCTTAAGTAACCCAAATTAGGTAAGAATAAATTTTATAATATGACATTTGGAATCCACTACCAAAGCATAAGGTTCTAGAAGACACAACAAAAATTGGTGCAAAATTAGAAGAATCCAAAAATGGTAGTCCAACTTCTGAGAAGCATAACTTCTAATCTGGGACTCTAATTAATGAACCATTTAAATTTTTGGAAATATCTCCAAGTTCTCTATATCCTTATAAAAATGATAAACTTTTCCCCCTTTTTTTGGGCCCATACAAGGTTGTTTAGGGCCTCAAATCTAACTTTGAATCATTTTTAAGGGGTCTCTGGGCAACTTAAAACTACAATAACTTTCACACCATAAAGCCTTTTGACATGATTATTTTTCTAGAATTATTTAAATTAAAAGTACAATCATTCCTCTAGCCTAAACCCTCTAACTCATCATAATTATGTCTCACTTACAAAATAACCTATTTTCTATACTAGTACATATTGCAAGGTGCTCAAAAATACTAACCTACAAATCCAATTGTGGAACTATGAGAGTTGGAATCTCTTTTTGGCCCAAATGGGTTTCCATTAACATAAACACATTAAATATAAACTAACAGTGAGCATATTTTTGGGCGATACAAGATCTTGATTCACACCCTCCCCCCCCCCCACCCACTCGCTTTCCCTATTAGATTTCCAACTATTGATATCAGAGCAGTATACTCTTGGAAGATGTATAACCACTTGGGAGTAAAATATATTAAAGATGGAAGCCTACAAACTAGGAAATATCATTAAGAACCAAAAGATTGATGTTCAACTTTCATTTGAACAAGTCAATGTTGCAAAGGAGACATTGGGACAATCCTTGAAAAGAAGGAAAGAGATGTAAATTCAACAAAAGACACCCAATATAAAGAAGAGATAGTTACAAAACTATCTGATGAAGGAATTTCTAGTGAATATGATGCAACGATAGAAACTATTTTGGAGAGGAATAACAATATGAATGAAGAAGTCGGATCATTGAAAAGAGAACATGAGATATAAGAAGTAAGGTTATGTGAAGTGACTAAAGTAAAGAAGAAGGTCGAGGAAGACAAAGAAAAGGCTAAAGAAGACAAAGCAATAGTATATGAAGAAAAAATATAGATGGCTACAAGACTTGAAGAAAGGATCAATAAAGTAAAAAATTGACCTATAATCAATTTGACATGATCAATTAGTTACTAAGTGCAAATCATGATATTGCAAGAAAGGAGCTAGAGATTAAAAACTTGAAATCTTAGAATGGTAGATTGGTGAATGAGTTGAAAGATGAAAATGAATTTGTTGAGAGGTTTAACAAACCTAAAGAGGCTATAATATTTGTTAATGAATAGATGAGTGCACCAAGGAGACCTTGTAACACCTCTAGACTAGGATATGTTGAGTTCCTATCCAGTACCGAGCAAGGAGAGAAAAGGAATGTGAATTTAAAATTAAAGAATAAGAAACCTACATGCTATTATTGTGGAAAAGTAGGCCACACAAAAAAAATTTGTGTTACCCATTCCCTCCCCCCCCCCCCCCCCGCTCGCCAAAGATTTGAATTCAAATGCCTAGCTTGTCCAACGATCATCTTGCAGATTTAATATTATTTTAATGGCCTAGAAATATCGCAAAAAATGAATGAAAAAACCTTATGTTTTATTACCGCCAGTATGCAGCTTTCCTTGCCATTAGATCTTCCATGATCTATGGTTCCCTGCTTCCCTGCATTTTCCAAATGCAAGATCTTTAAATAATACGGGAAAGCCCCTTTTGGCCATGTGGCAGATGGGCCCACATTTCACAAGATAGTCAGAAAGTTAATTCTGTGGCAAGGTTACCACACCGAAGGGTGCTATGGTGCTATCGAGAAATTGGTTCTTCTCGCCATTAGCAACATAGCACCTGACCGAATATTGTGGGTCCCTCCTTCCTTGATTTTTTTTGGCACCGAATTTTGATAAGTCCCTAGAGGGTGCCATGGAACTATATAAAATCCATGCCCCTCACCGATAGCAACATAGTGCCCAGTCGAAAAGTAATACTATGGTGACATCAGGCGATTGTGGGTCCTACTTCCCTCAGCGGGCCACAAACGAGGGTTGTCAGATAGCTTGGCACATGGCCAATTCATATTGGTCGATACACTGACAAGTCAAACTCATCTTGCTCGCTGCCAAATTAAGGAACATCTATGGTAGGCATTATCTTGCTATGGGAAATTGCTCAAAGGATACCCATAGCGACATAATGCCTTGGTGACATGTGTCCCAAGTGATGTCACCACAAATGGTTGCAGAGGTCTAGAAAGTACAAGTTATGAGCACCGTTAGATCTTCATGAATCAAGGGCTGAGGCTTTCTCGCATTATCAAGATGTGAGGAAATTAAAAAATGCAAGGAAGCAATTTGGTGACACTTGGCACAAGAGGATGTAATGGGCCTGCCCTTCTCCAAGTGTTATTACGGCTTGTCCTTGATGGTAGTTGTTAGGTGAGTTAGAGTACGATGAAGGCATCTCATTGGCCCATCTAGCTTACTAGGTATGCAATTCTACAGATCTCTGAGCACTATCTGATGTAGGCTGATCTATGATCCTCGCTTCCTTGCATTATGGAGATGCAAGGAAATTAAAAAATGCGAGAAAGCGGGTGGAGGGCACGTGTCTCTGCAGGACCAATTTCTCTATGGGTCACCAGTTGGATGCCATGTGTTGCCAAGCATGATACAGATAATGCCAGCTGTGCTAATAGTGTTTCATGGGCCTAGATGTTTAAAGGCAAAGTGTAGGAAATGGCAAGTCTTCACAATCGTCAGATTAAGGAAGATCCACGGCAGGTGTTATCTCACTATGGGAAATTACTCGAAGGATACCCATAATGACATAGCACCTAGGTGACACATGTCCTTGTGGGCCTGACCAAGATTGATAGTTAAGGGGGTGGTAGTTATGTTATAGCCATCGCAATTAGGGTTTAGGAGGATGGCATGGTTAGTTACAGAAAGACATGGTCAACTCGGGGAGACTTTGCAGGGTGGTGAAAAGATAAAAGACTGTTGGCCCATGTGGCTCATCTTGGTGCCAAAGATAGGTCGACTAGGTTGACTTGCTGATTCATGAGATAGGAACTAAGGAATTTGAGGGTTTCTTGTGCAATTTGATCTTCATGATCATTTCCAACCACCAGAAGTGAATGTGAAACAAAGAAGAACACTCTACCACCCTGATTTATCTATCTACCTGGTTAGAATAGCTTAATGGCATTGTTTTTGTATTCTCAAGGCCCTATTCCAACCAAGATTAGAAATCATTGCATCTGGATTTGCATCCAGATTAGGTTTTCCCATGATTTTTCCCTATAGCACTTGATGGTGGTGGTTGCAGGATAGTTTTGGAGGGAAAATTTCAGTTATGCCTGCACTATAAAGGAAAATTTTGTAGATTTTATTCAGGTTGATCATTCTCTATTGTTCTTTTTTGTTGCTCTACAATTCCAGTGTAAAATTCATTTTGCCTCTAAACTATATGATTTTTTCCTTATCTCCTTTAGCCATTGGTGTGAAGTGCAAGAACTCTTTGCCTCCACTAGTGTTTTGTAGAGATCTATAATCTGCATGATTGTATCTCCTTGGCCTATGAATTATAATATAAGTGAATCTCTCTTTCTTGTGTCATTCATCTTGGTTTTCTGATCTAAATGTGATTATTCAATTAAAACAAGTCTGAGTGTGTATATCCTTAGTTTCATTCTGGTGCAATAGTGCATATATGGGTAGAGATTGGTCTGAACACTCTATTTTGGTGCATCACATCTTTAGATTAGATTAGGTAGATTTGCTTTCATGCTCTCTTTCTCCCTTTTCCTCTCCAAAAGTAGTTAGGTGCCTCTTGATAGTAAGAGGAAGTTAGCCTTCTCTAGAGACTCAACCTCACAGTTCAAGTCCCACAGGTTGGAGGTTGTTTCCATGTTTCACTAGGTTGTCCTCATGCATAGGCTTTGGACAAGGGTGCAAACCTAAGTGACAACAATTTTAGGCATGCCCAGTGGGACAACTTTTCAAGAAAATTCAAATCTACTGGTGTCAAAAGAGAAGATTTCAAGATCAATACTGAGGAGATAGTACTGGCTTCAGTGTTTAAGCCTTTAAGAGGCTCATTCTTCAAAGTACTTGGTGACTCTAAGCTTCAAATACATATCTGGTTCTAGACCAAAGTTGCAGTGATTCATGCCCAGAGCTAAAACAAGGGCATCTTCTATAGGTAAGTTCTAGTATCAAGAGCTTTCATTTCCAAACCCTAGAAGAAGGAGGATCAAAATATCTTTATCACCAATTAAGAGTGCAATGGTAACAAATACACCTACAAGATCTATCTCTACCCCTCTTGCTATTAGATCTCAGCCTAGACTACTATTAATACATATCAATAGATCACTTGTCTATATGGTATTTCCCAGAGCTCATACTTTTGCCACCTTTAATGGTGGGATTCCTCTCTTATTAGCCCAAAGACATGACATACCAGTAGCTGCACTCAAAGGTATACCAGAGTTTACTAGTGAAACTTCTATCTCTCCCTCAAAACATATTCAAGAAGTCACAAATGCCTACAATATCCATGGTATTATAGAGGATGATGTTGCAGTTAGGCTCCTAGCCTCATCTTTGAAAGGAAAAGCACTACAATGGTATAGAGGTTTGGCTTATGGTTCTATAATAGATTGGGATGGATTAGGAGCAAGATTGTGCAAACATTTTGAGCATAAAAGTGACTATTTGTCACTTTTAGAGCAGTTGACTACTATAAAAAGAGCCCCCCATGAATGTATGACTGATTTTAATTATAGATTTCAAAAGACATGGGATAGAATACCTACTTTAGTGAAGCCTAACCCTAGTAATGCCTTCTTGCATTACCTTAGAGCTTTTAACAATGATATTGCCACTACAATCCAAACTATGGGAGGAGATACCTTGCCTAATGCTTATGACATAGCAATAAAATCAGAGAACATCCTAATACAAGGAGGTAAGTTAGCTCCAAGGCCTCTTATTCCCTTCTTTCCTGATGTTCCAAATCATCAACCAGCAATGGCTCCCCTTCCCACAACTTCTACATCTCAATCCCTTGTCCCCAAGCTTCCATGTCTTCAAATGGGATAGATGAAATCAAAGAGATGATGCAATCCCTAATGCAAAACATGGATAAAAGAGAAAAGAACCTAGAGAAAAGCTTGCAAGATCAAGGAAAGAAGTTAGAAGATCAAGGAAAGAGGCTGGAGGATAATTTCTCTACGATGCAAAAAGTGAGCAAGAAGGTGGTGACTTTAGAAAGATAGCAAGCTCAAGGTAGTAATCCTCGTCAATTGTAATATCAAGCTCCCAATAGTGGTAGGCCTCCAAATCCTAATCATTGGAACAATTCTTTTGATCAGAATAGGTAGGGTGGCCATGCTTCAACCTCAAATATAAATCAAAGTAGGGCCATAGTCCCTCAAAACAACATGGCCCAAGATCAGGATTTTTGTCCATCCTGCAATTACTCCTATGCCTATTGTATGTTTCATAAGGCTAAATCTTTTATGGCCTTGACAGTCCAAGAACCTGCAGCAAAACAATAATACAAGGAGGACCAATTTAAGGATGCCTCATATGTGCAAGGACAGGGTGATTGCTCTTTTATGAATCATCAAATGGAGGAGCATTGTAATGTAAACCAAGATTTCATTGCTCATAACACCAGGAGCAAGAGAAGAGTTGTGGAAGATTCTATCCCTCCTCCTCCCAATCAGGCCTCAACTTCAAATGCAATATCTCATGAGTAAACAGAAAATAATCAATCAAGTACCTTTCAACAGCAAAGACAAAGTCATGGTAGAAAAGATACAGGTGATCCTCAGGTTGTTCCATCTCAACCTCATACAATTGCAGCTCCCAAGGCTTCTACCAAAACACATGCTATGCCATTCAGTGTGGTAGAGAAAATGAAGAAGACAAATGTGAATATCTCCATGTGGGATTTTGTTGCTACTATACCCATGCAAAAGAGGTTGTTGCAGCAAGAATTGGAAAGAATTGAACCAAAGGATCAAACACTCAGCATGGAAAGTGCCACAACCCTAGTACTAACATCAAGGAAAGTAGAAACAAGCAAAAAGGTTAGACCTCCTCCATTCTATGTTTCTCTAATTATAGGGGGCAAGCTAGTCCATAATTGCATGATTGATTCAAGGGCTAGCAGTTCAGTGATGCCTAGGAGTGTTGCTGATGCTTTGGGAATGAAATATGAGCCCATTGTTAGGGATGTATTATAGTTGGATGGTAGTACTATCAAGACTATAGGGATCCTTAGGAATGTGGAGATGGCCTTACATGCATGCCCTAGTTATATTGTAACCCAAGATATCTCTGTTGCTGAGGTCAAGCCATATTTTTCCATTTGTCTATCAAGAGACTTTACTGCCCAAATAGGTGGTTTTATATCTTTTGATTGGTCATATATGTCCTTCAAGATGAGATATGGAGCCAACGCTTCAATTAGAGTAGAGCCTCAAGCCGTCCATCATATTGAATCTTACACCCCCAACCGCATCAACATGAATTTCCCTATCCTAGAGATGGATGAGAATGACATAGTGAATTAGCCCACCACTTCCCTAGTAGACATACCTAATTTTTTCTTGGATGAATGGGATAATGCGTATCAATTTGACCCTATGTCAAAAACCCTTGAGACAGGTCTCAGTACATATTGTATATTGGAGAAAGATGCTCTAGTTCCCAATCTTGTGGAGACTAAAGAAGATTTAAGTGGGATATGGAGTATGTACTTTGATGGCTAAAGAAAAAAAAATGGATCAGGGGCTAGTGTGATGTTAATTTCTCCTGCACAAGTAAGGTACTACTTCTCCTTTAGGCTCCAATTCAGTTGCACTAATAATGTAGCTGAGTATGAATCCTTGATTCAAGGTCTCCTACTTGCTCAAAAAAGAGGAATTCAAGCCTTAAGGGTGTATGGTGATAGTGAGTTGGTGGTTAATCAAGTGAGAAATTAGAATATCACCAAAAATGGTTTTCTCAAGTCTTATAAATATAGGGTGTGGGATTTGCTTGAAGGTTTCAATGCATTTAGTATTCAAAGCATCCCTAGAAAAGAAAATAGACATGTTGATAGACTTGCAGCAATAGGTGCATCTTATGATGTGCCAGGGAATCTTGAGGAGGAGGAGAAGCAACAAATCAGAGTGATAGTAAGGCCTGCCATCCCTGATAACAACATCCATTGGCAAGTGTTTGAATCTGATGAGCAAATTGTCAGCTTCTTACAGAACGAGGTAGAGTTTTCAAGTAGGAACCAATTGAGACTACAGGATCAGTATGGTGATTAGATCATTCATCTTAGTTCTAACAAGTTGCCTAAGGGTCTCATTACCTTAGAAAGTGTTTTTAACCCTGATGATCAAGCGAGAGATAGAGGCATGAACCTAGTTGCTAATGAAGATGACTATACTCTAGTCATGGTTGCTGATGGAAAGTCCTTGAACATGGGGAAGGTACGTACTAAAATTGAACAAGAAAATTTTATTCATCTATGTCAAGAATTTAATGATGTATTTGCTTGGACATATGATGATTTAAAGGGTTTTGACCCAAGGTTATTTCAGCATACTATAGATCTAGTTGATAATGTAAAACCAGTAAGACAAAAATAGAGACCAGTGAATCCCAAGATTGAACCCCTAATGAGAAAGGAGCTATCCAAATTGATTGAGGCCAATATAATTTTCCCTATCAAGCACTCATCATGGGTAGAAAACCTTGTCCCTATTAGGAAGAAGAATGGAGAAATTAGATTGTGTGTGGACTTTAGGGACCTTAACCAAGCTTCCCTTAAAAATCACCATCCTCTCTCTTCTAAGGAGTAAATTTTTTCCAAAGTCAGTGGTTCAAAGAGATTTTCATTTCTTGATGGATTCTTTGGTTACAATCAAGTACTAGTTAAAGAGTCTGACAGGTACAAGACTGCATTTACCACTAAATGGGGTACCTATGCTTATTGTAAGATGCCATTTGGGCTAACCAATGCAAGTGCTACATTTCAGAAGGCAATGGAGATGGCCTTCAAGAATTTGGTTGACAAGTTTGTCTTAGTTTACCTTGATGATATCACTGTGTATTCAAAAAATGTAGAAGATCATTTTGATCATCTAAGATAGGTATTCTTAAGATGCAAAGAGTTTGGGGTTTCCCTTAACCCAAGCAAGTGTGTCTTTGCTACTAACCAAGGAAAATTATTAGGACATATTGTATCTAAGGATTGCTTAACCATTGATCCAAAGAGAACAAAAGCATTAGTTTCCCTCCCTCTTCCTAAACACAAGAAAGGGCTGCAAAGTTTCTTAGGTAGGATAAATTTTGTGAGAAAATTTATCCCTAATCTTGCTACCATGGTGAAACCTCTTACAGTTATTCTCAAGAAAGGTATGGTCTTTGCATGGACCAAGGAAGGGAAGCAAAGTTTTGAAGAAATCAAGACAGCCATAGCCTTAGCCCCTACTCTCATGAATCCAAATTTTGAGAAAGATTTCATCCTCTATACCTTAGGTGGTGAGTCAAGTATCTCTGTTGTCTTGACTCAAACAAATGACAAGAATGAAGAGCAGCCCATAGCTTTCTTTAGTGAAGGGCTTAAGGAATATGAAGATAAGTACAACTATATAGAGAAACAAGCCCTTGCAATCATTAGAGCTTTAAAAAAATTTAGACACCTCCTATCTCATAATAAGATTCATTTGTTAGTACCCCATGCTAGTGTGAAGGATTTCCTTTTGAACAAAGATGTTAGTGAGAAAAGATCTAGTTGGATTACTAAGGTAATGGAATATGATGTTGACATTCAGATTACCAAGCTGGTAAGAGGGAGAGGGTTGTGTAAATAGATGTTATCATCTCAGGAACCTGATGAGGAAGCTTCTATGATACTGACAGAGCAACAAGAGGTAAGAAAGGAGTTGGATGGATGACATGAAGAATTTCTTATTAGGCAATGGATACCCCCAAGGATTAGATAGAACTAAAAAGAGATAGTATAGATTGCAGTCAATTCCTTATGTCATAATTGATGGTATCCTTTTTAGAAAAGATTTTAATGGAGCCCTATTAAGATGCCTTGATATAGACTAGGCTGAAAGAATGATCAAAGAACTTCATGATGGTCCTGATGGTGTTCACTTCTTAGCTAGAACAACTACAATAAAGATCATGAGGGTTGGTTATTACTGGCCATCTCTATTTCATGATTTTCATAAGTATGTAAGGAAGTCTAAAAAATGTGCCTTCTTCTCTGGCAAATAGAAGCTTGCAGCTCTTTCCCTTCATCCTATTCAGGTGGATCAACCTCTTGCTCAGTGGGGATTGGATTTCATAGGCCCTATCAATCCTTCTTCCAGTTCTGGTCACAAGTGGATTTTAGCTACTATAGATTACTTCACCAGATGGACAAAGGTAGTTACATTGAAGGATGCCACTAAATCTTTAGTTGTTGAGTTCCTTGATGAAATTGTGACTAGGTTTGGTGCCCCTTTGAAACTATTATTTTAGATAATGCAAAGTCTTTTGTTGGAGCTCAAATTTGTGCATGGGCAGTGGATCATAATATCTATTTGAGCACATCCTCAAATTACTATCCTCAAGGTAATGATTTGGCTGTGTCCTCCAACAAGAACCTAATCAGGATCATGAAAAGGACAATAGAAGATAACCAGAGGTGTTGGCATAAAAAGCTAAGGATAGCACTGTGGGCTGATAGGATAACACCTAAAAGATCAATAGGGAATTCACCATTTGTGCTAGTATATGGTAGAGAAGAAAGGCTTTCAATTTCATTGGAATTTCCATCCCTGGAGCTAGCTCATCAGCTGGAGTTAATTGAAGATGATGCATTGACAGTGAGAATGGTAGAGCTGATGGAGCTAGAAGAAAAGAGAAATAAATCTATGTAGACCCTAGAGACACACTAGCAGCAAGTAAAGAGGATTTTTGACAAAAAGGCTAGGGTCAGGATCTTTAGGGAGGGAGATTTGGTTCTAAAATGGGATGTGGATAGGGTAAAACCAAGAAGACACTCAAAGTTTGATACATTATGGAGTGGCCCCTATCTAATTATCAATTGCAAACAGGCCAATGTTTTCCAGTTAAGAAGGCCTGATGGTGAGATTCTGTCTATCCCAATCAATGGGATCTACCTCAAGCCATTTTTTTGAGGGTTTGAGATTCCATGTACATAGTTAGCGTAGTTTCATTTCCAATTTGTTCCCTACTTTTCCAAGAAGTGCATGAGCATAGGATTGTCTTTGTGAGACAGCAAGTTCAAAAATTTTGAAGGTTGCAGATGAATTTTTTGTCTCTAGTTCCAATTGCAGAGATAGGGGTTTTGATGTTTTGATATCTTAGAGGTAAGGTTAGGGTTTCACAGTGCTCGACCCTATAGCCCAATGGATGCATAAGGCCACTGGTCATACGCATAGCTGGCTTGCGTCCCCTGTGAGTCACCAAAAATGTCACCCATTTTTTCCCCCCAAGCCAAAGATTTGAATTCAAATGCCCAGCCTGTCCAACGATCACCTCCCAAATTTAATATTATTTTAATGGCCTGGAAATATGGCAAAAAATGAATGAAAAAACCTTATGTTTTATTATCGCCAGTGTGCAACTTTTCTTGCCATTAGATCTTCCATGATCTACGGTTCCCTGCTTCCCTACATTTTCCAAATGCATGATCTTTAAATAATGAGAGAAATCCCCTTTTGGTCACATGGCAGATGGGCTCGCATTTCATGAGACATTCAGAAAGTTGATTCTGCAGCAAGGTTACGGCACTGGAGGGCGCTATGGTGCTATCAGGAAATTGGTTCTTCTTGCCATTAGCGAACATAGTGCCCAGCCAAATATTGTGGGTCCCTCCTTCTTCCTTGATTGTTTTTCGGCACCAAATTTTGATAAGTCCCTGGAGGGTGCCATGGTGCTATCAGAAATCCATGCCCCTCATCAATAGCGACATAGCGCCCAATCAAAAAGTGATACTGTAGTGACATCAGGCGACTATGGGTCCTACTTCCCTTAGTGGGCCACAAACAAGGGTTGTCAAACAAGTTGGCATGTGGCTAGTTCATATTAGTTGATACACTAACAGGTCAAACTCATCTTGCTCTCTGCCAGATTAAGGAACATCTACGATAGGCATTATCTCGCTATGGGAAATTGCTTGAAGGATACCCATAGCGACATAATGCCTTGGTGACATGTGTCCCAAGTGATGTCACGGTGGATGGTTGTAAAGGTCTAGAAAGTACAACTTATGAGCACCATCAGATCTTCACGAATCAAGGGCTGAGGCTTTCCCGCATTATCAAGATGCGAGGAAATAAAAAAATGCAGGGAAGCAGTTTGGCAAAACTTGGCACAAGATGATGTAATGGGTCTGCCCTTCTCCAAGTGTTATTATGGCTCATCCTTGGTGGTAGTTGTTAGGTGAATCAGAGTATGGAAAAGGCATCTCATTGGCCCATCTAGCTTACTAGGTATGCAGTTCTACAGATCTCTGAGCACTGTCTAATGCAGGCTAATCTACAGTCCCCACTTCCCTGCATTATGGAGATGCAAGGAAATTTTAAAATGTAGGAAAGTGGGTGGAGTGCATGTGTCTTTGCAGGACTAGTTTCTCTGTGGGTCCCCAGTTGGATGCCATGTGTTGCCAGGCATGATACAGATAATTCTAGGTATGCTGACAGTGTTTCATGGGCCCAAAAGTTTAAAGCCAAAGTGTAGGAAATGACGAGTCCTCATGATCAATGAATATTAAGGAAGATCCATGGTAAGTGCTATCTCGCTATAGGAAATTGCTCGAAGGATACCCATAGCGAAATAGCACCTAGGTGACATGTCCTTGTGGGCCTGACCAAGATTGACAGTTAAGGGGGTGGTGGTTATGTTTTAGTTATCACGGTCAGGGTTTAGGAGGATGGTGCAATTAGTCAGAGAAAGACATGGTCAACTCGAGGAGACTTTGCAGGGTGGCAAAAAGATAAAAGACTATTGGCCCACGTGGCTCATCCTGGTGCCAAAGATAGGTCGACTAGGTTGACTTACTGATTCATGAGACAAGAACTAGGGAAGTTGAGGGTTTCTTGTGTGATATAATCTTCATGATCATTTCCAACCACCAGAAGTGAATGCAAAACAAAGAAGAACACTCTACCACCCCGATCTAACTATCTACCTGGTCAGAATGGCTTAATGGCATCATTTCTATCTTCTCAAGGCCTTGTTCCAACCAAGATTAGAAATCATTATATTTGGATCCACATCCAGATTAGGTTTTCCCATGATTTTTCCCTACAGGACTTGATGGCAGTGGTTGCAGGATAGTTTTGGAGGGAAAATCTCAGTTATGCCTACACTATAAAAGAAAATTTTGTAGATTTTGTTCAGGTCGATCATTCTCTGTTGTTCTCTATTGTTGCTCTACAATTCCAATGTAAAATTCCCTTTGCCTCTAAACTGTATGGTTTCTGCCTTATCTCCTTCAGCCATTGGTGTGAAGTGCAAGAACTCTTTGTAGATATCTATAATCTACATGACTGTATCTCCTTGGCCTATGAATGATAATATAAGTGAATCTCTCTTCCTTGTGTCATTCATCTTAGTTTTCTGATTTTCATGTGATTATTTGATTAAAACAAGTCTAAGTGTGTATATCCTTAGTTTCATTCTGGTTCAATAGTGCATATATGGGCAGAGATTGGTCTGAACACTCTATTTTGGTGAATCACCTCTTTAGATTAGATTAGGTAGATTTGCTTTCATACTCTCCCTCTCCCTTTTCCTCTCCAAAAGTAGTTAGGTGCATCCTGATAGTAAGAGGAAGCCAGCCTTCTTCGAAGACTCAACCTCATAGTTCAAGTCCCATAGCTTGGAGTTTGTTTCCATGTTTCACTAGGTTGTCCTCATGCATAGGGTTTGTACAAGGATGCAAACCTAAGTGACAACAGTTTGCATGAGAAAGATTGGTAAGTCAAATTCCAAACCAAATTTTGATGGTTATTATTTCACTTGCAACAAACAAGGTCATCAAGGGCATGAGTGTAGATTAGAGGTCAATAAGATACCAACTATTTATATATTTGAAGGTTACTATTATATGTGTTAGAAGTATGTTCATAAAGCACAAGATTATAGATCTAAAGAAAAGACCAATTGGACACCAAAAAGTCAATGCAAAGAACCTAAGCAAGGTAATACCATAAATTAGGATTGCAATACTTAGATAAATTTTCAATTTTGTTGAAAATATGGACATATTGTAGCAAATTATGCTATGATGCATCTTAGAGGAAGATCAAGAAACTAGAGAATTTTAGGCTAGTATGTTTCAATTGTTAGAAGGTTAGAAACTTAAAAAGGGATTGTATGTACTAACCACCAGCACCTAATGTTGAGGAGAACAATGGAAAGGCAAAGCTCAATACTAAGGAAGTGAGAACAATAATGAATCAAACTTAGAAGAAAAAAATGGATGGAGGCAATATTGCAATTAGAGAAGTTGTGGTCACCGAATCCAATAGATTAGGTGATTCCCCCACCTCAAACATAATAATAAGGTAGGTATGTTTCAGATTGATAAAACATTAATTATTCCTAATACTATATGAATCTAAGTAAAAATTTGCATAATAATAGATCTACAAGGACAAATCTAAGGTTTGTAAAGAAAAGTTATTTTTTGGTACCAAGTTGAAAATTTTGTTAGGATCAAGCTATAGACTAATGTATTGAGTTAAATGTCAGTATGAACCAAGTTATGATACTGACCGATTGAAGTTGAGTGAAATTTGTGTGTCAAATTATATTAAGTTATTATGTACCCAACACATGTACAGAGCATTTATGGAGACCTAGTTCAACCATCTAAACCTATATAGTGGATTTTGAAGTTCATTTTAATTCACTAGGATTTTAAAAATTTATAGAGAAAATTGACGGTGATTGCAAAGAGAATTTGTGCAAAGCTTTTGAAGATCTAGTGTGTGCCATTGGCTTCACAAGTAAGTTGTGTACAACTGAACTAAGGCTAATTTGTGAAGTTGTTTGCATTTAAATTCCTAGCCTACATCTACAAGTGAGAAGGAGGCATTTAAGGATAGTAATTCTCAAATTGTATTAAATAAAGCATGTCCACCAAATTTCAAGGCATATACATGTATCGCACTAACTAGAAACTCTTCTAGAGCATTCTCAGTGACTCCACCAAGGGTTATTATGGTTCACAATGTCAAATCATTCTCCATGTTTAAAATTAGAGAGATTGGAGATTTTGAGACGATTAGGAGTGTATCATATGGTAAACCATGTGATAATGGAAGGTATAAAGACGAGCACAAGGTAGTATCCAAGAAAGAGTTAACTCTCACCCTACATTTTCCAAAGGTTTTCAAGGTAGAGTGGATAAATATTCTATTGAGCCACATACATGATATGAAACTCTAGTTGGAGAATGGACCAGTAAATATCATGAAGTCCATTATCCATCATGTCATAGGTTACCATGTTTTGGATAGGGTAAAGATTATTTTTTATTAAGGTAGGGATGTGATTGAGAATAATACTAAGACAAAATGGAACAATAGAGGCATGTCAATCAACATTATTAAACATCTAGAGATTGAGTTTTCTATTTGAGTCATAGTACACAAGTTTTACCAGCTGAGTTGACTTAAACAACATGTTGTGTGTTTTTGTAGACATGGCCTACAAACTTGTTAAGAAAGATCATAGTTATGATCTAGCTAAGCTACAACTTACCCAATTGGTAGAGAACCTAGGAGAAATAACGAAAGAAAAGAACAACTCATGTAAGTTTAGTTCACTCATTTTTTGTCCATTCTTTTATTTACAAAATTTATTCCTTGCAATAGGAGATGTAGTACCAGATAAGAAGATTCCATTCACCAAGAAAATCAATGAGTTCATCAATCAAATAGGTGACAATTTTCAAATAGTTATGGATGAATATTTTGAGAATTTCAAGCAAAAGATAAAAACATGTTCAGGATCCCTAAGTCAATTATTGATCAGTATTACGATGATATATGCTTCTTAGTGGATAATGACTACACATATGCTCAATTTATTATTCCAAGAGTTACATGGTTAAGATCTCTTCATTATGAGGTAAATATTGATGAAGTTTCAGCAATAATAATTGCATTATTGATTAAAGAGAAAGACAAGAATATTGAACCTTTTGGAACCTATGAGATAGCTAAGATCAAGATGATGGTGTACACTAAAGTTCCTAAGATCAATAGGAAAAGAAAGAAGATAATAGAAATTTTAGAGGGTACATTTGGTGAAGCACCACTACAGATAATAGAAGGAAAGGCTAAAGACCTTAGTAGTGAAGATGAAGATGGAGGTGATGATGGTGAAGAACAAGAAGGTAAAGGTAAGGAATTAGTTGTTTCCAAGCCTAAGGAAACCAAAGGTAAAGGGATTTTTTTGGATAAACCAAAGGGGAAGAAAGGTCTAAAGAAGGTGGCTACCAAGCAAACAACCACACTATTAAGGGTAAAATGACAAAGATCTAAGGCAACTAGTCTTGTAGTTGTTGAGTCATTAAAGAAAGGTGTTGTAAAAATAACCAATCCTACTCCAGTGTCAAGTACAAAAAAGAGAAAAGAAACATATGGAGAGGTAGAGCTGAGTAAACTGGTGAAGAAACTAAAGAGGAGGATTGTGGTGAAAAAGGAGGAAGAAGAAGTAGAAGTAGAAAGGACTGAGTCTAATGACTTGATTCAATTCAAGGTTACAATACACAAGAAACCTTAGAAAATTGATGAGGTATGAGAAAATATTATAAATATTGTAGGCTTATTAGGTTTTCATTTTATTAAGTATGATAAACTAGATAGAGAAAATAAGGAGAAAGTGGAAAAGGCAATAATATATATAATGATAAATCTCAAATATATGCCTATAGAGTTAGGAAAGCTAATTCTAGAAGAATTGTATAATAAGATAGACAATAAGTGGAAGCATGCTCTAATTACTAAAGGGAAAATAAGGGAAGCTGCATTGGTTTGAATAGTTCCCAAATTCACTAAAGGCCAAATTAGTTTGGCATTGAGAGAATACACTAGAAAATTTGTACCTAAGAGAAGAGCATATTTGGTATTGAAAAACAAAATAGAGGATATTGTGAAAGCTAGAAAACTCATGTGGAAGAAGATATATGACTTAGTGCCTAATGATGAAGATGATAAGGAAGAGAAAGAGAAAGAGGCTAGTTAAGTTGAGCTTGACACTACAGAAAATGTTGATGAATAGGTAAACCTAGGTGATAATTTCAATGACATAGTATAGAGGAGTGAAGGAAGGAAAAATATTGTAACAATTAATGATGAATTAGATATTGGTCTTTTTAAGGTAATGACTAAGCAAGCACAACAAATTGAGAGCCAAGTTCAGACCAAATCTATCTAGTTGTCAATCCTTACATTACTAGTGGACTTAAATCATGTATTGATGCAAGTAAAATATTACACAAATATTGAGACACGAGTGGAAACACATTTGATTAAACTTGCAACTATTCCTATTAATATGTCAAATAAAGATGATAGCCATGGTGATGTATAGGCAAGTGTTTCCAAGAAATAGAGTGGGTCATTTTCTATAAGAGAGACTACAAAGCCAGATAAAGCAATAGAGGGAAATGTCATAAAAAATGAAGAAGGAGAATAGAAAGATCAAAATGATCAAGTAGAGAATTCTACTACTAGCAAGGAAAGGCTACAAGCTTTAGGACCTCAAATTGAGGGTGCAAAGGAGGTAGGACATCAAAGCTCAACAATTGAACTCAAACCTATAGAAGAGAAAAAAATATGATGAAGAGCCAAAGAAAGTCAAAGAAACAAAAATTGAAACTCTGAGACCTAGTATGGAGATTCAAACACAAAGTTTGTAAGCATCAATGTTGAGCTCTAGCACTGCTAGTAAGAAGATCAAGAAAAAAAGAATCTAGTCCCCTATTGCATTCCAAGCTAAGCCATTTATTCTTGATGAGGCCATAGTCATACCTAATTGGGACAAATCCATCTTAATTGAAGAGAAAATGAAAATTTTAAGTGAACATTTTGCTAGGAAGGCAAAGGAGGTCAAGCTAAGAAGAGAGCATCAGAAAAAATAGGTGCTATATGATATTAAGGATATATTTCTTGATTCTTTTGTTATTGATAATTTAGAAGAGAATTATTCCATTTTTTAGAAATTGATAAATATTATAGAGAGAATAAATGAACTAGATATATATTCAAATGAAAGATTGATGCAATGGAACAAAAAATTTGAGTAAAGAGTTATGGAGAAGGTAGCAGCAGGGATTGTTGTCAAATAGGTAGAGTTCTCAAATTGGTGCCTAATTTGGAACATGTTTCTAATAATGTACATATCATGTTTATAAATTTGTGTGATAGCTCTACATACACAAAAGACATGAAAGAGATGATGGAAAAGTTAGAAGTAGATATATAATGTAGTGCATGCGAATGCACTCACTATGGATGTCAGTTCCAGTGTTGACCACTTATCCTAGCTTAATTTTCAATAGGAAGGGCTCAAATATTTCACTACATAGTATAATAGACTAAGAGCAAAATTGATATATATACAAGCCATGATGACACCTCATCTTAAGTTTATGCAGATGCATTTAAAGAATGTGAAAGTGTTAGTCCAAGTAGATCCAAATATGTCTATTGTACATAATTTGGTGGATCTAGTGGTGAAATTGGAGATAGAGATTCATGTTATTTAATCCATAAGGAAAAATTGGGATAGCATATTAAGAAACATTTTACAAATACACAAACCATTTTTAGATAATTTTGGTTTGACCCTTACACCCCAGCATCCATGAGTGACAAAAATAAGGTGGAAATGAATGTGATGATAACAACATGATAGATAATGATAGGGGGATAGATAATGATGTTGAATGATCCAAGGGAGTTTTTGAGATTTTGAAGTTGTAAAATTGAACATGTATATAACAAGCATAGAGTAAGAACATGTACAGTGTTTACAAATTCAAGGTATGGATTATATTCTAAGGGGGAGTACTTGTGTTTCAACTTTTGTAATGAAAATTTTTTATCATGAAATAGTGTTTTTGCTACTAATATCAAATGGGGAGATTGTTGATCCCTAAGTCATGTTGTCTATTAGTGTCAAACACCTAGTCATTCACCAGATAGGATCGTTCATTCATTACTATGACTGAGTCATCCTATATAGGTTGAGTCGTGTATATTTCAAGTTATGTGATGAGAAGTAGTTACTATTGAATAAACCAATGATTATCAAGTTTATTAGGGATAGTAGGTTTTGAGTAATTTAGTATATGTCAAGCATGATTAAGGCTAAGCGACAACATGATGAAATAGTTTATGTTAAGAGTCGGTATGGTATGAGTGCCAAGTAACACAGTTTTGCATATTTATTTGGAATGACACAAAGTCTTATGTAAACCATTTTTATCAAAATGGAAGTTTGTTTTACATAGCAAGGAGGTAATAAAGGAGTTGATTATGAATCAAATGGAAGATCATTAATCCCAATGTAGGGTAATCCACCAATCAAAAAATTGCAAGGACTAAGCAACAATAGAAATGAATCTAGATTATTGATTGGAATCTAGTAGGTTCACCCAAGAAACTATTTTAGGAGGGCCTGTGACATAGCTCATATGTGTGAGTATGTAATATGGATGAAGATTTTGGTTGTGTGAGAATTTTTGGAGGTGAATCAAATAGAAGAGATTGAGCAATGTAGTGAATAGTTTAAGTAGAGTCAAAGAAAATCAATCACAGTAAGGTGATATTACTTTGGATAGAGGAAATCTGATATAAGCATTGTAAGTACAAACTAAAGGATTAGGTATAAAACATTCTAACTAATGTTTTACAGTTTAAATATCTTAACATAGTAGCTTTAATAGGCTTATGTAAATCTCCTCTTTTAGTTGTGATGTAAAAATCCTTTAATCAAGGTAGAACTTAGTATTTTTAGCCTTTAATAGGGAAGACACCTCACAAGGTAGACCATCAGAAGTGATAAAAATTTGTAGCCTTAACAAGAAAACTTTATTGTTGTACTAGTGAAAATTATGTGGGTGTCATCCACACTACATTTCCACCTTCACCTTGGAGGGTTTCTATGTTACCAAATCTATGTGTTGGTGTGTTATGTGTTTATGACTTTTTATTCACACAACTAAAAGTTAGATCTAATATTATGTTGATGTGAATGATTACATTGATATGAGGTTTATGTTTAAATGAGAGCTTATGTGTAGTTATCAAATATGTTGCATGTTTGAAGTATGAAAAGTTTTATAGATCCTAATTCACCCCCCCCCCCCCCCCCCCCCCTCTCAGCATCTCACTTTCCCTATTAGATTTCCAATATGCTATTTAGTTGAGCAAAACTCAAAATATTATATTTAATTGCTTGAACCCAGTATGCATCATCACATCTAATCTTATCATTCAGCATTAGTGATCCTTTACCTTTCACTGAATATGGAATATCACTACCAAACTTAATAGTTCCACCATCATCAATTTCTTCAAAGTTGTCAAACTTGCTTAGATCACCAGTCATGTGATATGAAAAACCATTATCAATCATCCATGAGTCATTCTTAGTAACATGTGAAATAAGGGTAGTTTCATTCTCATACCTTTGACCATTTGGATCTTCCTTGATTACAACATAGACCATTTTAGCTACTTCTTTGTCTTTATCAAAACTTGACTCAGTATACTCTTCTTCAATAATGTAGCAATGACTTCTTTCCTTTTTTCTTTGTAATCCCTATTCTTCATGTACTTGAAATATTTCTTGTCATTTCTATCATTTTTATCAGACTTTCTTATGTTAGGATATTTAGCAGCAAAGTGACCAACCTCACTACATTTAAAACATATCAAGGTCAGCTTACCTTTGTATTTATCTCTACCTCTTGATAAACGTCTTGCAAGAAATGCTTCAATCTCATTCGGATTATCTTCATTTTTAGACTCATTTTATTGTTTAGTTTTCTTCTCTTTCTTTCAATTACTAATGATTAGTGAAGACTTAAAAGCATTTCCCACTGTAATAATGTTATCATAATTTCTCAACTCAAATGCATTCAACCAACCAACTACACCATCAAGTGTCAAATCATTTCTAGGCATAGTTCTTACTCCTTGAATAGTAGAAAATTTGATAACATAAAAGATAGAAGAGTTCTTAAAACTTTACTTATAATTTTAGAATCCAAGATGGCTCCTCTATTAACTCAGATTACACTCACAACATCTTTGATTCAATCACATATTGAGTAGAATTTTAACCTTATTTCATTCTTATGTCATCATACTTACCTCTCAACCTTTTAGCTTTGGCTCTTCTTACATTGGCATCTCCTCTATAAACAAGCTTCAGTTTATCCCATATTTTCTTAGCATTAAAATAGTTCTTGATATCATCAAATTTGGCATCATTAAGAATAGATGCAATATCAATAATCATACTATTATGATTACTTTTTTCATTCATTTGTTCCATAGTTAAGGGACCGATAGGGGTAGTTTATTCACTCTCCAACCAATGTATGAAATTATCTGCAATATAAGAAGATGCAACTTCATTCATCATTTTGATGAGGCAAATTTTTTGTTGTTTAGATTTGGTGGCTCTCTCTTATAAATATTTAATATTTTGATCAAGTTTCTTTAAACTTATCTCTTGAAGTACTCAACTGTGATATCAAATTGTTAATAAGTGAGAAGGGCGAGGGGTGAATTAGTTATGTACAGGTATCTCACAGACCCTTTAAATTTTTTGACACCATCAAAGAATCATTAGCATAGCAAAAATAACTTCAATTACTCAATATACACATCCAACTCAATACTTAACTCATTCAATCACTTCTTTCCAAATTTTTATCAAACTATTCCTTGCATTATTGTTTGTCAATAAATTTCTAGTCATTACCTGGTGATATCTTTGTTATTACCCAATTGCAATAATCTAGAAAACATATAAAATAACTTGCAACACAAATAGCTTTCACACAATTAACACCAATATTTTAACATGGAAACATTGTTAATGGAAAAAACACCTGGGACTGTGTTAGTTGGTGTTTTGACCCCAATTTTTGAACTTGAAAACTTGGTCCCCTTGATGACATTTTTGTTTTTTTGTTCTTCAATCTCCCCTAATCCATATTAAAAAATGCTTTGTGGGGACTTTTATTATGAAGCCAATGTTCAAATTAATTGTCATAACAGTGAACCAAAGGACACATGTGCAAAATTTTGAGACTAATAAAATAGGTTCAAATGGTACAAAGTGGTTTTGAACCATTTTGCACCTGTTGAAAAAGTTTAGTGATTCTATTATGTAGTTTCAAATTGTAAGTTCTAGTCTAGAAGTGGTCTAGAATCAATTGATTTTAGAGGTAGCTACCTGTCTAAGGATTAAGTTTCCAAAGTTCTAAGTTCTGTAGTTCAAACCCCAAATTTAGGGTTTTAGGTTCAAATTTCAACATTTGGGTTCATTAGTTCAAAGTTCATGTGCTTTAGTTTCACATCTATCATTCAAAGAATGTAATGACATTAATAAAGTTATGGTTAATGGTAAAGATCAAATGTACATCTTTCAAGCTACAGATTTAGGCTTAAGGTTTAATTCAGAATCATAGCATGCAGATTCAAATACTCATGAGTTTAGGTTTGGTAATTGAAGTCTTGATTTGCAAGCCCTAGATTAAATATTGAAGTCCAAGTTCAAAGAGTGGTTCAAAGGAAACATTGTTGAAGAAATCCCAAGATTTAGATTCTTTATTCTAGGGTCCAAAGTTCTAACTTCAAGTGTTCAAACTTGGGTGCTTGTGGCTGAATTACAAAGCACAATTTTATTAGTTTAAAAGTGTAGACTTCAAGATTGAATCCCTAATGCACATAATTCCAACATAGGATCCATTTTACCAATCCTTTAATCACCTTTGGTATACAATAAACTTAGGATTTTTTCATAGGAATACTCAGTTGATAGTATGAAAGGTTAAGAAGTTGATTATTAAATGTTCCCCATAAAATGGTTGAGGTTTGATCATCAACCATTATAGAGATACCCATGCTGATATAATCATTTCAAGGCTATTTATTGTTCCTTATTTTAGACCCATACTTAGTGAATCATAGGCTACTACATATAAGGAGGGAATCAAACAAGTGTTTGAGGGAAAGCCAACTGCACACATGATGACTTTGAACCAAGAAAATTATATATCATCATCTTTGGAAAGACACAGACTTCATTAAGTAAAATAAGGGACAAATGCAATCAGACATAATATCCACACCTTAGTTTTGAAATGATAAGTAGGTGTCAAACACAATTTAATTCCTCAAATACTGTGTATGGCTATTATGGCAGCATATGCTCCCAAAGCCAATCTCTCAAGGCAATATGCATATATGTATGGAAGTGCCAACATTACATGAGAACTATTTGAAAGAATGCCAGAATTCATCTTATCATAGTGGTGGGATGCACCCTAGGCTCGATTCAGATGGGAGATGTTTCTAAAACAAGGGAAGATCATAAATAGGTGCAGATTGTTTGATTAAATTTCTACAGGTAAGAATAGAAGGTCGATATGATGGGTACGTTCACAATTGGAGTATACAAACTATGTCATTTGGTTTCACACCAAACCCAAGAGATCATGGATGCACAACTTTAAAGAATGGATTGCAAGGGGAAATTTAGGGACCTAGTTCCAAATAGTGCAAAGCTCCATGATCACTATGGAGGTATCAATGAAGAATGCAAACCATTCGACTAAATGTCAATATGTTTGTGGCCTGTGGAACTAGATGTTAAAACCAATTGCAGACAAGTTTTGAAAAACAAAAATGTGCAAGCCAATCTTTTGAAAATATTTCATGCAAAGGCACCATGTAAAAACATAACCATTGCATGAGGTGGGTGTCAATAGTGAGCGTATCACCTACAGTTTCTCATAGCCTTACCATCATACAACATGAATAATGTGGGTGTTGATTCAAACACTAAAATCAAATCATGCTTCCACAAATGCAATAGAAGAAATCACAGTTGAGTCCTATCACAAATAATAATGGCATCAAATACATTTTCAACCATTAGGTATGGTGGACTAGAAGTTCATTATGATAGATTTTGGTCGATTCTTTGTGGTGGAGCACCGATAGTACATGATAATCATTTGATAGAATTTTGATATCAAAGGAATCTATCCCAAGTAATATGGATCGATAATATGGTCCCTATGCACACATCCTATTAAATTCATACCTAACGACATGTAGATGAATCTATGTGAATATTCACCTAAAGGAATGAGGACCCACAAAATAGAATGAGTCCAATATAATGCTAATTGAAACACACCATGATACACAAAACATATCACACTTGGATGAAAAGAATGGGTATCTTGGGTGAAATTGCAAAAACTCAAGCATGCAGATAAAGGGAAACACTAATCATACACATAACCCTTTTAATAGATGACTCGTCTCATAAATGATAGATGGCCAGATAATTTGGGGGTAAATAACACATCAATGTTTATTCCAAAACTAGCTAAATTGCATCCCAACATGTGAAGTAATGATAAGTAAAACATAGGTGCAAGTTTAATATTTAGTTCTGTAGCTAAATGTTAGATAAACTTGAAAAAGTTCCCTGAGTATTGGAAATAAAGATTCAATTTTAATAATTGAAAAAGATCTTATTGATACAAAAGAAGGGGATAGTTTTCAAGAAACAATTATAGAAACTAAAAGGGGACTTTCCAAATTTCTATTTAATCGAGAAGATTAAACTAGAGAAGGGTTCCATTTTTGTGAAGATTTTCTTCTTGGGAGAAAAGGGGAATAGTTTTTATCATTAATTTTATGTTTGTGTACTTATAGTTTCTTTTTGAATGTATATGGCTAAACTTGGTTTTGGAGTATTGTCATTCCAAATTAAAGTGTTATTCTAGAAAGATTGAAACTATGTATTCATTTGGCTATTACATAATTATTGTGTTGATTATGTTATATCTTCAAAAATTTATTTCCTTTTTCATCAAATTATTTCAAAAACTATATTTACATTTCTAGTTTTGTTCCTCAAGTTCATAGTGCAGTGAGGAACTGTATTTCTTTACTTTGGTTGTGAAATTTTTTTGTGGAGTGAGTAATAGTTATTTGCACCCTATCCAAGAATAGTAAGGGTAGCCTTCACTTTTAGGTTAAAAGCATATGTTACACTCATTCATTGTATATCTAATCGGGGAGTTGTATCTTATAAAATTTAGAGGGCACTTGCACAATCTCATTGCAATATAGCCTAGCTGCTGGTGATGTTTTGTCTTTGGGTTGATTTTGGGTTCAAAGAGTTAAACTAAGTGGTTTATTGTGTGAAGATGAATACGTTTACCAATATATTTTTGGTGACTCTACTAGGAAACCAAGAATGAAGATAAGTATCTATAATTTTTTCCTCAGTTTTATGATTATTTCCGTGTGTAGCAGATTGGTGACTCTATGTAAAGACCATGCTAACTACAAAAGTCATAAGAAGGCTAAGGCCAAATTCTTCTCTCATGGAACTTTATCAAATGGATGATAAAGTGTTGCAAAAATTCATGGAAAACTATAAAGAAAGTATCTCTTGAGCTATTAGGAACAACATAAGCATGGAAGAGGACTCCACAACTTGGTTGTTGTGAAAAAAGTCTCTGTGCAAGATTTCACAAATTATGGGACTTGCAAGAATATCTAAAAAGGGAGGTAAAGATGAAAGAAGAGTTGATGGTTGATGATGAAGAACCTCTAGTTATAACCATCTCTCACATCTACTCAGTATTTGATGATCAAATCTACCCCCAAGAAGCTTTGGATAAAGAGGAAAGTTTTCTTGAAACTTTATTGTCTTCTAATATAGAAAGTTCTAGAAAAGATGATAGTTATCTTACTTTGGAGAAGTTTAATGGTGAAGAATTTCATAGCAACATTCAGTCAGAAGCTAAAATTTTGGTCTATGTTGGAAGTGCAAATAATGAGGTTTCTCTAGGCATAAAGATTCATGACCAATCCATGGAGGAATCTTTTCATTTTGGGAATGAATCTTGCAAACATAAAACACCTCTCAAAAAAATGTCTTTACATGCTAAAACTTGTTTCAATAAGAAATTCTAAACTTTTAGCATATATCAACCATAGTGCAAATGTTGAATAATACTTTTCCTTCAGAAGAGGAAGAAATTATGTCCATATTTCTATCATTTCTTGAACTAGAGGAATTCCTACAAATCAGTTCAATTGTAGAATCATCCATGATTTGGAATCTCAATCAACAACAAAATGGAAGTCAACAACTAGCTCAATAAGAAGAGTTGGGCATGCAAGAAGAACCTCATGTTATGGAGAGATGATTGGTAAGTGATTATAAAGAGTTGAATACTTGTGATTTTCAGACTATATTTTCACCAGATGAAAATTTTTATTCCATTTCAAACAAGGAAGTTTCTCCTACAAAGCTTGATCTTGTAATTATTGAAAGTAGTTTTGAAAAACCATTACTCTTAAAGATATTTCATGAAGATAGTTTAGGTTATAAAATGCATGAAGAAATTGTGAATTTGGATTTTTATTTTGCATGTCAAAGCAAGAATGTGGCTGATATAACAATTGTAAAGAATCAATTAAAGAATTTCAATAATGAGATTATTTGGAGAAACATGAATGCATTATACTCTCCTAATGAACATATTGAGAACTTTGAAATTAGGGATAATCATCTCTTCATTCCTTGTGATCTATGTGACAGAAATAAAGAAGAAGAAGATCATATTTGAAATTCTAGCAGTATGAACCTACATCAGCAAAGCAAGGAAGCTACAGCTAGTCGAAAGCATGGTAGCCATTTAGAAGCTCCCTCAATGAATAATCCATGGCTTCTTGAGATAGATGAAGATGAAATAGTGGGTGATGTCCAAAAGATCATTGAGGTACATAGTTACCTATGTATGGTTGAGGTAAATGATGTCTTTAGTTTCCAAATACAAGGATATTGATGCTTTCTTTGTTAAGTTGAATGCTATTCATAATGTGATAACCGATAAACTAGAATTTAGAGTTTGTGCATTTGATGAGAAGATTGAATATGAGGCTTTCTTTTTTTATCATACCCCAACTTAGGAGAAGTGGTATCATCCCCAAATGTTGGAGGCATTCTATTTTTAAAATAGAGTTGTTGATGGACTTACAGAGGATGTACTTTTAGTAGACCTAGCTCCAAGATTTGGTTTAGATTCTTCTACGAAGTTCTTCTCCAATGCCTCCCTCATCCATGGTTTAGCCTATTTTTCCCAAGAGAAAGACATGGTTGTTTTTCATACAAATTACTTTACTCAAAATGATGACAAGATATTGCAGCCTAAAATTAATGGTGAGTCATGGTTGTTTGGATATGACTACCACTTTGTCAAATTCCTGTGCATGATTAATCAGAACTCTTTCCATGTAGATCTTTCCAAACAAAGGTGGTATTATGATCTTACATTCAAATGCAACTAGCTAGCCTGGAAAGGTTTTTATTTTTCTCATCTCATTGATGGCTTCACATAAGTATTCCATGTTTCTAAGTGTTGTGGTGGGATCTTCCTACCTATGTATATGTTTGTAAATATGCTCTTACTTTGCAAGTTTTTGTTGTGTGTAGTTTATCTTGCCTTGCTTCAGTTCATTTCTACTTTGTGTTTAGTTTAGGTGTTTGGGTAGTTTGTTTTTCTTCCCATTTGTTTTGGTTGTTGCCCTACTCTCCCTGCAAGAAGCCCCTCTTCCTTGTCATGGAATGGGCACTAGTCTTTTGACCATAAATGTTGAATTATTTATGTGTCTTTAATGCACATACTCCCTAGTTAGAGCCAATGTTAGTTGGTGTTTTGACACCAATTTTTGAACTTTGAAAATTGGTCCCCTTGATGACTTTTATTCTTTTGTTCTTAAGTCTCTCCTAATCCATATTGGTAAATGATTTATGGAGACTTAGATTCAAGATTAAAGTCCAAGTTCAAAGAGTAGTTCAAAGGCAACATTGTTGAAGCAATCCAAAGATTTAGATTCTCAATTCTAGGGTCTAAAGTTTTGATTTCAAGTGTTCAAACTCTGGTGTTTGTGGCTGAACCATAAAGCACAATTTCATTACTTTAAAACTGTAGACCTTAGAATAGAATCTCTAATGCACATAATTCCAATACAAGCTCCATTCTGCCAATTCTTTAGTCACCTTTGGTACACCATAAACTTGGGATTTGTTCACAAGAATACTTGGTTGATAGTATGAAAGGTTAAGAAATTGATTATTAAATGTTCCCCATTAAATGGTTGAGGTTTGATCATCAACCATTATAGAGATACCCATGTTGATACTATCATTTTGAGCCTATTTATTGTTCCATATTGTAGCTCCATGCCTAGCAAATCATAGGCAATTGTATATAAGGAGGGAATCAAACAAGTGTTTAAGGGAAATCCTACTGTACTCTTGATGACTTTGGACCAAGAAAATGACATAGCATCATCTTCAAGAAGACACACAATTTATTAAGTGCAATAAGGGACAATTTCAATTGGGCATAATATGCACACCTTAGTTTTGAAATGGTAAGTAGGTGTCAAAAATAATTTAGTTTCTCAAATATTGCACATGGGTATTGTGGCACCCTATGCTCCCAAAGCCACTATCTCAAGCCAATATGCATATACGTATGGAAGTGTCAATATTACATGAGAATTGTGTGACAGAATCCCCAAATTCATCATATCATAGTGGGAGGATGTAGCCCAGGCCTGATTCAGATGGGAGATGTCACTAAAACAAGGGAAGATCCTGAATGGGTGTATATTGTTCAATAAAATGTTCATGGGTAGGAGTAGATGTTGATATGATGGGCACGTGCATGGTTGGAGTATACAAACTATGTCATTTGATTTTACACCAAAAGCAAGAGATTATGGACACATTATGGGCACACAACTCTAAAGAATGGACCACATGGAAAATTTAAGGGAACCAGTTCCAAATAGCACAAAGCTCCATGATTATTGTGAAGGTATCAAGGAAGCATGTGAACCATTCGACTAAATGTCAATATGGTCATGGCTAGTGGAAGTCAATATTAGAGCCAATTTTAGACAGATTTTGAAAAAAAAAAGTGTCCAAGCCAATCTTTTGACAATATGTCATGTAAAGGCACCATGTACAAACATAACCATTGGATGAGGTGGGTTTCAATGGTGTGTACCTCATGACCTACAGTTTCTCATAGCCTTACCATCTTACAACATGAATAATGCGGGTGTCAATTCAAACACTAAAATTGAATCATTCTTCCAAAAATACAATGGAAGAAATCACAGCCCAATCCTATCACAAATAATAGCAGCATCAAATACATTTTCAACCATGAGGGATGGTGGATCGAGAGCTCATTATGACTGATTTTGGTTGATTTTTTGTGGTGGAGTACTGACAACACATGATAATCGTTTGATAGAATGTCAATATTAAAGGGATCTACCCAAAGGAATATGGATCGATAATATGGTCCCTATGCATACATCCTATCAAGTTCATACCTAGTTGCATGTAAGTGAATCCAAGTGAGTATTCAGCTAAAGGAACAAGAACCCACAAAATGGAATGAGTCAAGTATAATGCCAATTTAAAAATACCATGAGATATAGAACATATCACACTTAGATGAAAAGAATGGGTATCTTAAGTGCAATTCCAAGAACCCAAGCATGCAAATAAAGGGAAACACTAATAATACACATACACATTTAATAGGATGACTCATCTCATAAATGATAGATGGCCAGATAATTTGGGGGTAAATAAAATATTGGCGTTTATTCCTAAACTAGCTAAATTGCATACAAACATATGAGGTTAGGATAATTAAAACATGGGCATACGTTTAACATTTAGTTCATGTAGCTAAATGTTAGATAAACTTGAAAAAGTTCCCTAAGTATTGGAAATAAAGACTCAGTTTTAATAATTGAAAAAGATCTTATTGAGGAAAATGATGGGGATAGTTTTCAAGAAATAGTTACATAAACTAAATGGGAACTTTCTAGATTTCTATTTAATTGAGAAGATTAAAATAGAGAAGGGTTCCATTTTTGTGAAGAGTTCCTTCTTGGGGAAAAAGGGGAATAATTTTTATCAATAATTTTCTATTTGTGTACTTAAAATTTCTTTTTGAATGTATATGGTTGAACTCAATTTTGGAGTATTGTCATTCCAAATTGAAGTGATGTTTTGGAAAGATTAATACTATGTATTCATTTGGCTATTACACAATTATTGTGTTGATTGTGTTATATCTTCAAATTTTCATTTCCTTGTTCATAAAATTATTTCAAAAGTTGTAATTACATTTCTAGTTTTATTCCTCAAGTTCATAGTATGGTGAGGAATTGTATGTATTTACTTTGGTTTTGTAATGCTTTTGTGAAGTGTGTAATATTTATTTGCCCCCTATCCAAGAATAGTGAGGCTAGTCTTCACTTTTAGGCTGAAAGTATATGTTAAACTCATTCATTGATATCTAATCGAGGAGTTGTACCTTGTAAAATTTAGAGGGTTCTTTCATGATCTCATTGCAATGTGACCCAACTATTGGTGATGTTTTGTCTGGGGTTGACTTTTATTTTGGAGAGTCAAACCAAGTGGTTTATTGTGTAAAGAGAAATCTATTTACCAACAAATCAGCAACCCAAAAAATTCACTCTTCTGAAGTGATGTTTTCTAGAAGACAACCTTGTTAAAGTTTAAATAAACTTTATTAAAGTGGCCTTGTTAGAGTATTTCACCAAAAGATCATCTAGACCTTATCACTCCCTATCCTTGACTAAGAGTGACCAAATTTAAAGGACTTACAAACACCACTAATGTATGGTACCATATAGGATTTCATAGACTTGTTAGGTCCACTTGGGACTTTTAAGATTTTTTGCTACAATGGTTAAATAGTAGCAGTATAAAGTGATCTATAAAGAATAGCAACTATCTTTTATTGTTCAAATCTATGTTCTTGGTATTTCTCTTTCTAATCTCTCTTTTGGATATTCCTTCACTCTATACTTTGACTTGGTTGTATAACTCCTTCTCTTTCTTCTCTCACTACTTAGCTCACCTGGCTCAGCAATCTCCTCTTCCTTCTTCCCCTTCACACTTTGATCTCCTCTTGACAATATGATCTATAGAAAATTGGATAACATTAGCCAGCAACAACTTTGAACTTGCAACCAAAAATTGTCTTTTTCTCCTCCATAAATGGTTTTCTTTATGCTTCCATATCCTTCCATATTTTTTCACTTAATTAGCGTCCTCAATCTTATGATTACAACTTAATTCCTTCATACAATGAATTTATACACTTAAAAAATATGACATTACATAAAAATTTGTGCCCATCCTTATTTTTATTCAATCTCCATCATCTAATCCTTTTCAAACTTTCTCATTTGTAGATCATGTAGCCAATTTTGACTCTCACTTTAGATTTTTATGAACTTTCCATTTTTTTGTCAAAATTCAGCCTCAAATTCCAATTTTTCAAACTTTTTCATCTAGCAGTCACTCAATAAACATAACATTTACTTGGACAACATAGAACTCAATTAATACTAACTTGATTGGGCAACACTATGTTTTTCTTCCTTAACCAATCACTCCAGAAATATTGTAATCACCTAGAGAATAAAATCAGCCTTTATTAACCTTGTGACTTGGTTAAGCTTATGATATTCAATACATTGTAATAATACATGATTATAAAATAATCAAACCAATAATACGGTATCATTATCCAACTCATTCAAGTGTACATTGAATACCTTACATATTGATTCTAACTTCATCATACTTTCTTCAAAACCTCTTCATCAATCAAATCCTCTTCATCAATCTAATGATATGGGACTTTCCTGAGTTAACATAATCTCTAGCCAACTAAGACTTTGACATCAATGACATATAATGACTGATATGACTCTTTTGCATACATAATACCCCTCCTTTTCTATCATTGTAGACTTAGTTGTTAAGGTTTCATATGACTCTTCTATAGATGTGTTAGCTCTTCTTTGATATTTGAAATACAATACTTTGAAATATTGAGTAATTTCTTATGTTAGGTTGTAACTATTTCCTACTTGAAATGATGATGTTTTAATTGCTCTTAGTTAGTTACTAAAATTACTTTTATGATGATGTCATATGGTGTGTTTTAGAAAGATGTTAATTATGTCCTGATGATGTCTTATTTACTATTATATACTTACCCCATAGTTGCATGTGTATGGTGTGTGTGTGTGTGTGTGTGTGTGTGTGTGTGTGTGTGTGTGTGTTTATTTTACATTTATGTTTGACATGCCTAAGATGGTTGAGGGAGGGAATCATAGTTGTACACTCAAAAGGTGTCACACTCTAAACCCTTCTATCCAAGTGATTCCATGAGTTCAGAATGCTTGGATGTCGGCTTAGAGCTACCTATCCATGGAGTGCAAGAAAGTATGTTTTGAGTATATGAAGGCTCTCAGTTGAGCCTTAGAGAGAGGTTTCTTGCTAGTAAACCATGCAACAAGAGGTTTCTTTAAGACAAGATGTAAGAGTGAAAATTTCCATAAGAGAACTTTTAAAATGCAATGAAAATGTGAAGTAAGCTAATATGAAATACAAAATGCAATTATAATAACCAAAATGAGAGTATTACAAACTAGCCTAGTTATGCTATGTGAACTAGATTATAGTAAAGGAAACTAAACTATCATGCAACTACACTAAAATTTCATGTTATGAGAGAATGTAGACAAGAAGATGGAAGTTCTCTACAAAAACTCTCTAGAATTTGAATGGTAGACCTATAGCATAATGGTACTCAAGAGTGTGGATCCTTTGAGAGGAGGAAATATCTTTCTTTTAAAGTCATGTAGATGGTGGAGATCAAGATCAAGATGCTAGAAGGTAAAGGGTGGAGTTTGAAATGAGATATATCCATGTGCACACACAAGTCAACCAATAAACAAAGAGTTGACTTTGCATGTGAGACAAAAAGAGACTTTTTCTTTAATTTGCAAAATAGAAATAATGCTTTACGTATGCACATTGAGTGGGTTAGAAGAAATAAATATTTCTATTTAATAAAAATGGGACATGTTCTTTTAATCAAATAATTAACTTAGGATAGTATATTTGAAACTATAGGTTATAATCAAATTAATTGATTTATAGCAATTTGGCCTAGGTAAACAATTAATTAATTTAACCAAAATGCTAAGAAGGGGGCTAATAGTCTAGATGACCATTTTTAAGTGATTACATTTGCCCCTCTTTGACTAATTTGTAATCAATATGGGAACACATTGCGTCAAATAAAACAAAATCCAAGTAGGCAACAATAGATAGAGATATCTTATTCCGAAGAATGAAATGTAGAAAGAGATAGCAAATCCTAAATGTACAGCATGGTAGTAGTAGTACTAAACACTAGGAAAGAGATGATATCATAACTCAAGAAGAATGCTAACACCAAGAAAAGAAAATAGATTGAGAGAAAATGAAAAGATCAAACATATGGTCCTAAGAAATAGATAGTTGTAGCAAGCAATGAAAAAGTATTTCTGCCCCCTCAATATCAAAATCAAAATGAGGTAAGGGGGATGCAAAAATGAGCTAGATATGATAAAATTTATATATAGCAAAGTTCATGATGAAAAATAGATGATAATAACCAAAGAGTGACCATAAGGAAATTATAGAATTCCTCAGTTTGACTAGAGTTGACCACAAAAGATAAATCATGAAAAATTAGGTCAAATTGAGTGGAAAGGTGATTTAAACATGAAAATGTGAATTGGAGTGGATATGAAATGTAGAAATGATGAAGACATTAAGAAAAAATGAAGATGCCCCAACGAAGATTCAAAAATTAGACCTTTAGAGGTCAACTAGCTATATAGAAGAAGGCAGAATTTTAAAACACAAGTTTGACTATCAAGATGAACTTGGATTTCAATTTCAATGCCAAAAATGGATCCAGGATGTTGAAATTAGATAGGGGTGCAATTTTCACAAAATTCTGAGAAGTTTGAAAAATGAGGAAAAATTAGGTCAAAAGGCTATATAAGGGGTCCAAGTGTCATTTTCAAATTATTTTGACTTTTGTGAATTTGGAGAGCTTAGAGTGGTCTAGAGAGAGAAACATGGTGTTAGAAAATATTCGAATCCACCAACACCATTTCAAGCGCAACCAGTTGCACAACCGCCCTCCCGACTACAAGGCATAGTAAGTCGTCAAGATTTTTTTGATTTTAATGCATTTATGAGCTTTTTTCACATGTTTTAAGGGTTCAAACATGAAATACCATATGATTTTTCAAAAGTTTTGCATGGGTACTTTGAGAAATATCACACGATATTTCACATAAAAATTATATCGCACCCTTTGAAAAACTTTGTCATATGGGCCATACCCAAATCTCACGCAACCCGACATGAAATATCACCTAGGCAAAAAATATTGCCTAGGTATAAGGAAAGTGTCACATGATACTTTATCAGTAAAATGAAATGCCTGCATATAACACGAATTATCATACAACTTGTCTGTTGAGCATTTTGAGTTGTATTTTGTATTTTTTATCATTTTTTGATGTTGTTGATGTTTGCTTGACCTTGTTTTGCAAATTATGTTTCTAGAACTTCACATTAGGGCCCCCAAAGTGGTGGGGTTGCATGTTTTTGATCATCTTACTAATGATGAGAAGGTTTCCATATCAGGTATGGGGCTAAAGTAGGTTAGATGGATTCCCCACATATGGGCAAACCATGGTTTTTTTACTGTATTAGCTGAGTGATGGCATAGTGAGCACAACACCTTCCACTTGCGTACTAGAGAAGAAACCATCACCCTAGAGGATGTGTACTGCATCCTTTGAGTACCAAGCTACAGTGATCTGGTAAGTTCTACACTTAATTTCTCTTTTGCATTTTTAGTTTATGATATCTATGTGAGGCATATTGATGTGAGGTTTTGTTATATGTTAGAAGTTTATTATGATCAGACCTTGACAAAGTGCAGGAGATGTTTCATGATGTCACCATCTTAAAGTATCATTTGAGCTAGGAATGGCTTATTGATGAGTATGGTGATGAGTACCCACTATAGTGTCTACTATGTGTGTTGGTTTCTCAGGCTCTAGTTACCAATAGTAGCCAGAAGGGCTTCCCATTGGGATGGGGTAGGTTGGTAGCTAATCTAATTGGGCAGCCCCAGAGGATAGCATGGTGACTCGCGATCCTTGTAGACATGTATCATGAGCTAGATGAGGTCATATATCATGATGGGCATTCTTGGGCATGCGGGATAGTATTGGCTTAGATATGGGCAAAGGAGCACATTGTTATCATTCGACTATAGGTTTAGCCACGAGAGTGAAGTGAACCCTTTATCTTTATATATACTAGGTTTGTACTATAGAACCATAGTGGAGATGTCACTTCACTGGTGGGTTTTAGATGAGCTTACATCATTTTTGTAGTGGTCATACCAATACTTCCATAGATGGTTTGACTCTTGAGAGTTAGATTATATATGTTATAGTTGACCACTAGTTGGGATGCATGCAAACATAGTTGAGTGTTTTGTGATCAACTAGGTATGGTGCCAGTTTGCTAAGTGGTAGGTGGTATCAATGGAGATGACCACTTATGGGTGGTACCAAAGGAATGAGGCAAAAGGTTGGCTTCCTATGTTGGATTATCAGACAGCCCTCTAGGACACATCAGCCTTTGTGTGTGAGCCTTGGGATTATAGGCAAAAGGTAGAAAATTTCAAGTGTAGACCTAGCATACCTATATGAGATGTAGAGACATACTTTTTTGAGGTTTACATAGTAGTATGCCCCACTCACATTAGTAGAATAGAGGGACATGGAGGAGATGGTAGTGAAGGTGGAGGTAGAGGTAGATAGATGGAGGTTGAGAGTAGTTCCTAAGATAGGAGGAGGTGGATGCAATCCTAGGCTATGAGGGAGGAGGAGAAGGAGGAGCATCCACTAAGATGAAAGAGAGATGAGCTAGTGGAGGTATAGGTGGAGCAACTAGCTGCAGATGATGATCAAGATACTCAATTTTTTTCCCATGGAGGTAGAGTTATAGGTAGCATGGGCCACCATTGCAGTATGTTTAATAGCTCATAGATGTATGGTCATGAGGAGAGGAGCTCTACAGGGAGTGAGATGATGCTAGGTGAGAGTCAGTGCATCACTAGGCACAAAATACATACTATTATGTTGCATACATAGGTGTGGTGTCACCAAGATAGGGACTTCTTGACCACTCAGAGAGAGCCAATAGATCAGAGGGTGTGGTACAGCTACCAAATAGGAGACATGCTTCTCCACTAGGGCCACCACTAGCTACAAAGGGAGTGAGTTAGTCTTAGGTCTAGGCTTGATATGTCATGATATTTTTTTATTGTACCCCATGTATTTTGAGATAAATATCCAAATTTTGATTCTCATATTGTATATGTATTGTGACACATTTTGATATATATGAGATACTATATTTGATTGATAGCTTTGTGTAGTTGTCTCATTTTGATGGATTTCTTAGCACCTTAATTTTCCATGTGATTTTTTAGTTTCTTTCTCATGTATGAGTTGTTTTATGCTCATGTTGATATGCTCATAGATCTCTCTCATGTATGATGTTTAGTTTTATTGTGTATGATGTAGACTTGTATTTTTTACAAATAGATGTGATTTTTAGATTAACCCTTTGTGATAATAAGATAGCAAAGAGGTGAAGTGAAAGATCAAGAAGATGAAAAGAAATGATTAAGAAGAAAGAAAAGAAGGTACGAAAGCAGTTAGCTGACATGTCTAAAAAAGATGAAGAGAGAGCTCTCCCCATATGCAAGAATGCAAGACTAAGGTATAAAATGAACCTAAAATGAAAACTAATATGCAAAGTGGTTTACTAGCAAGAAACACATAACATTTAGACTCTAATTTCATCATTGAGCATTTATTAGGGACATCATGAGATCATGCAACCATCACTAGTAAAACTATGAGGATATGAATATGATTGATATCAGATAGGAATGTGGAAATCCAATCTAGGAATCAAAGAAATGTGAGTCAAGATGGCTACATGATTAGATTAGCTAAGTTTAATATAACAAGATTACACCTGTATCTAGGAATAAGCACCAGGATAACCTCCAAGTGTGGTCTTGCAAAAATAGTCAAGGATTATACATTTTTGAGTCAAAGTGTCAAGTAGGACAAGCATGAATGCTCTAAACATTGTAGACAAACAAAGTATACCCACAAGCAAAAAGAAAGTAAACATGTCGCATGCCCCTTGTCTTCTAGTCTATGACATCCTTGAAAGACTATCAGTGAGGGAACACATAGGAAAGCAATCATCATAGAAAACACACAAAGAAGATAAAGTTCATCATAGGTTAGCCATTTAAATGTTTATGTGCATGTGTGTAAGTCATTGGGCCATTTCTTCAAGACTTGATTCTAATAGTGAGAAATATCGCAACATCATAGACTATAGATAAACTATTTGGAAAATGTTGAGAAACACTTGATGTCAAAAGGGGGTAGTGTTGAGAAACACTCTTTTGTGAGTTTCTATAGAAACCCTAATGTACAAGGAGACCTCAATAGGCTAAGTAGCTTTTCCCTGAGACAAGGACAAGGAATAATTCTAAGCTAGGAAGTATATTGCAAAGTGGGTGATTGAGACTAAGAGACATAGGCGCAAGGGTCTCAAGTAGCACCTGTTTCCAAGTTTTCACCACTTGGCAGAATTTGTTTTAGGACTTTTTTCAAAAAAAACTATATTTTTTGAATTCATAGATTTTTTAGGGATACATCAAAGCATCTATTGCTAGATTTTCACTAAGATGATCATTTTTTTAGGATATTTTCTAATTTTTAGGATTTTTTAGGATCGATAAATATGTACAAATAGTTGAGTGACATTCCTTTAAGTATAGAACTTCTTTAGATGTAGGAAATTTATAGGCTCCACCAGTTTTTCCCCTTCCAAAGTAAAAAGATGAAAAGTACCAGACCCAAATGCTACTATGATAATGTATGGGCCAAACTAGTTGGGTATAAACTTCCCTTTCTACTCCTAGTTCTGCTAATTTGTAGGGTTTTCTCCAAGCACAAGTTCACCCACTTGAAACTTATGGGGATGAAATTTCTTATTGTATTGAGTAGACATGCACTTCTAATAAACCCTCATGTGATCAAAAGTAGCCTTGCAGTGTTCATCAAGAGTTTTGAGTTCCTATACTCACATAGCCCTATGGTCTTCATCAATTATCAACCCATCTAAGGAGACTCGCAATGAGGGGATCTCAACTTCCAAGGGGAGGATAACATTAGAGCCATAGACTAAAGAAAAGGGTGTAGCCCCTATAGGAGTATGTATGGTAGTTCTGTAGGCCCATAGCACCGAATTGATCTGTAAGTGTCAATCCTTCCCAGATTTGTGAATCATTCAGTGCAATATTTTCATAATTTTTTGTTGGAGGTCTCAGCTTGGTCATTCCCTTGAGGGTAGTAGATGGAGGACCAATTTTGTTTGATTCTAAATTTCTTGCACAATTGTTTGAGGTCCTTGTTCTTGAATTTTCCAAGAATGTCATAACAACAAATGATGTGGTTTATTATAAAAAGGGCAACATGTTTTCCTATAGTAGTAGATAATGGCACAGCTTCAGCCTATCAGATGAAATATTCACTCACTATGATGATGAACATGTGGCCACTAGATGAACTTGGATGAATTTTGCCTACCAAGTCAAATGCCCACTGCTGAAATGGCCAATATGTAATAGAGGGTATCAACTCATTACTAGGAGCATGAATAAAATTACCATGAAGTTGATATTTCTTATAGGACTTAGCATAACAAAAAATATCATCTTTCATGGTTGACTAGTAATAACCTACCCTGAGAAATTTCTAAGAAAGTACAAAGCCATTGGAATGTGCCTTGTAAATGTCATTGTGGACTTCAGCTAGTGCCTTTTCACAATCTTCTAGCTCTAAATACCTAAGCAATGTTCTATCTAGACTCTTCCTATACAAGTCCTCCAAGACCAAAGTGTAATGTGAAGCATTGCAAAGGAGTTGGCATTTTGGGTTGCACGTGAGGGTTTTAGGAATAACTTGATCAAACAAGTAGGAGAAGATAGCAGCGTAGTGGGAGGAATCATGACCTACAATGGTGGAAATTAAATGGTTATCCAAGGAATCATAGGCAGGATGAATGTAGTTCTTCCACCAAGAACTCAAATCATGATTCATGTTCTTACAAATGAAGGATAGATGCTAGAGTAGCCATAGCATTTACAACTTTGTTTTCTGCTCTAGAAATTTGTTGGAATATCACAAAAGTGAAATAGTTCCTTAGAGCATCAATCAACTTCTTATAATGTACAAATTTTTCATCCTTTGTTTGATATTCATTGTTTACTTGATTTATGACAAGTTGAGAATCTCCATAAATGTGTAATTCAATGATTCTCCATTCAAGAGCCATTTTAATCCCATTTGTTAAGGCATTATATTCTACAGTATTGTTAGTGCAAGGGAATAGGAGTTTTTAGGATTTTGGGATTGTATAACCATGAGGTGAAATAAACAAGACACTTGCCCCAACCCCATTTTGTGTATGAGAAGCATGGAAAAACATTTTCCAAGTTCTCTCAGTGATGTACATAATTGAGGCATTTGGAAACTCAATTTGTATAGGCATTGTATCCTCTAGTGGAAAATCAGCCAATTGGTCAGTTATGGCCTGCCCCTTGATAGATTAATGTTCGACATACTGAATGTCAAATTTTGAAAGAATCATCATCAATTTAGCAAGGCAACTGGTAAGCACAGCTTTTCTTACTAAGTATTTCAGGGGATCAATTTTAGCAATCACATGAGTTGTGTGTGCTAATATATAATGTCTCATTTTTTAAGAAGCAAAGACTACTAAAAGGCAATATTTTTCAATGATGTTATAGTTCATCTCATAGGCCACCAAAGTTTGACTGGTGTAGTATATTGCACATTCTTTTCACGTCTCGTCACTTTATGCCAATAATACTCCTAGAGAGGAAGGTGTAGCTAAGATATACAAAATCAAAGTTTTTCTAGGTATAGGTGGCATTAATACAAGAAGTTTAGCAAATTACCCTTTTATTTGGTCTAGACTTTATCGACAATATTCATTCTAGATATGAGTAGACCCTTTATGCAAATTCTTGTTAAAAGATTGAGCTTTATCAACCAACTGAGAAATGAATCTTCTAATGGATTATATACATCCTTATAGACTTCTTAGTTGATTGATATTTCTTGGAGGAGGCATTTCCATGATTTCTTTTACCTATTCAAGATCAACCTCAATGCCTTTTGTTGATATAATGTAGCCTAGCAATTTTCTAGATGTGACACCAAAGACACACTTTTTTGGATTTAGCCTAAGTTGAAATTGTTCCATATAGTCTAAGATCAAACTAAGGTCATCAAGATGTGTTTCTCTTTTTTTTAATTTTTCCAAGGTTTCATCAACATAATCTTCCATATTTTTATGCATCGTATGTTGAAAGATGGTCATTTCTTGTTGATAGGTAGCACCAGCATTTTTTAGCCTAAAGGGCATGACATTCTAGCAAAAGGTTCCCCAAGAACATGTAAAGGTTATCTTTTCTTGATCAACTAGAGCAATCTTAATTTGGTTATAACCAAAAAATCCATCCATTAGGGAGTATATTTCATAACTCATCATCCTATCCACTATCATGTCTAAGTTGGGTAGAAGAAAGTCATCCTTAAGGCATGCTTTCTTTAGGCCTCTGAAGTTGGTATAGAATCAAATGGATTTGTCATGTTTAGACACATGTACAATGTTGGAAACCCACTCCACATAATCAATAGCTCTGATAAAGTTTCCACTTAGGAGTTTTTCCAACACTGCTTTGACCAAGAGGGCTACATGTGGATGCATCTAACTAAGTTTTTGTTTAATGGGTTTTACATCAAGAGAGATAGATAAATGATTCATGATAATATCTATTTCAAGTACTCACATATCTGAGTAGGTCCATGCAAAATTGATCTTCTTGTCTTGAAAGAACTTGGAAAAACTCTCCTTTTCTTGAAGTGATAATGACTAAGCCACATGGATAATTTTTGGATATTTTTTTGTACCCAAGTTGATAGGTTGTGTAGGTTCAATGAGAATTGAAGATTTGTCCTAAAAATAGCTTGGTAGACTACCAAGTACCTCATTCATGGTCACCTCAAGGAGGTTTTCACCACTGGATACTTCTATTTTTTTAAGTTTTTTTAGGTTCTAATACCACCACAAAGTGGTTTCGCCATCTGATCACTTTTTTTCTTTTAATTTTATGACTAACATACTTGATATTAGATTCTATCATGTTAATCGTGGGTTCACTAGTAGAAGAATTCATGGGTTCAATGGTGTTTAGGTAGTAAGCAATCTCATAGTCATTCTAAAAAGATAGTATTTTAGATCTTTGATGTTGAATTGACCAATCTATGAGATCAAGGTGAATCAATGAGAGGGATGTGGAAGCTTCAAGGTTATTAATATGGAAAGATTCATCTCTAGTGACATGTGAAGTTGATCCTATAGAGAAAGTTGTGAAGGAATCCAGATCAAGAATAGACCTAGAGGGACCATTGTAGACCACTAAAGTAGTTTATGAAGCAAAATTTTCTAACCCTACACTAGAATCTTTGACTACATTCGATTGGGTTGCATAGGTTTGAATGACATCTATGCCTAATTCACAAGATGCATCAGACAGACTTTCCCGTTCATACTCACTAGAATTTGAGCTCTAGTTCCTAGCAATTTAGCGAGCAATGTTTTGTCTAATCCATCCTTTGTTTAAGTCTTCATGGTTAGATTCATCTTATTCATGTTGTATGAAAGTAGAATCTTTAGCATCATTGTGGGTGGTTATTGGTTATTCTCCCCAAAGGATAGAAGTGAGAGGCATGAAATTATCACCTTGCAAAGTGACAACAACAAAGGGAAGATCACCATCTTCTGTTTCACTAGACATGGGCGCTCTTCTATCAAAGGTTGGTATTTCATCTTCTAGCCCAAAACCAAGGCCAGTAGTATCTTGAGTGTTGTGACCCTCTGTATGACTTAAGGGTTCTACTAGAGCTTTTTTGTTACCAATTAAGGACATGTGACCCTGACAGTCCATGTTTGTGAGAAGTTTATATCATTTTCCATAGCATTTAGGAGAGATGGGAGTAGTGACCATGACTTCCTCCTCATCTTCCTCTTCCCTATATATCTAATCTTTGATCGCTTGTTGTTCCTTCTCTACTTCTAGGGGAATTGAGGATTGAACAAAGTTAACAAAAATGGTCATTGTAGATGTTGAAGACTTAGGTTTGGTAGACAGTTTCTATAAGATTGAGGGGAAATAGGTAAAGAAGCAATAGATTCTAGAGTGTATTCACCCATGCCTAGGCTCATCATTTTTAGTTAATGTTCACACTCTATAAAGAATGGTGTCAGCTCATGAGAAGAGTGATTATGTGGAACCAATGTTTCTGTAGTAGATAGCATATTGATAGACATTGAGTTTTCACTGGGGATAATTATCTCAGTACTATTGAAAGGGAACTTGATACACTAATGATATGTGAAAGGTACTACTTGCATGTCATGAATCCATGGTCAACTCAACAAAATATTGTATGTAAGTGGTATATTTAGGACTTAGAAAATGACATCTTTCTCAATCGAATCAACTTTGATTGGAAGCACAATTAGCGTTGAGATGATGGGTGTTGCACACATTGCATAATATTGTTATATTATATTATTTTATTTTATTATGTAATGTTGTACCTAGATGGACATGCAACATGTAAAGATTCTCATGGGATATACTTGATGAGTTCTATTGTAACATTGTGATAATATTTCATGTAATTATTTAATATTGGGGAAAATAATTAAATTTTCAAAATTAAATGTGGGGTCAATGGGTTAGGTAGAACATGGTTTATGTAATACCACTAGGTGGTTTTTTGGGACTTACTACTATATAAGCAGCCACAAGGGTAGTTTTAGGTGTGGTGAAGTGAGAAAAAGAAGGCAAAAAAGCAAGAGTTGAGCTGGATGAGACTTGATAGGTTAGCCAAGGGAGCATTTGTGAAGGTTGGAAACATGACATGGGATGTGTCGATTCATGTTTGTTCACATGGATTGCTTATTAGTGGCTATGGCTTTGAAGGCTTCCATGGTTGTATTGCAATGGTATTTTTTCTAAATAATACATGGTGATGGATGCTTTTTATAAATTTAGAAGGTCTTTCGACCTCATCATAGGCTTTGATAGTGATCTTGCACCTGGGGTCAATGGCAATTTTAGACATGCCTAATTGTTGCATCACATTAAATGAGATGATTCTCAACCCTGCACCATTGTCTATCACGACTCGGTGAAAATGAGTACAAAAAAAATTAAACTTCAAGATGGAGGGAAAGATTATGAGGATAATTAAGAGCTCCATCATCTTCTTTAGAAAAGGTGAAGCAGTGAGGTGAAGAGATATGGTTCACCATAGCTTGGAATCATTTTACATCAATATTCATGGGGACATTGGCAGAATGTAAAGCTTTTTCAAGGATGTTGTTATGCAAAGGGGATAATTCTAACAACTCAAAGATGGAAATTTGAGTCAGGGTTCATTGCAATTAGCTGACAAGGTCATAATTGAAGATCCTTGAGGCAGTTGCTTGTTTGGATGATGATGCATTCTTATGATCATTAGCAACTTTTAGAATGACTTTAGATTGCCCCCTAGTGACAACGTTAATTGGTTCACTCTGTGAAGAGGAAGATTCAGCCACTTGAAGTACAACCTTAGGTCTAGTGTCCTTATGGTATTGGGGAGCATTTCTCATTTTGAGGACCACCTTGGGTCTTTCATCCTTAGCATCATAGTTGGGTTGATTGTTAGATTTAGAATTCATCATTCAAAGATATTCAACATGTTCAATCATATTTATAATGTTATCTTTGTTAGCATAGGAATAGTTGATCTTAGCATCATGATTTTTCTTAGGAGCCTTGGAAGATTCACCTTTCTCATATTCTGGCAAGGGTTTCTTAAAAGCTTTTTGGTCAAAAATTTTAACAAGGCCATCTACAAAAACTTTACCAATATCAATAAGATCTTGAATTACATCTTTGACTTTAAAATAATGATCAGTATTATTGCCTTTGCTTCTATGATAGTTGTGAAAATGATCCTCTTTCCACCAATTAGACTTGATAAAGTGGGTCATAGGGATGGGAGTTTTCTGGAAGCATGACTAGTTTGTTAACAATTGAAGTCTACAAGGCCACATCATAAGGTTCAACCATTGGCATTTAAACACATCTTTTCTTAGTAAACTTAGTGTTATTGTCGGATATTTGTGGTATCAAACCCTCTTGTTGTTTTGCAGTATAAATAGAATAAGAAAGGTTGAATGTAGACTCCTTGGTCTTAGGAGCATCCACTACTCCATCACTAACAACATATTTTTTTAGTTCCAAGGTTTTTTTTTATCCTTTCCATTTTTCTCTTTATTAACAACAATGTCACCCTTCTTGATAGCAACATCCTCAATAGGATATGCACTCTCAACCATTGTGTTGAACGATGTGAACAACCATATTCTTAAGTCAAAGTATAATTCTGATACAACTATGTTGACAAAGATGTTAATTTTCTTAGCCTTAGGAACTTGCCGAGGGTACCTAGAGCCTAGGAATCTCCATCTCTAAAGGTATGTTGTAAAATGTTCTCCCTATTTTTGTTTGATGGTGTACAAGTCCAACATAGTTATGGGGCGTTGAATGTTATAAGAGTATTATTGGATAAAATATTGTGCAATTTCATCAAATGTTTTGAGAGGGGGAGTAAATTTTGTGAACCACTCCATAGCACTCCCTCTTAGACTCCTAGGAAACAAATGCATAAGATAGGTTTCTTCATGCATGAAATCCATGCTAATAGCATAAAATGCCTCATATGATCATGAGGGTCACCATTTCTATCATATTTGTCATACTTAGGAACCTCTGTATCCTTAGAAAATGGAAGCATGTATAAACTCCTATCAAATGGAAGAGCACATATTGATTCGACAAATGAAGTTTTAGGTGGCTCTTTTGAAGTTTGTAATTGTGCAAGTTGTTTCCTCAATTCTTGCATTTCTTCTCTCAAGATTTTAGCTTCAGTGGGCTCTCATTTTTTTATTATTTGTTGCACATCAAAATCTTGAGGAAGTTTCCATCCCTTTTTTGTCATATACTAAAAGTAGTTGTCCTCATTTTGCTCCAGATCCTTGAGCATTAGTTTTTGAGTGAGTTCATCTTGTTGAAACCTTATGACATCTTCACTATAATCTCATCATCACTTTTGTGGCATAATTGTGATTGTCTGGGTGGTGATGGGCATGCTCCTGCATTGACTCTAGGAGTCATTAGAGGTGTGTTTCCATCATTGCCACCAAGGGTAATGTGTTCAAATGGATTGTGATAATAGCTTCTTCTAGTTTCCTCATTATGTGTATGATTATTAGGCTCAACTTGTTGATTCACTCTTTCTCTAGTGCAAATGGCTTCCATAAGTCTTTCATTAAAATTTGCTTGATCTTCTAAGTGGCATTTGATTTCTTTAGGATGCATGTTGGTCAAAAAAAATTCACCTATGGGTGTATGAAAAGTTTTTCCAAATGATTTTTCAAAACTATAAAACAAATTGTGCCAGATTTTGGATGTTTGTGTTTGATTAGAAACAAGATCTTCCACACAAGGTTGTCTGCAAGGATTCCTAGGTGGAGTCTCCAATTGTGCAAAAATGAAAGAGGTATGACTACCATTACCAACTTAGAACCTAGTTGTAACCAACATGTAAGGATGTGTGTTTTCTTAATAGGATGAGAGAAGAGTTTCAGATTTAAAGCTCATATAATCAATAATAATCATTTTTAAAAGTAAAAATAGATGGCATGTCAAGAGTATTCAAGAATTTACAACACTAGTGACTTGAGCCAAGAGAGCAAGCAAGAAGCTCAATAGAAAATAGCTATCATAGAATAGTAATTAGATTTCAACAAGTGATCATCAATGACATTTTGAGACTTACTTTTGATGGACTAAATTCATTTTTTCAACTTAAGACATCACCTAACATACAGATTTGAGACTAGACCCATGAAGGAATGGAGTGACAAGACCCTAGATTAGTTAGAATGCACTATAGACTCTGTTTTGATAGGAAAAAGACCTAGGCAATATTTTTCCAAAATTTAGGTGATAGTAGTACATTAATTTGTATCATCTAACAAAGTTTACACTAATCGGGTGACACTTTCCTCTCGGGTGACAATTTTTCTTAAGCAATGTAATAAAACTTAGTATAACAAGGTGATACACCTAGAAGTAGCTAGGCAATAATTTTTTGGACAAAAAGTGTCATGTGATATTTCTCTAGAGACTGTGTGATAGTTGCCAGTGAAAGTAAAAATTTTGACTCAAAAAAATTGTATTTCAGTTGGTCAATTAAGTAGTTTTCAGATTAGACAGTTTAGGACTTCAGTTTGTGTCAAAGAACAACAAGGTTTGCAAACAGTAAGTGTATTTTAGCATTTCTCAAACAATTGAACAAGGGTCAAAATAACCTTTCCAATATGCATTTTTGATATCATAACATCCTTCCTACCAATTTTACCAAGATGTTTGATTTGTGAGAATGTTTACACAAGTTAGCACATTTGAAAGCACTTGTCAAGCAATCTACCTTAAATTCATGGTTTATTACTCAACAACTTGGCCCACGCTAAGTGATCCTTTTCCTCACAACAAGTGGTTACCTACAAGAGATATTGGCTTTGTCATGGAAGTGTCATAAGCACAACCAAGCAAACATAGATGCTGAGTGTAAAATCTTGGGGTGATCTAGGTAGTCTACTAGGATCAATCCTTACACCAAGAATTTGAGTGAAAAAATAGGGTAGCCGCTAACTTAGAATTTTTAGAAAGGGCTTCCATTCATAATGATCCTCTTGCACCCAATTAAGGGATGCCCCACCTTGCAGTAGATAATAGACCTCGCAACCACAAGAGCACCTGAAGTGTTCTTGCTTAGCATTTCCTCATGGTCCCAATCCCACAAGTAATCACACTAAGAAAAGACAAACAATATGTCTACCAAGATTTTGTGTCCTTGATAGCCTTGAGTTTATAGTAGTTGGAATAGTTGGGCTCACTTGTCCCCACTTGGGCCATTCATCTTGGTTTCCCAAGAGCAGGCCCTCTAAAGGATTCTAACTAGAAATGGATTGGATCCACTTTCGAGAGTCAAAATTTTTGATTCACCATGAGGATGAAGAGCATACTCTCCTATCTTGATCATTTCCCCCAAACATTCCAAGAAGCTTCAATTATCAACTTGCTTTCAAAATCCAAAGGCAAGTCAATATTTTTGATTCACCACAAGGGTGAAGAGCATACTCTCTTATCACTAAAAAATCTCAATCACAAGTTTAATGTGCATATGAAATAAAAACAACTAGTAGAATGTCACACATGGAATAAAAGAAAAATAAGAAAATTTGGTTTTTATGCTTTGGGCAGCTCTGCAAACAAGTGTTAGTAGCCCTTGTACATTTGAAGCTTTGACATACATTCTTTTCAAGGAAATTATGTAAGTATTTCAAGGAAACAACTTGCAAACACAACTGTTAGTCCCACAAGTTAGTCCCAAAATAGCATAAAATCTACAAATAGACCTTTTTCAAACAATCATAGACCTATAAAATCCAACAAACAGTAAGAAGCAACTGAGAAAGTGATCAAGTCACCCAAGCAGCAAGCAAATCCAAGCCAGGTGACAGTTTTTACTAGAAGATTGTCATATGATACCTAGCAGTATACCTATGCGACAATTTTCCTTTGTGTGATACTTCTACTTAAGCTGGGTGATAAAAATTCCTATGCTGAGGAAATAATGTTCAATAAGAGTATGCAAAAATTTTACTAGAAATGTATCACGTGACAGTTAAACAAATGTCACACGATACTAGAAAAGTATCGCCTAAAATCTATGACTGCAAAAAATGAAAATGTAAACAGAATGTGAAAAATACAAGAAATGCAACAAGATAAAGAGCAAAAATAGGACATTCTACCCCATGGTGAGTGCCAAAAATATACACTCAAAAGGTGTTGCACTCTAAACCCTTCTATCCAAGTGATCCCATGAGTTTGGAATGCTTAGATGTCGGCTTAGAGCTCTGTATCCATGGAGTGCAAGAAAGTATGTTTCAAGTATATGAGGGCTCTCAGTTGAGCCTTAGACATTTATTTCTTGCTAGTAAACCATGTAATGGGGAGTTTCTTTAACACAAGATGCAAGAGTGCAAGTGTCCACAAGAGAACTCTCAAAATGCAATGCAAATGTGAAGTAAGCTAATATGAAATGCAAAATGCAGCTATAGTAACCAAGATGAAAATATTATAAACTAGCCTAGTTATGTTATGTGAGCTAGATTATAGTAAAGGAAATTAAGCTATCTTGCAACTACACTAAAATGCCATGATATGAGAGAATGTAGGCAAGAAGATGGAAGTTCTCTACAAAAAATCTCAAGGATTCAAATGGTAAACCTACAGCACAATAGTACTCAAGAGTGTGGATCCTTTGAGAGGAGGAAAGCTTTTTCATTTAAAGTCATATGGATAGTGGAGATCAAGATCAAGATGCTAGAAGATCAAGGGTGGAGTTTGAAAATGAGATTGATCTATGTGCACACACAAGTCAACCAATAAACAAAGAGTTGACTTTTCTTGTGAGACAAAAAGAGTCTTTTCCTTTAATTTGCAAAATAAAAACAACGCTTTATGTGTGCACATTGAGTGGGTTAGAAGAAAGTCGACTTTTGTTTAATTAAAAGGGGGCATGTTCTTTTAATTAAATAATGAACTTAGGATAATATAGTCAAGATTGTAGGTTATAATCAAATTAATTGATTTCTAACAATTTGGCCTAGGTAAATGATTAATTAAACTAGCCAAAATCCTGAGAAGGGGTCTAATAGTCTAGATGGCCATTTTAGGTGATTACAATAGTCACTTGCTAGTTGGGATCTACATGATGTACCACTCCTCATCATTGTGTGTTTAGTTAAGATATATATACATGTGTACATGCTCATCTTTTATATAAGTTTGTAGGTATTGGGTATCAAATTCTCTGAATTGTCAGGATTAGTGTGCCCTACCGCAATAACTCAATGGTAAGAATGGGGAGATAATATTCAAATCGAATCCCAGCCATAGCATAATTACTTGTCTTGAGAAGGAGGACATGTATATGACTTTCCACCCTTTTCAAACCCATGAATTTATCTTTGTCTGTGTTATTTGATTTTGGTTTTGGTTAGTTTTTGTAATGTGGCTTTAATGTGGATTTGGCTATGTTATTTATTCAGTAGATAATTTAACTATAGTATTTGGGTTAATCACATAATATTGAGAATTATTAAATATTATTTGATTAAAAAGAAAATATTAAAGTATAAGAATGTTTAATTAATTAAAAATTAATAAAATATGTGCTTTAATTTAAAAGACTTAATTTGGAAGTCTAATTTAGAAAATTAGTTAAAGAGAAATTAGAATATGGTGATAATTAATTAATTAGAAATTAATTAAATATGTGCTTCATTTAGAAAGATTTAATTTAAAAATATAATTTAAGAAGTTGGATTAAAAGATAATTAAAATATTAAAGATTTAATATTACTTTATTATAATTATTTAATCAATAATAATTAAATTAGAGTTGTATTTAAATAATGAACTTTAATTATTATTAATATAAATAATAAATTGCGCTTTAAATAGTGCTTGCACTAATTAATAAAGTGGAGGAAAAGAAAATTAAAAGAATATTTTAATTTAAAAATAAAATTTAAGTGTGCATGAAAGGATTTAACAATTAAAGTAATTATTATTTAATAAAGTTAGTGGCTTTTAGTAATTGGGGAATAGAAACTCTAGTTAGCATTATGGTTCTTTGTTAGAGGGTTTGCAGTTCATTTGAAGGACACACAGGTTTTTGGGAGCAAAATTTGGAATTAGAGCAAAAGAATTGTTGAAAGTTTCATAGGTTTTAGATTTGCATGCATTTACAGATTGTCTCATATTTTAGTTGTGATTTTGAGGTAGGGTTTGAAAACCCATTGTAGAATTGTATCGAAAAATTTGTCTACTTCGTGTCTTCATGGGTGCTTGCATAATGATTATTAATTTATTGTATTAATTTTTGGATAAAGAATTATGTTGTATATTTTGAAAAGGAAAACTTATTAATCAAAAAAAATTGATTAAGGCAACTATAAAAAAATTTAGAAAATTATTATGATTATATTCTTTTAAAACCCTCTCTAATATAGAAAAAAATCAATTATAAAAAATTGAACAGCTAAGGTTTCAACTTTAAATTTGTCATTAGAACCATATGATTATCATAAATTTTATAATCAAAGATAAATATTCTTATAATATCTAAAATAATATAATGATAAAATTTATTGGAAAAGCAAATGATTAATTGAGAGGGAAGCATGTTGTAACTAAACTTATGCATGCATGTGAAAATAAATATACTAAAGATAGAAAACTAATTATATTATGGTTGCATGATTTAAGAGATCAAAGGCATGCGAAAATACTAATTGCATGTTTATTTATTTTTTATAAAAATATAACTTAATTTTTAAATTTATTACAAATATTTAAAAATTATCATTAATTATTAATTTTAGAAAGAAAAAAATATTTAAAATTCAATTATTTGTTTATTTTTTAAATTAAATAAATAAATACTACTTATTTTATTATAAGTGGGTTTTTAATATTAATTATTTTTAAAATTCTTAATTATTTATAACTTATTATATATTTATTAATGCAAGTAGAGTTACAAATTAATGAATATATAATTGTGACATATTTATATTTTAATAGAAGTTATACTGGAACTCATTATATAATCATCTAGTTATGAATATTTAAATATTATGAGACAAATTGTAAATAACTTAATAATAATTATAATTTCAAGTTTGAGTTATCTCTGGTTGCATTTTGAATTAAAGGAAAAGTAAATATTAATATTAGACTTAAATAGAAGTCATATTAATATTTTAGAAATAGAGTTGATATTAATATTTAATCTAATAATATACATTTATGATTTAAGATTACTTAAATTAATATCATGATAATATTGCATGATATTTTATATACACAAAGAGATGTGACACTTAAATACTTGTTTGTTTAAATAAATATATTAACGCAACTATCTCTATAAACATGTATAGTCTTACTTTAATGCTAAACATATCTTTATGGCACAAACTAAAGAATAGAAAATGATGGAATTAAATTATATGACTGAAAACTATGTGTTTTCCTAAATATTCTATTTATAATCTTGTGATGTTTATTTTTGTGATGGTTTTATTTCTGGTTTGTTTAGTTGGGCAAGTTAGGATATGCACTATTTGACTTGATGTCATGATTTACTTTATAATTTGATTTGACATTTATTTTATGAGATGTCTTTTGATAAACATTTATGAGTATTTATTAGCATAACAATGTTGATCTCAGATTGGTTTTGACAAGTGAGTGTCAACACACTTAAGTTATTTACTTAGTTTATGTCAAACAAGTAGTACATGCCAAGAAAAACATGTATATTATAGAGCATGTTGAGTTACAATAAGTGTCAAGTCACTTATGTACCGAGTCACTCAAGTGCCAAGAAGACAGTGTGTTCTGAGTAACACAGAAGCTAAATAAACAGTGGATGTTGAGTGATATAAATGCTAAGTCACACCATAGAAAACAATGTATACCAAGTATCAGAGACTTTAGATGTTGAGTGACACAGATTTGACATATTTTTTTTGTAAAGGCACAAACAACTATGTAAACCATTTTTGAGCCAGCTTAAGATTATATTTTGATATTTTGGAGATAAGGATGAATATCAAGTTGGATTCCCTATGCAATTATATGTAGCCAATTAGAAAATGGGAATGATTAAGTGCCAAAATAGATGAATCTCAATTGTAGATTTATACCTAATCCTAATTCACCTAAGTCTTCTTAAGGAAGACAAACCCTAAACTCTCTAGCATATTTGTAAGGTATTGAAGGAGCTAAGAGAGAAGTTTGCATGTGCAAACAATACATTCATAGTGACTAAGGAGTTATGAAGTGAGATTGCATTACAGAATCAATTAGAGTAGAATAGAGGAAAAGAAAAGGATACAAAAAAGAGACATCTAATTAAGGAGGATCAAGACGATATCACTTTAGAGGTGATCTATCATCAAGCAATCAAGTGCTAACCACAGGATCAAAGCTGAGACATTCTAACAGGTGATTTCAGTCAAAATCTCTTAAAAGAGTAGCATATGAAATCCTTTAACAAGGTGCTTACTTAATTGTGAATTAAAGTCCTTTAGCAAGGCACACTTCTAATAGCATGTTGAAATCCTCTAACAAGGTGAGACCTAATAGTCTTTGTACACCTTTAATGGGGCAGACCTTTCATAGGGTAGATTATGTTTCATGGTCAAAATATTGTAACTTTTATTGGATACACTTTATTACTACAGTAGTGAAGATTTGTGGGTGTTATCCCCACCCTAGATTTACCTTCTCATTGGAGGGTTTCTAGGTAATCATATATGGTGTTAAATGTGTGTGAATGCTTATATGTTTGCATGATTTAGATGTACATGATTTACATGTTATTTCAATTTATTCATTGAATGCATGAGATGAAGGTGTGGTGAAAATTTTATGGGTCCAAGTTTAAACTATTGATTCGCCCCCCCTTCCCCAAAAGTTTACCTTTCCTATTGTAATTCCAACAATTGGTATCATAGCCAACTTCTCTAAAAGAAAATATTTGCATCTTTGAGGAAAGATCTTGAAATGGAAGTCTAAAAGTTGGGAAAGATTATTGAGAACAAAGGAATTGAGATACAACTCATTCTACATCAACTGGATGAAGCGAGAGAAGAACTAAAGAAATCTTTGAAGAGAAGGAAAAAAATTTCTATTGAAAGGAATGACACACAATACAAAGAGATAGACAATACTAAGCTATTTTCTAATTGTGACTCTAATGAATTTGGTGCAAAAAAGATCTAATGGAAAAGAACAAAGCCCAAGCTGAGGAAATCAGATATCTCAAGTTAGAGCAAGAATCATAAACCATACTGCTATACAAGGTGACTGAAAAGAAGAAGAAAGCTATAAAAGACAAAAGAATTAAGCAATAGACTAGAAGAGAAGTCAACAAAGCTAACCAAGATTTCCAACATGCAATTCAATACTCTAAGTCAAATGATGAATGCCAACTATGAACTGAATGTCAAGGATATTGAGATAACTACATTGAAATTGCAGGAATGAGCAAATGCAAAGTTATCTAAAGAGAGAAAAGAAATTTTTTGAAAGTTTCAACAAGCCAAATGAAGCCATCAAATACTTTGAGCAATTATTGAGATCCCTTAGATCCAATAATGATACATTTGGAATGGGATATACAAGCACTAAAGAAGGAGAATCATCCACAAGTGCTAGAGAAAGGAACAACAAAGGTAAGAACTCCAAACCTATTTGTCATAATTGTGGTAAGAAAGCACATACTACTAATGTGTGCAGGAGCAAGACTACAAATCAGAATATCAAACCTAAGCACATGGTTCACTACCATAAGTGAAAAAATCAAGATCATCAGGCACATGAATGTAGAACCAAGACCATGAATACACAAATATTTGAAGGATATTGCTACAGCTATCAGAAGTGTGGACATAGAGCTTTTGAATGCAAATCCAAACCCATGTGGTCATCAAATAGGCAAAAAAAGGTTAGGAATAATGGCAACTCTTATAATTGGAATTATAATACAAAATATAGTTGTCATTATTGTCAAGAATATGGACATGTTCCTAAAAATTATTTTAGGACACACTTCAGAGGTGACTACAAAAGGAGGTTGAGTCAAACCACATGTTTTAGCTATTTAAAGACTCGTCACATTGGTAGATATTGTCCAACAAGGTCAAAGGCACTAAGTTGTGAATTTGATAATGCCAAAGGCAAGACAGATGTTGAACACATTAGAGATGAAATGAACAAGACATAGAAGAAAAAGGATGATTGCAACACATCAAATGGAGAAGTGATCACTTCACCCAATGGGTCAAATGATCACACCCCATCAAACTAGGCAATCAAGAGGTATGTGAGACTGATATTGAAAAGGGTTATATCATACATTAGTTCCAAAATGTTTTATTACTAAAAAGATTGCATTATCATGAACAAAGATACAAGATGTTGTTAGAAACTCAAGATAAATCTTTAAGTTTTTCATGTCTCTGCCAAGTATGAAAAGTTTCCTATATGTGCCAAGTGGAATGCTAGAATATGCCAAGCTAATAGACTGGCTAGTTGATGCCAAGCTCGTAGTGGTTACCGAGTGATGAAAATGTCAATAGATGTTGAATGAGCTTGAAATTAGTTTATACCAAGATTATAGCTTGTGTAAGCACTTAGCATTAATTGTAGGGTTTCAAAGGGTATTTGATTGATTTTCAACTCATTTCTCATCATTTCAAATTCAAGAAAGAGTGAGAAGAGTAGAAGTTAATCTGGAAAACAATTAAAAATGATTGCAGAAGGTTTGTGCAATGATTCTACAATAGTTTGTTAGATTTCATAAGGTATTTATCAAGAGCTGAGTTATGCAGTTTATATTTTCATAAACCCTAGTTTCACACAATGGCATCAAGTTTGAAGAAAATAGAAGAGAATTAATTTTTGAATTTTTAATTATGAGTAATGAAGTTAAGAAACTTAATTTCAAAGCTATTCCTAATATTGCATACAAGCAGGGCCCTTCTAGTGCATTGATGATTCCATCGAACGTGTTAATGGTGCAAGATGTAAGGAAATGCTATAACTATAAAATTGGTAGCATTGAGGATTTGAAGATTAGAGAAGCATATGACAGACTCTACGATAATGGTGTATTGAAGGAAGAACTAAAAATCATAGAGAAAAAGGGATTGACACTAGCCCTAGATTTTCCAAATGTGTTTAAAACTAAGTGGATCATGATAGTGCTTAGCTGAATATATGATAGTTCATTGTGGTTGGAAAATGGACCTATCAAAATTACTAAGAGGATAATCAATAGGGTTACTAGTTACCCAACCCTAGATCGGCCTAAGACACTCAAAAGTGACTCAAAAGAGGTGATTGAGAAAAACATTGGAGTTGTTTAGAACAAAAGAGGCATGACAATTGATACAATTACTAATCCATTGATTGAGTTTGTTGTTAGGGTTATTTCACACAAATCTTACCAATCTGGTAGATTAAATAGTGTACCCTAATATTTGTGGATGTGGGATACAAAACTATCGAGAAAGATCATACATATGATCTAGCAAAACTCCAACTACAATAGCTAGTTGAGAACCTTGGTGCCATCAAAAATACAAAGAGAGCACAATGAAAATTTGGCTCTATATTAATATGCATATTCTTTTATGTGCAAAACACCTTTCCAACATTTGGAACAATACTTTGGAAAACCAATAGGTTAGTAGTAGTTCAAATTAGTGAATACATCGAGCAGTTTGGAGAGAACTTTGAATCTATGATGAATAGCTACTTTGAGGATTTCAAATAGTCAATGAAGAAGAGTTTGAGAACACCAATTTCACTAGTAGAGAAATACTATGATGATGTATGTTTTCTAGTGAGTGCTGAGTATACTTTTGTACAAGTTGCTACACCAAGGGTGAAACCCTTAGGTTATGAAATCAATGTGGATGAAGCTTCTACAACTATTACTGCACTACTTGCAAAAGAGGTGGATACTGAAGTAGCTGAATGTATTGAGGAAGAAGAAGTTGAGGAAGCACCTACACCCATTGATACAAAGAAGAGGAAGGCCAAGGCACAACCAATGGCAAGGGATAAGAAAATTGTAAAACCAAGCCAAGCCAAGCCAAGCCTACTGCACCTACTACAAGAGCTAGTACACATGCAACTACACAAAAGGCTAAAGAAACAACCAAACAAGTAAAACAAGGACGTAAATTGCAGAAGAGGCAAAGGAGGAAGTATGTAGCACAAGCCAAGTCTGATGAAGAGAAAACTGAGTCAAATGATATCAATCAATTTAAGGTGGGGAGTCACAATCCTCTTTCAGACTTTAAAAAATTATGTGAAAATGTTAATAATAGTGCAAATTTATTAGGATTTACACATGTAGATTTTGAAAATTTTGGTAAAGTAGAGAAGAACCAAGTGGAGGAGGCCATATATGCCATGATGGAAAAATTCAAGACTACTCCATTAGAGATTGCCAACTCTATGCCCAAAAGTTTATATGAGACCTGACTAGCACAAGTGATGCAATTAGGGAGACCTAACTGGCACAAGTGATGCTATAACTAACTAAGGCACAAATTGCTAAGGCTATGAAGAAATATGCAGTTAGGTTCACACCTAAATACATAATCTTTAGCATGTTATAAAACAACATTAAGGATGTAGTGCAAAAGTCCACACAAATGTGGAAAATTACTTATGGGTTGACTGCAATGAAGGAAGGAGAACTAGAACCCATTGAAGTAAAGGATGATGAAGAGGATGATGACAAAGATAACACTATTAAGGAAAGAATAGAAATGCAAATAGATAACAAGGAAATAACTGAGCCAGAGTAGCATGAAAAACAAAGTGTGCAAGACACACAATTATTGAGTGTCAATCCTTAACATGTCATAAGTGAGACTATTGAAATAGTAATTATTAAGGATGTTTCTAACCTATCAGCTCAGAACATCAATCCCCTTACAGAGGATGATTTGAAGAAGATATCAGATCAGTCTACACTACAGGCCAAACTTTGTGAAAATCTTATTTTGGTTAGTATAGATGATTTGCAAAAATTAGTTATTGATACTAAAAGGGAAAAGGTGAATCAACAAGAACCACCTTTTATCATCCCTCAAGTCACTACCATACAACCTTGGTCAAAGAACTTGAAGTTACATAAGATAAGGTTGATACATTTGAGAAGAGTACAGAGGAAACACAAACCACTATAGAAGATCAGAGTGGAATAGGTCAGATAATCTTATTTGCACCTACAACACATGATCAAGGTACAAGTCAAGTTATTATGATAGAATAAGGCAAGCCTAAAGAGATAGGGTAAACACCCGAAATGAAGGAGCAAGTAGCTATACAAGCACTAGCAACCTTAGCAGCATCTAGCACTCCTTCCACACAAACTCTTTAGAAGCTAAGCATAGATGCAACCCCTTTGCAAATCTCAGTGTCAAGCCCGAGTTCATCAAAGGTAGAAGAAGTGATCCAATATGGATATGTGAACCTTGATGAAGAAATTAGTTTGCCGAAGTATGACTATATAAAAAATGGCCATATTGCAACAAGCTCTAGCAAGGAAGAAGCATCAAGAAATACTTAGAAGGGAGCATAGGCAAAAACAAGCATTGTAGGACATCAAAGACATCTTTTTGGATGTATTTAGTTTGTCAACTCTAGATGAGACCAAGTCACTAATAGAACAACTGAAAAATATAGTGGAGAAGGTGAGTGATGCTAACCTAGACACAAATGCCAAATTATTAGAATGGCTAGAAAAGAATTTTCAAAGCAAAGTCAATGAGAAAATATCAGGTGACATAGCTTTGACACAAGTTTCATTGGCAACTAAGGTTGAGGATGTGAAGAAGGTAATTGAGAACATCTTCTCATTATACACTAAATTGTGTAATCCAACACTCTTCACCTAAGAAACTAGAAGCCACATCTCGAGCTTGGAAAGTTAGATAAGTTCATCGAGTGCCAAACTACTTATGAATCTAGCTTAGGTGAGAAGCATTTTAGGTCATTATTTCAAACCCAGAGTCAATTAGCTACATTGTTAGTAGATGAGGCCAACGTAAGGGGCCAAACTAACTAGCATCCAGGCCACTCTAACCCCTTATATGGAAATTTTTCACAAGGAGCTAGGTTATGCTAAAACTCTATTGAAGAAAGATCTCCACCTTTCAACATTAGATGGCCTAGTCCACCTTGCTATCGAGCTTGCTATCCAAATCAAGTCTCTAGATGTTGCATGTGAAAATGAGGATGCAACTCTCAAGATAACCCTAGATGTCCATAAATCCTTTTTGGAAAAACACATAATAAGTGTATAGCCCATTGACATAAGTGTCAAAAAGGGGGAGATGAAATATTTTGAGAAGAGAGAATAAGACAAAGAGGGAGAGAAAAAGATAAAAGAAGTGATATAAAAGGAGAAAACAAAATTTTTGGGGAGATAAAGAATTTTGGCAAAGAGATAAGGAGAATGAGAATTGGGAGAGACAAGATCGATTAAGCTAAAACAGAGCCAACATCACAAGCATCACAAATACTATCAGATAAAATAGTATCAATTAAGGCATACTTAATTAGTAGGAATATAGAATTTTGGATACAAAATAGACATATCTATTGGAGTTGATGAAATCCAACTCCAAAGATTCCCAAGATCACCTACATGCAAAAACCTATCAAAGGGAAGCCAAGGAAGGAAGAGCGTAGAGCTAGGGAAAAACCCTAAACAGATATGAGAGAGAAAAGATATGCAAACACAAGAAAAATATGTATTTACAATATGCAAGAAGTGATGATGAACTGTGAAAATACAATGAGGGAACTTGAATATAAAGGACTCAAGGAATCTTCTAGAGTGAGCTAGAAGATGCTAGGAGATAAGTATGACAACTAAGCATACATCCACATGAGGTGGAAAGTCCTCGAACAAGGTGAGAGGATAAGTATGACTTAGAGAGAACAAACTCCCGTATTGTCAACAACTTATAACAAACTCCTAGACTACAACTAATAAATGAAATGCATTTACCTAAGTAAGCTTAAGTAAATAGAATAAATAATTAGTAAATTAATTATTTACTCTAATAGCCCCCCTTAAGTGCAACTTAGGGAAATGCCTTAAACTCACAAAACTAAGAAATGCAAAAATGCATAATGGGTCCCAGCAACAAGGCCATGTTAGGTACCCGTGTACAAATGCAAAAGATGCAACCCATAAAAATGGGGAAAGAGAGAAAACCACATGGAAAAAACCCTCCCCCAAAAGAGGTAAGAACCTAGTGAAGAACTGAAGAAGCCTCCAACTAGAGGAATGTCCCCATAAAATAGGAACAAGGAGTGATCATGAAGAGCATCACTGAAGCATGAAGAAGCCACAAAATCTACCATCAAGAAGAAAATTGGTGATCTGAAGAACCTCCATGGAAGAAGAAGAAGGCATGAACCAAGTGTGTCTATATGGTAGATGATCCATCTCACCGAAATGCATAAGTAGCCAGCTACTACAATCGCCTTGTATATAGGATCAACCACTGAATATATAGCTCACACTATCGAACCATCAAACCAAGGATGCATTAGAACAACAACATAATCCCCCCCCCCCTTTAATGCAGACGGGGTGAAATGATAGGCAACTAAGAAGGTGGGCCAAAGTCTCCTACAAACAAACCAAGAACGACGAGAGAGGAAAAGAGGTACAAACACCCATAAAGACACAGTCACATTGACACTACATGGGGCTAATGTCATGGAAGGGACACTCACTTGACAAAGGGAGAAGGCCTAAAACAACAAACAACTATCCCCTCCATGGTGCTTTATAAAAATAGTGCAAGTACAACTGACTCAAAAACAACGTTCATGAACCCTAGAATGCAAAAGTGGCACTATATCTCAATGTGTATAAAAAAGTGCTTAGAAATGATGTCTACAATGATCAAAACAAAGAAAAAGCTAACACAAAAGATAGGACAGCCCAAAATAAAAGAAACCATGCCAGGAACATGATCCTCAGACCTAAAACACCCAAGATATCCACCATAGAGAAAAAAATGCCAAAGATATGATAGAAAAAGCATGGGCCAAAATCTAAGAAAAAGAACCACATTTCTGAAAAGATGACAAAACTAGCTTTTCAAAAATATAAAGTTTTCAAAAAACTGACATGGGAAACAAAAGATATGCATGCTGGAGTCAAAAACTAAACTTCAAATTTCAACTAAAAAAATTGGCAACAAAAATGCATCAAAACTTAAAAATACCTACACCAATGTCTCCATCTTGGAACGAGCTTTTTGGTGCTTCTTTCGGATCAGAAAAATACCTCTGTATGCTCAAGTTATGGCCAAAAAACTAAGAGTAGGTTCAAAATGACCCTAGAGATGTGCAAGCAAGGTGTTCTGATGCAGTGCTGACGTCAACATTTCATGAGCTTAAATTTGATGGCCCAAAAGCCGTCACAGTAAAAAAGGATGCCACATGGCATGTCCACATGAAAACCATGTGGAAAAATCTAACGTGGCAGGGGTGACGTGGCAGGTCCACGTAGCAAGGTGCCACGTGGCACCCAGGCCACGTGTCACCCCCGCAGGGGCTGCTGGTACTGAGTGTACTGCCACGCATCACTAAGTCTATTGTTGACAAAGCATGAGTGGAGCACCAAGTGGAGACACCTGGTAGAGCGGCAAAATGGCAGCACAGGAGCTGAGGAGTGGAGGAACCATCAGTGGTGGCGACAGAAATGGGTTTCGCCACCAGCAGAGCTTTGCGAGCGGGTGGCAGTCGGGCCACGGTGATGCTGTGGCCATGCAGTCGGCTACAACAAACCGTTGGCTAAGTGTTGGTTGTGTGATGGTGACATGGCGATGGCCGTCCGGTGGCGCATTTTTTTTTAACAAAACATTTTCGCTCAAAAATCATCCATACAGTCCATACGGAAGCCTTGCAATGAAATTTTTTTTGCCTCCTAGAGCCTTGTCTCCAAAATTGATGAATTTTATATGGATCCTAGCTTAAAAGCATCTTCTAAATCAAATGGTAGCATCTATTTGGGCTAAAAGTGCTCCAAAAATATTGTATTCCCCTAATTTGAAGAAAAAATGCACAAACAAACTAGGGTTTGTGACTCCAAATCACGAATTTAAAAATTCTTCAACCAAGCAATAGTAGGGAGGCTTTGATACCATGTGGGAGTTGATGAAATCCAACTCCGAAGATGCCCAAGATCACCTGCATGCGAAAACCTATCAAAGGGAAGCCAAGGAAGGAAAAGCGTGGAGCTAGGAAAAAACACTAAACGAATAGGAGAGACCACAAGGTATGCAAACACAAGAAAATATGTATTTACAATATGCAAGAATGTGATGATGTTGTGAAAATACAATGAGGGAGCCCGAATATAAAGGACTCAAGGAATCTTCTAGAGCAAGCTAGAAGATGTTAAGAGATAAGTGTGACAACTAAGCATACATCCACATGAGGTGGAAAGTCCTCGAACAAGGTGAGAGGATAAGTATGACTCAGAGAGAACAAACTCTCATATTGTCGACAACTTATAACAAACTCCTAGACTACAAATAATAAATGAAATGCATTTACCTAAATAAGCTTAAGTAAATAGAATAAATAATTAGTAAATTAATTATTTACTCTAACAATATCAACTCAAGGGGAGATATCAGGTTATGAGGTATCTAAGTTGTTACAAAATTTTAAAATTTTGAAGTTATGTACATAAGTCAAGTTAGACATATGTTATGCTCGTGAGATTAAGGATATTAATGTATACTCAAGTGTTTTTGACACTCATGTCAAAGGGGGAGATTTTTTATCTTAGATTGGTGTTGACAAGTGAGTGTCAACACACTTAAGTTATTTACTTAGTTTATGCCAAACAAGTAGTACATGTCAAGCACAACATGTGTATAATATAGCATGCTGAGTCATAGTGAGTGTCGAGTCACTCATGTGCCAAGTCACTCAAGTGTTGAGTACAAAATGTGTGCTGAGTAACATAGGAGCTAAATAAATAGTGGATGCTAAGTGATATAGATGTTGAGTCATAGCATAGAAAACAATGTATGTTGAGCATCAGAGACTTCAAATGCCAAGTGACACGGTTTGGACATATTTATTTATAAAGGCTCAAACAACTATGTAAACCATTTTTGAGCTGACTTAAATCTATATTTTGATATTTTGGAGATAAGGACGAATCTCAAGTTGGATTCCCTATGCAATCACATGTAGCCAATTAGAAAATGGGAAGGATTAGCCAAAAAAATGGATGAATCTTAGTTGTAAATTCATACCTAACCCTAAGTCACCTAAGTCTGCTTAAGGAGGACAAACCCTAAACTCTCTAGCATGTGTGTAAGGTATTGAAGGAAATAAGAGAGAAGTTTTCATACACAAATAGTACATTCATAGTGAGTAAGGAGTTATAAAGTGAGATTACATTGCAGAATTAGTTAGAGCATAATAGAGGAAAAGAAAAGGATACAACAAAGAGACATCTAATCAAGGAGGATCAAGAAGACATCAATTTAGAGGTAATATATCATCAAGCAATCAAGTGTTATCCATAGGATCAAAGCTAAGACATTCTAATAGGTGATTTCAGTCAAAATCTCTTAACAAACTAGTCCTAACAAGCTGTATGAAATCCTTTAACAAGGTGCTTACTTAATTGTGAGTTAAAGTCCTTTAGCAAGGCACACTTCTAACAGGGTGTTGAAATCCTCTAACAAGGTGAGACCTAATAGTTTTTGTAAGCTTTTAGTAGGGTAGACCTTTCATAGGGTAGATCATATTTCATCCTCAAAATATTGTAACCTTCATTAGATACACTTTATTACTACAATAGTGAAGATTTGTGGGTGTCATCCCCACCCTAATTTTACCTTCTCATTGCAGGGTTTATAGGTAATCCTATATGGTGTTATATGTGTGTGAATGCTTATATGTTTTACATGTTATTTCAATTTATTTAATGAATGCATGAGATGAAGGTGTGGTGAAAGTTTTATGGGTCCAAGTTTAAACTATTGATTCACTCACCCCAACCCCACCTCCCAAAAAAAAAAAAAATTTACCTTTCCTATTGTAATTCCAACAAATAATTTATATTAACATATATATTATTACTTTATTGTTCAACACATCTTTAGGACCCAAAAAAAATAAGAGGAAATGATGGCATTAAATTATAAGGTTGAAAACTATGTGTTTTCTTAAATATTTTATTTATAGTCTTGTGATATTTATTTTTATGCTAGTTTTCTTTGTGGGTTGTCTAGTTGGCCAAGTTAGGATGTGCACCAGAGGTATTTTTGAGATTTCTTTTATGATTATTTGACTAGATTTCATGATGTATTTTATGATTTAAATCAAGATTTTTTTTATGAGATTTCTTTTGATGAGCATTTATGAGAGCTTGGGTTTTGAGAACCAATGTTACTTTTGGGTTGCCTATTAAAGAATCGAATTCAATCAATATTAGTTTTGTGGTATGGGACACAAATGTAGTTTGTGAGTTTTGAGAAGTTAGTCTAGGTGCATGTTTATGGAAGTGGCTTGCAATGGGGGTTAGGGCCCAAAGTGGATTTCAACTCATTGTAATTTGTACAACAAGTGATAACATAGTAATTAAAAATCTTACCTAACCCATGCCTTGAGTGCTTGTATAGCCTAAGGATGGGAATGGGATGATATCTTGAGAGGTATGACTAGTTTTCTCATCTTCACGAGAGGATATTTTGGCTTCGTATAGATTCACTAGGTGTTGGAAATAATTCTTCAAGTTGTATGTTATCATTGATGTTACACAAATGTCATATTAACCGAGCAATGAAGGACTGACAGTATTAACTAATCATTTTTAGTATTGCCCAAGAAGTTGGGTAATGAAAAGCATTCAATGTTAATCAAGTAGTCAGTTAATAAAGGATATCCTACTTGTAGTGTTAACAAAGTGGTCAGGCATCAAAGGACTACTAGTGTTGACTGAGCATTCAATATCAGTATTGACCATGTAACAACAGAATACACTTCTTTAATAATTAACTGCTTGAGGCTGACTATTTGGATGTTTAATAATTATCTGAAATGGTATTCAAGCTAACTTATCAAAGCTTGTGATATATATATATATATATATGAAAGGTCAAGTAGTGACAATATAATGTACAAGTAGAATATCGAATAATATGGATATGTGAGCAAAGGAAAAGGTACAGTAGGAAAGTGTAGAAGATAAGTTGCAAATAAAATCTTATTAGTAAGGACCCAAAGGTCAAGCTAGAATAGAGACATGAATTTGCAAAGATAGTTACTTCTTAAATCAAGTCAAATTATTGTTACCTTTGAACCATTGTAGCAGTGAAGAATCACTTAACATAGTTGACTTAATAGTCATATTGTAAGTCTTCTAACAAGGTGACATCTCAAGATTGAAGTATTTGAAGACCTATAACTAGGCTGCTCCTAATAGGGTGAACTAAATCCTTCAGTAAGTTCATACCTAACAATATGTTTTGTAACCTTTAACAAGGTTGGCTCCTAACAAAGCTCACTTCAAAAGAGTGAAAAATTATTGTGACTAATTGCATGGTGGTTTTCCCAAATTGGGTTTCCACATTAAATCTTGGTGTAATCTATGTTCATGTTATTTTATTTATGCTTTATGTTTCCACAACTAACCTACTAAAGGTTAAAATAGATTAATATTCATAATATTTCTTTATTAACTAAGTGATAGAAATATCTTAGTTATAACTGAACTGTGTCAACAGTATTGCATTATCAGGGAAAATTTTGATTTGACATCTAGGGGCAGGGAATTGTTTTTGTGGTAGTTGAATCACCCCTCTCCTCTTAGTTACTCACTTCATTTCCAAAAATTGGTATTAGAGCATTTGGTACTTGCGAGAAAGGTTTCAAGGACCTAACCTAAAGATTAAGATGCCATATGGAAGGGAGATTCCCAAGCTTAACAGAGACAACTTTTCAGAATGATAGGAATTGATGAAGCTAGGGTATTTTTAAGTGGTGAATATTTATAATTTTGTGAATCTTAGAAATTTTTTGTTAGTAATTTGGCTAATAATTTAAGATTTAATGCTACCTAAATTGCCACATTTTTATTTAATTTAGTTCTAAAATATTTAAAATTGCTTGATAATTTATTTTATTAAAAGAATTAAACTCAAAGATTCGTCACAATATTTGATACATGATTAGATTTGATTCAACTAAATATTATATATTATTAAAGAAATTAAAATTAATTCACCAATAATTATCACAATTATTAGTTACTTTAGGAAAATATTACAATATTTGGCTTTCACTGTCAATTTAAAATATAATGTAATTATCCTCATAATTTCCATGAGATAAAACATGTTCAAGTTTGATTTGTAATATTCCATGATGATTAGCAAACTTCCTATTATTATTGAGATTCGTCAATATTTTCTACTAAAAAATTATTATTCCAAAATAATTGCCAATGTAAATAATATTTAAAATAAAAAAATTGAGATATTTGCTAATAAAAATAATTTTTTTTCAAAATAATGAAAAATTTGCAAATAATTTATATTTTTTTCTTGAGGGGGATTTCTTAAAGTTTACCCTGGATGAAGTTGTACCTATCAAGCATTAGTGATATTGGTATGTTCTACTTGGAAAAAAAATGTGTTACCACCTAAACCTATGACTATGGAACAGATGAAAGAGGCAAAGGATCACAATTTAATGATGATTGATATATCTTCCTCTCTCAACTATTCTAAATTTGATGAAGTTAAGAATTGTCCTTCTGAATTTTAAATGTGGAAAAACTGTAGAAATTCTATGGAGGTGATAAAAATATGTAAACATCCAAGGTAGAAAGTTGAAGAGGCAGATTTGATCAAATGAAAATGAAAGAAGGTAAGAACATTGTCCAATATAGTGAAAGGATCAAAGAAAGTGTGAGTGCAATTAGAGTTGCAAAAGGAACAATAATTGATGAGACAGTGGTCAACAAGGTACTAAGAACTCTTCTTCATATTTGTGCAATTAGAGTTTCATTAATTCTAGAGATGATATGCAATCCTAAAAATAATATAACCATTGATGCACTTGTGGGAAGGTTAATTGATTTTGATTTGGATAACTTTGATAACTATACTCCTAATCCTAGCAACTTTAAATCTGCATTCAAAGCCAAACTAGCTCTTGGCAAAAAAATGAGGAAACTCAAAAGGAAAATAGATTGATAGTGAAGAAGAAGATGAATCAAATGAAGACCTTGAAGTCATTGGAGCCCTAGTTGCAAAAAGAATATCAAAAGGGAAACAAAAATTTAGTGGCAAAAATCCATTGATGTTTTTCTTATGTGAAGAAGTTAGTCATATTGTTGCAAGATGTCCTAAAAAAGAAGATAAAGATGAGAAAAGTAATAAGAGGTTCAAATGCAAGAAATACTACAGAGAGAAAGGTAAGAAATCTTGTTACATTGCTAAAAAATTTGATGGTGATAATAATGAAGAAGAAGTAGTTTACATTGTGTTAAGGATGAATCTGATAATGAGAAAAATGAAAAGATGGCACTTATTTCTCATGTTAGCAAAATTGATACATGGAACATAGATAGTGGTTGTTTGCATCACATAACTAGTGAAAAAACTAAGATTGAACATTTAGAACACTATAATGGTGGAAGTGTTAGATTTGGAAACAATGAACCATGTTATTTAAAAGGAAAAGGAATCATAACAATAATTGAAGAAATAAAATGTGAAAATTCCTATTAGGTTGAAGGATTAAGACATAATCTACTCAGTGTGACATGGTTAAACACTATAGGATACAAGGTAGAATTCATGAATGACAAAGCTAAACTATTAGATTGGGACTAACAATCAAACAAAAGGTAACTTTTTTTTACTTAGATTTCACTTATGATTATTAGCTCAAATAGAAGAACGTTGGCTATGGCATAAAAGGATGTGTCATTTTGACTTTGATAACTTTGTTACCATAAGAAAGATCAAAAGAGTAAGAGACATACCATTTCTAAGAAACATGTGTAAAGAATTTCAAATTGGAAGGATGAGTAAAAGAAGTTTTGGAACTAATTCATACAAATATTTGTGGACAAATAGGTATAGAGAGCTACTGTGGAGACGTATATTTCATTCTATTTGTTGATGACTATTCTAGGATGATGACTATAATATTTTTAAAAGAAAAATCTGATGCTTTTCAAAAGTTCAAATGGTATTTGGCTAGAGTTGAGAAAGAAACAAGAAAGAATCTGAAATGTCTGAGATCAGCTAGAGGAGGTGAATTCATCTCAAATGAATTCAATGAGTTTTACAATGAAAGAGGAATCAAAATATGGGTATCAGCACCTAGAACTCCAAAGGAAAATGGTATAGAAAAAAGAAGGAATAGATCCATCATGGAGTGTGCAAGATCCCTAATGAGTAAGAAGTATGGCACCAAAATACTAGAGAGAAGCAATTAGAATAGTAATTCATATACTTAAACGAGTTCAACTGAAGAAGGGTACAAATGAAACACCTTATGAATTATGGTATGGGTACAAGCCTAATGTTTTTTTATCTCAAAGTATTTGGAAGAAAATTTTATATCTTGAAAGATATAAGGAAAGGAAAACTTTATGCAAAAAGTGATGAAGGTATATTCTTAGGTTACTCCAATAAAAGTAATGCATATAAATGATTGAATCTTGCTACTCACAAAGTCATTGAAAGTGCACATGTGAATATTTATAAGTTTGTAGAAAGAAGTGAATAATAGAAAATAAAGGAGCCTAAAGACTACAAATAGTGTGTTTACTATGAGGAGGAACCTGTGACTTTACCACAATCAGTTGAAGCCAAGCAAAAGCAAAGTGACTTTAGAAAATCACTTGTAGTACAACCTGAGTCATAAACAAAAGTACCTAAGTCATAGACAAAGGAACCCAAGTCATAGATAAAGGCACCTAAGTCACAAACAAAGGCACTTGAGTCATAGCAAGTGGTACCCAAGTTACAACTAGATTAGCCAGAGGAACTTGAGAAAAAGGTAGAAGAGTGTGGAGAACCAAGTGAACCAAGTTCAAAATCAAGAAAGAAAGATCCAAGCCTTACAAAATATGTCAAAAGACATCATGTACCTAGAAAATTAATTGGAAGAGAGACAAAAGGAATACTAACAAGGAACAAATTAAAAGGTACATATTTTCTTAGTGAATTTGAACCTAGATCTTAAAATATGCTCTAGAAAATGAAGGTTGGATAGAGGTAATGAATGGAGAAATTGAGAAAATAGAAAAGAATAAAACTTGGTCTCTTGTAACTATACCTAAGGATAAGAATGTGATTGGTAAAAAATGGATATTCATAAATAAGTTAAATGAGAAAGGAAAAGTAACAAGGAATAAGGCAAGGCTAGTATGCAAAGGTTATGCACAAGAAGAAGGTATTGACTATGGAGAAATATTTTCCCCTATTGCAAGACTTGAAGGAGTCAAAATACTTCTATCTTATGCTGCACAAAAGAGATCAAAGTATATCATATGGATGTAAAATTAGCTTTCTTAAATGGAATCTTGGAAGAAGAAGTCTTCATTAAACACCCTAAAGGTTTCATTGATCCAAGCAAAAGAGACATGGTATGTAAACTTAACAAAGCTTTATATGTACTGAAGCAAGCTCCTAGGATGGTATAAAATGTTGCATGGATATCTGGTAATAATTAGTTTTAAAAAGAAAAATGACAATAGCAATTTGTATATAAAGGAAGGACCACAAGGCTAGATATTGCTTGCAAAAATATTTGTGGATGATATCATATTTGGAGAACCTAAGATGTTATGCAAATTATTTGCTAAAGAAATGAGGAAAGAATTTGAAATGCCTATGTTTGGAGAGCTTAAATTCTTTGTTGGACTACAAGTTTGTCAAATGAAAGATGGCATATACATCACTCAATCAAAGTACATTAGTGAAACATTGTAAGCATTTGGAATGGAAGATTATAAATTAGTTAGAACACCTATGTCTACTGGACATAAAATTTCAAAGAATGATGATTCAAAAGAGGAAAATTAGACTACCTATAGATAAATAATTGGGAAACTTTGGTATGTGGTACACACCAAACTTGGTATTGCATTGGTAGTTGGTATAGTTGTAAGGTTTTCTACAAATCCTAAAGAAAATCACATGATGGCAATAAAAATAATTTTGAGGTACCTAAATAGAATTGAAGAATATGGTTTATGGTATAAGAAAGGAGGAAATCTTAAGTTAATAACCTTTACTGATGCAGATTAGGCAGGAAGAATTGATGATAGAAAAATCACTAGTGGAGGAGCATTCTTTCTTGGAAAGAGATTAGTATCTTGGACAAGCAAGAAGAAGACTTGTATTTCTCAATCAACAACAGAGGCAAAGTATCTTGTTTTAGTAGTAAATTGTTACAACATAATATGGATCAAGAAATTGTTGTCATGAATGAAGGAATAAATCAAGGAACCGATGGTTATCTACTGTGATAACACAAGTGCAATCAATATATTCAAAAATCATGTGATGCACACAAAGACAAAACACATTGCAATCAAATATCATTTCCTAAGGGAATTGGTTCAAGACAAATATGTGATATTGGAGTATGTGAAAACTAAGGAGATGGAAGATATACTAAGGCTTTACTTGATGATGCATTTATGTATCTAAGAGGTAAATGAGGGGTTATCCCCCTATCTTATGCTCACTATAGCACAAAATAGATATGCATCAACCAAGTTTAAATGAAGATCTATCAAGTTGATGCAGATTGTCACACTTCAAGTGTAAAATGTAGAGCACATATTGCATATGAATCAGTGCAACACTTACATAGTAACTTCAAAGTTTGTATCCTTTGGAATTTGATGTCAAAGAGGGAGAGTTTATCATACGGAGAGTTTAGTGTCAACGAGGAAGAATTGATGTCAAAGAGAAAGAGGAAGATTTTTGTATCTTAGAAGGAAAATTTCAAATGATGGACTCTACATCAAAGAGGGAGAAAATTACAAAATTACATAATAGAGTTTTGGCAGATGTAAGAGGGAGAATTCATTTTGAAGCAACTAAGACAAATCCAAGAAAAATCTTAGAGGGATTTGGTACGAATGAGAATCAGAATGAAGTTAAGGATATTATATAATTGCTCATACATTTATCAGTTTATGTTGACATTTTGTGTTACCATCAATGCCAAAGAGGGGGTTTATTAGAAACAATTCTTCAAATTTTATGTTGTCATTGATGTTACAAAAATATCACTATGAATTGAGCAATGAAGGAATGGCAATACTAGCCATTCATTTTTAGTATTAACTGAGAAGTTGGGTAATGAAGAGCATTCAATGTTAATCAAGCAATTGGTCAATGAAGTATATCCTAGTTGCAGTGTTAACCAAGTGTTCGAGAATCAAAGGACTCCCAGTGTTAATTGAGCATTCAATCTTAGTATTGATCGAGTGAGAAAAAAATACATTTGTCTGATAGTAAACTATTTAAAGCTAACTATTTAGATGTTTAATAATTATCTGAAAGGGTATTCAAGCTGACAAATCAAAGCTTATGATATATATGAAAGTTTAAGTAGTGAGGATCTATAATGTACAAGTGGAATATGGAATAAGATAGATATGTGAGTGAAGGAAAAGGCACGGTAGGAAAGTATGGAAGATAAGTTACAAAGAACATCTAATCAGTAAGGATCTAAAGGTCAAGCTAGAATAGAGATCTAAATTTACAAAGATAGTTTCTTCTTAAATCAGGTCAAATTATTGTTACCTTCTAACCATTGTAGTAGTAAAGAAATATCTTAAGAGAGTTGACTTAACAGTCATATTGTAAATCCTCTAACAAGGTGGTATTTCAAGATTGAAGTCTTTGAAGACCTCTAACTGGGTCACTCCTAAAAGGATGATCTAAATCCTTTAACTGTATCATACCTAATAATATGTTTTGTAACCTTTAATAGGGCTGGCTCTTTATAGGGTTCACTTCAAAAGAGTGAAAAATAATTGTAACTATTTGCATGGTGGTTTTCCCAAATTGGGTGCCACATTAAATCTTGGTTTCATTTGTGTTCATGTTATTTTCTTTATGCTTTATGTTTCTATAATTAAGTTACTAAACATTAAAATAGATTAATATTCGTAAGATTCCTTCATCAACCAAGTGAGAGAAATATCTTAATTATAACCAAGATGGACAATAGTGCATTATTAGAAAAAAAAAAATTATTTGACATCTAGGGACAGGGATTTTTTTGTGGTAATTGATTCACCCCTCTCTTCTTAGTTTCTCTCTTCATTTCTAACACTAGGGGGCCTAGGTCCTAAGAGACTACTATGGTAACCTTAGAGTTGTCTCATGTGATGACACTCCATAGTATGTACCCTGAATCTTCTTCATTTTTCTTTATATTTGCCTCTAGTGGTATATTTATTAGTGGTGCACTTGTTGGATGTTACTTTTGATGGTGTATTTATTGTGAGTTATTATTTATTGATTGGATGTCACTTATCATTGACAGGTTGACTTTTATTGATGATTGTCTATTATTCATTGTTGGTGGTTTTATCATTGGAGTTAGTGATTGGTGGTTAAATTTTATTGATGAAAATTGTTATCTGTTGGTTATTGTGCTTGTGAAACTTGACATTGATTTGGAGTGGTTATATTTGTTTTATTTTGATATTTGATTTGTACTTGGTATCTATTATTAATTTTGGTATGTGATGTTGGTTTGGATGAGTGCCTTTTTTACTTTGGTTATATTTTTATTTTGTTTGTTGTTGCTCCTAGATTAGATTGTGTTGGAATTTTTACCATCAATGTTTCAAATCACACTACATGATTCATCATCAAGATGAGAGAGCAAGAGCTATAAAAAAGCGAGTTGCAGATTGGGACAGACTGCAAAGAAATAGGGAGAGGGAGAGAGGGAGAGAGAGAGAGGGAGAGAGCACACAAATTGAGGGAGGATAGTAAGGCTAACTCTAATTGTCCTTGTGCTTTTAGAGTTAGTCTCACTATCCTCCCTCGATTTCTGTGCTCTCTCCCTCTCTCTCTCTCCCTCTCTCCCTTTCCCTATTTCTTTGCAGTCTGTCCCAATCTGCAACTCACTTTTTTACAGCTCTTGCTTTCTCATTTGGATGATGAATCATGTAGTGTGATTCAAAAATTTGATGGTAAAAATTCCAATGCAATCTAATCTAGAAGCAACAACGAACAAATCTAATGGATTGTGGAAATCTGATCTCTCTATATTTTTTTATCAGTAGTTTGTGTTACCTTTCAAAGATTTCACTATCATGATTTCTTACCTATGATTATTTTATGATTTGATTATTTTTGTGTGGATCATACATTATCTCTCTTGCATGGTGGAATGGAAACCTGAATAGTTGATCACATGGTTAGGAGGTAATATCTTCTTACCATTTGGGTCCCCCCTCAGATTTCTAGTTGTTGGATGTTTGTTGATGCAGTTGTACTATTATTATTCATATTCCTATCTTGGAGACTTCTATTCAATTGATGTATTTTCATGTTATCATGTATCTTGTATTTTGATGTATGTGTATCTATTCTTGCATACCTTGTGACATATGCAGTGGATGTTATTCATTAGTTCTATTTCATTATATCAATTATATTCTTATGTTTTCTTATGTGATGACTATCTATTATTTCCCTGTAATCATGATATTGTAATTGAGACTTAAACTAATTAAAATAAAAATCTTAAATGTGACTCTACATGAAGGAACCCTTGAGGAATAAAATCTATGTTTGAATTGTATATGTATATTTGATGTGTATGTGTATATTTCTTTTGCATTTTTATTTGACATTTCTTAAATTTTAAAAAAAAAATAGTTCAATAAACTTTGAAACATATTAGATATATTTCTTTTGAGTTCCTGAGCGAGGCTTACATATACATTCATAGCACTTATCAACTAGCAATCTCCCACTATCAATTACATTATCAATTTGGGGTAACACCTCCTTCTCCTCCTTCTCTTTCTCATCCTCCTTCTCCACCCCATCCAAATGTTGTTAATCTTTCATCTTCTTATCCTTATCCTACTCCTTCTCTACCTTCTTCTCCTACTTCTCCTCCTCCTTTTGTCTTTCTTCTTTCTACTTCTTCTTGTTTTTGTTGTTATTCATCTCTCTCTCTCTCTCTCTCTCTCTCTCTCTCTCTCTCTCTCTCTCTCTCTCTCTCTCTCTCTCTCTCTCTCTCACACACACACACACACACACACTCTTTCTTTTAAAGTGGAAAATTTGATTATACTAATTATTATATTCAAATGAAAGTAAAGCTATCCTTGACAATGTGTATTATAAAATGTATATTTATATAATGAATAAATAAAAATAATTACATTTATATTCTTGAACATATAAGAAATGAATCTTTAGTTGTTTATATAGTTTGTGTTTGATATTAAATTTTCCATTTATATTACGTATACCCCAAAGCTTTTATATATATATATATATATATATATATATATATATATATATATATATATATATATATATATATATATATAGACACACACACACACACACACACACACACACACACACACACACATTAATGGAAAAAATTTAATACATGTGTAAATACAAATTAATAATTTTTACTATTTTTCTATGATTATATAATTTATTTTATGATATTTAAAGAGCACCAATATAGGCCCACTTTTTACCAATGTTCATTTACTCTATAGATGAGATGGAATTATAATGCAACTTATTTTTTGATGTTTATTCACTTGGATTTTATGGTTCTTAGGAAAATGGATGATCACATTCAAGTATTTTGTGTAGGTCAATGTTGTCTATAGCAACTCCATATGGAGTTTGCATGAGATATGATTAATCTTTTGGATTAGTAGACCTTTAAAAAGGTTTCTTCACCATTTTTTTCAAGCACTTTGGACCTTCCAATGTTAAAACATTTCTTGAAAAGTTGGGAATACTGCCTCTAACTTCATTTTTGTAGAAAGCACCACCATTAATACTAAAACTAAACTATTCAAATTTACATATGATGGCATCCTGGTGAGTGTTGTAACTAAAGGTCATCTATGTGATGATGCAACTTTGTCTTATGTACTACAAAGTAAGAAAGAACCATGCTATAGTTAATGATCATGACTTATTTATTAAATACATTCTAAGGATAATTTTTCAACATTAACATAAAAATTTAAGACAACTTTTTAAATTAATATTAATTTTAAATTTATAAATTTGAAGTTTGCATAGTTTTTCTCACTAATGAATATGATCACATATTTTGATCCATTTATTATCATTTTTTCATTCTTTTGTTTATTCATATTTTATATATGTGAAGAAACACTTCCATATTTATATAATCTTTAAAAGTATTCAAGCTAACATAGTGAATTGAAGATTTATTGAAACTTTATTTTAACATTGAATAACTTAATTTTCCTCTAAGAAGAATTATAAAGCTTATATTATAATAGTTGAATAATCAATGATACAAAATCATTTGAAATGATTTTGAGTAAAAATGGCATTGATCTACTACTCAATGTATTGAAGTCATCAAAAAAATTTCACAAAAAATAAATATAATGCACATAATCTTCACATTTGCAAAAAGGAGGTAGAGTTTCTAAGTATTGTTGATGTTAGCTTCTATTGTTATTTTAGTTCCAAGGCCCACCTCTTACTTCAATTTTAACATGTATCATGTTTATAAGTCCTTTGACCTTAAGAATGAGATGGTAGGAAAGTATTTCCCTGCTCAATTTATCATTTTTACTAAGATTTTATTCATAAAAGATTTGTTATATTCCCCATTTTCTCATGGCTCATTCTACCTTGAACAAAAGAAGATGAATTGTAAACCATTGATTGTAATTCTAACCCTAGAATATATATATATATATATATATATATATATATATATATATATATATATATATATATAGAGAGAGAGAGAGAGAGAGAGAGAGAGAGAGAGAGAGAGAGGAATGTGCAAGTGAAGAAGTAGAGAAGGAAAGAACAAAGAAAGAAAGGCTAAGTCTGGAATTAGTTCAGACTCAGGAAATTAAAGCAATGAAGGACTAAAAGAAGATACCAGATTGATAGATCATATCAAGATGTTGTATAGAGGAGATCAAAAATCATCTAGTAGAGAAAACTAAGGGTTCAGGTACTAAATCATATTGCAATAATTTGAAAGAGCAAGAGAAGAGTTAAGGAAATCACTAAGAAAAAGGAAAGAGATAGTAGTTCAACAAAATAACACACAATACAAGGAAGTGGACATAGAAGGACTACTTGACAGTGGAAAGACTGGTGATAATGGTAAAGCAATAATAGAACTATTGGAGAAGAATAGTATACTGAGAAAAGAGGTAAAAGAACTCAAGAAAGAACAAGAAACTCAATCAGTAAGACTATATGAAGTAATAGAGAAAAAGAAAAAAGATAGATGGAAACCAAACTTGAAGAGAGATCATTCAAAGTATAGAATCTAACAAATAATCAGTTGGATATGATAAATCAATTGATAATTGCTACTCAAGAAACAAATAGAAAGGACATGGAGATCACAAACCTAAGGTCACAAAATGAGAAACTAAGATATGAGTTGAGGAATGAACATAATTTTTGGAAAGAATGAACAAACCAAGTGAGGCTATTAAATACTTGGAAGAGTTGATGAGATCACCTAAATCAACAAAAGACACCTCTGGACTGGGATACAACAAAAAAATTCATCTACTGAAGAAGGAGAGTCATCAAAGAGTGGAGAAAAAAGAAATGCAAAATCCAAAGTCAAACCTACATGTCATCATTGTGACAAACTTGGACACACAACTAACATTTGTAGAAGCAAGAATGGTATGCAAACTTCTAAACCTAAGTCTATTGGAAATTGTTCTAAATGCAAGAAGGGAGGACATCAAGCACATGAATTTAGATCAAAGAAAAGTGATTCATTCACTATATTTAAATGATATTTCTATAATTGTCATAAATATGGACATGGAGTTCATGAGTTTGGATTCAAGACAAAATCATGTAAAATGTGATTAGTAAGATCTGCTCTTTGCAATATGTAAAACAAGATTAGCTAGATTTTCTATATAAAAAATAATATTAGAATATGTTTATATAGTACCATCTATAAAGAAAAAATAGACTATAAAATACATTATTATATTTTAACTTTCAAATGAAATTAAATAAAAATATATAATTATAAAAAAGAGAGAAACCTTATAAACTAAATTATTCATACCAACTATATGTTAGAACCAAATTTGAAATACCTGATTCATGGGATCCTGAGAGTTGATTCTCTTTCCCCCTTATCCCTATAGTATGGGTTCCTCTTGACCCTAGATGGACCAAAATCAATTTTGATGGGGCATCCAAAGGTAATCTAGGGTGGATGGGGGAAGTGCATTGGTAAGGTCTGAAAATGGTAGTTTCTTAGCTCTTGACATTAGAAGGGTGATGGACCGAAAAAATAATCAAGGGGAATGCCTTGTCTCTATTGATGTTACCATGTTATCAATCAAACATGGAATCAAATGAATCCATTCAGACAAAGACTCTCAGATAGTGATAAATAGGATAGAAAATGAAGTTTAGACCCATGGTACCTTGACAAGAATATTATGCAAATCAAAGACTTGTTGAAGGAGGTAGACAATTCCAGGCTATCTCATATGCCTAAGAAAGAAAATGAGTTAGCAAACAAGCATTCAATTATTGGGGTGGCATGTCATTTGAATGACAATTCATAAATCATTAAGTTTTTTAATGACATACCTTACCATGAGTTGGCAACGTGATCCCTTCACACCTATAATTTTATCCCAACTATGGTGGCAAGATGTTTGTACCTAAGGTAATTATTTTTTGGTGATGTCAGCCCATCCTTGGTATCTATTACCAACCCTTGGAAATCTACCTTTATGGGAATCGAGGTGATGAATCTTCTTGGCATTATGTGGGTGGACTGGTGGGAGATATAACTTTTGTGTGAACTACACATCACAACCTATTAAGATTTTTGGGACAAGCCTTCTAGAGGTATCCATGAGATATTAAATACCTCATCCTTAAAGGCCTTTGGCACCTATTTTAACAATTATCCTTTTGTATGTTGATTGTTGATTGAAGTTAATGGAGGCCAACTTCTCACTATTGATAGATGGACAAATCCCTTCTTTTAAGGGTTCAATCTCAATGATTTAACTAAGATACATCTTCAAGCACAATTGGATAGTTTATGGGAGGTTCTTAAGATGATTTTTGGTGAGCACAACCTAGAAGCATATTTGAGGTTGAGGTTCAATTTGGACATCTCTTCTCTCTTCTTATCCCTAGCACTCTTGGTGATGGACTCAAATGCAGAAGTGGCATATGTAAAGAGGGAGTAAATCAAGCCCAAGTGGGGGGAGGGGGGGATGGTGTTGATAGTGTGATTTAAAGAGATGAGATTGGTATTAGCATCCACATGAAGAACCATCCCTGAGGAATGATGGGGGGACAAGGCTAGGTGAACTTCAACTATCATTGGTTTAGTCATCTATGGATCCAATTGAAGTTCTCCTCCCTTTTGTTGCTTGGGGTTGGCACAAATTAATTTTATTCCTCTAGTCTCTAAATTTTGAGAGGGAATTGATGAGAAATAGAGTGGTGAGGAAGTACAAGAAGACACTAGGGAGATCTAATACATCAATTGGTGAGGATGGGATACCACTAATTTGAAGGAAAATTTTCCCATCACAGAGAAAGAGAGACCCTAGAGATTTTGGTGCTTTTTCTATAGGTGGTTATGGTGTGGATGTAGTGGCAAGAACTTTTGGTTTGCAAAATATGAGCCTTGTGGGTAGCAAGGAGGTTGGCCCAACTTTATAGGTTGATCAACTCCCTGTGGTAGGGGTTGACATCTTTTTTATTCCAGAACGTGTTTCTACTTATAGTGGGAGGAAAGGTCATGGTTGTGTTGTCCCTATGCTATATTCAGGTATCCCTAACTTCTCAAGGGAGGAAGCTGTTACTTGGTTCACGTGAGCCTAGATTAGTTTCTTGAGTATGGGTGGTTTGTTTTCGGTATATGTATGGAGCTTGCAATTTTGTCTTAGGTGTGGACATTTTTGGATATTATTATGTAAATTAAAATCCAATACATGTTTGGGAGATTTGATTGTTGTTTCATAGATAGGGGGTTTTTGGTATGGGACTTTGTGTGGATAGCATGACATGGCTATGGTGCATCCTTTGATAATACTTGATGTAACTATTTTTTTAATATTAATACAATATACTATTACTGATAAAAAATCAAATTTGAAATAACAAATTAGTATTAAGGTATAATTCCTATAAAAATCTACCAATTATTAATAGAAAAAATAAATCTAATTAATATAAAATATTTACCAAATTTTAGATAACAAATTAATAAATTTGATGTAGAATCTTGTAGAAAATCTACCTCTACCTCAATAATTATTTGCGAATAGGAAAGGTGCAAATTAAATCCAAATGTCTTGGAGTGCATTCCATAGAGCTTAGAGTGCATTAGTTGCAGACAATTCTTTAGTTGCAGGGGTCATTCAACAAATAAAGGAATGCCTAGTAAACTCTAGGAATCACTCCATAATGCAAAAAAAAAGATGTCATTGTAATGTCAAAGGTCATCTTTTGGAAGCAAATTCAAGGATATCTTAGGGTAATATGTGAAATGGTGTTTAGTACTTGTACTAGATATATTAATTTTACTATTATATGTACTTATGTTATAGTTTGCAAAGTGTGTGTCATGACAGTTAGTACAAACTGATAATTCATTTAATGCATTAATTCAATGCATTGAAAGTAGAAAATTCAGATAATTTTTAAAATTGAAAATTATTTTTCCACCTTACATTTTTCTCTTACATCCAATAGTATTTGAAATAATTAGAAAATAGTACAATTGAAAAATATGTAAAAATGTTAAAACTGTATAACATATTAGATTCATTGAAAAAACTTTAATTCTATTGGTAACAAGTATATTATAATATATTTTAATTGAACTAAACTATTGCATAAGTATTCTTGTCATAGGAGGAACTAATATCAAATTATTTATTTTTAATTTTATATATCTCATAAAACAAATCATTAATCATTAGAATTATCATATAACATAAATTTCATAAGCATATAACTATGACCAACATTAAAATATATCCTCATGTGCATCATATAGAATTATAGTCCTTATCCAAAATTAGGAATTTAAAAAAAAAATTAATTAATTAATTATTATTTTTAAATAATACCAATGTGGAGTTGGAAATGTGAATTAAGGATATGGAACCTAAGTTCATCACATAGTCACACACATATAACATAACATAGGGAGGGAAGTGAAGGATATGAGTCCTTTCAATCCCAATTCTAGAACTAGGTCTAGAGAGATTCGTGTTAACCAAACAAGTAAGGAGCATCAATGCAAAATAGGTCTATGAAGAATTAGGGAAAGATATTGAAATCCTTATAAACCCCAAAGGATGTAAGAAGCTACAACTAAATATAAATAAATATGATGAGAACAAAGAAGTTAGAGAACACACCTTTATAATCTATTTTATGCTTGTTGTACTTATCTAAATGAATGAAAATAATCGAATCTGGGCCTAAAATTGCGTAATGGATAAAACTCATAAATTGTTCAACAATCTGGTAGAAGTGAACTAGATGATTGGGGGTGAACTGGATTATCAAGGGTTCCCTGGTTGGTCGTGATAGAATGTATGTGACATTGATTTTGGTTTTGTATTTCTAAAAGGGTACTTAGATCTACAACATGTTCGTTGATTCAATATCTATAGCCAACAATAAAAAGGGGTTTTTTTTGTTGATGGGGGGTTTTGCTTGGTCAAATCCCAATCTAAAAATTAACCTTTGAATTAAAATAATTGAAATAGAATGAAAGGTAAATGTATGAATTCCCTTATAATAGTTGGATCTCACAAATCGAATTCAATATCCTTACTTCACCAATTATTTTGGATCAAGAAGATGAAGATGAATGGATGTAGAAGATGCAATAAAGGACTTTGAATGGATCGAAGAAGATCTTAAAGATAAACTCATTCATTTTCTTGAATGCTTGAATTCTTGATCTTATATGGAGGAATGCTTTGGCGAATGCTTGAAGACTTGAATGCAAGTGTTTGAGTGCTAGTACACGAGTGCTTGATCATAGAATGCTTGAATGTGAAGTTGATTGATCATGGATGGATGAGAAATGGAGAAAATAGAAGCAAATATATAGAGATCAAAAATGTCTAAATCTCACAAGCCAACTTGCCTAGGAATTAACACGCCAAGGGTATCTAGACACAAGACCTTAACATATGATGTAAGACTAGGTAGTTTGCTTGTTTAGTCCATATCTTCTCATGGACTAGCTCATGATTTATTTTAGCCTACTAGGGTTCACCTTAGTACCCTAACCCCTAGTCAATCTCTAACCTATCCTCCAACTTCTCACTACCAAGTTACACCAATGAAAGTTACTTCTTCATTCACCAAATTCTTCAACATGATAACTTGCCAACTTCATGTCTTGATCCTTCTTACTCATTTCCTCAACTACATGGAGCGAGGGGCTCATGCATGAGATATTAAACTTATCCTAGGTTTTTGGACACAAATCCCACAAGTTTTCCTCAAGTTCATCATATTTATGTAATGCCCCACCAAGGGATCCAAAAGAAATAACCTAAAGTTTTACTAAGTTTGCCAAACATTTTTTTAAAAACAAGAAGAATAACATACACATCAAACATAAATAGCAAAAGCAATAACATACAATCATCTCTAAGCATACATAACACGTTACATTTCTTAAGGATCCCATGACATTGAATCACATTTAAATTTAATTAATACTAAGTCCATCAAATACGACATCCATATGAAAGAATAATTAAAAATTCCAATGCTCATTTAAATAATATACATTTGTTCTAAATGCCTCTTGGCAAATGAAATTCAAAACGCTCAATCATCCACTATACATATCATAAGGTATGAAAGGCTTAAAAGAATATACATATGTAGAAATAGAAATACATCATCCTCCTCGGATCCATGATACCAAGTACAATAAAATAAATGAAACCATTCACCATACATGATATATCCATCCATCATAAAAGATATAAACATCCATCATAAAATATAACCATACATCATAATGATACATAAATAGAATGAAAGGAAATGCAAACAAGGAAGCTCTAGCCATGATGACTACGGACAGATCTCAATGGTAAGAGTAAAAAAAAGGCACTACCACCCAACCACGTAGAACCTAAATGACCCACTCCCACTGCATTGAGGAGATAGTCTCAAGTCTCAAACATGATATCAACCAAATATCAAAAGTACTCTCTAAGTCCAAGAAATCCTAAAAGTATTCTAACTCAAGGGTTCTAAGATAGATTGACATCTATACCCAGAGGTACACAAGACACGTAGGAAACCTACTATGTAAGCATGCAAGTGTCATCGCATGAATCATGCTAGAGTTACCCTGGTAGTCTCTCAAGACCCCAGCCCCCTAGTGATCCCTATGCAGCCACTAGTATCCTCTCATATTGACAAGGCGTACTATGGATGCAAGGTCACAACCAAGCGTTCTCTCTACTCCCATCCTAGTTTGTACTAACACTCGAGGCATGGGCGAGAACATACAAAGACTCTTATCAGGTTCATTTTATTCCCATTTAATGTAGTGTTTTCACTTATTAAACAACTTACAATGGGTTACCCTGGTAACCACTTAGGGCCCCAGCCCCCATTGCAAGCCACTTCCTAACATTACATATAGACTCATAAAATCACAAATCAAATAATCATAGTAAAATCACCTCAATCCTATACAAGTGACTCGAAAGCATCAAAAGATAAATCACAATACCCATCAGTCCTCAATGAGCAACCAGAAAATATCCCAATAATATTGATCAATGACTCAAAATAGTTAAGTCAAATATCTCATAGCATAAATCTCACTATCCCACAAAGACACTAAAAATGGTAGCCAATAATATAAACACACTCAACTTAGAGCATACCAACACATTACCATGATTAAGTAAAAATAATCAAGATGGAGTCACCATGATACCACATTAACAAAACTCTTGAGCCTCTAGTAGACATCCCAATCTTGAAACATAGATAACATACAGGTACAAAGTGTAAGTTTCATGTTTTGGTTTGTTTTGAAAACACATGGTTGAGTTAAATGTAAGGTTCTCAGTTATCGTTTCAATGTATGTTTCAGTTAAAAGATTCTCTATTTACCCTTTAGTTAACTAATGCATTTGTTTGAATAAAATAAAGAATTACCCCCATAATATTTTAAATCAATTTTCTAAAATACTCTAAGGGTTATTGTGTTGTATATTTAAATCATTAAAATAATAACTAATGGTCTTTCAATAGAATAGTTTCAATTTTATTAAAAAATAGTTTCGTTACAAAATGGATCTAAATCCATTAAATACTCTTCTTTTAATAATTAAACTTAATTAAATTCCATTTAACTATGTTAATTAATGACTATGCAAATGGATTATATATATTAACATAATTTAAAATTAACAAATTCAATAATGAGTTCATTAATTAAAACAAATTTAATTTAATTATACATAAAATTAAAATTAATTAAATTTTTAATAATTAAAAAAGCCAATTAATAAAATTCCATATAATAATAATTATTAATATCATATAATATTAAAATTAAATTAAATAAATTTACAAAATTTAATAACATTCGCATTTTTTTTTTAAAAGGCTGATGGCCTTCCCTAAAAGGGTCGGTCGTGACATGCCCTACTATCATAGGCCTATGGCTGTAGTGGTACACTATACCACTGCTACCGCAATCTGTGATAGCAATCGCACAGCCTGCCATAAATCGCAAGGGTGGAGGGTGTGGTCAATCCACCCTCCCACCAAATTATTATTTTTTATAAATAACTTTTTCTATAAATAATGTTTTTGTTAAAACATTTATATTTTTTTAAAATAATTTATTTTATAAAATTTTGTACATACAAAACGAAAAAAAATAAAAATTATTTAAAACATATAATTTTTTTATCAAAAACCCAGCATTAATCTAATGGAGAAATTATAGCAAACCCACCAAATTATATATATATATATATATATATATATATATATATATATATATATATATATAAAAGAAGATTTCTATTTAAATTCAACCCTTGATTAATTTCTCATTTCTTTAATCTATTGGAAGAGGGTTATGCAGATCTTTTGATTTTTCCCATGAACAAAAGATTTAATATTCATACTAGGAAAACATATTACTGAAACATTCATCACAAGAATTCTTGAGAAAAATATTCAACAGACACGATGAAGACAAGAAAGAAAGAGCGTAATAAATTTAGCTAATAATCACGAGCGTCTACCTGGACACTGATGCTAATCACTACACCTAAGAAGATTGTAGAGGAAATTCCTACTCCTAGAACCTCCTTCTTTTCGAAATTCCTTCCTCTTCAAAAATTCGTAGTCCTTCGAGAATGAACCCCCAAATTGTGATATGGAGTTCTCTTCCTAAATTCGGGGCACTAATTGTGCATTCACCCAAGAGAACTCCTTACTCACCAAACCTCAACTCTAAATTAACTTTTCTTTATCTTTTCTTTTCCTTTTCCATGCACATTTATTGAATTATTAAATAACTTTATTTAATTTTCACTTGACTTCTCTTTTAATTAATTTATTAAATTTAATCTCATACACGCATCATGCAATCATAAAACTTTTAATAAATTAATTTCTTTTTCCACTTCTTAATTTAATTTCGAACATTTAATTTGATAAACTATTTATTAACTTAAATAATAATATTATTTAGCATTTATTTAAAAATGAACTCTATATATATATATATATATATATATATATATATATATATATATATATATATATATATATATATATATTATTAAATTAAATAAATATTATCACGTTCTAAAATTATTCTTATAACTTTCATTTTTAGATTTAATTATTTTTATTTAATTAATTTCTCAATTAATTAAATATAGTTAAATATTAAATTACCATAATAAATTTCCACTAAAATTAAATTATTAATTTAATATTTTAATTTGAGTTAATTAATAGAAACATCACTAAAGACTCATAAAATGAAATACAAAAACCCAACATAGAAAAACACATACAAAATCAAACTAAAGGGTTATAATCACGAATTAACGTCATTCGATGCATTCAAAAGGTAGTCAACTCAAATACTTGTCCTAATTTTCTAGGACAAATGGCTTAAAGGTTTAGGATTTAGACTTAAGAATTTATTTCCCCTCTCTTAACATTGAGATAATATGATAGGGTACGCTCATCCTGGCAATTCAAGGAAGTCGATACTCAGTACCTGCAATCTGCATAAAATCTATGCATGTACAAACATAATATTCTAAGCTAAATAGACAATGGCAGGAAGTGGTGCATCGTGTAGATCCTGACTAGCAGGTGACTACGACTCCCTTCCTTAACCACATCAAAAATGCCATACATAAAGAAAACATACACAGACACCATACACATGTAGTATGGGGTAAGTATCCATAAGAAGACACATAATAATCCATCTAACTAATCATCGTCAATAACTGAAATCACTGAATAATCATCATGCACACATGAAGTATAGAGTACCAAGTAATCTCATCATATATCAACTAAATCTGAAACAATATTTGATAATGTCAAAACAATACTACTAATCATCAAACATAAAACTAGCCTAAAAGAGCTCAATAATGATAGCAAAAATGTAAACTAGGGGCAGGGACTACATCCACCCCCCCTGGAATTAGGCTTACTTGTGGAAGCCTATAAACAAGTAGGGATATAAATCTCGTAATCTAGATGCATCCTCCCATGTAACTGATGAATCATTAGTAGGTCCCATTGAACCCTTAGCTACTCTATGATTCAATCGCTAAGGGTTAACTCCCACTACTCTAAAATGCAAACTGGTTCCAAGCCAGCTTCCCATCCTCTACCTATAATGCATTCCAATCAAGAACATGTGCCACATTAGGAATATACTACGTAAGTATTGAAACATGGAAAACATCATGAATGAGAGATAGGATGGGTGTTAAAGCAAGATGATAGGCAACTAGACCAATCCTCTCAAGAATCTTGAATGGTCTCACAAAGTGAGGTGCTAGCTTCGAACCCTTTCCATAACGGATTGGACTCTTCAGCGGGCACACTTTCAAGAAAACCTTCTCTCCCACAACAAACTACTTATCTATCCTATCAGCATCGGCATACTTTTTTTTCCTATCATGTTCTATGGACATGTGCTCTTAGATGTGCATTACTTGTTGCTCCATATCTCAAAGCATCTCAGGACCCAATAGGATGCAGTCCTCAAGATTGTCCCAACTCAAAGGTGTATGAAAAGGATGGCCATATAAGGCCTGGAAAGGTGCCATGTCAATAGAACTATGATATCCATTGTTGTAAACAAACTCCACTAGGTAGAGATAGTCCTCTCAAAGAGTCTGTCTATCCATCACATACATCCTCAACATATCTTCTAGAACCTGATTCACTCTCTCTGTCTATCCATCTGTCTCTGGGTGATATGCTGAACTGAAATTCAATTGTGCTCCAAGATCATGCTGCAGCGATGTCCAAAATGCAGAAGTGAATATATGGTCCTTATCTAAAATGATCTTCCAAGGAATACCATGTAGTCTCACGATGTCACACATGAAGACATTAGCTATAGAAGTTGTAGTGTAGGAAGATCTTATCAATGAAAAATGTGCCACCTTAGTCAACTGATCAATGGTGACCATGATAGCATCATGACAACGAGCAGTCATAGGTAATCCTACAATGAAGTCCATAGAGATGATGTCCCACTTCCATGAAGGAATGATATTTGGTTATAAAAGCCCTGTTGGATGCTGGTGCTTTGCTTTGACTCTCTGACACTCAAGACACCTAGCCACAAAATTAGCAATGTCGCACTTCATCCCTGTCTAATAGAATAAATGTCACAAGTTTTCATGCATCTTCTTGACACCTAGATGTATCGAGTAAGGTGCACAATGGGCCTCTAATAGTATCATTGTGCGAAGCTCATCTAGTAGCAGCACATAGATCCTTCATAAATGTCTTAGGAGGCCATCTAACTCAAGAACATAGTCTGAAAAACTTACCCTCCAATGGCCTCCTTGAATCTATCTCTCTGCACACCTCCTAATAACAAGTATCAGTAAGGAGTGCCTGAAATATTTGACTCCTCAAATCAACACTAAGAATCATAGATAATGTAACATGTCTCCTACGATTCAAAGCATTAGCTACCACATTCTCCTTCCCCTAAATATACTTCACCTCAAAGTCATACCCACATAGAAACTCCACCTGTCGCCTCTGTTTAGCATTCATATTAGGCTATGTGGAAATATACTTGAGACTACAATGATTGCTATGAAGTTCAAATCGATGCCCCAACAAGAAATGTCTCCATCTCATGAAGGCATGTACTACTGCTAACTCAAGATCATGTGTAGGATAATCTAGCTCATGATCCTTGGGTTTGCGCAATTCATAGGCAATCACTCATCCACCCTGCATCAATACCACTCCAATTCCCTCAAGGGAAGCATCTATACACACCATGAAATTACCTATAGATCAGTTACTGCTAAGTTCGGTGCACTGGTCAAAAGCTCCTTGAGCTTCTGAAATGCTTCCTCACATTTCTCCATCCATAAAAACTTCTTTCCTTTCCTTTGAAGGGAAGTGATAATATGTGCTATTCTAGAGAAGTTTTGGACGAATCTACAATAATAACTAGGTAGACCCATAAAACTATGAATTTTTGACACAGTAGTGGGTGTAGGCTAATCTACTATTGCTTGGATCTTCATGACATGATGTGCCCTAAGTATTGTATCTTTGATTAAAAGAAATCACACTTTGCTGCATTGGCATAAAGTTGATTATCTCTCAAGTACTACAACACCAAATGTAGATGTTCCTCATGCTCCTTCTATGATCTAGAATATATCAGTATATCATCAAGGAACATGAGTTCAAATTTGTCAAGGTAGGAATGGAACACTCCGTTCATCAGACACATGAAAACTGATGGAGCGTTCGTCAACCCAAAAGGAACTATTGTAAACTCATATTTCCCATAGTGAGTTCGAAAGGTGGTCTTATGAATATCAGCATCCTTGGTGCGAAGCTAATGGTATCCTACCTTAAGGCCAATCTTGGAGAATACTATAGCTCCCTTAATCGGATCAAATAAATTGTTGATCCTTGGTAAAGGATACCTGGTCTTTATTGTCACCTTGTTTAGCTATCTATAATCAATTCAAAGGTACAAAGAACCATCCTTCTTCCTCACAAAGAGCACTAGAGCTCCCCATGGTGATACACTTGGTCTGATACTACCCTTAGCCAAAAGGTCATCTAGCTATAGGCGCAACTCACTCAATTCCCGAGTGGTCATATGATAAGGAGCTCTAGAGATAGGCTTCGCTCCTAGAGTGAGGTAAATGCTAAAATTAATATCTCTCTTTGGAGGCATATGCCTGGAATCTCACTTGGAAATACATCTGCATATTCTTGTAGAATAGGGTGGTCCAAGGTCTTTCACACAAGATCTTCTTCATCTAGCTCACTTATCATAACAACAAATACCTAACACCCCTTATGAAAGCTCCACTTCAATTCCATAGTGGATATCATCCGTAGAGATATAGGGCTCGGTATCCCCACAATCTCCATATCCTTCCCTTAGTCATCTTGACACACAATGGTCTTCTTCCTACAGTCTATACTAGCTCTATGAGAGCCAAGCCAATCCATACCTAAGACCACATCATAGGAGCTAAGAGGAATAACCCAAAGGTCAACTGATATCACAAACCCTCCTATGCCAAGCTCACACTTATAGACTATGGAATATGTGGAAACCTTAGCACTTGAGGCTAGTTCCACTTGCCAACCCCAATCCTACTTAACCACTTCCAACTTACACTTAGCAATTAGAGATGGTGAAATAAAAGAATACGTGGCACCTAAATCAAACAATACAGAGAGAGGTGTACCTTAGATAGCTCCTATAGTCTCAACCATAATCCCCTGATGGTCTTCCTGATGATGATCTACTGCTACAAATACCCTATGAGCTCTACCTACATCTTCGATTGTGGGCTTAGATGCCACTGGCCTAGGATCTAGATACTAAGGTGCTCATTGTGGACAGTGAGCTACAATGTGTCCAACCTACCCATATGTATAACATCATGTGCCTCTGCCTGATCCTCTCCCTATAGGAGGTGCATTTGACCACTGGTGGCTATCCCTACTAGCAAAGATTGGCTACTCTATGTAGGTTAAGTGTACTGATTTTTCCTATTGCATTATGCATTGTGATTGCTCTTAGAGTTAGAACTACCGCCACCACTCTATGCCTGAGGGTATGATCCCTTCTATTGATGTGACTATTGAGGCTGCTACTAGTTTTGATTACCCTTAGAAAAAGGAGGCTTCTTATTCCCACCTAAGTTGTGGTTGCCCTTAAATCCTGATGTTGTAGGTGCTCCAACAACCCATGTCCAAGGTTGACACTTTTTTCTACAAGGATGGCTTGATGTACCACATCTTTGAGGATTTTAGGCTCAAACACCTTAACACCCCCAACTATATGGTTGTTCAAGCCTGTAAAGAAATTTTGTGCCAACTGTGTTGGTTTGTCACTAAATCCCGAAAAGAGCATGAGCTCATAGAACTTGTGATCATACTCTACAACAATCATACTGAACTATCTCAAGTTATGGAATTCACCAACTCTATGCTGCTTCCATTCCTCTAGTAGGAATCACTCATGGAAGTTTTCCAAGAATATCTCCCATGTAACACTATTCATGTCTATGCCCAACTTCTTTTCCTCAATAGTCCACCAAGTGGCTCCAAAGTTTTCCAAGTTGGTAATAGCAAACATTTCTTTCACATTACTGTCAAATTCTTGTATAGTGAAAACCCTATCAAGAGCAATAAGCCACTACTTGACTACATATCCTAAACCATGCCCATTAAGGGGCTTAACCTTGGACCTCATAAGGTCCTTCATGTAAGCAGCTACTATGGATCTATCTCGATCCGTCTGAGGGCTCCTAGACCTAAATCTATTCTCATGTCCTCTATGATGTACTCCATCCTAATTTTGATTAGGAGGTAGGCGATCAATGATGGTTTGCATCATTTGTGTTAGATAAACCTCCCCAGAGTCGACCTACTGCTCTCTATGGCTCTCTTCCTGATGCTCACTGGCATACTCTTCCCTATTCTCTTCTTGAATGGGGCCTTCATGGATAGACTCATGTAAACTGATAGCTTTGCCTCATCTACGACCTCTACCACAGCCAAGGCTATGACCTCTAATAGAAGATCTCATCCCAGATACCATCCTACAATAATATCCAAGATACAAGATACTCAAACAACCATAAAGAATACTACTATAAGCATATATAAAAGACACATGGTTTTGAAAATAGAATAAGTTTCAATTTTCAATTTCCCTATATTTAGGGTTACATATCATTTCAGTTTTGAAGTCTAAGTGTTCATGTTAGAAAGTATACAACTACAAGTTTAAATTTTGTTTTAGTTTATCTAGTTCAAGTTTTAGTTTGAAATTGATATAAATAACAATTTAAAGTTTTTGTTTTTGTTCAACTAGATATCAACCAATGGTGTTCCAATATACCCAGAGCTCCCAATGTAGAAACTTGGGCTCTGATACCGATGTAATGCCCCACCAAGGGATCCAAAAGAAATAACCTAAAGTTTTACTTAGTTTGCCAAAAAAAAAAATTAAACAAGAAGAATAACATACACATCAAACATAAAGTATTAGAAGCAATCACATACAATCATCTCTAAGCATATATAACAGGTTACATCTCTTAAGGATCCCATGACGTTGAATCACATTTAAATTTAATTAATACTAAGTCCATCAAATACCACATCCATATGAAAGAATAACTAAAAATTTCAATGTCCATTTAAATAATATACATTTGTTCTAAATGCCTCGTGGTAAATAAAATTCATAATGCTCAATCATCCATTGTACATGTCATAGGGTATGAAAGGCTTAAAAGAATATACATATGTAGAAATAGAAATACATCATCCTCCTCGGATCCATGATATAAAGTACAATAAAATAAATGAAACCATTCACCATACATGATATATCCATCCATCATAAAAGATATAAACATCCATCATAAATTATAACCATCTATCATAATGATACATAGGTAGAATGAAAGGAAATGCAGACAAGGAAGCTCCAACCACGATGACTACAGATAGATCTCAATGGTAAGAGTAAAAGAAAGCACTACCACTCAACTACATGGAGCCTGAATGGCCCACTCCCACCGTGCTAAGGAGATAGTCTCAAGTCCCAAAGAAGATATCAACCAAATATCAAAAGTACTCTCTAAGTCCAAGAAATCCTAAAAGTATTCTAACTCAAGGGTTCCAAGATAGATTGACATCTATACCTAGAGGCACACAAGACACGTAGGAAACCTACTATGTAAGCAGACAAGTGTCATCACACGAATCAAGCTAGAGTTACCCTGGTAGTCTCTCAGGACCTTGGCCCCCTAGTGATCCCTATGTGGCCACTAGTATCCTCTCGTACTAACAAGGCATACTACGGATGCAAGGTCGCAACCAAGCATTCTCTCTACTCCCATCCTAGTCTGTACTAGCACTTGAGGCATGAGTGAGAAGATACAAAGACTCTTATTAGGTTCATTTTATTCCCATTTAGTGTAGTATTTCCCCTTATTAAACAACTTACAATGGGTTACCCTAGGAACCACTTATGGCCCCGACCCCCACTGCAAGCTACTTCCTGACATTACATATAGATTACCTACCCTAAGCTCATGAAATCACAAATAAAAGAATCATAGTAAAATCACCTCAATCCTATACAAGTGACTGGAAAACATCAAAAGATAAATCACAATACCCAATATGTTCTAGGACTGGTCAACAATCTAATTAACCCAATTCCTAAAGATAGATAACATACAGGTGCAAAGTGTAAGTTTCATGTTTTGGTTTATTTTGAAAACACACAGTTGAGTTAAATGTAAGGTTTTTAGTTATCGTTTCAGTGTATGTTTCAGTAAAAAGATTCTTTGTTTACCCTATAGTTAACCTATGCATTTTTTTGAATAAAATAAAGAATTACCCCCATAATATTTTAAATAATTTTTCTAAAATACTCTAAGGGTAATTATGTTGTATATTTAAATCATTAAAATAATAACTAATGGTCTTTCAATAGAATAGTTTCAATTTTATTAAAAATCATTTTTGTTACAAAATGAATCTAAATCCATTAAATACTCCTCTTTTAATAATTAAACTTAATTAAATTCCATTAAACTAAGTTAATTAATGACCATGCAAATGGATTATCTATATTAACAAACTTAATTAAAAATTAACAAATTCAATAATGAGTTCATTAATTAAAATGAATTAAATTTAATTATACATAAAATTAAAATGAATTAAATTTAATTATATATAATAAATATATTTTAATTAAATTTTTAATAATTAAAAAAACTAATTAATAAAATTCCATTTAATAATTATTATTAATATCATATAATATTAAAATTAAATTAAATTAATTTAAACTTAATAAATTTACAAAATTTAATAACATTGGCATTTATGTATTTTTTAAAAAGGTCGGCAGCCTTCCCTAAAAGGGTCAGCCACAACGTGCCTTGTTGTCATAGGCTTGCGGTTGCAGTGGTACGTTGTACCACTACTGCCGTAGTTCGCGGCAGTAGTCGCACAACCTGCCATAAATCGCAGGGGTGAGGGGTGTGGTCAATCCACCCTCCCACCAAATTATTTTATAATTTTTTTTGTATATAATTTTTTTTATAAATAATGTTTTTGTTAAAAAGTTTATATTTTTTTAAATAATTTATTTTATAAAATTTTGTATATACAAAACTAAATAAAACAAATTTATTTAAAACATATTTTTTTTAAATAAAAACCCTAGCATTAATCTAATGGAGCAATTATAGTGAACCCACCAAATTTTATATATATATAAGATTTCTATTTAAATTCAACCCTTGATTAATTTCTCATTTCTTTAATCTATTGGAAGAGGGTTATATAGATCTTTTGATTTTCCCCATACTAGGAAAGCATATTACTAAAACATTTGTCACAAGAATTCTTCAGAAAAACATTCAACAGATATAATGAAGACAGGAAAGAAAGAGTGTAATAAATTTAGCGAATAATCACGAGCATCTACCTAGACACTAATGCTAATCACTACGCCCAAGAAGATTGTAGAGAAAATTCCTCCTCCCAGAACCTCCTTCTTTTTGAAAATTCCTTCCTCTTCCAAAATTCACGGTCCTTCGAGAATGAACCCCCAAATTGTGATATGGAGTTCTCTTCCTAAATTCAGAGCACTAATTGTGCATTCACCTGAGAGAACTCCTTACTCACCAGACTTCAACTCTAAATTAACTTTTCTTTATCTTTTCTTTTCCTTTTCCATGCACATTTATTGAATTATTAAATAACTTTATTTAATTTTCACTTGACTTCTCTTTTAATTAATTTATTAAATTTAATCTCATGTACACATCACGCAATCATAAACTTTTAATAAATTAATTTATTTTTCCACTTCTTAATTTATTTTCAAATGTTTCATTTGATAAACTATTTATTAACTTAAATAATAATATTATTTAGTATTTATTTAAAAATGAACTATATATATATATATATATATATATATATATAATTAAATAAATATTATCATGTTCTAAAATTGTTCTTATAACTTTCATTTTTAGATTTAATTCTTTTTATTTAATTAATTTCTCAATTAATTAAATATAGTTAAATATTAAATCACCATAATAAATTTGCATTAAAATTAAAACATTAATTTAATAATTTAATTTGACTTAATTAATAGAAACATCACTAAAGACTCATAAAATGAAATACGAAAACCCATCATAGAGAAACGCATACAAAATCAAACTAAAGGGTTATAATCATGAATTAATGTCATTCAACACATTTGGAAGGTAGTCAACTTAGATACTTGTCCTAATTTTCTAGGACAAATGGCTTAAAAGTTTAGGATTTGGACTTAAGAATTTATCTCCCCTCTTTTACGATTGAGATAATGCGATAGGGTATGCTCATCCTGACAATTCAAGAAAGTCGATACCTAGTACTTGTAACCTACATAAAATCCACGCATGTACAAACACACTATTCTAAGGTAAATAAACAATGGCAGGAAGTGGTGCATCATGTAGATCCTAACTAATAGGTGACTATGACTCCCTTCCTTAACCACATCAGAAACGCCATACATAAAGAAAACATACACACACACCATGCACATGTAGTATGGGGTAAGTATCCATAAAAAGACATAATAATCCATCTAACTAATCATCATCAATAACTAAAATCACTGAATAATCATCATGCACACATGAAGTATAGAGTACCAAGTAATCTCATCATATATCAACTAAATCTGAAACAATATTTGATAATCTCAAAACAATAATACTAATCATCTAACATAAAACTAGCCTAAAAGAGTTCAAAAATGATAGCAAAAATGTAAACTAGGTGCAAACACTACAATTTACACCAAAACTGCCAAAAAGGGGCCTAATTGGATTAGCCCTCCTACTTGGGTTTTTAGACTATAACTCCAGATTTCTCTAAACAAGGTGGTAAAAAATCATGGATTTGAGTACCCTTTTGGAAAACCTAAAGGATTTTGTGGGTCTCGGGTTCATAAGTTATCCATACACCTAAAAGTTATTTTTGTGCCTATTTTTAAGGGTTTCACATCAAGAATGATAGTGCTAACTAGGGGCTAATCAAAATCATCTCAAAACTTGTTTTGAAACTTATTCTTATTGCATATTGTATCATCAATCACCCCTCTCCATTCTGAAACTCATGGTTTGAAGTATCTATCAGATTCAAACCTCCAAAAGCTTCTTGACAATATTGTGATTACCTAAACAAATGATTATGACTTGCCTAGGAAATCACATTTGCAATGCTTAACCACCTCTCTAGGGCCCCAAAAACTATATAAATAATGTACATATGCTCCAGTTTTATTCCCCTTAAGACTGTGATGAATCCACGATGGGAACTCATAGAGGAGCCATTTTTGTAAAAACTGCCAAGACTGGAACAACACATAGTTTGTTTAGAAAAGATTTTCAAAACCTAATGAAATGAACTTCTAATACCTAGTAATATGAAACAAAAGGAATTTTACAAACATGAACTACAATAATCCAATACAAAAACTTTAATCCATTATTATGATCATGCAACCTAAAGCATGCAAAACTGGGGCATAATTAATAGTTTTTAATGACAAAAAATTCCCCTTACAATCTCCAACCATTGGAATGGTTCATTGCATAGTGTTTATATGTTTACTAAGAGGTTTCAAATAGTTATGGCAACCATCAACCTCAAAACAATGACATGTGCAATTCTTGTTCAAATATTATCAAGAAACTTTTCAAAGTTGCTGACAACTTTTGCATTTTTGCAATTTTTAAACACCTATCACTTGGAACCTTCCAAGTAGGTCTAACATGGTCCATTTATGGTTTCTAGGAATTATTTATCCTTTAGAGCATCAATCCACATTTTATTGACCACTTTGCCCCATTTGACAACTTGTCAATATTTGACATCTTTTTGACATCTTTCTCATCTCTTGCTCCAAATGATATGTAGGATCTCCAATCCATGTAAGGGAATGTAAAAACATCATGGAGGAAAATATAGATTACAAACCATACCTTACTCATGCTTTCATGGTCCTAGACCCATAACCCATAACACAAGCAACATTAAGCAAGCAAACCAAAACCTCATAGAATGGATTGAACCTGGTCAACTCCACCTAGGAACAAACTCACCCATGACCTAGAAAGGTCCAAACTCAAACTCCTAACTTGGCTAGATTTAATACATGCCTAAACCAAAACTAGAAATCAAAACAAGGAGCTTTGACTAGGTGCTCCTGCATCAATAGAGGACCTAAAATAGGGCCCAACTAGGGGCATATTGTGGCCCTCATTGGACCATTAGAGATGCACTTCGCCCCTAACAACTAGGGGCGAGAACCTCTGATATCTTTTTGGTATCCCAAAATAGGCCTTAGATCCCATAAATCAGGCATAGAGTCTAAGAAATAGCCATTTTGGTGCAAAAAACACATTCCAAGTGGGTAGATGAAGGAAATGGAGGACCTAGTAGGGTAGATCCTAGCTCAAGCTTAACACCATGGAAATAGGTGCTTTAAAGAAGATCTATTAAATTTTACCCCAATTCCACCTACGATAAAGGACATAAAAAGAAAGAACTTTTATTAAATCGGAGTGTGTCCAATTTAAGATAGTACCTTTAGTCCCCACTTTAGCTAGCCAAACTCTTGGCAAAGTAGAGCACAAAGCATAAGATACTCTCATTAGAATCAAGGAGACAGAGAGTTCATGAATCCCCCAAAGGATTTTGACTTTGCTAATTCCCAAATCATAATAAGAGAGAAATTCTTGACTGAAGAGAAGGAAGAGGAGAGGAGTGATTATCTCACCATGTAGAGTTCCCACTCTATTGTGAATCACTTAAAGAGTTGTTGCAAAAGATGACATTATAATGGTCTAATGGGGTGGTAGCCCACTAGTCAACCTATTAGAAGTCCCACCCATATATCAATGTTCTTTGTATCACCAAGGAAAGGTCTAATAAGACTATTTTACCCATGCATAAGACTTAGAAAATAGTTATGTGTTACCCATAGATGAGATTTAGCATATGTGCATATAAAGGAAAGAAAGACCCGATGCGAAGGATGCTCACTACTTGTATTTAATGTGTGCATGAAGAATCCAAATTTAGGATTGTGCATAATGCATAAAGGAATTTCATAAGATATGTGCATAGAAAAAGGGATGAAGTAGTAATGCATAGATTTGAGGATAACTTAGGAAGCATACTATGCATCCTGTGCTAAAGTACCCCAAGCTATACTTAGAATTTTTATACACCACCATATGAATGGAATGCAAAAATGAGCAGAGTGTATGCCCCCACATTATATTTATTACTGACATGTTAATAGAAGCAATAGATTTAGCAGAGTATACGTAAAATCATTGAGAGATGTTTTCACTATGAGATGCCCCCAAGAGAAGATAAATCAAGTAATATGAGTATATAACATGTAAGAGCACAAACAGATATACTAACTTCAGGGTCAGTATGATCATATGATAACATATAAATATTAGATCAAGTATAAAATATCATCATCCCCAAAGGAAGTAGAACTACAACACAATGGAAGAAAGATATGTAAGAGTTACAAAGAAGGGTCTTTTTGGACTATCACCATGGAGATCAAAATGAATTGGTGCTACCATATTGAAAATCCATACTGGCAACATCAAGATACAACTACTAATAGTATCACATGTACAACATAACATATAATGACAAATAGAAGAGCTAAGATACAAATGAAATAATGATACAATATTTTCAATTTCTTTATCACCTTGCACCAATAGAGAAACAAGGGTCATTTAAAGAAATCTAGATAAACATTCTGAAAATATAGTATAGATGTAACAAAAAGAAAACACACAAAAAGCTACTATGTTAGAGCACCCACTTCAATCATGTTTCCCTCCTCCCTTGTCACATTTAATAGTAATAAAAAAAGATGGATAACTTGCAAGAGGAGCTATATGCAACATGGTAGGAACAATAGCTAAATCTAAAGAAGGACCCCCTAGAGAGTCACTATGCTCAAGATTATTTGTATGTAAGTTGTAGAGAAAGAATGTTAGGTAAATCAACATCAAGATCTATAATCTCATGTTCATCATGATATAAAGTATCTTCTTCATCTAAATTAATAGCAATATAATCCAAAATAGGAATATCTATCTCATTGCTATGATTAATTTCCTTGACAAACATGGGCTAACAAGAAGTATTCATACGAGATTTAGCACAAGCCTAGTAGTTCCTTCGATATTCACAAGCATGTTGGTTATGCTTAGTTTTATTAGAGATTTGTTGAGAAGGAGGATCAACAGCCATAGCTTCCTTACCTTTTGATGGCACAAGAGGAGGAACAACAAGAGGCTGAGAGGTAGAAAGAGGAATCATGCTAGGAGAAGGAACCACACTAGGAGGATGATCCATACTAGAAGAAGGAACCAAACCAAGGGAAGAATCACGCTAGGAGGATTGGTAGGTGCCATTTGAAATAGAAGAATCAAAAGATATAGGCATAGAAGGTGTAGGTAAAAGACAACAAGAAGTATCCCTAGGCATACTTAACTTAGTGATCTTTCGTTATTGATGAGCTTGATAAGTCCAAAAAACATAATCTGGACAAGTGGAGTTGTAGTAGGAATAGAAGGCCAAAATAAATCAAGAGTAGCACAATGTTGAGGTCTAGAAGGATGATAAAGACTATGATTGACATCTTAATCTCACCATCATAAGGAAACTTAATGCATTAATGAATAGGGGAAGAAATAGCTTGCATGGAAATCAACCAAGGTAAACCAAGCTTCACTTGGAACTAATCAGAAGTAGGAATGACAAAAAAGATGTGCATTATTCACCACTTTATGATAGAGTTCAACAAGAAAAGAAATGGAACCTTTAGGAGGATACAAAAAAACATTGCAAGTCTGAATCCAACTATTAGTTGAGTCATAGGAATCATGATGTTTTTGTTTAGCATATAAATGTTACTTAGTAATCACATTAACCATGGAAGTTGGATCAACATGATATGCATAAGAAAGATATTTAGCAATTTGAGTAGTACTATAAAGAGGACCATTAGGAGTCTTGAACTTATCAACATCAGTATATGAGATAACAAGAGCTCTAACACACTTGTGATTTGGTTTAGCTTTAGGTTAATCATTAGATGTAGAGGGAATGATTTCTTAGGTGGAGGTAGAGGACCAGAGGTTGAACTACACATTCCAAAACATTAACAATATTATCTTCTCTCATTGTAAGGTATCATAAACAACATTCACTTCAAGAGAAGAAGAAGAAGTAGGATTATGTTGAACAATATTATTAGTAGTGTGTTGAGGTAAATAATTAGTATAGATTTGAAGAGTTTTATTAGGATGTGCCACCAGATTATTTCTAGTATCATGACTATCAAGAAATAAGGTATTGGAATCAATCAAAACCCAAATCTTATGTTTCAAAGAATAACAGGCTTTGGTATCATGTTCAAGTTGGAGATGATAAAAAAGGCTTTAGGATTAAAGTGTGGACTCTATGTAGTAGAAAGAAGAAGCATTTTAATAGGAGGAACTATAATCATATTAGCACTAACCAACCAACCCATAATGGAATTTAAAGAATCAGAAAGAGGAGTACACTTACGATTCATCCAAAAAAAGAGAGGAAGAAGTAGCACCACCTCAAGATGCAACAACTACTTGATCATCTACTATATTTGTAGCTTTATTAATCTTGGCTATGTAGGTGTTGGGTTTCTAAATCATGTTATGACTAGGTGTGACATCACTCTTATCAACAAGTACATGAGCCATTGGAGTGGTGCTCTCAAACTAACTCACTTGTGAAGAAGAAGTAAACTCAATAAGCAGATTCTTATCTCTAGTGTATTTCTATAAATTCACAATAAACATATGTTGAATATGACACATGATAAGAAATTTAAGCATGAAAATGCTTAAATATACTAATAAAATTAGTCACTTTCTCTGTAGGACCTTTTTTGTAATGCTCAAATTATTCAAAGAAACATAAGGACCAATATTATTATGATTTTTTTGTATAAATACATTATAAAGTTTATGAAAGGAATCAATAGAATAAGGTGGTGTTGTGCATTCATTTCGTACAATGACAATGATAGATATCCTTAAATTTGTTGGGCTTTACAAAACACACCCCATTTTTTACTTCAAAAATAGGGATCCCCTTTTCTTCTTTTGAGCCTAGGAAGCCTTCTCTCCAAAATAGGGTATGGTCTAAGGCACCTTGAAGAGTAGGACTATTGTGGCTTGGGTCTAGGAGTCGAGAGAAGTATGCATTGTCTGGATCTAGCAGTTTAAGAGGGTAAATTCTATGTACTAAAGTAAAGTATATACCTTATGCTCTTGTGCATAAGTGCACAACTCTCACTTGCCCCCATTTGGCAAACAAATACCAAGTTGTGCACCTTGCACACTTGAGCACCTTATCAAGGTGCCCAATCTTTCGACCTCCACACAACCTCACCCTATAAATAGGGGCAAACCCTTTTGCATCCACTCATTGTTTTCATCAAGCTCCCTAGTTGTGCACCATTGCACCCCTGAAGGTGTACAGACTCTGAGCCTCTATAGCATATTATGCTAAGGTAAATATATGGTGTGCACATGCGCACCCTGCATACATGTGAAGGTGTGTATGTGCACTTACTTTATAGCTCTATTGTAAACTAACTTTGCTAAAATGTCTTTTGTGCTCAACCCATGGTGTGCACTTGTGCACCATGTGTAGGTGTGAAACTACACAACATTCACATGTTTGATAGCCCAACTCCCCATGTAGCTAGTTTTGTGCTAGTGCGCACTTGTGTGAATGTGCATCTATGCAAGATGTGCATGTGCTCACCTTGTAATTTTCTTTTAATTTTTTAGCCTTTAGTCAATTTTTTCTACTTTTTTTGAGTTGTTAAGCATCCTTGGGGCTTGAGATAACAAATGTACTGATGTTTGTCTTTTGTGTTGGTTATCATGACTTCATCTTTCACAACAACTAATATCACACTAAAACCTACGACCTTCAAATTTTAAGGGGTACCTGAGAAGTCCCAATTTATTGACTTGCACTTGGAGATCAAAGATACAGAGCTCGAGCATATAGATTGAAATGAGTTCCTTGTATTATGCAAAAAAACCCATGAGAGATCCTAGATGGTCGTAACACTTATCATAGTGGCCTGGTGAATGTAGCATCACATCCAATATCAATGAAGTCATCATAACTAGTCATGACCTTGGCCAACCACTATGTACCAAATGAGAAGGTAGTGAAGAGTGTAATAGGAGAAATTATCTTAGACATCCATCTAGACAATATAGAGAAGGTATTCCACCTCCCTTCAATTGATGGATATGCATAGATCACTTATGAGAGTGCAGAATGTTGGTATAGAGAAAACTAGCAAGTTGCCAAGGACTTAGTATAGGATAAGTAACTTGATCACTAGGACTCTACATAATTACCAATATTGGCTATTGTATTGTCCTTTTAAGTAGGGTAATGGGACTTCCTATTGCAAGCCATCTGAAGACATAGATAGTGCATTTCATTGAAACAATCAAAACTAAGTACTACAAGATTTATTGGGGCACCATCATAAGCAACTCATATGAGTAACTCTTTTTAGTTCAAAATGACCCATAATTTTATATGATTTCATATATAGACTACCTACTTGCAGCCAAAGTGGCAAACTTCCCAGGTCCAATAAAGAGAGGAAGCATACATGACCCCAATGAGTGGCCACACATTGTGTACCTATAGTTGGTATAGAAGAAGATCCTAGATGAGAGCCCAAAGTATATAATAGAAAATGATGCCTTCATCTTTGTAGTAAACTTGTTCATAAAGGGGGATTATGAGAAGAGGCTTTTAGTAGAGACAATAGTGAGACTAATACAAGTGGTGGGCTACCTCATCTAGTACAAGACCTTTACTTATAGTCAAGTAGCTAGAACCCTTTTGTGCCCAAAGAAGCTACTACATTATCCATCAGATAAGTGTGTTCTGCTTGAGATCACCTGACAATTGGACATATGATAGGGTTCAAAAGAAGCATAGGAAGACATAGGTATGGTCAATCACTATTGGGCCTTATGAAGTAAAGCACAAGAAAGACATCTGTAGATATAAAGTGGAATAGGAGAAGCATCCTTTGGAGGATTATCCAATGACCTGCCCATATTTTGATAGCATTGGGATGATCCAACATGTTGTAGGAAAATAGTTCATTATAGATGTCATCATAAAAGATCATTGTTTGAATTGTGTAGAGGACTATGAAGTCCAAATAAGGGACTCTTGGAGGATGAGTCTAATTGTGGTAGAGAAGGTCCTAAACCTATACATACCTCTCAAGGCATGGAATAAAGATAGCTTCAACATCATAGATCCCATCTACAATAGAGACAAGATCTTTGAGCATCCCATCACAAACGTAGAACTGAGTAGAGAGGAGAATGATGACATCCAACATCTAGTTGGACATGTTATTGATTTGAAAAGGGATTCAATCAAGAGGCCTTTCCACTTAGATGTTGTCCCAAATATCCCAACTCTGAAGGCACGAACAACTCCATAAAAGGGAATAGGAGCCAAAGTCACTATCCCCGCTTACAAGGAGAAGTCCTCAATTAGACCTGCAATAATACATAGTCATGAAAGGGATATAGTGTATATTTGCAGGGAAGGAAAGCCTAAGGAAAATAAGAAGTGATAGATGACATAAGAAGTCCAACATGAAGAACCTCCTATACAAATAGAACCTTCCCCATCAGTACCTAAATGGGGCAGAATAGAGATAGTAGTAATCGGGGTAAAGAGAAGGCAATTGAAGAAGAAAAGTACTCCTTCACCTCAGATTACCAAGACTGTCCTAGAGGTTGAAGAGGAGGGGGAATAAGAAGAGGAAATTGAATATCTTCTTTTGAATAAAAGGACCCATTCAACCAGAGCTGTTGAAGAAGAAAGGAGGGGAAGTTCAACACAAACACCCATTTTAGCCCAAGAACAATCAATCTATAGATCAAAGAATCTATACATTTAAAGAAGGAAGGATGGACCAAGTCTACACTAGGGGAGGGGTTAGATCAGTTTGATCTTGCTCACTTCAACTTTATGCCCATGGGGACGTATTTGGAGGGAGAAATAAGGGATACACCATGCCATGATCTATTGGGCGATGATTAGACTACAGTACCTCCACTCCCACATGGTAGAATACCTCCTCCACCTTCGAGAAAACTAGAAACACCATGCTACCTCTGCTAGAATAGAATGTTGTGCAATTGCCTCCTCTTATTATAGAGCAATAGAGCCAGACTACAAAGGACAAGGTGTATGTAGTGCACCATACAAAGGGAGATTCTAAGGAAAGATATTTTTTTGCATCAAAAGAGAAAGCTCCACCTTTAGTGTAACCACTCTCTTCCCCTCCTAACACCATAATGACCATTCCAGTTGTAGAATAGTCAAGGGTAAAAAAGACTCTGGTGAGGATAGAGAAAGGAAAAGGACCAGTATCTACAATGACTTTGGCATCTGATCAATATTTTTTTTGATGGGCTAGTCCATCTTGGCTGAAATAGGAAGTAGAGACTTGACAAAGGAGGTATGTGAAGACCCTTAAGGAAGGAATGACAATTTTGATATATGTGGTGAAGTTGACAATGCTTATCTAAGAGAACGCAAAACAACTTGCCTTCATCATAAAGAATAAGAAGCAAGATTTGATGGTACACATAGTCATTCCTCCTCCTCATGCAAATATGGGGACCATCACCACCCAGGATTGCTAAGTGCAGGAGGTTATTTTGGGAAATGCCACTAAGGATATGGCCAAAGTTTTGACAACTATGGGTCTCAAATAGGTGTTTCACCATTTAGAAAAAGGTGAGGAGGAGCTCCAAGTTTTAAGGAAGAAAAATGATATTTTATGGGAGTTTGTGAAAGAGGTAGCGGGTCCATTAACCCAGATTACCCTAAGATAGCTTTATTAACTACGCCCAAGAAATAGGCTCTAACCTTGGAACAATGTGACTCATTTGTGAATACTTGTAAAAGATGGCACCTTAGTTTTGAGGAGAGTGGGGTAGAGATAATAGAAGAGGATATGCATCTATTGCATAGTATGTAGAGGAATGCGAAGAGGTTGGTGACAATAATTGACTGTGATTTTGGGTTGATGGATGAAGTGTCCACTTGGACAAGTGATTTGGAGGCATTGCGAGTAATAAAGGGTCAAAGATACTAAAAATTGCTAGATGTCTATATAGAAGAAGGACTAGATAAGAACGAACTGAGGACCCAAAATAGGGCCCAATCATGAGTGTATTGTAGCCTTGATTGGCCCATTAAGGGCGTACTATGCCCCTATGAACCAGGGGCTAGAACCTATGGATCCCAAAACAAGTCTCAGATCTCATAAATCAAACACAGAGTCTGAGATATAGATGTTTTAGTGTGGAGAGAAAATTCCAAGTGGATATATGAAGTAAAGAGAGGATCTCAGGGAATAGATCCTGCCTCGAGCTTAATGCCATAAAAATAAGAGCTTTAGAGAGGATCTATTAGGCTTTATCCCAATTCCACTTAGGAGAAAGGAAAAAAAAGAAAAGAAAGAAGGAAAGGTGCAATGAGATTGATGATCTCACATTAAATAGGTGCTAAACCTTCATTAAATTAGAATACATCCAATTAAAGAGGGTACAACTCAAAATGCATTGACCTAGTCAAATGTTGCCAAAGTCACTAGAAATTTTTAAATCAAAATATAAATCCATGATTTCAACTTATTCTTACATATACTAACTTATTTTTTGATAGAAAAAAATCCAATACAACCTTTAATATATTGCTTCTATTAGACATGTTTACAACAAGGAGTTTGAGGTTAGGGTTTTTGAAATATATCTTCAAATCTTGGTGCAATCTTCTTTTTTGATGTTGATTTGTGGACCCGATTGAATGTTCTTAAGTGTAATATAAATGCAAGGGTTGAAGTTTATTAGTTCATCGACCACTTTATGATTATTAAATCCTAAGTTAGTTACCTTTAATAGTCACTATTTGTGGTATTTTTTGACTCTATTCTATCTCCTAAGCTACGTATGTTATATTTTATGACCCAATCATATTTCCTAAGCTAACTTATAGTTTAATGTTTCTCTAATGCACAATGAGTTAACCCTTACAATGCACATGTTCATTATTTGTTGGTCAAGAAGTCATTATTCATTCTTTTCGACATGTTGTGGTGTCTTGTTTATCTTCTTGCTTGATTGAGCTAAGTTGTGTTAGTTGGTGCTGACATGCACCACCATGTAAGAAAGGATTTGTAAAGTGGAAAGGGTCAAACCTTCTTTTATCACATATTAAAAAGAAATATGACATTAGGTAGGATTCAATATTAGAAGTGACATTTGAAGGAATGTTACGTACTTCTAATTTACTCTCTAGGTCAAAGAATTATTGTGCCTCGAACCATTTCTTTTTCATGAAGTTTTGATTTAAGTATAACTAAGGAAGTGAAGGTGAAAAAATTTCATAATTGTAGTGTTCAATATAAAATTTGGTAGAACTGACATGTAATTGCCATCATTTTGAAACTATGGAAGTGTGATGTATAACTCCCAGTAGAGAAAGGATAAATGCACATTCTAGGATTGTTTTCTTATAATGTAAAGTCTCTTTATGTACAAAATGATAATGATTAGGACTATTGTGAGTAGTGTTTTTTGTTTCTTGAGAGAGAGGTTGAAGATAGCCCCATTAAAAGAAGTATATAAAGATCACAACACTGTGATGGTGCTTCATTTTTACTTCAAGGGCAGTTGTAGGGGTTTTTTAACTTATGGGTCCATCTGCTAATGCTTCAAGTAAAGCTATATGAGCTTGTTGTGGCTAATACAAGATTCAATCCCTTCTATCTTTTGTTTTGACTCTCTCTAAGTGGCAAGATACTAATTGTGGCATGAATGCAAGTGCCAAGAGTGTGGGTTTGTATAAGCCTACTTTGCTTTGAGAAGAAGTTTGAAAGTTCTTTATTATGACATAGTGAAAATCTTCAATTTTGGCAATTTCTAAATCAATAACAACATTATTGTGACCATAACATGGATCACAAGTCTACTTGGATCCAAAGAAGATAATTTGACTTCTTTAAAGCACTCAAGCCTTGGGCCATCTCATGTAATCATGCAATTAACTTCACTACAAGACAAACTAGAGGTTACAAATCTTGTTAAAAAGATATTCTTTGTGACTAGCTAGTCGCAATTAGAAATGAAATGTACTAGAATGGCTCATAGCTTGTTACATGTTCTTGTGTCTATAGAAGGAACACCGAGGCCATTTTTAGGGTTCTAAGAAAATCTTTGTATACAAACAAATAAGATAATATACATAATTAATCTTTTGTAAGAAATAGAATAACATAGTCTTATGTAAAATGAATATATGACTTTATATAAATTAATTCAAAATATCATTGTAGATTGCTCCTGCTCCAATTTTCTCAGTCATATGAATTTATCAATTTAGAATGGCTAAATTTTTCTTCATAATAATTTCATTAATGTATGATGTGTCTCCTAGTTTTCTTCAAGGAAGAGATACATTTTTTTTAGATATATTATAGTGGCTTGGGGAGGACAATAGTGATTTCTTTAATATGATATTTTGTCAATTGGTATTATTTTCTAGATTCGTTTGCATATCTTTTCTTGCATCAACATTTTGGATCATACTCTAGGATCCATCATCAAGATAAGCAAGAAAGAACACAAGGAGTAAGTGAATGATGATTCACTTGCTCCTTATGTTCTTTTTTACTCATCATGATGATTCACTTACTCCTTATGCTTTTTTTTGCTCATCCTAATGATTATTCACTTACTCCTTATGCCCTTTTTTACTCATCCTAATGATGGATCACAAAGTGTGATCTGAAACGTTGAGGCTTCACTTACTCCTTATGCCCTTTTTTACTCATGTTGATGATGGATCATAAAGTGTGACCCGACTTGTTGATGCAAAAAAAGTTAGAAAATCTAATCCATAAATAATAGCACTTGATTTCATGGATTGTGGAAATCTACTTATTCTTATGATCTTTTGTGATAATTTGGACTGTTTTTGTTATGTGTGAGCATTCATATTTGCGAGTATAATTTATGGTAGTTTATTAAATGTGCGACTTTGTTCTAATGGAGTAAGGCATGAGCTTTATATTTGTGAGTATAATAAATGGTAGTTCATTAAATGTGCAACTTCATTCAAATAGAATAAGGTATTGGTCAAAGTTATATGATTTTCTAGCAATCAGATCAAATCAAATATTGTATCTAGAAGTAGGGTTAAAATAAGAATTTTTCTCCTAAACTAGATTTAATGATGTTATTAGAATGGAGTCAATTATAAAGAGATCCATTTGTATCCATTTGTTTGTAAATTAATGTTAGATGGAAATAATTTACTATTTATCATATCTGGTAGTAAAATGTACATATTGTATGCATATTGCAAAAGATGGTACACATGCCCTAGTTTTATTGAATTCAACGTAAAAGATATATTCCTTCCCTTAAGAAATTCTCAAGTTATTGGCCATTGATCTTAGATATTCATAGGAGAGGGTGAATCTTAAAGTTGTCTTAAGCATTAGGGGAGAGGACTCAGTATTTGAACAACCTAACTTTGCGCTTATCAAAACTCTACGTAAAAATTTCAAATCACTCCTAGTTTTTTATAGTAGCTTACTTGGCGAGTCGCTTACTTATAACTAACGTTTCAAGTCCACATCACCCATTATGATGCCACATCAGCATGCTTTTTGCCAAGTTGTCCAAAACAACCTAAAAAAAAAGTGAGACCAATGGTCATGCATAAAGGGTACCCATTGTTGAATAGTTGATGTGGCATCACATCATTGGTTAATTTTTATAACTAAGGGTACATTTTATTCAATTTTGGGTAGTTAGCATTGTACTAACAACTTTAAAGTTGCAAGTATTGGTACAATATTGTCAAAAAAAATTGGACATTAAGAAGTTAAATGTAAGTATCAAGTGAACAACTCCATTTACAACTAATGGAACGTGTACTTGGTCCTCTCCCGTAGTGGGGTTAAAAATGAGAGAGCTTCTTAATCGGACATCAAAGCAAATCGCATAGTATTCTTCAATTGACACTCAATCCTCCTCCTCTTCTTTTGCATGCATCCTAATGATGGATCACGGAGTGTGATCCAAAACGTTGATATAAAAAATCTGTTCACACAATCAGATCCAGAAATCAAATGCACAACACTGATGGATTGTGGAAATCTGATAGCTCTAATCATCAAAATGGATATTGTTTACATTTGCTACCAACTCTTGAGGTAACATCTTAGTTATGCTAAGGCGATTCGTGCTTTGATTGCACTTGATTGAGAACCGGGACCTAAGCAAAAGGTATTGGGCGGTTGATTAAAAGAGCAAGGCTAAGAAAGAGAGCATTACAGCCAAAGAAGTGCGTGTGCAGCTACACAGGGTCATGGCCCTTGCAAACGTCGTAATTCTTAGTAGTATAGTCGTCCACTGTTCAGCACCTAGTTGGGAATTGGTAGAAAGAAGATTACCCACATTTAGATTAAAGCATCTAGTATTGTCAAACAAAATTGGGTGTGACAAAGGGAAAAAATGCAGAGCTGCAGTTATCTATGCCTCTGCCACAGACACTACATCTATTGACTCCACAAGTGCTAAGGATGCTGTCAATCTGGGGCTTTCCCTTTTTAACCAAGGCCGGGTAGTAAATTTTCGACTCATTTCATTTCATGTCAAAACTTAAAGAGCTTTGCTCTCGTTTCTTAGTTTTCTAATCATATGAGCTTAATGCAGCTATACAAATCCTAAGTACGAACAACTTTTTGGGGCAATTTTAAATTTTTTATTTTTTTCGGTAACGTGTTTCCTGTTTGTAAATCCTTAAAAGAATAATAAAATGATAATTCAAAAACTTTTTATTTTGAAATCCCGAGGAAAACGGTTTGGAAGGGGCAAATGCTCATTTTCTTCTCCTTCCTTTGATCAAAAGTGTTTACAAAGAGCTCAGATAGAGCCGTTTGGAAGTGGAAAAAGCTCATTAAAAGTATCTAAAAAGAGCTCATATAGAGTTTATACAACAATTACTGTACTTGTATACCCACTCAACTACTCTCTACACTAACAAACCTTACTCCTCCAACCAACTGAAGTTTTCAATTCTCACTTTCTCAGTTTCTTTCCCTCGCGGGATTTTACCTTTTATAGATAAAAAAAAATTAGAATTGTACTTCGTGGATAGGACTACTTCTGAGCATTAAGGAACATATATATATTTTCTGTGACATTATCCCATGTCTTCAATGAAAGCATGTTTTATGAAAGGCTTCAAAGTGAGTCGCTGTAGCCATTGCTAAGATAGGTGGCTTAGACAACAAATCTATCAACATTATTAGTTTCCTTTTTTTTATGATCAGATGGAATTATTACAGAGATCCAATCCATTTAGAAGGCCTTCCTTGTTGTAATCTGTTTTCTGAATGTAAATATCTCGGAGGTTGGTGGTTCGTACATGTGCCACATTTTCTTTACCAAACAAACAATGTCTCCGTTGTTTAATTGCTTGAAACAGTGGTACAATTCTTTATCATAGACTCTGTTTAAATAATCAAGAGCTGATTGACAAAAACAAACAATAGACAAATCAGTGAAGCCAGGGTATGTGTCTACCCCCTCGGATGCATCGTAGAGACAAAGATGAATCTCCAAGTCTTTTCATGCACCTGGAGTCTTCAATTTTGGTTGAAGAATTTACCTTGCCATCTCCCGCTGTCTACCCGTCTCCCACTGAGTTTCCAGGTGTCTCCTGCGCGAAAAGGCACATGAAAGGCGTAAAAAATAACACCGAATATTATTTTTCTTCACTGATGCAAGAACTTAAGGTGCCCTAGAGAGTGAAATGCATGCATAAGACTCCAACCAGGTTTGCATTTACATTTGTTTTCAAATTTCTTGTTGTTTAAACCTGCCATGGGCCTGCAATCATGGCATTCGATGAGACTGAGATTCTTCGATTCAAGTTTTTATTTTTAAATTTTAAGCATTCACATGCTGTGTGAGTGCTTCGACATTTTGTATACATTTGTCAGTACAGTTGTGTGCAACTGCACTAGAAGAAATGTATGCGAAATGTGGAGCAGTCACACCACATTGTCAAAGGATACAAAATTCAGAGGATGCTTAGAAGAATGTACCCTATACATTCTTAGTTAATGTTCAAGTTCAATCTTAAACTTTTCCATTGCTCTTGTTTTCAAAGTTTGATGTTATTAAAGTTCCCTATTTTGATAGTCATACCAGTACCAGTACCAGTCTCTAAAGTCTCCAAGTCTCCTCATCTCCAAGTCTAGGGTATGCTTTTCTCCAAAAACGCCAAAGAACATGCATTTTCCAAAAACGTTTTGCATGTAAAGGAGTTTTGAGATCACATTTTGGCATCTACAAGCAAAAACACGCATGCATTTGACCTTGGAGACCACAATTTGCATTAAAAGTTTGAACTTTTCAAAGGCTCTTAGTTGTTGCTTGCATTTGCACTTGGAGAACACAATTTTGGAGAAAATTCGTTCATCCAAACTTCCGTTTCCTCCATTTTTGGTTCATTGAGCTCCAAGTAAGTAGAAGGATTCAACTTTGTTTGGATTCCTTACTTGTTTTGCTACATTATTGCATTCTTTGGCTTGTTTTTGTCCATTTGTTCAAATGCAGCCCATTTTGTCTTTAAATAAGTTTGAAATCCCTTCATTACAAATGCATAAACTCTTCCAAACTCCAGAAGTGAAAATTGCATGCAAAGGGATATCTTGAAGTTTGTCATGTTTGAGTCAATAGCAAGAGGTATGTTTTTGTTTTGTTCTTAGTTTTTCTTGCTTGTTTGTTGCTTGTTTTGATCTCTTTTTTGGAAGAAATTTGAAGATTTACACCCAAGAATGCAAGTGCATTTCCATGTTCCCACCTCCCATACTTCATCCATTTTCCAAACTCATTCATTTTCCACTTTGTTTTAAGGAGCTTATTCTTGGTAAAAATGAAGTCGAAATCAAGGATAGAAAAAGGAGTTAATGCTTTAAGGCATTGAATAAATGACAGTAAAATGGGGTTTACGAGAGGCCTAACTAAGATAGTTAAATCTGTTAAGTTTGTTAACCCTAATGCACGAAGCTTGGTCTCATTCTAGAACCACAAATAGTTCAGAGCACAACCACTGACAAACCCATCTGTCGATAAGCATCTCTAAGTCAGAACCATCCTCCTATTAGGACCTAGGTATGCTATAAAACTTGTTTTACCCACCTAGAGGTAGCTTGAGTCAAATATAATCTGCTGATAGATTTAGTACAGATCAGGGGTAAAAGATATAATATTTCTTTGATGCATGTTCTCTTCACTTTTTCCGTTGCTAGCCTTGATGGACAATGCATAGGTAAGTATGAGTCTCCCAAATCTCTTGCTTATCTAGGTTTGTAGATTCAAAAACAATTTTGATCATTTTGGCAGATTTGGTCAACACCCTGGTAACCTCCAAGCATCAACCTCATTATGACCACTCAAATTAGGTAAGAGTTTACTGCCTTACATATACCAGTGATGATTTAATGCTGAAAGAGTTGCTTTATGAATTCATCTGTTTATTGCCATGGGAGGCATTTACACTTCTGTTTGTATCAGTGAAGTCTTGAAGATGCATTTGAAACCAATTTTAGCTTCTTTTTCCATTCATCAAGCTAAATAAAATTAAATGCTATTCATTCTTGATAGACTGATAGTATTGGTACTTCGGTATGCATGACACATATTCTAATTTACATTTGAATTATGTTAGGACTTCAAAAGTTTGGCCGTGCAAACTTCTGGATCCAGGCATTTTTTGTATCTTTGTCTGCTTTTTGTGTGTGTTGTGTTTTTGTTTGCTGTAGAAATGTTTGCAGTGAGGTTTTGATTTGCTGAACCAAATGCATTTTAATTTTTTATTTATGAGTTCATTGGATTTGACAGATAAAGGATGCAATTACTCAGTTTGAAAAAGCTCTTACTCTAGACCCAAATCCAGATGAAGCAAAAGCAGCTCTATACAACAAAGCCTGTTGCCATGCCTCCAGGTATGGTTATCATTTAATTTTTATTATGCTTTAAGCAACAATAGTGAATGGAAAATAGTAAACCTTCTAGTTGTACAACCTCCACATAACATCTGATGGTTTTTTCAAAATAATTTCCAGAACCTTAAGATAGAAGTTGATTTATATTATTGTCACGTCCAACCAGTAGAAGGTTGTTCAAAGTATCTTGAAAGTTTACCATACTTAATGCAAACATTATGTTAAAGCAGAAATTTGTCTTCCATTTCTGGACCAAGTAGCATACAGATGCAAAAGAAAGGGATAAGATGATTCTGGTGGATCACTAGATATATACATTATGTAGATATAGCATGGGAAGGCAGAAATTATTAAAAAAAATGCTTTGATTCAATTATGTGTGTGTGTATGTGTGTGCATGTGAATGTGCTAATATTTGTTGTATCCATATAAAATTTTCGTTTTGTGTTAAGGTCTAAGTTAATGTCTATTGCTTTGCCTAGTGCTAGTCATGATTAGACTTGTCCACTTTTTTTGTTTTGTCATCTTTCCCATGATCATTGAAAGGGCTTCTTGAAGTCATCCATCTTGGCAAAGAAAGAGAGATAGCTGTTGGAGGGATTTTGTAGTGTCCCTTCGAAGGAGTAATTGGAGCTGATAATTTAGAATATTTTACTCCTTCAGGCTAAAGTTAGGATGTAAGGGAATAAAATCATAAATATAGTTAATTATTTAATGTTTCCCAACACAATACATTTAATAGGCAACTTTATTTAGTTAATTCAAGATGCGACTTAAGTGAAAGTTAAAAAGGAGATATTAGGATCAATTTATTAAATGGTTCATAGTTATTAAACTCAATATAGGAATTTGAAAAGACCTTTGGGAAAGTCCTATGAGGTTGCATACAAGGAGATTTTGGAGCTCATTTCTTCCTGCTTAATTATTTTTTATATATTAGAATTTGGAGAGCTTCTTGTGGAGCAAAAAATCTAAGATGAAAACCCTCAGGAAATTTGGTTTTAACAGTGTAGCTTCTAATCTCATTGGTTAGTGGTAAAATTGTATAGGTTTCACAGGTGGATTCAATCATAGATGAAAAAATTGCCATTAACTCACAAAAGTGGACCATTGGTGAATCACTTGCACAAAAAGCCAATGTCAATTTTTATCAGAACTCACAATAATTGTCCACATAAAACTTGTCAACTACTCGTATTTTTGTTTCGTAATCTTGCAAAAATTCACCCCAAAAAAGAATTAAATTGAAATCCTGTTAATAACTATCATTTTAAACTGATTTTGGGTTCTTTTGAGGCACAGTTTACACGCAGGAGTTCAACTAGGGCATGCGGGGGCCAATGGGCAAAGAGATTGTGCTGCTTTTTTTTCAAATGTTGTTTTCTTAAAACTTTCTAAATTTTCCTTTATGTAGGTATTTTTTTAATATATAAAAACTTTGTATATTTATGGTTTGGTTTTTAAATTGTTTTTATTCCAGTTTTTCACCTCAGCTTTTGTTAACTTCAGTTATTTTTATTAAAAATAATAATTAAAGGCAAAAGTTAATATAACACTATACAATTTTTTTACTAATTTGTACTATTTTCAAAATTAAATATATGACATTAAATTCTATTATATATATATACATATATATTTGTATTGACAGTATCTAAATGTTAGAAATGCTTTATATAATTACATTTAAATTTTGTGGATTTTTTATCAAGTTATATTTTTTTTGGGCCAGTCGATTCCTTGCTGAGTCAAAGCTTTTGAACCATGGATTCAACAATTGGGGTCTCAGAAATTTGTGAAGCCTTTTACTAAGAAAAATTGTTGAGTTTTGTGGATGAAGTATTGCTGGAAAACAAGGACATTATGGAAGATTGAAGACAAAAATGGAATGAGATCAAACATTGGGCTGAGCGCCAATATCTCTAAAGGGATTTTTTTAAATATTTATATGTTAATGGGAATGCTAGGCACGAATAATGCTGAAGCTGACTGTTGTGAGGTTTTCACACCATCGCCTCAAAATTTTTGGGGACCCCCTTTTTTTTGATCGCCTTGGCAAATTTTTGGATTGTCCAACAATTTTGATTTTTTGAGAATTTTGAGCCTTGAACACTTTTAGGCCAATGGGAGAGACTTAGCTTATTTTCACCCGATTTTTTTTTAACTTGATTTTCTAGAGCCACCAATTCTATCCTTAGGCTGAACAAATTTCATAGTTAATTCCAACTTGGCAGGATAAAATTGTGAATTTTGTACTTAGACATTTTCTTTTGAAAATTTGGATATAATTGTATAAATTTGGATAATTTTCAAAAAATGATTTTTTTGTTAAATTTGGTCTTTTGGGAAATCTTAATTATTTTTTTGGTGAAAAAAATTAATTTTTGTGATGGTGAAGTCAAATTGCAAAATCGATTTTTGGCTCTAAGAGAAATTTTATTTTATTTTTGTGAAAAATTTCTAATTGGCATAGCAAAATTGATTTGGAGGAAAATTGCAAAAAATTGGCTTTAATAGATCTAAATTGCCTTGAAAACTTTTTGTCTTTAATGAAATTGGTAATTTAATATTGAAAAATGGCTTTTGGTTAGCCAAAATCCAATTTTAATGACGTATTAATTACTGAATCTTCATTAAATAAAAATATTTAACACCTTTAAGGCATTATTTATTTTCTTTTTGCAATTTTGGTCCAAATGGCAATTTAAAAAGTTAATTTTCATCATGGCAAAATTAATTTTAGCTAAGTATTTAATTGTGGGCCATAATTTTGCATTAATTATTTGTTTTTCTTTCTCCCAAGGTCCAAGTCGGCTAGCTTGGAGGGAGTAAGAAAGTTGGGTATAAGAGGAGGGCTCTCTCCCATTTCTTCCTCAGTTCTCACTTCTTCTTCTCAGGGTGTTGGCGATTTTGCAAAAGCAGATCTGCACTTTTCTTGCTTGACAAAATTTGTGGAAGCCGAATTTTGTGGGAGTCGAATTTTGTGGGAGATAAAATTCTGATTTTTACAAGAAGCTGTGATTTTTGCCCTAGGTTGGGTAATTTTATTTGGAGGTGAATTACATGATAAATTTTTGATTTGCAAGTGAATTTGAAGTTCTTGAGGTCTAGTCCTAATTCCGAAAAGTCGCTGTACGATTATTGGTTAAGGTGAATTTTAATTATTTAGAGTTGAAAGGGGTCCTTAAGCTGACATCCTTTTTTCGTTCTAGTCTAAGGATTGCTTCTCTTGGTTCTACTTGCCTTCTGGTCCACCACTCTACCATCTCGTAATAGGGCAACGGGTATGGAGAATGTTAGTGCAAGTAAGAATCCCAAGCGGACAAACACTAAGAAAGACAAAGAGGATATGATGCTTAAAACACCCTCCTCGAAAATGAAGTGAATAATCGACACCAATATTGATGCACTGGACATGATATGGATGAAGGATAGACTAAAGGAAGGACAATCCCCCTTGGCTATTGGTAAAGGTAATTTCAAATCATTTAGAGTTGAAAGGGGTCTTTAAGCGGATTTCTCTCTTTCGTTCTAGTCTAACGACTGCCTCCCTTGGTTCTGCTAGTCTAATTGTCCACCACTTTACCATCTCGTAATAGGGCGACGAGATGGAGGATGTTAGTACAAGCAAGAATCTTAAGGGGACAAACACTAAGACAAAGAGGATATGATGCCCAAAACACCCTTCTTCTTGAAAATGAGGCGAATAACCGATACCAATGGTGGTACAATAAAAGGATATACAAAAGGCAGTTGCACATCACAGCCCAGACATCGACACTTCCATTATGACCATGATGAGCGACAACAGAGCAGCCTTTGATTTTGAAGACATCAGAGAAGAGGATATCAATGAGATAAGACTTGGATTGAGATTGGATGAGCTAGAAAAGGTTGCCATCAGGAAGAAGCACCTAAGCACCCTTTCCTCTCTCAATGCTCTTATTGGATTTGCGAAAGAATATGAGAAGGATCATGAAAAGATGCTACAAGTAGCAAGCAGCGTGGTGAAGTCAGTGGAACTCAGGGCGAAGCACACACCTTGTCCTCCTATGGAAGAAGTTAACGAAAGGCTAGCTAAGTTCATTGCCTTAGCTAAGAAAATGAAGGAAAAAAGAAGATTTATATTAGAAGATCATTTGATGTAAGCCCAAGTGGCAATTTCCCTTTCTTCTAGAATAGGACAAGTGTCTATTTTTGATTGGCCACCATTTTGGTGCCTTCTCATTGGTTGCCACTTTTTGCACTTTTTTCATTGGTCCATTGACGAGGTGGCAACTTCTCATTGGCCGATGGGGTGGCAACCCTAATTAGGGTTTTGAGGATCCAATTTGGATCGTTGATCTTGTTTTGATCTCCACTGTTCGTTGTATTTTTGGCCCCTATATAAGGCCATTTGCTCCCATTTGTAAAGTGTTGGAGAAATTGTTGTGAAGATAATACCAAAATTGCTCTTTTTTCCATTGTTGCGATTTGCATGTTGATTAAGAACATTGAGTGTTATTGCATGTTTTCTACTTCCACATAGTTAGATTTTTTTTTCAAGTTGTTGAAGTAAATTTCATTTCAAGTGGCTAAGTAGGAGTGAAGTAGATGGATAGTTGTATGGTAGCATTGGTAAATGTTTGATAGGGATCAATACTAGACCACTAGCATCCTAGCGGCTGGTTGGGAAGCCTTGCGTGGTAAACTAGTTTATTATTCTTTTGAATCATTGCACCTGTGGAAGTGAGGCCGCTGGTCAACTCTCATTAGGTTCGATCCCCGTCCATTTGCTAACCTTCCATTCATAGGAGTAGGAGTAAGATAGTGAGTAGCTGGGTAGTCGAAGTTTAGAGAAGGAAGTTAGAGAAGTAAGTCAAATATCAGAACACATCCATTCACCTTCCACCACCATCGCTTTCCCATCAACATCATCATTGGCAGACCCATCCTACATCCTCACCACCATCAACATTATCTGCGTCCGCACATTTCACAAACTGAGCCACCATCACCTTCATCATCCCACCAAAGTCCAAGTCATCCTCAACAATTTGCATAAGGCCGCCTATGTGATTACCAGTGAATCACATCGATAAAACTGAGTGAGTATCCACAAAAATAAAGGAACATTGGAGTTATTTTCATATCCCATGAGCAATAACTTTTCAAGAGAGGAATTGTATGTTTGATACTCCGTATCAAATGTTCAATTGCTAATATGTTATGTAAGTGATACAAAACTAGCATCAACACTGACCACCTGGTTAATAGTGTCTCTTCTCACTGTGATTGCTAAACATGGGTTTGAATTCTTGGAAGTGAAGTCTGGGCGAATATCATATGCACACTCTAGCTATAAGAACACACCTTCCTTCATTCTGGTGTGACAAATATAGAGCTGGTTGAATGTTTTAGTCTCCTCTAGTGGAGGGGAAGAGTCTCTCTACTGACCGTGCGTACAAAGTGGGAGAAAACCAACTAAATAGATAGATTTTAATTTCTGAAATTGCAGGTCTGTGCATTGGAGCACGAGTAATTTATGGGCAATTGAGAGACAAGCTAGTTTTACTTTGGATAGATGCCTTGCTATTGCTCCATCTCAGACAAGGTAGAAGTGTATATGATAAGGTAAACAACTATTTAATTCTACCTCTGTTCTGAAATAAATAGTTGAATTTCTATTGTAACAGAAGAAGCATGTTTTGAAATATATCGCTAGACTCGCATTGTTTTTCTTTATGTCATGCATGAATTTCCAGCATAATGTCCAAGGTTATATAACAAAACAACTTGGGAATAAAATCATCACCAAACAAAATACAAATCAGAAAGCATTACTCCCTTCATATAAACTGTTTAACAAAATGTTTATGAGGGTGAAAAATTGGTGAAGTTTATGAAGTAAGGGATCTTACGATGGCATTAAAGCAAGTGATCTTGCCAAATTGGCTGGGTTTGAAACAAACTTAAAGTCTAATACTTTTTAATGACCCTGAAGGATATGAAATATATCATTTACAGAAGTAGGAGGAGAGAGAGGTGTCCTTAGTTTTGACTCAGAAGAGGAAGGAAATTGGGGGATAGATAGGATCAGCAGGATCGTAGTGCTTTGGCCATGCTAAGTGATCTAGCTATAGGACAACAATTTGTTCAAACCATAACCTAGATGATGAAGACCACAAATGCAAATAATAGAAATTATTAGGGTGCACTATCCTAAAAAATTAGCACCTATAATTAGATATTCAAATTAAGCTCGATTTTAGCATTTATGGGTTCCCACATCGATTTCACGCCCTCCTAATGCTCATGGGACCTTTAAATTAATAATATGAGTCTTTTGTTGATTCAAATTCACCAAATATTTATTGACCCCATATTTTTGGGCATGATCTTTTATTATTTTTCCTTTTCCATCATTTATTAGCCTACATAGGCCCTATGTTACCATTTATGGCCTGTGTACTTCATACGACCTCAAAATCAGCTATGCCTTTTACTCCAGCATCTACCCTATCTCCCTATCCTCTGATTTCAATTCTGGCTCATTCTCTTAACTACAAAACACCCAGGGCTTCTCCCAACCTCAAAAACAGCTATGCCTTTGTTTTTAGACTTTTCCATCTCCCTTTTTCAAGCTTCTAGTTTGGTCATAATTCAAGGCTATTGAGTTCATATCCAAATTAAGCTAGCCCTTAGGGAGCCTTCTTTCTAACCTTCCTCTTTAAGCTTACCAATATGGGTATTAAGCAAGTAGTGTATATCAGTCAAGTTAGGTAATTATAGGTTTGGAAGGGGAAATGCCATGCATTTTCCTTGGTATGTAGAAGACTAGTTATGCAGCATGTGCTCTAAAAGCACTTACATCAAATTCAACATCCATATGAAGGAGATTTGACCAAAATGCATGTTCCAAGTGACATATGCCAGAATGCTCTTTGAAAAAATGAAATTCATGCTCTTGGGATCCAGAGGCCAACTTTCTTGAATGAAGGCATACTAATAATTTCACCTAATTGGGCAGTTTTGGAAAACCTATGCTTCGGGTCCACAATAGAGCTCTTCAACCCTATTTCTGATGAGCTTCTGTTACCCCGCTTTTAAAAGTCATGAGCCATCTATTGTTCGCGGTGCAATGGAAGTTGTAGATTTGCCCCAACATTTAAAGGATGTGTTTTGATTGCAAGCTAGTAAAGAAATGATCTTGGTCACCTGTTCGCTCATGAAGAAGCATAAATCTGTTGTCCACCATCTATTTCGGAAACCAGCTTTCTCAATGCGCCAAGGCCATTGCGGAGCTGCATTTACAGTTAGTCGAAAGCATACTTGAATGTGTTGGTTTGGTCTCTGAGCTGGATGAGATCACCTCTCTAGTTTTTGCACACAACTTGTAGTGTTCATTTGATCAGATCAACCAATCTTATCAAAATATATGCATTTCGGATAAGCACCTTCGTCTCTCCGCCAGCTCAGGTAGCGTACTTTGAGACACAATTTTTCAAAACTCACCAATTAGGTCAGATGGTAAGTTCTAAGTGAAATTTTTTCGTTCTTGGAGTTATTTGGAAGATTGTTATTAAGCTGGGAAAAAGTATGGAGTTTTGTTGATAGCGCTAAAGGAATTTTGAAATCTATCTTTCTGGCTACTCTGTGTTCTTCATGGTGGGGCCACGCATTCCTTTTTCGGAAAAGAGTGAAATTGGATAAGTTCTTGTCATATTTGGTGTCGATTTCTCTCTTGGAAGCAATTTAGATGATTTTATGCATGCTAGATCATTTTTGAGAAGCAATATGGAGGTGAAAGCTCCATTTCGGAAGTTGGCCCTTGATGCTACGCAATGTTCATTGCGGAGCCGCGCCTCCTATTTGCCGAAATTAGAGTTTAGAGAACTTTTACCATATATATATATATAGAGTTTTGGAATCCTAAAGGCACTAAGGGGGAACAAATGCATTTAGAGCATATAGGTGAATGAATTTGGTAAAAAGCGAAGAATTAGAAGGAACGTGCTATGCTCGGTAGAATTGTAAAAAGAAAAGATTAGAAGGAAGCATTCAATTTTGGAAAATAAGTAAGAAATGCTTTGCATTCGACCAAAGGTAAATAAGCTAAGTTTTGAAGCTATCAAAAAATCACCAAACATCTACGCACCTGAAATCGCTAAAGAAGAGAGCTGCAAAAAGTGAGATGTTGGTCGTTTCTTCAACCTATTAAAGGGATAGTTGTTGATTCCTTGAGGCCTCTAGAGTCTATTAACTAGAATGCAATTAATTGTTGGAAAAGTGTCATTTCTGCTATACTCGAGCCTAAGAGGTGAAATTTATGAAATTATAAGGCTGTTTACCCACCATATTAATGGCAAATATAAACGTTATCATCCTAATTGGTCTGATTTTCTCATCTTTCCACGCCCCACTTGTGTGACGTGGGAGATTCAAAATTTAATTGGTTATATTTGAATCAAATAAAAGATCTAATGGGCACTTTTTCCATGACATCTTGCAATGACACTATTCCTTTCTATGTGCGAGTTGTTCTAAGTTTATGTAATTCACGACTTTAAGAACTGAGATACAAAACAAGTTGCTTGGCCTAGTGAGCAAATTAAAGGATTTAACAGAGACTTCTTTCCGCTTCTACGATGTATCTGATCTTCAGAGAAGACTGAATTCCCAACCAATTCACCAGTCACAGAGAGACTCAAGCAGAGTGGTCTAGTTGAAGCCGCGGGATTCCCTATGGCCATCCAAGCCCTTGAGCTGGTTTAGGAGTGCATTGCCTGGTATGACCACATGACGAAACAAGTAAAGATTCCTGATGATTCTGTGTTACTAACTTTTGGTAGAGCTTTGATGCAAAGTGCTTTTGGGTTGCCAGATAGAGATGAATTTTGTATATTGATTTTGGGTCATCCGCCTCCATGTATAATGAAAAGAGAACTTTGAGGCGAGGTGACATTCTGAGCACTTGAATTCAACCACTAAGGAGTTCAAAAAGTAAGATGCCAAAGACTCTGTTTGGAACTAATTTGAAGAGAGAAATTGTGGATATACTGGTTCTGCTGTTAAGATTAAACGGATACTAGGAGGCATTAAATTTCATTGAACATCACTTCTTTCTAGTCCATGTTGTATGTGCTGAAGGACAATATCTAGATTGGGCACAAATATTGTGTGATGAATTGACAAGCTAGATGAACTCAGCTAAGGCTTTTAAATAATTTTACATGTCTTCCTATCTAATTTATGCCCTAGCAACACATCACTTATGGCCAGGCTTGCCCTAAATGAAGATTTTGACGAGTCTACCAAAGTGTATGAATTTTATACTTGTCTTCAGCTAGAAAGAAGCTATGAACAATTTGTGAAGATAAATGATGCTTTCACTATGAGACTGTGTAGGGAGCTTCATGGGTGCCCTGAAAGAAGATTTTCTCTAGAGGCCATTGTAGTGTTGACTCAATTTGGTTGTTGTTTTATATAATTCCTTTCTTTCTCCTACATCCGAATTGGTGGTTTTGATGGTTTTCCTTGCAGGCTACCTAGGTATCCTAATGACAAAGTTGTGCTAATTGAGCTTTGCAAGAAAGTGCTTGAAGTAAACACTCTCTGTGTTGTAACAAAAAGGCTGGAATCCCCTTTCCAATTGAGATAGGATCTTATTCATGTGCATCAAGGTTTGATGCAAAGAACCTCGTTAAGGCCTTTCAAAGCAAGTTCAAATTCAAAGATTATGAAGTTATTAGGCCTTAGTTTGATTCTGTCAGCTTTATGAAGAATAATCTCTAGTTGGGTGCAAGATTCAAGCATGTTCCCGACCTTGAAGATTATTGGGCTGAGTGTTATACTGAATATGAGACTCGGGAAAGATACTGGTCGAGGCTCATTGTGGAGCAAATAAAGTTATATAATGTGAACGTTAATGTGGATGATATTGATGATGACAAATTTAATATGACATCCCCAACCTATGAAAAAGAGATAAAGGATAAGCCTATGCTGTCCATCCCATTTGAGGGCCTAGTGATTGATAAATTGGAGATCCTAATGGAGGGAATTGTGAAAAGAACCGACAAGTGGGTAGCTAGAGCGAGGAGGAAAATGACTGGAGATAACGGTACTTCCATGGGAGCATCTTCAGGCACTCCCCATTCCTCATCAACTACCACCTCTACCACAACTACTTCTACTTCTACATCAATGGGTCCTTCATAAGGAATAGGTGGAGGAGGTGGATCAGCCACTTGAGAAGAACATCCAAGTCCCTCCAACTTGTAGAGGAGGCTCTTTGCCAGAGACATGAAAAGTTGAAGAAGCTGAGGTAGAGAGAGAAAAAGAGAAGGGTAAAGAAGGAGAACAAGCTGCCATGCCAATCGTTATTTAGATGGACAAGACAACCAGCCAGGTGACAACCCTTCAAAAGGTGAACAAGGTGGTGGCCAACAAACTGTGGACACTCAGCATCAAGGAGATGCAGATCAAGGTAATATTCCTGAGCATTCTGCTACTAAAACAATTTTCTTTCCATTTTCTAGTAGGAAAAAGGAGACTCCTCCCGTAGCTAGAAAGCTATTTGATCCATCAACTCTCGAGTCAGCATTCAATGTCCTTCAAGCAAATTCTTGGCTAGAAGAGACTATTGACAGAAAGAAAAGGAGAATGGAGGAGAGTGTCCCACCAAAGAACTTGATTTCACAAGCAATACAACCACCACAATCAACATCTAAAGCAAAGAAGCAAAAGACTTTTGCTACTTTGGCTACAGGGCACATGGTGTTAGAGGTAGTTGATCCTCAGCAAGAAGGAAGAATTGGGAGCTTAGCTCCTAGTGACTTCCGAATAAAATTAGATACAGGTCTTACAATCCATGATTCTATGGTCAATAAATGGAAATCCACAAATTACAGGATTGAAGACAGATTGGAGGAGTTGAAAGTAGCAAAGGAAACATTGAAGGCTTCCGACAAAGAATTAATTAATTATAGCAGAGCTATGCTTAGACCTTTGGGTATTGCACTGGTGGATAGTGCTTCTCCAAGCACGTTTGATCCAAGTGCAGAGGAAAATAGGAACTTATTAATGAAATTGCAGCAGGAGAGGCAGTTTGGATAGATTGCTCGAGCTTTGATTGAAGATCTTAATTCACAAGGTCCTCTGATGGAGAACTTGGGCAATCTGATTTTGGATGCACATAAATTAAGGGAGGCAGTGTCTTCACATCAAGTCTCAATGTTGACAGAGTCTGAGAAGCTTAAAGGTGAACTGAGATTGATCGAAGAAGTGTTGACATGAAAGCTGATGTTGTCTTTAGTCTTGGCATACTCATAACTGGCAAAGAGCCCTTTCTTCATTGGAAGCAATAAGCTGAGTTTAAATATGAGAGCCTGGTTAAAGCCGAGCAAGAGTTGAAAGTGGTGCATGATGCTGTAAAGAAGATAATTGAGAAGGTCTATGTGTATCTTAAAGACTTGGACACTGAGTCACACGTCAGTACAAATAATTAGTTGCTTGATATTGAAATCATGAAGGTAAAGTTCCTTGAATTCATAGATGAGTCAAATAGCCACGCAAACTTTCAAGACTCTAAAATTTCGGAGTTGGTTGCTAAAAATGGAACACTAAAGAGAGTGTTAGAGAAGCTCCAGTCTAAGGTTACCATGATGGAGAATCTGACAAAGGAACACGACTATGGGTGGTGAGAGCTGACAACATCTACATCCTAGGTGTCAAGGAGATAAGGATGATTCTGGACGCATTAAGGGCACAAAAGGCAGTTTTGGAAAAGAAGAACTAAAGCGTTGCGGTGTTTCTCATGATGACCTTCTAGTCCTAATTTTCCTTTTTCTCGCTCTCTGCTTCCTTTGTTTATTGTAGCTAAATATAGCGATTCTCCTCGCATAAATGCATTTTGTAATGGATGACTGTCAGCAAATCCTATTTTGAGCTTTCCCATTCAAATGCTTTGAAATTTAATCATGCAATGTAATTGCCCAAATCTAAGTGGGCCTATAGATGTAATTTTAAAAGTTGAATAGAGGATCGACACACTTTTGGGTGAATGAGCTTTGTAGTTCCATCCACCTAGTTTATTTGGTTGTTTTGTCGCTCACTTGCATTTAGATTAGTTTTTCCCTTGAAATTGTAGGACAAATACATGTGAAGCTACTAATTCCTTACTAAATTCCATTTTAGATAAGTGTTCTCAATTAAAGTGATTCTATTTGCCTTTCATATGTATTTATGCTCTTTTTCTTGGTTGCACTGCATGTTACAATAGTTTTCATGGAATTGAAACACAAGTGTACGTGAACTTGTTATTGACTTGCCGGATTCCATTTTGGTAAAGTGTTAACAGTAAAAGAAATTCCTTTTGCCCCTCATGTGCAATTCTGTTTTTTTTTCTCAGTTACGTTGCATCTTTGCATTCATCAAAAGTAGAGATAGTGGTTAAAGTAGCAGTATGAGTAGGCTTAGAGTTAGAAGAGCTGAAAGATAGCTTGCAGAAGCCATTCCATTGGTATTGCGGGCCATCCAAATCATTAATCTGCCTGGGTTGCTTGTCAATTACATGCACTATAATGTCCTATCTTTTTAGCCTCTCAGTGGAGTTCTTAGCCTTTACATTCTCCGAAGGCTAAGTGGAGAAATAAGGAGAAATTGATTAAATTAATTTCTTATAAAGTCATTAAATAAATTAAAATTAAAAGGTGACTTTATATTAAAGTGAATAAAGTTAAATAAATAAATTAAAAGAATCTTCTAGAAGGAGGAATTAAGTATTATTTTATTTCTTCTAGAAGGAGGTCCATCTATTGGAGGTGTTGTCTTGCATTTTGTCACCACAAAATGTTGGTAATAGCACGAAACTTTTTCAAGCTAGTTTTTTGTTTCTCTAAGTTTAATTTGATATTTAATTGTTTAATGTTGATCGATCAATCAACTTCAATTTTTATATTAAGTTGTTTTACTGAAGGCTTTCCTCAAGTCTTTTTCGTTTTGTTTTCTGTTGAGCCTTTACTTGATTTTTGAAGCCTTCATCATCTTTTTCTTTGCTTTTGAGTTTGCGTTTGTTGGTTTTTAGTCCTTTGATTTTGCTCGTGTCATGTCTTTTAGTTTTCCCTTTGTTTTGGTCTAACCTAGAGCTCAATTGGTGTTGTCAGTCAAGAGATATGCCCGTTTTAGTGTTTCAAAAGTGGACCTTTTTGGTGCAACAACACGAATTAAAAATATGATGTCATATTTTTAATTTGACTTTCACTTTTTTGATAAATATAACTTAAATTCACTTTTTGTTATGTTTTTAAGTTACTTTAATTTCAAATTTTTACTTAAAGTGACTATAGTGCACTTTATGTTATAATTTTAAGTTGAGTTACTTTTTAATTTTTCACTTAAAATAACTATATAACTATATAGTAGCAGTTTAATTTTTGATTTTTAAATTAATGTTCATTTAAATGTTACTTTTTAAATGATGTTTATATGTTATATTTTTAAATATGATAGATAAATATTGTTTATGACCCATTTAGTAGCATTTTTATAAATTGAAGTGAATTAAATGACTTTAAGTTATCAGAAGTGGACATTTTATATGTAATTACATGTAAAATCCATCAAAAGTGGACATTTTACATGTCACTGTATATAAAGTTCAACTTGGTGGATCATTTTGATGTCATTACATCAAAAGGTAATCAAAAGTGGACCTTTTTGATGTCACTACATCAAAAGGTAAGTTTTATTGTATTTGCATCCAAAATGTGAGATTTAATTTAAAATGTGCATTCCTTTCTAAAAGGTCCGATTTTGATTGCTTGCACATTTTAAAATATGCTATTGACCCAAAAAGGTCCAATTTGCCTTGTTGAAAGATTTTAAAAAATGCTATGCACCCAAAAAGGTCCGATTTTAGCCAAAAGCATGTTTTAAAATGTGTATTGACCTCCAAAAAGTCCACTTTTGAAGAAATGCATGCATTTGGCTTCCAAGAACCCGATTTTGGAGATTGTGAGAGATTTACTTGATAGTTTTTCATGAGATCTTCTTCAATAGGGCCGTTTTTGCTTGGCAATGGATTTTCTAACATCAAAAATGGATTTTTTTGATGAATAGTCCCTTCCTTATATTAAAAAAAATACAATAAGGTTACATATTTACAAAAAAGGGGTTGGGGGAAATAGGATCACCTTGAGAGTTCATACGGCCACAGGCCGAAAATCAGCTATTCATCAAAAAACTTTTAGAAAACAACAGAAAACAAAGAAATCCTCATTGTTGCTATTGCAGCACCAGCCGAGGAAGGAGGGTCCTTATCATTAGAGCCCCACCCAAGAGTGGGGTGAGTAGATGGCTCAAGGGGAGCCCATCCGTCATTAGTAGCAACAACATTATCTTCATCTTTCTCTCCCTCAGGCCTGGGAGGAGAAATGGCTAAATCTAGCCGAGGAAACACCCACTTGGGGTCTGAGTGAGCAGAGGGCCAACAAGTAGCAGTGGCAGAAGGAGGAGCCATTGGGGACCACCCCGAACCAGACCTTCGTGGAGGCGAGGCAGAGCGGTGCCAACTACTAGAACCTCCAAAAGAGTGGTGCCAACCAAAAGCACCACCGCTGGGAGAGCGGTGCTGCTGAGAGCGAGGTGTGTGCGAGTGGCGAGCAGAACTGCTACGTCCTCGACGACGACTGTGAGGAGGGGTACGGTTGCCGGAGGCCAAATTCAATGGAACACGAGCAACCGTACAAGGGGCATTTCCCCAATGAGCCAAAAGCTCCTATAAGTGTGCCACCTCCAAAGCCACTTTATTCGTCTGTACTTGAATATGCAACATGACATTGTTATAAATACATGCTTTAGCTTACATAGCCACATTAATGTCAATTGTAATGTGAGCATAAATGACTACATTGCGATCTTTCCAAATGGTAAATAAGATCTCCAATCTAAAAGCATGCTATATCTGGGCGTATTTGAAGGGTATCAAAGTATTATCACCTAGAAGAACCATATGCCAAGAAAAAGGTTTTGGGCGAAAGGGGCGAAAGAGATCATGGATCCATCGCTAGTAACACTGAGCCCATCTACAAAACCAAAAAATGTGCAAAAAGGACTCTGGTTGACCACAAAAAGGGCAACGGGGGTCAAGAACTCTTAGGTGTCGTAGCCGGGAGCCCAAAGTCAAGCCTTGGAAAAGAATACACCAGGCGAAATGTGCAATTTTGGGTTCAGCAATGGCATGCCACATAGTGGAGAACCTATGACTCCAAGTGCGATGTGAGTTTTGCAAATGCCAATGGTGGTTGAGCACATCAACCATGGGCAGGTGAGGAACCAACCATTGGTAACCTAGCCTAGGTTTTATAGTTGGTTATCAGAGTGTTTGGATACCACTTCCAGTCTTTCCACCAAGGGCGAGAAGACTGAATGCCCACTTTATGTAACAAATGTGAAGGCACCATAGAAACTAGATCAAAAGTTTGCCGATCTGGACGAGTGAGCCGGAATTGCACTCTCATGTCTTCCCACGACCGCAAGCTCATAGTAACTCTGGAGAAAAGATCTTTAAGGGTCCTTATGCCATGCTTAAAAAAACGCAAAGCACTAGCCCCATGTACCTTAGCTAGGGGAACACCTTGGATGGCAAATAAAGGTGATCACTAGAGATTATGCTGGTTCAAGGAGAGCCCATCTTTGAATCCATTGCGAACCCAGCGAAGCTAGGGCTTAATTGCTTCCCAGGCTTTCCAAATACTCTTGGCAACAAAAGTACCTTGAATTTGGATAGGTTCAGGGGTAACTAGAAGGATTTGAAACCCAATCCCCTTCTAGGTTGGTTGGTGAACCGGAAAGCCTGAGGAAATGCAATGTCTTAACAAAATCTTCTAGGCTTCATTGCTGGAAAGAGCTCGAATCACCCATTTGGCACATAAACTAGTACCCTACTTCTGGGTGGACAACAAGCCTAGGCCAGCAAACTCCTTAGGAAGACAATAGAAATCCCAGGCAACTCTATGAAAGCCTTGGTGAGAAGCGTTTGACGCCCAAAGGAAGTCATGTAAAAGGCGCTCAAGTTTGAGGTATGAGGCCTTTGAAGGAGCCCAATAGGAAGAATAATAAACATCGGTGGCGGCCAACACTTTGGAGCAAATTTGGAATTTGCCTGCTAGGGAAAGAGGTTTGGTGATCCAATACTCCAGCTTCTTCTCTATTCTGGCAAGAACCACATTCCAGAGCTCAACAACTGAGGCTTGGAAGGTGAAGGGGATACCTAGAAAACGAAATTTTTTCCCATGTTGAACCCATTTCCATTGATATTGCTTAAGCCAAGCAAGACGAGGAAGGTAAGAGTGCTTCTAACAAAGAGTTTCGTGCCATTGAATGGAAGACCCTGAAGCAAGACAGAATGTGTCAAGACATTGCAAAGCAGAGGCAATATTCTCTTCATCCTCAATGAGAGTGAGGAAAAAGTCGTCTGCAAAATGACCATTCACAAGTTGATTAGGGAAAACTAGGAGGGAAATACCTTGGACCCTTCTTTGGGAGATGGCATTTGCGAGCAAATACCCAAAACCTTCTGCTGCCAATACATATAAAGAGGGTGCCAGCGGGCATCCTTGGCGAATTGATTAATAAAGCCCAAACGCTCGAGACTGATGGCCATTAATGGAGATGCAAGCAGAGGCATCTCCAAAGAGCATTTGGACTGACTGCAAAAAGGTAGGGCCAAACCCAAGAGCTTGAAGCATGGCCAGAATGAAAGGCCACTCAATCTTGTTGTAAGCTTTGGCAAAATCAATTTTGAGAAAGATGGCCTGTTGCTTGGAATGACGAGTCCATTCCATCCCTTCCCACACAGCAATTATATTGTCCAAGATATAACGAGACTTGATAAAGCCCATTTGTTCAGGGCGAATGATCTGAGGAAGAAGATGACGGATTTTAAGCGAGAGCGTTGGCAATGATCTTATAGGAGACGTTCAACAACGTGATAGGCCTCCAATTGTAGATGTCTTTAGGGTCGCCTGCCTTAGGTATGAACTTAATATTCCCTTTGTTAATAAGATTTCCCACAGAACGGGAATTGTATACTTCAATATAAACCTTGTGTAGGTCTGGACCAATCTCATCCCGAAATGCTCTGTAAAATTCACAAGGGAAGCCGTCACAACCAGGGGCCTTATCATTCGCCATGGAGAATACAACTTCCTTGAGGTCCTCTAGAGTGAGCTTCTGCTCACAGAACGCATATTGTCCTAGAGTGAGTCTTTTAGGTATGACAGCCAAACAAACTTGCAAGGCTTGGTCTTTGGCCACTGAGGGACCCTGCGCTGTGAAAACTTTTTCATTGTGGCGAACAAGGGCTTGAAGAATATCAGGAAGCTCACAGAGGGTATGTTGACCCTCGCGAATGCGTTTGATCCCCACCACAGAGTGGTGTGCCCTCAACGCATTAAAGAATTCTTCGGAAGCTTGATCACCAACCTTCAGCCAATGAAGGTGGGCTTTGAGTTGAGCTCCCCAGGCAGTATAATTGTTTGCAACTTGTTTTTGATGGTGAAGGTTGGCAAGTTGAATCTAGAGATCCATATCAAACGAATTCATGGCAAGAGCTTTAGTGGTTGTATGGAGATCTTTGATAGTGGCCTCATAGGATCTCTTGCGGTACGTGGCCAATTGCCTCCCATAAATGTGAAGAAACCTCGCAATATGGGTGATGGTGTCATTCCACCATTGAATCCACCCAGAGGATGAGTGGGGCCTAGGTTCAAGGTTCCGAGTTTGTAAAATATGAGTGGCGGTGGGGGATGGGACAACACGGAAGTATTAAGGTAAAACTAAGTTTTACAACAATTATGAGGAGGGGTAGAATGCCAGGTAATGGGGAAGTGGATGGGAAAATGATTTGAAAGAGTCATGTTAGGGAGCGGAGTGACAGGTAGTAGACTCGTGTGAGAAAAAGAAAAAATGACTGAGCAGAAATCATAGCACGGTCCAACCTTTTAAGGACCTTGTTAGCTCCCTCTTGAAAGTTGAACCATGTGTACTAGACGCCATCAGTCCGGCGGCGATAAACATTGGGATCAAAAAGACCCAACTTTTTCCGCATGTAGAATCAGGCTTCTCGCTTACCAGATGACCATCGGAAAGGCAGAAGGCCCACTTTATCAACAACCAACTCAACCATATTAAAATCCTCGTAGAATAACCAGGTGGCAGATGGCAAAGAATAAGCTAGCCACCTCCACAAGTGTGAGCGCTCAATCACATCATTAGGGGCATAGATATTGACAATGCCAAAAGAATGATTTTGAAAAGACATCAAAATCCAAACTGCTCTCTGCATGGTGTTAAAACCATGGGAAATAACAAAAGGGAAAAGCCGAGGGGAGAGGAGAGTGACTACACCACCTCGACCAGCTTCATGCTGAGAAGCAAAACTAACTCCATCTGGCCATAGAAGGAACCCAGAGACTTTGACTTCTTGCAAACACAGAACATCAATATTGGCAAGTCTACGCTTGGTATCATGAACAAAATACTTTCTAGGGAGGTCTATTAGCCCCTGCACATTCCGTGAGAGAAAATTCATCATAAACCAGCTTGCATATTCTCCTTGTCCTCAAGCGAGGAAAAACTGTTATGCAAGAAAGTGGAGGATTCAAATGAAGAGTCACCCAAAGTGATGGCTCTTCGCTTATCCCCAGTAATAGCGACTACATTCTGGCCTTTAGGGCTGCGAGAGCGATGGAGAGACGGAGAAGAAATCATAGAAGCTGTTGGAGGTGCCCGAACCCAGGCAACTCATACCTTCGGCTTAGCTGTCCCCTACGATGCAGGGTTTGAAACAGGCGGCAGCACAACCATAGGAGCCTTTGGTGCCGAGGGCACAAGAGGAGCCGCATTGGAGCTGGGACAACTAGGTTCTTGAGAAATAGGGTTTGGCTTAGTAGCGCCCTTGCCTTTCTTGACAACTGTTGTCCACTCATCTTTTTTAACAACTAGAGCCGGCTTGGGTTCCTGCACCGAAGAGAGATTGTGCTCAAGAAGAGGACAATCCTTGATCTTGTGACTAGCAGATTGACAGCGAAAACAACTATTCGGGAGATTCAAGTAAAGTACCTTTTGAGAAAAGGTGGTAGCACCAATATGAATTTCCATGGTCTCTTTTCCCTAGAAAGGTTGACCTCAACATAGACCCTCTGTTGAGGATGGGCATTAAAAAATTTGTCCGGTTCTACACAAATGACTTTGCCCATAGTTTGGGCAATTTCAGTGAGAAAAGACCAGCAAGGGATGGGCAACCTAGGGAACTCTACCCAAATCGGAACCTTAAGTTTGCGGTCATCCGAGATGCAAAAGTCTCGAGACCATTTCTGGAAAACAAGCAGAGGCGAGCGAACTATCCACGGCCCATGGCTGAAAATACTCTCAGCCTGGGAGGGGTTACCAAAACGAAACAAGGAAAAACCCTTGGTGAGGTTTTGAATCCCTTCAAGGCGAATCCCCTGGGGGGACCAGGCCTTGGATACCCATTCACGTAGCATCCTTTCAGATGGAGTGCGACCCACAAAATACCCAATAAGGGTTTGGGTTTCTAGCCATTGGCAAGTAGATTCAAAAACAAAAATATTCAGAACCAAGTCAGGAGAGGAATTACCTCGTGAAATACCTTGGGCACAAATTTGTGCGGGCGTTTGCTTGGCGGGGCCATTTTCGCATGTAGTAGCAATAGTAATCGCTGGACCAGAGAGAGCCGAGGCCATTATATTCTAAGATAAATTCCAGCACTAAATGCGGAATGATAGACAGTAATGTAGAAAGGGCTCAGACGCAAACCGTACAAACCCTAGTAGAGCTCATAGCCATATTCTCAATTTTCAACAAACCACCGTAAAAAAAAAAGATTTATCTTGCTAATTTTTTTTTCCAAAACTCCTTCCAAGGGCACGTTTTTGGAAAAATCTTCAATTAAATCCATTAAGTGATTTTAAATCACGTTTTTGCAAGGAACAAAGGCGTTTTGGCATCTTCAATCATTTGCAATACATCTTGGCTTACATTTTTGCACTTGGAAGCCAAAAACGAATTCATTTCATGCCTTTAATAAATCACGTTTTTACTAAAAATGCCCAGAAAATTGGGTTTTTATACACTTTTTTGCATTTGGATCCATGTATATGCATTTGGGGAAGTTGTTTTTGCATTCACAAGTCAAAAATGACTTAAAAACATGCATTTTTTGGCCACGTTTTTGCAAAAATGGCCCATATTTTGCATAAAAATGTCATGTTTTTGTTCAAAATATTCAAAAAAAATGCATTTGCAGCATATACCTTTGATCAAGAGGGATTGTTTTTGAATTTTAAATGCATGATATTGTCTTTGGAGACCATGTATTTGGCACTTTCATGTCAAATTCGACCCTTCATTGCTCATTAATTTTTGTTAAATGCAAGTGTGAAAAAACTCAAAAAATTGTTTGAAATTCCGGATTTGAGGAAGGATTGATCTTCAAGTCTATAAAACTTGCTATTTTGGCTCTTTAACCTCCAAGTAAGTGGACATTTTCAAACTTGCTTATCAATTCATACTAATCTTGCTATTCCCATGCATATTATGGCTTGTTATTGCACACTTGTCCATATATATGCCATGAAAGTGCATTTTGCCTTTAAAATGATGAAAACTCTCATTTTCACACTTCTGGAATTTTTCCAAATTCCAAATTCGAATTTGCATGGTGAAGTGACTTGCTTGGTGACATGTTTGAGTCACTTTCCAAAGGTACGCTTTTCTTTTCACTTTTTGTGCTTTGTGTTTGTTTGCCAGTTTCCTCCACTTTGGAGAAGTTACAAGTTCTTTCCCAAGAACTTGTTGCTTCACTTCATGTGAAAGCATCATCACGTTTCGTTTCCATCTCCCATGTTACAACACTTCACATCTTATCCGACAAATGCAATTACATGTTTTCCATCTCATTCACCATCCGCACATGCATGTAATCCCATTTTTCGTTTTCATTTTCACACTCATTTCACTTTCCACATCCATTCGCACAACACAATTACACAAAATACTTTACGTGTAATTGCACCCCAAAAAGGTCCAATTTTGATTAAAAGTCACTTTTTAAAAGGTCAAAAATGTCATGTGCATGTTTTTCTGTGTACTTTGACCTTACATTTCCTCGAAGGCATCTGTAAAGTTCACTTCACCTCAAGGCACATTGTATTCCTTCCTTCCATATGCACTTACACCTCCATGAGTAAATACATATTATTCCATTTCCCGTATCATTATGCATTTCATCTTATCCGTCATCTGCACTTACATAAAGCCCATCCTCCATCCGCATTTGCATGTCATCTCACTTTCCATTCCTCATTACATGTAATCCAATTCCATGCAATGACATCTTGAAAGCCCAAGTCACTTTTTAAAAGTCAAAAGTTCTCATTTGCATGCATTCCCATGCGCCAAGCAGTTTAGTTCGAAAAAAAAGAAAAAAGTTAAAGGTGCTGATGGAAAGTTATTCCGAGTTTACATCCGGACATCGTCAAGAAGGTTTTCAAAGTGTCAGAGACTCTAGTTTGTGCTGATCTACAAAGGAGAACTCATGACAACTTGAGTGAGGAAAGCTTGAACATGTCAAAGTTTTCAAATGACAACAAATAATTCATCAAAGAGAGTCGGAGGTTATCAAAAGACGCAAGACCATGGTTATTAAGGTGAATGCAGTGGTACAAAATACAGGAACTTTCGATCTTGTGATCATTTGGGATTGCATCGTCAAGTACAAGGTCTTGCAAGACAATCTCTAAGATTGTTTCAATTCACTTCCATCTTCTTTCTTCTTCTTTCATGTTTGTAATTGAGGAGAATTATTACATGAGAATGTATAATTACATGTAATACAAGTTACATGTACATGAAAAGAGGTAATGCGAGTTGCATGTAACCTTATATTTTCTCTTCTAGTTAGACTAGGTCAAAGTTGGTTGAGTTGCTCCCACTTTTTCCTGCATTCTCAACTCCTGTGCCTAAATAAAGGAGTGCCCCTTCATTGTAAAAGTCATCTTTTGTTGTATGCAAAAAAGCTCTGCCACATTTGTACAAGCATAACTTTGATTGTGTAGTATGAATTTGGGAGAAAAGTGACTAAAAGAAGCAATTGGATTCTATGCTTTGACTGGAAGCAATTGTGATAGAGCAAATTAGAAGTTTTGACTGTAATTTGTGTCTATTGTCTTTGATTCATGTTATTATTGTGTATTCAATAATATAGCATAGTGATTTAAGAAGCAATCGGAGCCGAAGCTTTGACTGGGAGTGGTTGTGGAAATATATATCTAGAAGTTTTGTCTGTAGCTTATACTTAATTCTTAATTCGCAAAATAGTTAAGTTATTCTTACTTTTAGGAGTCTTTGTGCCCTAATTGTAAAGCTTTTCCATGTAGAAGTACAACACGATTTAGAGCCAAACTGGTACATTTTCAGCTAGCCTTTGAGGTAGTGAAGGTTTATCAGTATCACTGTTTCTAGCTCTTGATAGAAGTGTAGTTAGAGATTCATAGATTCACCCTACCCATTACTTGCTTCCCGAGTAAGTGGATTCTTTCGTGAAACATACGAAGAAAGGATATTGGTAACACCCATTTGATAAATCTCTCAACTTCTTGCTTACATTGAATTGATCCAAGGAATGGTGAGAAGGGGGAGCCTTCCCTTTAATGTAGGAGAGACTTTGTCTCACACGCTGTGGCTAGTCATCCTATTTTGCAACTGGATTTTTACCCAAAACTGTTGGTTGCAAAATATCCACCCAATAGGAGGAAAATAATAAATAGGGAGGGTAGCCTCATCGTTGATCATCGAATGTGTTGCCATCTACTCTTTTGGATAACTTGTGGAGCCAAGGGTTTCTGCAGTTGCTACATTGATTGTTGGGAATGAACACTCACATTGATTTGCATAATTGAGGTGGTGAAATATCTTCCGAACGGTTGCGACTGTTGGAGAAGACAAATAAGTCTTTTCATTGTGCCAAATTTGTGGCCTAGGGCCAGATTCGTGGAGTAAGGAATAAGTTGGATATTGCTACAATAACTTTGCTAGAATACCGCTGCTATAGTGATGCTGCTACAATAACTTTGCTACAATACTGCTGCTATAGTGACGTTGCTACAGTGTCGTCGCTTCAATGATTTGCTACAGGAAAATTCATATTTTTGGAGCAATTCCAAGTTTTTATCTACTACATTTTGCATTGTTTGAGAGTAGATATTTACGGCATTGGTAGGGTTTGTAAAATCTATTGTAATTTGATTTATATCAGAGTTTTATATCAGAATTTGTTGCCCTAATGTCTTGTTGATGTAGATGCATATTTTCCTATTTGTAATTAATGTTATACAAAAACAATTGCATCTTGATTGTTAGATGTTTGGTGTGTTTCTTGCAAGCATATTTATTAAAGTTTGGTATTTAGAAAGCAATCAGAATTTAGATATGCAATATATCTCTTGCTTGCAAAGTGTTTGACAAAATGACAAACAACTGAATTAGTAAAGAATTTGGTGTTTGTTAAAGTTATAATCGGTTGGGGTTATTACAGTGGTATCAGAGTGATTTCTTGCCATGCTGTGGGGTAGGAAATTTATATTATTGTCAGATTTGCTGTTGCATTTGGAGTGACCAGCACTCTAGCATTTTCTAGCCATGGACAGATATAGAGGACTGACAATTCTAGAAGTCAGTAGAGTAATGACGAAGTTAGTGCAAAGGTGAATGCTTTGCAAGAGAGTATGGAGAGACTTATGCTTCATCAACAAAGATTGATGAAGAGCTTGTTGGATCCAGAGACAATTGAAAGGGCAACGAGGTATATGGTTTCCGCCTTTAGAAGGCCGACATCGAGGTTGCAAGGAAAAAAGTTGGAGTTTTCCCTGATAGGTGTCCATGATGCAGATGTACCTATACTTAGTACGACACTTACTAGTCCTATCCGTAGTGTTGATGATGAACTTATTTCTATGGGACATGTGGTTGTGTCAGTGATAGCAAAGGATAGCGGCATTGAGGTTTAGCAGGTTGAGACTCCCAGAGCTATTGCTAGTTAGTGTAGAGACAGTTGATGCAGTTGTTACCACTGATACTTTCGACTCTCTCGAGGATAGGATTATTACTGGAGATTTGTATGTTCGATCTTATGGTGTTGTTACAGTGCAGGAGGCAGTTGCTTCCTTAGGTGGGACTGAGACACGTATAGAGTCACCTAGCTATGATGTTGGCGATATGGGTGTTTCAGCAGAGTCAGTAGATGTGGGTTTATGCTCTAGTATTACTGATTCATAGCCTGACATTGAGTCATGTGTGCAGAGTTAGGAGTCCACAGTTGAGGCTTTGTCAGGAGATGTCGATGCAGAGAGTATGAATACATTTGATGATCCCATGAGAGTAATCAACTTAGAGCTGAAAGTCTCATAGGACGTAATGAGACCATGATCCTGGGTGACTAACACATGATGGCACCAATCATATGCCGCTCCCTCTAAACGCATCGTAGCAAATCTGATGGCTTCTGTCTCTGACATGGGTTTAAGTGGTAGGTTAGTGTCTAGCTTGTCAATCCAAGCTCTCGCAGATGTCTTACTGCCACTATCAAAAGTAGGGAGAGAGTTTGCCCATAGCATGCTTCAAGTCCTTGTTCGGTGCTCTAGGTATCCTGTCTTGCTGTAGTCTTTCTATCTCCCTTTTTTTATTTAAGTATTGAATAAAGGACATATTCTATTTAACTAGGTTAGGGAACAAATTCCATTCATCGTACATGCCATAACGTTTTCTGGCAGTAGGTTTGGTGCTGCTGGTGGCGCTACCTCTTCCTCTGCATAAAAAATGGGCATTAAAGGCCTATCAATGTTTTGTGTGGGGCCCCTAATAGCTTGGGATAATCCTGCCACATTACCACCTCCATTGTGATGGTTTGGGGCTTTCCTGTTAACCGGGGCGGATTGCTGCATAGTACCTGCAAGCTGCTGAAATGCATTAGCAATGTTGTTCTGTCCATCTCTAATGGTCTGCAATGTTTCCCTTACTTCTTGATACAATTCAGTTTCATTATGAGCCATATGAATGTTGTTTGCCTATTTTGCCTATTAAATCTGTTCAACCTGTTTACCCTATTCAACCTTTTCACCTATTCCAAAAGTTAACTCCTCATCCATTGAATAACTATCCTCTATGTCGATCTATTCTAAAGACTTTGCTTGTTCAAGTTGGAGGTGACTAAATTTATAAAGTTTCTTTCTCATACTTGGCTGTCATTTTTCCTATTTAATCCCACCTATTACGTAATAAGTTTCCTCACAAGATGGAGGGACTTATAGCTCTAATACCACTGTAATAATCCTTGCTTGATCTAATTAGAAAATTTAAACTTGGACTCGTGAATTTTGTCAAGCAATTGGTGTGTTACCTGGATGTTAAGTTATGATATCATTGATAATAATGAAGCTTTCCAAAGAATATAGTACTAAGTTTAAAATTTGAACTTTAACATCAAACATACAATCAAATTCTCAGAGTTCTCTATTGCTCATTACATATAAATTTTCACTAATGAACCAAACATATTGCATATGTCGGTTTGGACTTAATATAGCCCACTCACATTAAATATCAAAACACACATGCATTATAGATCAAGAACCTGGTATGCCTCCAACAAATTGGTGTTGTTGTCTCGTGGAGTAGGGCTGTTGTAGCAACTAACGCACATGGGTGCTCAAAGTAAGGATGTCGATTCAACACCTAGATTGTCACGTCTCACATGGAAAGTCGACTATTGCTGATGAGTGCATTAAACATTGCCGCTGTGATCAATACTTCTGCCTGCAACCTTCAAATGTCCTCCCGTATATCCTAGTGAATCACCCGCATGCCAAACTCGGCCCAAAGCACATGCTGACCAACACTGGATTGTGGAACTGGTACTTCTCACTGTTGTTCGAATAACCTTTGGATGCATGTGACTCGTGGGATTCTGTACCGCAGCTATGGTAATCTTCTTTACTCACGACAATCTAGCTACTACAGGTTGCACTTCAAACTTCCATCTAAACACGTCTGATGGTGATGACAAACGTCTCTGCAAGCTAGTAAAACCAAGATATGCCTATCCAATATTAACTCAATTTGCAAGACCAATTCCAAGAGCAGCTGGGGGCTACATCCCACTACTCCAATGCCTTGGGGGTTTCATCCTTAGGCAACCAGCCACAACTAAGCAACCGTTTTCATCAATATTATATAGTTTTTTTTTTCCATCTTGACAAATCCCAAAGCAATTGCATTTTTTTATAACCTCGAAGTGAGGGGAGTTGCGAATAACTTAGCAATGTGGGATTAAAGCCGATTTTGTCTTTTAGTCACTCAAGTCCTTTTGTCATAAAGTGACTTTAAATAATAAAGCACTTTATAAACCAACTTAATAAAACAATGTGACTTTAACCTTAGAATCTCTTACTTAAAATCTCCTCTACTGAAACCTAAACTCCTGTGACTAGCTGGCATCCTAAAACAAATGCTGTTAGCCTATACGGATGGAAAGATAGACCAACTGTGCGCCATTAAAGCTAGCACGAAGAAGGGGACATTACATGAGCTGACTCAATCAACTTCAGGAGCTTGCAAAAAATGGGAACATTACAACATCTTAATCCACAATTGCTTGGGGCAAGCCATTTTGGGAAGAGAGGACTGTTATGTATCCTTTCGAGGAGTAATAGGAGGCAACCATTAGCCTATTTTATTGCCAAAGGCTAAAGTTAGGTTACAAGTGAATAAACTTATTAATTATTTAATATTATTCAATAAAACACTTTCATATCTGAGTGTTTGTCCAAATAACTAATGGCAATAGAAAAACTTACTAGCAATAACGCTTGAACAATGAATGAGTAACCAATGTGAATTCTTTTAATTGCTTTGTAACTAAGAATCCCTTCAGACACTAAGGGTTTCATCCTTGAACAAATGCTGAGTTTTGAAAATTGAATCCAAAATAGTGACGACAGGATGCTTTATTTTGGGTGCTTGCCTCTCTTATATAGGAGTCCTCTTTCTTGGCCATCTATTGATGTCACTTTTTATCTTTGTGATTTAAAAGGCACTTTGAAATAAAATAATGTACAAGCCTTATGGTGTTTCATTTAGATGACTGTGAATAATAACGTTTAAATTATCTTTTTCATAAAGATGATTGGGCCCGAATCGTAATGCTGTTATGAGATTATTTCTCTCATTTTATCTTGTAACCTATGGAAATAAAAATAGATCCTTCAATCTTTAAAAGAGGACATAACATTGGAGGGTTTTCTCTTAGTCAAAATGCATAAAAATCTTTTTCTTTGTGTTGAAGTGCGTGCTAGTCTTTGCCCTAGGAGAATCCAAAATGATACACAGTTTTATTGAGCAGGATCACGAGCCACCTTAGAAAAAATTGGAAAGATAATGAATAGAAAGTATATATTAGTCAAATTAGGTTAGTTTGTAATGTCCCCTCTTTAGTTCGACATGGCATTGATCATGGATTTGCCTATTCCGGACTCTCGTAGGCAAATGGTGTGGAAAGAGAGTCAATTCTGCGGATCAGATAGTCATATCTTGCTCTTGAAGAAGTGTTAAGAGGTTATATTTTATCATTATGTGATATTGGGGCCCACATGTTATAATTTTAATTTGAGCTGCACTTTTTATTTTATAAAATTACTTTATTATAAAAAAAGTGCATTATAATGAGAAATTATAAAGGATGTTTCTAGAAGTTCTAGCAACTTCTTAGAAAAGTGAATAAATAGAGGGCTGGGCCTCTCATTTGGACATGCTTGGATTGGAGAACTCTTCTACTTCTTCATTGTGAAGACATTTGTGGACTTTGGATCTGCAAATTATTCGATCTTTGGGAACGAATCACTCCCTTGGATTGGCGACTTTGAGGGTGTGAAATATCACCTGAATTGTTGCATAATTGGAGTTGGTATTCAGCCATCTCATTGGAGCTTATTGAGAATTCGTTGTTAGGGTTTGTTTTTGGTTGGAATAAGGATTTCAGATTTGCCCTATCATTGGAGAAGCATTTGACAAGAGTTTGAAGACAGAATAAGTGCATTTTCAGAATTGGCAAAGCAGGGTTCGGAACCACATAATTGCTCATATCTCCTCAACCCCTTGGAGTTATTTTTTTATGGTTTTACAGGGTTACTACTTAACCCTAGGCGCCCATTTTCCTTGCAATTGGGGGTCCCAAAACCCTAATATTATTTTATTTCAGCAGCCGTACAGGTACGGCCTGGTACGGCCCTGCTAGTTTGGGCAGCAGCAGCAAATTAAGGACAGTTTGGGGGTGCAGTTGGAGGTCTTCATCAACGATTTGCAGCAAAACGTGGTGTTCTTCCATAGTTCTTCAAACCAGGTTCTTGCATTCTGAAATATATGTCAATTTTTGGGTAAATTTGCTGTCATACAGTCATTGTAATAATCAGTCCAGAATTGGTAATAAAACAATTTCAGAATTTATTGCATTGTAATTGAAATATCGTTCAAAGGCTTTATATATATTGTAATTCTGCGATTATATTCTGAAAGTATCAAATCTGAAATTGCCATATTCTGAATATTGTTATTGTTATTATTCATTACATGCCAAGTGTTTGACAAAATTCCTAAGTTCAGTTTGAGGGTTTCAGTGGCCTTTATAGAGAGGGTCATTACAGTGGTATCAGAGCTATAAGTCCTGCCATCCTGTGGAGGTCTTATAGGGAATTTGGAACAGCTGGATAGGAGGGAAAGTGTTTGACGAAATGTCAAAACACTAAAATCAGAGCATGCGACAAAGGCCTTATAATTTTCGCAAAACCAAAGCAAGACAAGATAGGATTTCTGACCTGCAGAGCGAACAGTCTAGCTCATCTATCCAGGTGGACATAGAATCCAGTCATATAGACACAGGGGAGGTATTATTTGATCAAGACTACGACTACAATATGGATAGAGGCGGGAATGCCGGTCCAGATCCGCAAGAGGAAAGATTTTTACAGGTATTAGACACCCTGGCACAGGGACAGCGATTAGCCAAACAAAGAGCACAAGAACAGAATCAGAGAATGGAGCTTATGATGCAGATGATGGCTCGACAAATGGGGTTGAACGCTAACATAGGTGGAGGAAATAATCAGAATGGTCACAATCAGAATGGGAATAATCAGGATGAGAGACATAATGGAGGCGAACAAATTGGGAACAATTTCGGTCATGCCCCCCAGCAAGCTCGGACAGTAAGTTCGAGGCCTATGATTCCTACGTTCCTTCCTAGAGCTCCAGAGCAGCCGGTACCAGAACCCCAGATCACTAACATACAGGATCAGCTGAGGAGAGATTGGGAAGCAGGAGGACCAGATTTTACAGCTGCAATCACCTTTAGAGAGTATATGGATGTGCGGATGAAGCATATGCCCCGTGGACAAGACAGGACTCAGAACTATGAGCTACGAAAGAAAGTAGGAAAACTACAGTTACCATATTATGATGGCTCGGGGAATTCTACAGCAAGAGCTTGGGTTCAAAAGCTTGACACATACTTTCAATTGAATCCTATGTCTGAGGAAGAAGCTATTAAGTATGCAGCAATTCACCTGGATGGGTTAGCACACGAATGGTGGCATCATGGTATGATCACTATGGGTCATGCACACATTACCTCATATGTGGAGTTTATGGAGAGACTGATTGAACGTTTTGATAAGAAAGATCCAGAACTCCATTTCAAGGAATTAGCCCAGCTTAAACAGTGGGGCTCATTGGAAACATACATTTCAGAGTTTCAGAAACTTGCAGTGTTAGTAACAGATGTATCTGAACGAAGGCTATTGGTTTTATTTATGGATGGGTTAGTTGATCCGTTGAGAGGGTGGATTAAAGCTCTCAACCCTCCCACTTTGCAGGAAGCCATTAAGAAAGCTCGTGACATGGATTCCTCTTCAGCTTCTAAAAATAAATTTCAGGCAAAGAGTTTCCCTTCAGGAAAAGATAAGGACAGGAAACCCTTTCATAGAGAGGCACAGCTACCTAAGGAAGAAAGTAAGAGGCTGGACAAGGAGACACTTAATGACTTGCGTAGGAAGAAGCTATGCTTCTATTGCAAAGGCCCGTATGAGTACGGCCATGACTGTCCTATGAGGCCAAAAGGGAAGGCCAATCGGGCAATGTGGGCTTATTACGAAGGCTCAGATTCAGATGGTTCAGAACATCATGATGAGGATCCTGATGAAGCAGAGGGAGAGCAGGAGATAGACAGTGCAGGGCAAAGGCAGGAAACAGAGCTACATTTACAGGAAGCACGACTGTCTAGTATCCAGAGAGAGGGATCTTTCAGACTTCGGGGAGTCTTGGCTGGACAGAAGGTTATTACATTGTTGGACACAGGTGCCACGCATAATTTCATTGATGCACGATTTGTAGAGAAGCGTGGACTCATTACTGAGGAGTTCGAAGGACTAAGAGTCAAGGTAGCTGATGGATACACTCTTCGTTGTGACAGGATGGTACGAGACTTACCTTTGCGCTTGAACAACTATGAGTTTAAGGCGGATTATCATGTGGTCAACATGGGTGACATGGACATAGTACTTGGGATGCAGTGGCTACATTCATTGAAGGTGGTTACCCTGAGATTAGAGGATATGGAGATACAATTCGAAATGAATGGTAGGATTCATGTGCTAAAGGCTATCCGTAATGGAGACATCAGGACTATCTCATTTAGGCGGCTGGAGAGATTAACTAGGCATAATGATATAGAGTGGGCAGCAGTTTGTACTTTGATACCTACACAGGACGAGCAACATAAGGCGGAATATCATCCTGATATTCAGAAGTTGAGGATTAAGTACGAAAAGGTATTCAGTGAGATTCCACCAGGCAGGCCACCGGACAGAGGTATTGAGCATATTATTGAACTGGAGGAAGGTGCTAAACCTATCATGATCACACCATATCGACATCCAAAGCGACTCAAGGATGAGATCGAAAGGACCATTGAGGAGTTGCTAGCTATGGGGCACATCCGACCTAGTAAGTCACCTTTTGCATCTTCTGTTGTTTTGGTAAAAAAGAAGGATGGAACGCTTCGGATGTGTATTGATTACAGGGCATTAAATAAGAGAACCATTAAGAACAGGTATCCTATTCCTCGCATTGATGAGTTGATAGATGAATTGCATGGGGCCTGTTATTTCACGAAAATTGATTTGAGATCAGGATATCACCAGATCAGAGTCCGTGAACAGGATATTGAGAAAACTGCTTTCAGATGTCATTGTGGGCACTTTGAGTTTGTAGTCATGCCTTTCGGTCTGACCAATGCACCTGCCACTTTCCAGTCCACTATGAACAGAGTTTTCCACCATCAGTTGAGGAAATTCGTGCTGGTGTTTTTTGATGACATTTTGATCTATAGCCGATCATGGCAGGAGCATCTAGAGCATTTGGAGACGGTGTTGAGCATTCTACAGAAGGAGTCCTTGTATGCAAAGGAGTCCAAATGTGACTTAGGGATGACCGAGCTGTTATATTTAGGACACATCATTAGTGCAGAGGGAGTGCGGATGGATCCTGAAAAGATTCGCGCTATTGTTGATTGGCCTCCACCAGAGAACCTTACACAGTTGAGGGGGTTCCTTGGTTTATGTGGTTTTTATCGCAGGTTTGTCAGTGGCTACTCACGACATGCAGCTCCCATGACAGATTTACTGAAAAAAGGGGAATTTGTGTGGACTCAGAAGGCACAGGACTGTTTTATGAGATTTAAGGAGATAATGACTACGTGCCCAGTTCTAGCATTACCTGATTTCACAAAGCCATTTGAGCTTCAATGTGATGCATCTGGAGAGGGAGTAGGTGCTGTACTTATGCAGAATAAGCACCCCATAGCTTATGAGAGCAGGAAGCTCAGAGGCCCTGAGCGTTCATTCAGTATATATGATAAGGAGATGTTGGCCATCATGCATGCTTTGGCCAAATTCAGACAATATCTTGTGGGTAGCAAGTTTTGTATTAAAACTGATCATAACAGTCTGAGGCATTTCTTGGGACAGCAGGACCTGAATGATCGCCAACAAAAGTGGGTAAGTAAGTTGCAGGCATATGATTTTGACATCTCATATGTCAAGGGAACTCAAAATGTTGTTGCAGATGCTCTATCTCGAAGGCCACACCTCACTCTTATGGTTCAGATATCAGAGGATTGGCGACACTTGATTATAGCAGAGTATGCCAGGGATACATGGGCCTCCGATATAGTAGAGGGAACAGTGATTGATACCAGATACACACTTGTGGATGATTTGATCATTTACAAGAACAGGATTTACCTGGTCCCAGGATCAAAGGTTAAGCAACTGATTATGAGAGCACTTCACGATTCACCTACAGCAGGCCATCCCGGGTACTTCAAGACTTACAAGTCAGTTCGAGAGCGGTTCACTTGGAAGGGGCTGAAAGCTGATGTTTTGCAGTATGTTCGAGAGTGTCTTGTTTGCCAGCAAAACAGACAAGAACACAGCTATCCGGCAGGGCTCCTACAGCCACTTCCGATTCTCGACAGGAAGTGGGAATGCATCTCCATGGACTTTATCACAGGTTTGCCCAAGGTACAAGGACGAGATTGTATTTATGTGGTGGTAGATAGATTAACGAAATATGCTCATTTCTTTCCTATCACCACTACACATTCAGCAGCTCAGGTGGCAGAGGTTTTCTTTCGGGAGGTTTTCAGATTGCACGGCTTGCCTCAGAACATTGTGAGTGATAGGGATAGCCGTTTCATGAGTCACTTTTGGCAGGAGGTATTCCAGTTATGTGGCACGGAGCTTACACCCAGCACTAGCTATCACCCACAAACCGATGGTCAGACAGAAATTGTGAACAAATGGGTGGAAGGGTATTTAAGGAATTATGTGGCAGCTCAACAGCGAGCTTGGGTCAGATGGATATATCTCTGCGAGTATTGTTACAATACTACATATCATATGACTATACAGATGACACCCTTCATGGCACTTTACGGTTATGAAGCACCTAGTTTCTTGGATTTGTTGTTGAGCGACAGCCGGGTACCCAGTGCAGGTGAATTATTACAGGAGAGTAAGGATATAGTTGCTACCCTCAAAGACAATATTGCAAGAGCTCAGAACCAGCAGAAGCAGTATGCAGACCAGAAGAGAACTGAGCGTAGTTTTGAGGTAGATGATATGGTTTACCTCATGTTGCAACCATACAGGCAATCTACTCTTAAGAAGAGTGGGGCAGAGAAACTTAAGCCACGCTATTATGGACCATTCAGGATTATCAGGCGAGTTGGTGAAGTGGCTTATGAGTTGGAGCTTCCCGCAGACAGCAGAGTGCACAATGTGTTTCATGTGTCACGCCTCAAGAAGGCGTTGGGTCAGAATGTGGTGCCTTCTGCAGTATTACCTCCTTTAGACGATGAGGGAAAATTGATTTTAGTACCAGAATCCATCCTGGAGAGCAGAGAAAAGCAGCTTCGTAGAAGGGTGATCAGAGAATACTTGGTTAAGTGGAAAGATTTACCTGTTGAGGATGCTACTTGGGAGGGGGAGGCTATTTTGCAGCACCCGGCGTTGAGATTGCTTGAGGCCAAGCAATTTCAGGAGGGGCGGACTGTAATGTCCCCTCTTTAGTTCGACATGGCATTGATCATGGATTTGCCTATTCCAGACTCTCGTAGGCAAATGGTGTGGAAAGAGAGTCAATTCTGCGGATCAGATAGTCATATCTTGCTCTTGAAGAAGTGTTAAGAGGTTATATTTTATCATTATGTGATATTGGGGCCCACATGTTATAATTTTAATTTGAGTTGCACTTTTTATTTTATAAAATTACTTTATTATAAAAAAAGTGCATTATAATGAGAAATTATAAAGGATGTTTCTAGAAGTTCTAGCAACTTCTTAGAAAAGTGAATAAATAGAGGGCTGGGCCTCTCATTTGGACATGCTTGGATTGGAGAACTCTTCTACTTCTTCATTGTGAAGACATTTGTGGACTTTGGATCTGCAAATTATTCGATCTTTGGGAACGAATCACTCCCTTGGATTGGCGACTTTGAGGGTGTGAAATATCACCTGAATTGTTGCATAATTGGAGTTGGTATTCAGCCATCTCATTGGAGCTTATTGAGAATTCGTTGTTAGGGTTTGTTTTTGGTTGGAATAAGGATTTCAGATTTGCCCTATCATTGGAGAAGCATTTGACAAGAGTTTGAAGACAGAATAAGTGCATTTTCAGAATTGGCAAAGCAGGGTTCGGAACCACATAATTGCTCATATCTCCTCAACCCCTTGGAGTTATTTTTTTATGGTTTTACAGGGTTACTACCTAACCCTAGGCGCCCATTTTCCTTGCAATTGGGGGTCCCAAAACCCTAATATTATTTTATTTCAGCAGCCGTACAGGTACGGCCTGGTACGGCCCTGCTAGTTTGGGCAGCAGTAGCAAATTAAGGACAGTTTGGGGGTGCAGTTGGAGGTCTTCATCAACGATCTGCAGCAAAACGTGGTGTTCTTCCATAGTTCTTCAAACCAGGTTCTTGCATTCTGAAATATATGTCAATTTTTGGGTAAATTTGCTGTCATACAGTCATTGTAATAATCAGTCCAGAATTGGTAATAAAACAATTTCAGAATTTATTGCATTGTAATTGAAATATCGTTCAAAGGCTTTATATATATTGTAATTCTGCGATTATATTTTGAAAGTATCAAATCTGAAATTGCCATATTCTGAATATTGTTACTGTTATTATTCATTACATGCCAAGTGTTTGACAAAATTCCTAAGTTCAGTTTGAGGGTTTCAGTGGCCTTTATAGAGAGGGTCATTACATAGTTTCTACTCTCAAAGAGCTTCTCCTTCTAATTTGAAGTGTGGTTTTACCACAGTTCTGGTTCTACCACTCATCTATTCCATTTTATGTTATATTGAAAGATGTGAATAAAAATGCTAACACTCTGCACGGTTAATTTTAGCATTTTTCTGCAATTTTATTTGCCCTAATCATGTTTTCTATAATTGGCTGATTATCATTTTACAAGTAAGGCTAATGTATTCTATTGTAACTTGGTTGATTTTGGAAATTTTTTCTTATTCAATTATTGCAAGTTTCATGAAAATATTCGTAGTGTGTTTCTGTAGGTATTTAGCAAAATAATTTAAATAATTAAAATGTACATATATTGTATTATAATAAATTTGTTTTCAAAACAGAGAAGAAGGGAAAAAAACAGCAGAAGCTTTACGGAAGGCTTTACGGGATTATAACCTCAATTTTAGCGTAATTCTCAATGATCCAGACATGGCTGCATTTCGAGCTATGCCTGAATTTAGGGAACTTCAAAATGAGGTCAGATTACTGTACAATTGTCCTTTGACATTGGGTGTATTTCAATCTGAGACATATTTGGTTTGGAAGTTTTAATCTTCGAAATCTTTGGTTTCTATGATTGTTTTTTGACTGCAGAAATACAAATGGTTGATTCTGATGTTAAATATTGGCTATCAGCATGTTTCTAATCGGAAGATACATTTTATTATGTTATTTTATTTTAAGTTAGTTTTGTGTGCCTCATATTTCAAATTTACATAATAAGGATGAAACTGAGCTATTCATTGTAGCACTTGTTGTATACTTGGAAAGTAAATTGCTACCATTTTAGGATAGTTCAGGTGGTTGATAAATCTAAATTTCTAATAGATGATTAAATACGGTTGAACAAAATATGGCTATTTGAATTGTTTGGTAGTTTTTTTTTTGAGTTTGACCGTGCAGCTCTACATATGTTAATAGCTTTGGCAAAACATTTATTTTTTATAATAGTATATCCAGTTGCTTTTCTGATTGTGCAGGCTAGATTGGGTGGTGATGATATAGGAGGCAGCTTCAGAAGGGACTTGAAACTAATTAGTGAAGTGCAAGCTCCATTTCGAGCTGTCCGAAAATTTTTCTATGCAGCCCTGTGTGTGGCTGCAGGAATTTCAACTTTTTTCACTATACCCAGGCTATCACGAGTTATTCAGGGGGGTGATGGTGCTCCAGAGTTTTGGGAAACTCTCGGGAACACTGCCATTAATATTGGAGGTAAATGTTTTCTGATGGTTTAGGAAGTAAACAAACAGTTAAGATACTCAGGACTTATGCTAAGCCTTCTTGACAGCTAATTGCTCTCAAGAAGTGCCTTATCTAATCAGAAGATACATTTTTATAGTGATTTTCCCTTACTGATTAATATTCCAGGCTTACATGATAATTTAAGAGTGACATTTCTCTGTGTTTAAGTGCCGCACTGTGCCACTTTAACTGCCCATTGTGCATTGCTAAAGATAGTTATCTGATGAGTGCTACTGATTTAGGAATGGATAGATTATCTGATTAGTGCTACAGACTTAGGAATGGATAGATACTATCCCTGCTGATAAGTTTTCATATGAGAGGATTTTAATGTCCAGAATCCAAACTTACTATTAGTTTGGCCCAATTGACCAAAGCATCTGACGTGAGCAGACTATCGGTATTGCACATATTAAGAATAATAAACCAAAGGGCATTAGCTCTGATAGTTTTATGAATTTACATCTCTGATACAATAAGATAAGTAACATTTGGAGTCATCATAAAGGATGCAGATATCGTTATCACTTTAGGACTACGCCCTCCTGCCACTACAAACTACTCAGATGCAGATAGGTGTCATTCCCCATCCCTCATAAATTAACTTTAGAGATAATTTTTTTCTGTTCCTCCATCATATCTAAGATGTTACTAATAGTTATGTTCTTTGGGTTTGAAAAGGCTGTAGAGTCCACTTCAGTTATCCCAGCAGCAAGTGGTTTAATGATCTGGAATAAGTTGAGAGTTTTGACCAGTTTGGTTCTTAAATTGTGCAGATGCTTGGAGCATTAATAAGGTCAGTTTCACAAAATGGTTTCAGCAGTATAATTAACAGGTAAGTTTGTGGTTAAGGACGTCTTACAGGAATTCTTGGTGATGGTCTGGAACATCACAGCAGTGCTCAAGGAGTTATCAACTTATCATATGTGCTATATGACAATTTGGGCACTAAAACATTGTTACGTATTTGTGGATAATGAGTGCTTTAAGTTGCTGATAAAGTAAGTTGAAGGTGGACAAATCTGTTGAAGTATATGCAGTTGTTTGATGAAGTGCTGTAGGATGCATTTTTGCCGATAAAGTGACTGGTAAAGTGTACATGTTGGCTGATGAAGTGCTGTACGTGAGTCTGGCTAACAAAGTGGCTTGAATGGCTGCAGAAGTTGAAAGCAATTGATGAGGTGAGAAATGAGTATTCTATAGCACACATGTTTCTATTGAAGTTTGTGGATGGAAATTCTGGTATTTTGAAGGTTGAAATGGTTTTGACTTTGGGAAGGCTCCGTGACTATAACTTGCTTCTGTGGACTGTTTTGGGCAGTAAAATACAAAGGAAGTCGACTGTATTAGTTTTTAGAAACAAACCATTCGACGAGGCTGATAAAACAATATTATTCGTGTTGGGTGGTTGATAAATTTGGAAGACCTTTTTCTATGGCTGTTGGAGTCTTCAGGATGGTTGATTGGTAATTTGTGTAACATGCTAAAATTTCATAATCTATTTAATACTTTAAAATAAAGGAATCAGATCTTATTTTTAACCAAATGAATATAGATACAGTTAAATCAGTCACTCAGCTACTTCATATGAAAAGGAAATACAAACTAACTACAATCCCAGTTTCAAATAAATAGAAATTACAACCATCTAACTACCAATTCACATGACATTCAGATTTTTAACTACCATTTCATTTCCGACATAATCTAAGGATAGCGGCATATTAAAACAAGGAAATGCATATGAAACTTAAGAAGATTACTATAATAAGAGAAGTTGATGACACTAAGTTGTACAAGCCTTGGCATTTGGAAGAGATGAGAAGCATTGCCATGGGCTTAACCTCCCAACTGCAGACCTTTAGTATCCACAATCTATAACGAGAAAGGCCCTCCCTATCTTGGGAGTTGGTGTAGTCGGAATAATGTAACTATTATGTTTAGCACTTGTTTAAGCTAGTTGGGCTGGGTAGTTAGGAGGTGAGGGAATGCAAACCAACCGACCCTTCTATAAGTACTTGGATGATTGTTAATGTACTCACATTTTTCTGGTATTAATAAAGAAATCATTTCCTTGCCTACTGGTATTGTGGTATTATTGGTACATTCTATGTTTTACTTATGTGTATATCAATTGTGTTATTCTGTATTTGTAAACTTGAGTGATATTCCCACTCTACATTTTTGGCGCCATTGCCTAAGTCCAAACTTGGAGGTCGGAAGGATGAAGTAATGGGAAGGGCCTTTGTACCAAGTAACAAATAGTGACGGGAAGAGGAGGAAATAACTAGGGAAGATTAGTTGACACGTGATTTGGTGTTGGCTTGGGAAGTTGTGGTCGATCAGTACATACGAAGGGAAGCCCGAGAGAACAGTCCCTAAGGTACAGTTTGGGACGAACTTCTAGTGCCACTAGCGGTGTACAATCTTTTGGGAGAGATTCCTTGCCTACTAGCAAGCAATTTGTTACGAGTAAAAGAGAAAGACAATAAAATTGATTCATGCCCCTGATTCCAAATATATATCCCAGGCGGGTGTAAGGAGAAGAAACTGAGGAAGAAGTCGCCTTGAGGGTACTATGTCTCCAGCAACAGCAAGAGAGATTTTGCAACTTGAAGGGAGGACAAGGGGATTCCACGAGAATCCAAGAAGGGCTGATCAAGCATACAATTGAAGATATAGCAAATTTGGTCATCTCAAAGACACCAACAAGGAAGTTGGGATACAAAAATCCAGAGACACTGACAGGAAGAGACTTCCGACAGGAGAAAAGTCAAGAAGGGGATACTTTCAGTAGTTCCTCCTTGAGAACGAACTTGCAGTCGGGAGGGAGTGTTCCATCAGGAGGAAGTGTTCCAGGGGGAGGAAGTGTTCCATCGGGAAGTAGTGTTCCATTGGGAGGGGTTCACATAATGGCAATAGACAAACAAACATTACCAAGATTCACAGGAGACGGCTTGGAGGACCCTGCTCGCCACTGTAAAATATGTGTAACAATATGGCAAGCAAATGGACAAAATGACGTGGTGGAATGGTTAAAAGCTTCTTCGGCCACACTAAGGGGTATTGCCATTGATTGGTATACTGACTTGGACATAGCAAGGAAAAACACTTGGAATAATATCCGCACAGCTTTTGAAGAGGAATTCAGATTGCTGAGAGATATGAAATTGTAATAGAGATTTATAACACAAGACAAGGGAAGAGTGAATCTGTTAAAGCCTATACTAGATGATTGAAAGAGCTCATAGGGAAAGTGGACAACAAGCTAGCGGATGGACTGAAGAAACGATGGTTCATTGAAGGACTAACACCGTCCCTTTGGAAAAAACTGAAGATAATTCCACCATTAACCTTTGGGGATGTGTCTACTCGTGCCATGGACATAGAAACTGAGAGTAAAACCTCCAAGGCGAGAAGGCATCGAAGCTCTAGTGAAAGCTCGGAAGAGAGCGAAGAAGAATCCAAAACTATTCAAGCCTTAAGAAAAGATCTGCGACAGTTGATGAAGGAAGTGGCAGGGAGTAAAGAAGAAAAGAAAGAAGGGAGAGTACTCTAGTGTACTGACTGTGAAAAGGAAGGCCATACAAAAGGGTCTTTGCCCGAAGAAAGCATTTTGTGAGATTTGTCAGGTAATAGGGCACACAATTAAAGATTGTCCTTACAATTTAAAAACACAGAGCGCTCAAGTATTCCTAACCCAAGGGGAACAATCCACACCACCCTCCATTCCTCAGAAGAATATAAATACGGAAGCCTCACTAGGAGGATACATAAACAACAGGAGAGGAAGTAACAATAATAGCAATGACAATAGCAATAACAACACACTCTGACGTCCACTTCAGTATGATTCCAAAGGGAGACCAATGATTCAGTGTAGGAGATGCAATGAATGGGGACACTTTGCATGTGATTGCCAAAGTGGAGGAGGACGAAATGGAGGGATCTCTGTAAATGGTGTGGGCTAGGCAATCATGAAGATGCAAATTGCTTGAGACAGAAGGGAGTAAATATGGTAGACATTGAAGACAAAATTCGTGTGGTCACCAAGATGCAAGATAGACAATTAACCTACCCAGATGCTAGTACGGAGATAGAAAGATTTCAAGAAGCAAAAAAAGACATTCAAGATAGCATGGGGGAGGGAGGAAAGACAATGTCGGAAAAACCTACTTTCAGTAGGGGTGTAGCAAATATTGTGAGGCAAGTACTGGAAACTGCTATCCCAGTAAAATTAGATGATTTATTAGAAACATTACCCCAATTGCAGGTAGCACTAATACAGGGGGCAAAACCGAAAGAGGCAACCTCAAAGAAAGAGAAGGAAGGAGAAGTACACAGAGAAGACAATACATTGTTCACCATAGGGATGGGAAGAACACCAGTGGTAGTAGAGATGGAGATACTAGGGTGCAAACTCTCAAATACTATTGTGGATGGAGGCTCTAGTGTAAATGTCTTATCAAAAGAAACATGGAAGGAATTAGGGAAACCTACACTCTGGCCCCTGACTTTTCAACTAGTAGGAGCGGACCAACTTGGAATCAAGAGTATAGGAACACTGATGGGACAAAAAGTCATTGTTGGTACACAACAATTCTTTATTGATTTTGTGGTTATCCCTTTAGAAAAGAAAGGGTACAATGCTTTATTAGGTAGGGGATGGTTGGTCATGGCAAAGCTACCCATAATTGGAAACGGAACACGCTATCTATTGAGATTGAAGGAAGAAAGAACAACATAGATCTCAGGAACCAGTTAGTAAGTTAGGATTTGGCATCAGACTTTGAAGGAGATAACTATGAAGGGATGAATTCTAATGAGGATGGGGTGCTCAGACTAGGGGAATGTTCAGACCACGACACAAATTCCCTTAATGGATTATTCCACTAGCAAATGGGAGACTTTGAAGTTTTCTGCGTAGAATGTAATATGTAACAAATACAAGACTCAGTCGAAAGGAAGGCACTCGAAGGAGTACATGGAGTATAAAGAGAATGGGGCAGTAAAGTTATCTACTTGGGATAACAACCCTATCAGAGACTTAATAAACGGGTCTAAGTTAAAAGCATATAAGGACAGAAATGAATTGGCAAGCAACCATTTTATAAGTTCACAAAAAGAAAAAGAAAAAGTATGCAAAACAAAAAGTACAAGTATTGAAGGAGAACAACGTGTACGAGGTCTATATAAGGAGGAATTGCAGAACATACTTTCCATAACAGTGGAGAAAGTACCAGATGTATGAGTAGAGAAAGGAGCCGAGAAGGGAACATCCGTATGGATGTCAGCCATACGACCAGAGAAAGGACCATTCGTATAGACGTCCATACCACAAGAGCGAAGCAATGGAAGGCATACATTATTAGCCATACGAAGGAAGTACAACCACCCGTACGCCAACTTCCCGTATGTCATCATTCTAGGGTAGATAATTTTGTACGTTAGCTTTTCGTATTGCATCATTCAAGGCAAAAGAATTCTGTATGGCAACATTTTTGGTATAATTTTGTACAGCAAAATTCACCAACAGGTCGTACGACATGAGTAGTCTGTGACATTCGTATGACAGAGACAACAGACAAAATCAGTATAGGAGGCAGATATAACATATGTACATGAAGAGTCGAAGACAGTACAACCAACTATACTTTTCAGTTCCAAGATAGGAGGAAGCTCAAGGTCGTCTAGTGGCTTTCTAGATACATGCCTGGTCCGTACCACATTGCCATACATGGAAGAAGTCTATTACAAGTAATCACATCACAAGAATGGTTGGTATAGGTGGCACATACAAGTAGTTAAAGAAGAAGAGATAAGGTAGATGATAGTGAAAGTAAAGGGAGAGATAAAGGAGATGGCAAAGGGCAAGGGTGAGATGGCAAAGAGCAGCGAAAGCATTGGCAGGTTATGGCTGCCACCTCTCGTCAATGGGAAGCAGAAAGAGTGACCATGGAGGAAGCCTGCAAGATAGAGAAAGCAGATCTAAGCACAGGGATGTCCTCCCATCCCTCTTCTTGCAGTCAACATTCTTTTTTTGTTGTTTTCATGTTCAGTAGTCGTTTGGAAGATGACTTTTTTTTTTTTTGGGGGGGGATAGATGTAGTCAGAATAAAGTAACTATTATGTTTAGCACTTGTTTAAGCTAGTCGGGATGGGTAGTTAGGAGGTAAGGGAATGCATTGGTTGGTTTCCAACCAACCAACCCTTCTATGAGTACTTGGATGATTGTTAATGTACTCATGTTGTTTTTCTGGTATTAATAAATAAATCATTTCCTTGCCTATTGGTATTGTGGTATTACTGGTACATTCTATGTTTTACTTATGTGTATATCAATTGTGTTATTCTGTATCTATGAACTTGAGTGATATTCCCACTCTACAATTGGCTTGGGACATCCTTATCTAGCCATTCAACATCCTGGTGTTAGAGAGTGGACTAGTCAATCATCTAGACTGTGGTCACATCCCAACTAGTCTATCTTACAATTGCTAGCACCCTGACCTCTGGTGATCATGGTGGCTTATGCTATTAACTACCTTGGCCAAGGATTTTGGATGGGCATCTTATGCCCGATCACCCATTGCTCAACTTGACAAAAAGAAAATGCAAACGATTACCAGGAGCTGTTTTAATTTTATTTTTCAAGCGCTAACACTGATTTTATTCTTTCTTTCATTACAAAATTTCCCACTCTTTTCCCCTCTAGCTTGACTTGTCCTCATTACTAGGGGAATTATCAATCTTTGATTTTCTTGAAAGCTTATTGCTTTGCCATGCATCATGCCATTTCGGCCTATGGCATCATAAGATAATATGTTTATAATCATGTTTTGATTGCATCAATAGAGCTCACCATCTTAGAGACATATCAGCTGTCTTTGTATGGTATCCCTTAATTCAGGTCATTTGAACATGCAATGTTGTAATATACTGACATAACATATCAGTAAACAACATACAACTCTGCACTTGCAACCAAATTAAAAAATAAAGGCCCAACTGATAAACTATCGACATAAGAAGAAGGAAAAACACATCAAAAATATCATGGAATACTCAAAGCATAACTTGATTCAGTGCGACAGTGTCGTATATATGGTAAAGTTGTGGTAATGCCGGCACCAAGATCTCAAACAATCCGATGAGGAACGCTGGCTTAGCCCTATGACCTTCGGCTCTTATTTGTATCATTGCTAGTCCCTTTGAATGAGCCCAATCATGCAAAAAAAATGCAAGAATGATAGAAAAGAAAACAGTAATGCTTAGAGTAAAGTGCAAAGAGAAAATATAGAGAGATGTCCTCCCACGAAATGATCATGGAGCATAAATAAAAGGCAATTATCGACCAAGATGGTTTGGTTAGATCTAGATTGAGGTGCCAAGAAACATTTGCCAAGTTTAAAATTTCAAAAGAAATACCAACAAATATAAATAGCATGATGTCAAAAGGTGGCAAATGCAAGACAATGTGATTGATCAAGCAATTGAATAAATGACCATGTCCAAGTCAAAAGATATAAAAATAATGGTGGCAAAATACGCCTATCTCATGTCTTAGTATAATAATGTCATTTCCCATATATTCATGCTCGCTTGAGTAATTATGATATGTAGGTATATATATATACACTAATGACAAACTCGCATGCATATATATATTTGTGTGGATTCATACGTACATATTTCATACCCACACAAATATGAGTATAGATGAGATATTACTCATATTAAGGCATGATAGCTTTCAAGGTGCACAAAGATCAAAATACAATGAAGGTAATATTCTTACTTAAGTTCTTTATAACGTTTTGTTTGTTTATCTGAATAGCTCATGGTAATCCTTGTACTTTCTTGTTTGCCTAATCATTTTAGTCCTTGGTCCCAATGGTTAGGTTTGTACGTGATGGTCTAACGGTGGATTTGGGTGTCCCCTTTCCAACTCTCATTTTGGCAACATTTCCCCTTGTCGTCACACGTCTGCAAAAAGGAAATGATTGCAGATAAAACATATTTTCAATTATAAAATATCACATACTCATTCCAGTTTCTAAGATAATCATTTTCCAATTTCATCTTAATGGCTAACTAACATGCCACATGACATATTAACTATAAAACGAACTTCCATTTCATAAGAATCAAAATATCTGAACAACTTAATCAATAAATCCATTTCACATGAACCATCAACAATTTTTCCGAACGACTAACTTTATATGAGTTTCTCCAATGGCTAGAATATTATTTAATGTAGCAATTTTTTTGGATGTAACAGACCCTCTCCCTTGTGTTTCATCCTCCCCAATGAACTTGCAACAAAACAAAAGAAACTATACCTAATAGCAAATCTAAACATACATACATACATACATACATATAATTGAAGTTCTTTCATAGTTGAAGCTCTGAAAAAAAAATGAGGAAAGTTTTTGAAGAGCTGATCATAGTCTTCCCATGTGGCGTTTTCCTTAGAATACTAGTCCCACTGGACCTTGCATTGAGTTATGTCTCGATTTCTCAAGCAAAGCTTATGCACCTCGAGTATTTTGAGTGGTTCTATTCCCACAACCCTTGGGTTTCGGACTTGCAAGAGCTTCGAGTCAATGACATGCTCATGATGTGATATATTTCTTAAGGTTTGATACATGAAACACATTATGCATTTTGGCAAGGGCTATGGGTAGAGAAATTTTGTAGGGTTCCAGGTTTATGATTTCTAGGACTTCAAATGGTCCTACATATCTCGGGGCTAATTTTGAGTTTTTGCCAAACTTGATAGTGCTCTTCTTCAGTTTAATTTTTTGGAGAACCTTTTCTCCTACTGACAATTCTCTAGGAATCCTCTTCGCATCTGCATAGCTCTTTTGTCAATCATTTGCCTCCTTCCGTCTTTGATGAATTTGAACCACTTGGTCCTCCATTTCTATGAGCATCTCAGCGCTGATAATGGTTCGATCTTCAATCCCATTCCAACTCACTAGGGTCCTACACTTACGCCCGTATAGAGCTTCAAAGGGTGACATATTTATTGCAGATTGGTAAGAATTGTTATATGCAAATTCTACTAACATAAGATATGTTTCCCCCTGATATTGCCGATCCATATAATATTCCCCCAGGATATCCTATAGTACTTGGTTTACTCTTTCTTTTTGACTATCAGTCTTAGGATGATAAGCAGAACTAACATTCAATTTGGTTCCCAAGGCCGAAAATAAAGTCTGCCAAAGTTTGGATGTTATCCTAGCATCTTTGTTGGATATAATCTTTTATGGAATTCTACGAAGCCTAAAAATTTCTCTTACAAATTTATGAGTAATGTCTGATGCTCCATCTGTTAGATTTCCTAGTATGAAATGAGCCACTTTAGTCAATCTATCTACAACCACTAGAATGGTATGATGCTTGTTCCAAGTCATAGTTGATTAATCCTTCAATGAAATCCATGGTAATTATTTGTCATTTCTATTCTGGAGCTTCTTTTTATGCAGTAGCCTTGCGGGGTATTGATGTTTTGCTTTGACCCTTTGAGTCTCGAGACATCTTGCCACATAATCCGCGACTTCTTTCTTCATCCCTTTCATAAAGTACAAGGGTTTTATATCTACCATCGTTTTGGTAACCCCAGGTGTCTGGAGTAAGGTGTAGTATGAATTTCTCCTAAGATCATCCTTCTAATTTCCGGATTCCTGGGTATATACATCCTACCTCTATATCTCAAGAGTCCATCCTCTAGATGGTATGATCTCTCTGAAGTGCTTGGTGGGCCTTGTTGTAGAAGCTATCACTGGACAAACAAGTAGTACTTGCTCCTTGAGCCCAATGTTCATGGCTATCATAGCTGATATATGCTTCCGCCGGCTTAAAGCTTCTGCTACTTCATTTTTCTTACCCTTGATATAATTATGTCGAATAAATCTTTTTTTGTTATGTATTGAGGTTAGGCTGAGTAAATATATATTTCAATCCGTGATGATTTGACTGAATTTCAAAGGGCTTTTCGATTATATAGCATCTCCACATTTGTAAGGTGTACACAATGGTCGCTAGTTGCAAGTCATGCGGTGCATAGTTCTGTTCATAATTCTTTAATTCCCTAGACTTAGGCGATAACTCAGTCTTCTTGCATTAATACGCCTCCTAATCCTTGTCCTGATGCATCTGCTATAACGACGAACTGACCTTCGGGATCAAGCACTCTAATATGGGGGCGATAGTTAACTTTTCCTTTAGGTAGTCGAAAGCTGCTTGGCATTTTTCTATCCATATGAACTTCTCTCATTTTCTTTGGAGCAATGTAATAAGATAAATAATTATAGGAAAATCTCTATCAAATTTCCAGTAAAATCCGGCTAAGCCCATGAAACTTCTGACTTCTGACACATTCTTGGGTACTGGTCAATCTCTGATTGCCTTTATCTTGGCACGATCCACAGCTATTCCTTGAGCTGATATAATGTGCCCTAGATATTGAATTTCCCTTTGGTAAAAAGAACACTTAGAAAAATTTCCATACAACTTATGTTCTCGCAACCTCTGAAGAACTATCTCTAGGTGTTTCTGGTGTTCATCCTCATTTGTAGAATAGATAAGATTATCATTAATGAACATTGAAAACTAACACAAATTTATCCAAACAGTCTTGAAATATACTATTCATGAGGTCCATAAAGGTTGCTGGTGCGTTTGTTAACCTAAAAGGTAATACCGTAAACTCATAATGCCCATAACGGGTTCTAAAAACAGTCTTGTGAATGTCTTCTTCTTTGATTCGAAGTTGATGATAGCCTAATTTGAAGTCAATCTTGGAAAACACTGTTGCTCCCCTCATCTGATCCAATAGGTTGTCGATCCTGGGAAGTGGGTACTTATTCTTGATGGTAAGCTTATTAAGCATCTTGTAATCTATACAAAATCTCATCATTCAATCCTTCTTGACAAATAGGATAGGAGCTCCCCAAGGTGAGATATTTGGTCAAATGAGTTTCTTATCCAATATGTCTTGTAACCGCACTTGTAGTTCCATCAATTTAGTAGTGGTCATTTGATAGGGTGCTTTTGATATGGGTTCCACCCCGAGCACCATTTCTTTAGTAAAATCAAATACTTTGGATGGAGGTAAGTTTGGAAGCTCATCTAGAAATACATTTTGAAAGTGTTTAAGGTATGGATACTTTTCTTGAAAAGATTCTCTTTGTTTTTTAGTGATTTCTGCATCTTCATGGAGATAGTCATCTTGATCATTATCTTCTAGGGGTTCTCGCAAATCTTGTATTTTTACAACGAAGATTTCACATCCTTTCGTCTTGCATCTTTTAAGCGACATAGCTGAAATTTGATGAGGTCTTACCTCATGCATCATCCCTTGAATGCTTACAATGTTTCCCTGATCGTCTAAACACTCTACTATTTTGGCAAGACAATCAGCTTTAGCCTTGTTCCGATTGAGCCAACTCATTCCCATGATGATATCGTAAGACCCTAAAGATGCTACATACAAATTCACCTCAGTTGAGAAGTTCGGAATATCAACCTGAGCCTCAAGCAGATGTTGCTCTACTCTAGCCTTGGCCTTATTTGCATATTCAACAGTCCATGGTTTTGCCATAAATCTAGTTCTTTTAGGGAACCTAATCAACAATTTTGGAGAAATAAAATATTCTTTTGCTTCTATATCAATCAATATAGAGATAGGATTACCATAAATCTTACTCGGAGTTTCTATAGGACCCATTTAATGTTCTGCTTGTCGATTGTGCACTGCGGCATGCATTCTTTGCTGAAAAACAGCCCGCTGAGTGGGTAGTGGGGGTCGTGGCTGTTGATTAGTGTTGATCTTATTGGGGCACTGGTTGGCGTAGTGATCCACACCACAAGTAAAGCATCCTTTGGGTGGCCCTTTCTTTTCGCCCCCTTTATTACTGCCATTGCCATTGGGTTTACCCTTAACCTCTTTCCCATTGTCTCCTGTGAATTCTGATTTGTTGGATTAAAAGTTCTTAAAAATCTTTTTATGGGTTCCTGAATCCGCATAATCATTATTCCAATTGTTTTTCCTCTTATAGTCTTGGACGGAATCATCCCTTTTGATTTTATGTTCTTGCTGAATGGCTCTCTCGAGAGCTTCCTCCATAGTTCGTGGAGTGAGTTCATCCATAGTTCCCCCAACTATATTGTTTAAACCCCTGATAAATTCTCTAACTTTCAAAATTTTGTCTTGCTGGCAAGGGGGGACATACTTTAACAAGCGGGTGAGCTTCTCCCAGTACTTATGCACAATCAATTCTCCTTGCTTGAGATTTTGGAAGTCCAATAGTTTCTAATCATAGAAGATTTGAAGAAGCCATTGGTTTTTGAAGATAGAGACGAACCTGTCCCTTGTGATCTTGGTGGTTTTGAAATTGAGCTCTATTTTGGCATTTCCCCACGAGGTGGTTGCTTCTCTAGAAAGGTGGTATATTCCCCAGACTGCTTTAGATGTTTTTGAGAAACCTCTAATTTCAAAATATTGCTCCATCTCAGTTAGCCATGCCTCAGCATCTTCTCCAGACTTGGAGCTTGAGAACTTAGGAGGTTTAATTTTCTTAATGTCCTTGGACAGATCGTTAAATAATTCCTGCTTCTTTTGTTTATTGAGGGGTGTTGTGGAATCTTGTTTTTCTTTCACTGTGACAAGAGTTTCCAGGTTTTGTTCTTGGAGGCAGTGAGGAGTAAGTCTCCTCATGATCCTGCCCAATTTGGGCTTCTAACTCATTCATCCTCCTTTACATGTTTTCTAGCTTTGCTTGAGTTTCTTGCAAGCTTTGGATCATCAGATCCGACAAGTTCTGGGGATGGGCCCTGCTGTTTACTTCGTACTTAATGGGATTTCCATTGCTGGCCATGTTTTGAGATTGTTTTGTTCCTGTTGTATACAATTATTTTCTAGGTCAATATTATGCTCCCATTTGTTTACAACGAACATTTAATTGCTTTAAGAGATTATGCTGAACAAAAAGAGAAGATTTTATTAAATGCTTATTATATATTATTTTGCTGGTTGCAACTTCAACTACATTGTTTACAAAAAAAATCATTTCTTGAGGACACATCAAAAGAATAGATTAACAAATAATCTGGACACCCTATTCCCGGGTATTCTATCAATTTCCATTTCTGGGCTTCTCTTGCCCTTTGCATAGTATATGAAAGATCATAAGAGGATCAATTTCTTTGGCATTCCATGCCTTCATAAGATTGTGTCTCAGTTTTGCCTTCCTGGCCGGAGCCCACCTGACTCTCTCCTTCTTGATTCGCTAAAGTGCTTGCACTAAGGCCTCATTATCCTTGGGCATGGAGCAGTAGGATAGTCATGTTTTGGCATATCCTTTATCAGATAGAAAAATACGGGATGTCGTGGTTTCTGGCGAGGTGTTATATGGGTATACATCCTGTTTACCATTCAAATCTATATTTTCAGTTTTGTTTGTGGTGAGCTCGAGCTTCAAAGTTGAACTAGGCTTTGATACAATATGTAACATGCTAAAATTTCAGAATCTAATTAATACTTTAAAATGAAGGAATCAGATCTTATTCTAAACCGAATGAATAGATATACACTTAAATTAGTTACTCAACTACTTCATATGAAAAATAAATCTGAACTAACTATAATCCCAGTTGCAAATAAATAGAAATTACAACCTATTAATACCAATTCACGTGACATTTAGTTATTTAACTACCATTTCATTTCCAACATAATCAAAGGATAGCAACTTATTATAACAAATAAATGCATATGAAACTTAAGAAGATTACTATAATAAGAACAATTGATGACATTGAGTTGTACAAGCCTTGGCGTGTGGAAGAGAGGAGAAGCATTGTCATGGGCTTAACCTCCCAACCACAGACCTTTAGTATCCCCTCACAATCTCTTATGAGAAAGGCCCTCCCTACCTTGGGAGTTGGCTTGGAACACCCTTTTCCAGCCACTAAGCATCCTGGTGTTAAGTGTTGACTAGTCAATTGTCTAGACTGTGGTCACCTCCTATCCAGTCTATCTTACAATTGCTAGCACCTTGACCTTTGGTGATCATGGTGGCTTACGCCATTAACTATCTTGGCCAAGGATTTTGGATGGGTATCTTATGTGCCCGATCACCCACCACTCAACATGACAACTAGAAAATGCAAAATATTACCATGAACTGTTTTATTTTTATTTTTCAAGTGCTAATGCTGATTTTATTCTTTCTTTCATTGCAGGATTTCCTACTCTTTTCCCCTTTAGCTTGACATTAATGGTCCTTATTACTCGAGGAATCATCAATCTTTGGTTTTCTTGAAATCTTACTCCTTTTCCATTCATCATGCCATTTCAGCTAATGGTATTTATAAGATAAGATTTTTATAATTTTGTTTTGATTGCATCAAGAGAGCTCACCATCTTAGAGACATATCTGTTATGTCTTTAAATGGTGTCCCTTAATTCATGTCATTTGAACATGCAACACTGTAATATACTGACAAAGCATAACGGTAAACAACAACATATGACTCTGTACTTACAGCCAAATGAAAAAGTGCCGAGCTTATAATCATTGGCATAAGAAGGAAAAACACAATAAAAATATGATGGAATACTCAAAACATAACCTGACTTAGAACAATAGTCTGGTATATATGGTAAAGTTGTGGTAATGCCGACACCAAGATCTCAAACAATTCGATGAGTAACACTGGCTTAGCCTTACGAGCTCCGACTCATAATTGTATCACTGCTAGTCTCTTAGAATGAGCTTGATCATGCAAAACAAATGTGCGGGAATGATAGAAAATAAAACAATAATGCTCGGAGTAAAGTGTAGAGAGAAAATATACAGAGATGTCCTCCCATGACATGATCGAGGAGCATAAATGAAAGGCAAGTATCGACCAAGATGAGAAAGACCTCCTGCGTTGGTTCAATTAGATCAAGATTGAGGTGGCAAGAAATGTTTGCCAAGTTTAAAAATTCAAAAGAAATACCAACAAATATAAATAGCTCGATTCTAAAAGGTGGCGAATACAACACAACGTAATTGATCTAGCAATTAAATAAATGACCATGTCCAAGTCAAACGATATAAAGATAAAGGTGGCAAAATACGCCTATCTCATGTCTTAGTATAATAATGTCATTTACCATGTATTCTTGCTTGCCTGAGTAATTATGATATGTGGGTATATATATATACACACACATATGCATACATACATATTTCATACCCACACAAGTATGAGTACATATGAGATATTACTATACTGAGGCATGATAGCTTGCAAGGTGCACAAAGATCAAAACACAATGAAGTTAATATTCTTACTTAAGTTCTTTATAATGTTTTATTTGTTTATCTATATAGCTCATGGTAATCCTTGTACTTTCTTGTTTGCCTAGCTGTTTTAGTCCTTTGTCCCGGTGGTTAGGTTCGTACCTGATGGTTTGACGGTGGATTTGCGTGTCCCTTTCCTAACTCTCCTTTTGGCAACGCTCCCCCTAGTCATCATGCGTTTGCAAAAGAAACGGTTCCATATAATAACATATTTCCAATAATAAAATATCACATTATCATTCTAGTTTCTAGGATAATCATTTTCCAATTTCATCTTAGTGGCTAACTAACATGCCACATGGCATATTAACTATAAACCAAATTTCCATTTCATAAGAACCAAAATATCTCAACAACTTAATCAATAAATCCATTTCACATGAACTGTCAACAATTTTACCAAACCACTTACTTTACATGAATTTTTCCAACAGCTAGAATATTAGTTAATGTAGCAAAATTTTGGGATGTAACAATTTGTTTAATTCTTGGGCAATTGGGTGGATGAAAATATCTAATCATTCCACTTTTGCAATTGCTCATTTCCAAGTGAAGTTGACAGACCAAAGGAAAGGACCTATGCTGATGGTAATCCTCAAATATGATTTGGAGAGGATGAAAATTGTTGAATTTATTCTTTTGGATCTTTTCTTCTCAACAATTGTAATGTTCCAAAGACGATCTTGGCCTAGGGCAATCTGGTAGACTAAAGCATTGAAAAAGTAGTAGCAAGATTTAAAAATGCTAAAGCTTGTTCGATGGTAGATAGGGTGGTTAAGAGTGGTTTGATACAAGCCTGTGGGTTCCTTGAAGCTTCATTATGCCTAGAACTTGTTATTGAGTTCATAGATAAATACGATGCTGCTGAGAGATGCATTAGAGCCAATAATGGGGAAACTTAGGTCTATATGGGTTGTGTTACTGTCATGGGTGCCTTGAGAATTCCACCAAAAGAAGTATACATAAACCTGTCATATTTTCAGTTCACTACCAATACCAAGGATTTCAATAACACTATTGTAAAGAATTGGCTTTTAAAGCCTGAAAAGGGTGGTCAATAACACTATTCCCTAAGTTCACACACTATTGTAAAGAATTCGCTTTTAAAGCCTGAAAAGGATTTCAATAACACTATTCCCTAAGTTCACACATCTAAGGATTGGTGGGTTGTAAGGTGATCCATTGAAATTATCTAGATACTGTTTGGATTGATACATACTGATTGAAGTATGTAGGCAAATGGCCGATGTGGATAGGAGTTGTAAAGTTAGAAGAGGTTCTGGGTGTTTTTCCTATTGAGCTGGGTTACTGCCGATGTAAGAACATTCAAGATGCTTTTAGGTTGGAACCTGAGACAAAAGAGATGAATTTGGAACCCTATCATTCTCAGCCCCATTTTGACAGTAAACGTTTTGCTCAAATTCAATTCGAGTTGGACCCCACATTTTCTTACGAACCCCAAATGGAAGATTATTGGGCTGATTGTGAGGACAACTATGAAGTAAAGAAGAGGTTTTTGTCAAGGTTCATTCTTAGACAGATTGTAGATCTTCATTTACATATGAATATAGCTGGCGTGGAAGAAGCTGAAGGTGAAGGGGTGCTTATTCACTGAACAAATTAAAGCCCTTCCTACCTAAGATTGACTGGAGCAAAAAGGAGGAAGATGATCTCCAAATAAGGACCCTCATCATTATAAATAGAACAATAGAGTGGCTGAAGAGAAAAAAGAAGCTGAAAAAGAGGAAAATGGGGCAGAGTTCCAAATTAGATTTAGCAGCTTCTAGTTCAGTTTATCCTCCTGAACATATTGATGAAATTGCCCAATGTCCTGCAGGTAATCCAAAATCCAAAGTTGAATTGAACTTCCTATTAAAAAACAAACCAAAGTTCAAGTTCAATCATTGACTAGAATCACCCTCTTAAGGAGCCACAAGAAGAAGATAGAGGAACCATCTGCTAAGAAGAGGAAGCTACGGGAGCCAGTGGTAGTAGACTTAGACATTGAACCAGAAGGAGGCGGACTAGCAGAAATTTCCATCATGGACAAATCAATAATTGCCAAAGTTGAGGACAAAAACAACCAGAGGCTAGCACCAGTGCCACTAATGCACTAGCCATAGATAATTCTGCAAATTTTCAAACCCCACAGGCTAAGGGTAATCCTAACACTTCTAACACTCCTAACTGGCTTGACATTTTTGTTAATAAAAAGCGCAACATTGTGCCCGTGACTGTCGCAGTGCAGGACATGGTTACTAAATGCCTTAGGAAGACACCAAAAGCGAAAATGCCAAAAGTAGAGGCCATGTTTGAACTTGATGAAAAGACTGGACATTGGGTTGTTGATGTATTCAAGCCAGCTAATGACAAGAGCCGAGATGAAATCATGCCTCAGGATTATGTAGTAGAAAGGACCGATCTCAGCTTGGTAGCAAGGGCAACAGATATGAAGATCTTTGATGTCAACAATCAAAAGATTGCTAATAGGATATGAAAGGATTGGAAGGACAAGCAAGAAATGAAGTAGTCCATGAGATTGATGGCTGAATATATGCATGCCCGGCAGAATCCAGATGCTTTCACCTTACCATGTGCAACTTTAGCAATAGATGTCATGTCCCTTGCTAACCAAAAGGTCCTCGAACAGATGAAAAGAGACAGGGTAGTAGCCAAAATGTTTAATGACTGGACAGATTTCGTGATGGCCAGTGGAGTGAATTACATCACAAGTTTCATTGAAACAAAGCAACAAGAAGACAAGGTGATTGGTGAATTGGAATCAAAATTTAACGCTTGGGAGACAGAGAAAGTTAAATGGGACGAATATATCATTCAGATCAGTGAAGTGCAGGCATATGGTGTGATAAAAGTCTTAGCTGAGAAACCTTCCGTCGGGGTTGATGATCACTTCCTGTTTGTGGCCAGGGCAAATTTGGAGTGGAGAAATGCTATTACTGAATAGAGCCTGGATGAGTCATCAAAGTTACTCAAAGAAATGGAATGCCTTAAAGGAATCCTGGATAACGATATCAAGTGCGTTAATATTAGATTGTTAGAAAATCAGGAGAAATGTGATCAAAGGGATAAAGAGATAATTGCTTTGTTCAAGGACAAGATGAAAACCATGAAGGAAATCAAGGAGATCTCCATCAAAGACTTCACTACTATCTCTAGTTTCTGTAGACTCTATGTTAATAATTTGCAAGGATCATCTTCAGGTCAATGAGAAGAAAATGGAGCATATCAGCAACGTAAATTAAATCTTGAAGTTATGGCTCGAGCACATGGGAGTCCCGCAACAGAAGGAGCTGATTGGGCTTGCAACAACATACAAGGAGTTGAAGGAAGTAGGTGTCGGCCTCACTATGGACCAGGATCAGCAATGCAATGCCCATGTTCCAATTGGCAATTGAAAATAGATGGAGAGCCTAGTAGCCTATAGCCTAGTTTTATTTTTCAAGATTATGCTTAAGTTACTGGGTAGTTTAGCGATTGATGTGAGAATCGGTTTTTAAAACTGAATCTTAGCCCTACATGACTATTTATGTTTGTTTTAAAGAATTCGATAAGGCTGACACTTTGGTTTTTGACGGTAAAACTTATGTTTTTAGTTTTATGTTCTACTTTGGATTTGATAAAAGTTCATATGATGCAATAGATGTACAAAATCTTGTGGTTTTATATCTAAATCATTTGAGTAATGAATCCTGTGGTTTATGAATGGATGTACATTTTCTTATGGGAATGAATGACATGTGAAGTGGTTCTCATTTTCATCATATGGTATTTTCTTATCCAGATAGCATTGTGGTATGAACGTAATGGTAGGTACCTCTCACAACCTCATTCCCACCTGAGATGCCACCAAATCAATGGACAAAATTGGCTTGAAAAGTAAGACATCTCAACTCATCCAAGGATTACTCTACAATATGGGACCATATCACATACTCTGTAGATGCGTTATGGAGGAGGAAATTCCTAGTGTATAACGAGTCACATGAAGGCCTCGTAGGAGTATACATGTGGCTTGATGCCACATCTTGGAAGGTGTTACTTAATTGGATTGTGGTGGCCCACACTGCATACAGATGCAAAGGAATCAGTGTTAGGATGTGACACTTGCCAAAGGATGGGACTACCTCTCAAAAGAGACTTCATGCCCTTGCTTCCTTGTCAACCTCAGGTATTGTTTAAAAGATGGGGGATATATTCTGTGGGGCCGCTTAGAACAAGTATGGCGAGATGTTGCAAGAACATTGTGGTTGCCATCAAATATCTAACTAAATGGGTGGAGGCTTGGCAGTCCCAGACAACATTGCACTAAGTACCACCCGATTCTTGTACGAACATATTGTTACTAGATTTGGGATTCCTATGTCAATTACAAGTGATAGAGGGGTACACTTTGTTAACTAGGCAATCTAGAATATAGCTACAAAATTTTCCATATTCCACAATCTATCAAGCCCATACTAGTTGTGAGCTAATTGACAATCTGAAGCAACCAATAAAATACTAGTATTTGTCCTATATAAGACATGTACTTTGGGAGTATCGGACAACCTATAAAGTAACAATGAGGCACACCTTTCTAGTTGATGTACAACCAAGAGGCAGTCGTACTGACAAAATACATGGTACCGAGTCTGAGAGTGGAAGTGGAAAATAGATGAGAGATAGTGATAGCCTGAAGGAATGATTAATCAACTTGGTAAAATGGAAGAAAGATGAAGGACAATGCAATTGGCAATTAAGGTAGCCAACTTCCAATAAATTTTTTGGCATGATAAACACCTCCACAAAATGAATTTCTGGCCATGCCAATTAGTCCGCAAACGAAACCAAATAAGGTATCTTTTAAAATCCATTGGTTAAGACCCTATAAGATAAGAGAAGTGGGGGATAATGACACTGTAAAGCTATCAACATTAGAAGACAACCCAATTGTTAGCCGACTGGATGGTTCCGGCGGTGTTTCTGTAGCCGATGGATTGATTGTGGTCGGTGTTTTGTATTTTGTAGCCGACGGGTAAATTGTTTGTAGCGGATGAAATGTTGTGGCCGACAGACTCCTTCGGGAAGGTTTGGCGATAGTATTTATATCCCGTCTAGGATCATTGTAAATCATGTATGATCTACTATTGCGAATATTATGAAGCCTAATGTATGTTCTGGCATGTGCGAATATAATTTTGCTATTTTGTTCCATTGTCTGTATGTGTTGATTTCTTTACTAGTACGGTAAACATTTGGCGCCGTTGCCTTATGAATCTGAAAGGTGGGAATGAAGATTAATGCCAAATCAGCTTAACAAAGATCGGAATAAGGTCAAGGAAAAAGATGGAACCCGTATTGCGCAAGAGAATTTAATTCTGGCACAGCAAGCCGAACGCCGATGGAGATTTCAGAAGATTGCCGACGGAAACCGGAGCGCCGAAGAATTGTTGGAGGAGACTCGGTAGCGGGTGGGATTGGTGGAAGAAGCACGGGAGGAGTTCTTGAATTTGTGTTCGCCGAGGGAGGAAAATTCAGACGGAAGAGCATCGACTCGCACGGCTCGCAGTCCCGAGGGAGCACGAGCGTGGAGTGACCTCTTCGTACAGGATAGACTTCCGCGAGAAAAAACTTCAAAAGATCCTTCTTCTTCACCAAGGTTCGCAGCTATTGAGACCTCCGGTGTGGGAGTTCAAACCTCCGGTGTGGAAGTGCAAACCGTCAGTGTGGGAGTGCAGACCTCAGGTACGGGAGTGCAGACTGCCGGTGTGGGAGTTCAGACCGTCGGTGTGGGAGTGTAGACCTCCGGTGTGGGAGTTCAAACCTCCGGTGTGGGAGTGTAGACCACTGGTGCGGGAGTGCAGACCTCCGGTGTTGGAGTAAACAACGCCAGTGTTGCAGGACCCAGTAACGCCTCTCTACCAACTTCAGTTGTGATGGCGGGACCCAAAGAAAAGCTGCCGAAGTTTGAGGGCGATGGTACAGCCGACCCCATCCGACATTGTAAGACATGTGAGACGATCTGGCAAGAAAATGGAATCACAGATGCCAACGAATGGGTCAGGCAATTTTCGGCAACCCTACGAGGTGTGGCGATTGATTGGTTTTCGGATACGGATCCACAAAAGCTAAATAGCTGGGATAACATTAAAAAGGAGTTCCTGGCAGAATTTAAACTCTTGCGGGATGATAATGAAATCGTAGCAGAGATTTTCAATACCAAACAGGGGAAGCACGAAACTGTCCGTGTCTACGCCAAGAGATAAAAGACTTAATAAACAAAATGGAAAGCAAGCCGGTAGACGGATTGCAGAAAAGATGGTTCGTCGACGGCCTACGCTCGAAGTTGCGGAGGAAAATGAAAATTGTGCCACCGTCATCATATGTGGACGCGTATAACAGAGCATTGGACCTTGAAAGTGAGCAGAAGACAAAGAAGAAGAAAACTAGCTCCTCTAATTCTGATGACGATGAGCCTGCCGGAGATGATAGCAGCGATGACGAAGGCAGCAACAAGAAGGTTTGTGCCCTACAGAAGGATATGATTCGCATGATGAAGGAGTTTAAAAACATGCAGAAGGAGCCAAAAGGCAGTGAATTGTGGTGCACAGAGTGTAAGACTGACGGTCATACTAAAGGATCGTGTCCAAAGAACCAATTTTGTGACATTTGTCAGATCATGGGCCATTCGACAAAAGAGTGCCCCTTTAACATGAAGACAAGAGGATCTCCGCAGGTGTTTCTTACACAGGAGGCTTCCCCGTCGGGCAGTAGCGGAAATACGAATAGTGCAGGTGCCACATCCGGAGGATACAGGAATAATAGCAGAGGACAAAATAACAATACAAATAACAACAATAATAATGAGAGCCGAAGTCGAACTTAGTATGATGCAAACGGACGATTGATTGTTCAATGTCGAGCATGTAATTTGTGGGGTCATTTTGCACGGGATTGTACAGTGGCAAACACGCCGAAATTATTATGTAGATGGTGCGGACTCGGCGATCACGAAGATTCCAAGTGTCCAAAGTTTGGAGTAAACTTGATCACTGTCGGCACAGATGTAGAGGAGGTTCTGGGAATTACACGGAGGCAAGCGGAGGAAAAGAGAAAATTGGGAGAAGCACAGGCGGAAATTGCAAAGGCATCGTCGACAGGGACATCTCAGTTGAAGGACATCACTGGCACCTTGGTAAGGAACTTTGCAGAACAAAACATTGTACGACAGATCTTACAAATGGAGATACCGGTAAAGATAAGTGACCTCCTCACAATGCCCCAGTTATGGACGGCCATTCTGAATCATACACCGTTTTCAAAAGCAACGGAGGACACAGGAAGGGACAATAGGGAAGTGATGACAACAGACCCAATGTTGTTGGCACTCACCTCCGGACGAAATCCGACAGTCGTCAAGATGGGGATTTTGGAAAATGTTCTGACAGACACAATTGTCGATGGAGGGTCCGGCGTGAATGTGTTGCCGGAGGATACTTGGAAGAAGTTGGGAAAGCCGACGCTATGGCCACTTACATTCCAGTTGCTCACGGCGGACCAACACGGGATCAAACCGTTAGGAACCTTAAGGGCGCAATCGGTAACCATTGGTACACAACCATTTTTATTGGATTTCGTAGTCATTCCATTGAAAAGAAAAGGATATGATGCTATTCTGGGACGGGATTGGTTGGTGCAAGCAAAAGTAAAACATGATTGGGCTCGAAATACCCTATCAATGGAGCGCGGAGGCAAAAGATTCATAATTGACCTGCACACACAAATGGTAGGTGAGGAGGTAGCATCGTCAGACTCAGAAGGTGAAGACGACAGTGACGATGAAAGAAATGACGATGAAGAAAAGAGGAGAATGGAACCGGATGAAGAAGGAATATTGAGACTAGACGGAGGGTCGAATGACGACAACCTAGACTTGGTGAATGGCCTTTACCATTGGCAAATAGAAGACTACGAACTCTTTCCGAGTTGTAATATGCTAAGGGTCGACGAAGGTGAGAAAAAGGAGGAAAATGAGTGTTCGGAGGAATACAGAGAAGCAGATGACGCAGAGGAGATTATGGTTGAAGAAGGGAAGGACATGCAATACAGACCCAGAAAAAAGAAAGATCCCATTATTTGGTACACGGTGAACGGACCGCACAGGAGGAAAAGAATGCATTGCACTATAAAATTACTTCAAGGGTACCGACAGCAAGGAAATAAGCTAGATGCGCGACGACTGCAAGCACAGTGGGTGACGAAGGTAACACAGAACATACATAAGGCATGGCATGACAAACTCAATAGGTTTCAGCCGGGGCAGTTGGTACTCAAGTACGACGGTCGGGATGAAATGAAACAGGAAAGGTTTAAGGCAAGATGGGTTGGACCAGATCAAACTCGGGAGGTCGGCGACAATTGGGTGATAAAATTGGAGACATTAGACGAACAAGAGGTGCCTCCGGTAGTCAACGGATTTAAATTGCAAATATATGGTGCCAGGAAGACTCCGTCGCTGTCATAGAATGGCCAGCTGACTCCGTCGTCATTGCAGAATGGCAACGCCAGGAGGAAAAATTGAGGTGCTCTCTTTTTTTAAATTTTTGGCGAAAAAAAATAAAAAAAAAATTAAATTTAAAAAAAAAAAAAAATTAAATAAAAGAAAAGAAAAAAAAAACAAAGGGGGGCCCGTCGGTAGTCTGTCTGCGAGTGTAAGAAAGGCCTCGCGGGCAGCCTGTCTGCGGGTGAAAAAGGGCCCCGCGAGCAGTCTGCCCGCGGGTTAAAAAAGAAGCAAAGGCTGTCCGCAGGCAAGTGAAAAAAGGCCCGCGGACATCCGTGAGTAAGTGAAAAGCCTTGCGGGCATAAAAACAAAAAAAAAATTCGCCCGACTTCAAACTCCCTCCTCTAGCTTGGCGTAGCGCGGAAGACTTCTCTGCGGGGGATTTCATTTTTCCGTGGATATACATAAACTGCCAGTAGCCTTTTCTTCTTTCGCGGGTAATGGATGATAACAGCGGACGGCTTGCCTTCGTTGGTCCGCGGTTGGAAGCAAAACTATTATCTATTCCAATGTATCAGGAGGATCGATGTAGCATGTACCCCGCTTTTGCCTTCATTTCCTCGCTCGCGGCATTCAAATTGGGTGGTCTTGATGCGATACATTTGAAATTCTAAAGTCGTAGCTAGAGGTGTTCTGCAGTCATAACTCCGAGGGGATTCAGCTTCATAATCCTCTGTTCAAGATTCGAGCAAGTTGGAGAAGAATTTCTGTGTGCAGAGGGATTTGTGGTGGATTGTAGAGGAGCAGGAAAGAGGAAGCAGTATTTCAAAAAAAAAAAAAAAAAAAAAAAGACGACAGATTCAAGTTGTTCAGAATGAGTTACAGATGATGTCAAAAGGGAGGGGATGCATCAGTGGTTGCCAGAAAGAGTGTAGAATCGGCAGAAAATGACAGAAATGGTGTGTTTCGTGCATTTCTGTGTGGGTTGCGAAGTGCTAATTTGGTCTTGGCGGTGATCCCGCCGAGGGGGTTGCCCCCTGGACCGCCAGTCGTTGCGGATATTAGTCATGGGAGTCTGACCAGTTGAGAAAAGTTGAAGTCGCTGTAGGCATGGACTTTCTGTGTACCAGAGGCACTGGGAGTAGGTGTTGGCTGGGAGGCTGTCTTGGTGGATGCGTAGAGAGCTCGGGAGGAGCTAATCATCCAGTTGGAGGCAGTGCAGTGACACTTGGCTCAGGGTACCGAGGAATTGAAAACAGAGAAAGCAGCACAAGTGGCTATCAAGGTCAGCTTGAGGAGATAGTATTGTGTTAGCAAGGCTACAGATGTAACAGGAAGAATGTGGAAGTGATGTGATAGAAGTGAATTTCTCTTGTTGTAGTTACTGTGTTAATGTATTTTGTTTCTTAATTTGTTTCAGATATTTTGTTAGTCGTCAAGAGATGACTTTTTTTTTGGGGGGGATGGTGTCAGCCGACTGGATGGTTTCAGCGGTGTTTCTGTAGCCGACGGATTGACTGTCGTCGGTGTTTTGTATTTTGTAGCCGACGGGTAAATTGTTTGTAGTGGATGAAATGTTGTGGCCGACGGACTCCTTCGGGAAGGTTCGGCGGTAGTATTTATATCCCGTCTGGGATCATTGTAAATCATCTATGATCTACTATTGCAAATATTATGAAGCCTAATGTATGTTCTGGCATATGCGAATATAATTCTGCTATTCTGTTCCATTGTTTGTATGTGTTGATTTCTTTACCAGTACGGTAAACACCAATCAAGGAACTTGTGAAAAGGTCCAAATTGAAAGCCTATTAGGAAATGAAGATTTATACTTTGGGGATCAACATGTTGGGGTATGTCACCAAGGATGACTGGATGATTAGCCACCAAGGTATGATATAAGAATATCCAGTAATAATTCAAGAACCTTATAGGTGAGATGGAATTGAAAGAAGCCAACAATGGATCCCAAAGAACGATTAGTAAGAAAACATGTGGAAGGTATAGCGATTCCCAAAGCACAAACATCTTACGAATACTCTGTTTGTTCCCTGTGCACTTTGGGTAAGGATTAAAGACTATTGGAAATTAAGAGCACCCTATGAGGAAAGAAGAAAAGGATTCACCATCTATGATATTGACAAAGAAGCCAAAGAATAACAAGTAAAGAAGTAGGCGATGAGGGATGATAGGCCTGAGGAAGACTTGGAGGAAGAGATCAACTTGGAGGAATATGGTGCAACTTTGAGACCAATTCTGAAGGCAATAGTAAGGCATATGATCTTATCATTTGCGAAGGAGATAGCTATGTGAATGAGATAATTGAGAATTGCAGGAATGAAGGGGAAGATGCACCGTACAAGAAGAAATCAAATTCCCTATGGTGGGTGATCCCAAATCCAGCAGAACTTCCAACAATGAATGGGAAAAAGGCAGTGTAGTACCAAAAATAAGGAGAAAGGTATATAGATGGGAGCTTTAAAGGAGTGAGACCTGCTCTCCCTTGGTGAACAAGATCTTTGATCTCAAATATTTGGGACCATGTAAAAATAAGTGCTACCAAACATATCCAGGCATTTGAGTGTGGCTATATGCATCCATGGTAAAAGTTAGAAATAAAGAAGAAAAAGGTTTAAAAAGGACGTCAGCCAAAGAGGAAGGATCTTTAAAGAAGTTCAAAAGGGAGAAGAATGGATGTACACCAAATGAGGGAGAAACAAGGAGTACGAGACCTAAGCAAATTAAAAGGTACAAAGACTTGGATGAAGGTTTCCTTAAGAAAATTAATAAATGGAAAAATCAGAAAAATAGAAAAATAAAAGGGAGGGAAATAGAAAAAAGCACAATTGATAAGAAGGAAAAGGGAAAGGAACATCTCAAATAAGTTATAAACTTATTAGTTGTTTTTAACCTAACCCTAAAAGATTACAAAAGCATCATTGAACGAATAAAGCAGCCCAAATCAGTTGCGTACCCTACAAGGAGGTAGAGCAAGATGAGAAGGGCGTACGAATTTTTTTGCATGAGGCAAGGAGCGCTGAAGCGTACGAACAAGAATGCACAAAGAAGATAGGGTTATATGACAAGCCCAGGCATGTCATATGGACAAAGATGACAGAGGTGACAGAAGGTGTATAGAGTTGGCAGGGAAATGTACGTAAGTGGAGGATAGGTGTACGAGGGAGGAGCATAGGTGTACGAGTGAGGAGCAGAGGATATACGAATCAAAAAGAGGGGTGTATTGGTAGATTGGGCGCTACTTGTACACGATAGAGAACAATCATAGTTGTATGGACGTTTGTGCATAGAAGGCCTGTACGCAAGAGGGTTGTATGGAAGAAGGTCGTAGACTAGTAGACCGTACATTGGAAAAAATTCAATAGGTACTAGTGGTGTGGAAGATGAGAAACAACATGGGTGGAAAGTGGCGATTGAAGCCCTAAATAGGAAGTGAAGAAGGTAGGAGAAATATTAAATAAAACATATGTTGTGGTAAAGAAGAGTATTGGGAACCTTGGAAAGGGCACATCCACGAGAAACTATATAGGGAGCAAGGGGCAACACCTACAAATCAAATATAGTATGGCCTCTACAAAAATGAAGAACAAGGTTAAAGGCACAAATGCAATGTCCCCTTTTTAGCATGACCATGATAGCAGATGGATTTAGTCTATTAATGGGTACTTGTAGGCTAATACTAGTGATTAGAGGACCCTGTTGAGGATTATGGCCGTCTCTGTTGAGATGTACTATTTTATTGTAAGTCAATGGATGGTTTTGAAGAGCTCAGATGAGTTGAATGATGCTCTCAGTTTTTACCACTGGCTTCTAGTTTGGGCTCCAAGAATCTTGGAGGGAGTGTCTATGTATAGTAAGTCACCTTGTCAAGTTCATTCACCATCTTTCTTCATTAGGATCACTCATGTGCTGTTAGATTTTGATTTTGACGCTTATTTAGTCATTTTGCAATATGATTATTATTTAATTAAATATGCCGGGGTTGCTATTTTTGCTGGTATTGTATATTGGCCACCTTAGTGTCTAACTCAATGGAACCATTTGAAGATTTTAAAATCTTGGGCACAGGAAACAATGACATTGTGTGTCAGAATATCATAATATTGATGAAAAGGTCATTTTTGGAGCCAAAGAGAGTTAATAAATTTCATTATTCAAATATGTACCTAAGTATAAAGAAAAGGGGATTTAAGTGAAAAGTGTATTCATGAAGACTCTTGGCATTGAGTGTAAAGAAGAAGACTTTGCATTAAAATGTTATAAATATACTGAATTGCAAGGATGGAAACATAGCATTGTGTTTTGCATTTTCTTGAATTTGGGAAGAGATTGAAACATGCGTTTCAACAGTGTTGGAGAATTGTGAATTCTTGACCATTTCAACACTTTGAATCTATGAAACACAAGATGAATTGTGCACTATCTGTTGAGTATTGGTCAGAGATTTATCTGAGGATTGAATGGTGTTGTATACCATTCAATTAATTATCTGGTCTACATTTTTTAACTGGAAAGTGAAGGGATTGTTGAAGAGTTCTGATTGTTGCTGCTGTCATTTAGAGAAGGAAATAATATTCATCCTGGTGGCTATATCTACTGCTGACACACATTGGATTGGGAGTATAAAATAAACACCGTGATTATAGCTCTAGAGACATTTGAGGAGCTGCATACTCAATTACATTGCTGCTGTGAGTCTGGCCATTACAAAGGCTGCGTTTGATCTACAACAGTGTCTCTACCATATACCTGCAGGGATTTGTGTTATTGGTTGTGTAAGCATCCATACAAGGAATGTGGCACGGGGTTTGAACTGCTGCAAATCAGTTTACTTGCTGCAAAATATACGACGCCAAGTTGCATATCAGGTGCCCCAATCTATTAAGTTCAATTCTTATATGTTCATGCTTGTAATAAAGGCAAATTAGACTAATTGCAACTGAAATTATTGTGCAAGCATTTCATATTAGTTCTAATTTTGACTTAAGTTTTATGAGCATTTCTATATATCAGAAAAACAACAAAACAAAATAATTGCAAATTTGAGAAACTCAAAACACACATAAAAGCCATTCTTCAACATAGTTTTGTAGTGAGCCTGCAGGGACTACTTTAAACATTAACTTGGGACCTCTTCAAACAATTTACGTTTATTTCAATCCTTGTCTTCAGTCAAGCTGACTTGGATGACCATGTATGCTTGGTTAAAAAAACACTTCCTACTGTCCTTTTTGCTCACACGGATGGTGTAACGGCAGGAGTCCAAGAGATGGGCATTATGATAGTCAGGAGATGACATGGGGTATTTTGGGAAGGAGACTTAGGGAAGATCATCAAGAAGAAAAAGAGGCTTGAATTGAGCTGTCTAAAAGAATACACTCGGGCGATTGTTGGGAATTGCGTTGTGTACCTTACTGTAACTATAGGGACGTAGCCCCCTCAGCTTCAATAGTCTTGACACTAGAAAGAGTGGTCTTGCAACTATCGTGAATTTCATGGTGGAGGAAATCATTGAAGGGAAGGAGTGAGGAAGATATGCCTGTATGAGTGTTGAATGAAGGTACTGTTGGAGTATAGTGGTGTTCTTCGGATGGTTACAGTGGAATGGTGAGCACACGTCTTTTGTATTGATTATGTGAAGATTACCAACCATCTATGAGAAGGCTGCAAAAGAGGTTGCTTAATGCGGGCAAGAATGCTCTATTTGAATAGATTATAGAGTCAACACTCCTTGCACGAGTCTCACATTTATGACAGAGAAAAATGCTGGTGGTTCTGTGTGTATGCTAGTGATTGCATTATGACGACACCCTTAGGAAGATATGGTCTATGTTGCTTGTGAAGGTCTGTTTGTACGTCCTGGAGATGTATGGAGCAAAATATCATTTCTAGGGAAAAAGGTTGATACAAAATACTGTTAAGAATGTCAGCACTGAGCATTTACATCTGCTGTTGAATGTAAATTACTGATAGTGTGTGTGTGTCTATATATATATACATATAATGATTTGTCATTACTGCAGAAATATCTTTCATAACTGTTATTTACTTTCCTGTGACAATCGGTATTCAGATCGAAAGTATATTACACATTCAATCATGTAAATTGCATTATATACTGTCCCGATTATCATCGGGTGTCATTACAGATCAATGTTAATATTCGACACTAACACCGATTGGTATATCGGGATTTTCCTTGGTAAACGATTTGGTCTTAAAGGAATTGTCATTGGTGGTAATTAACTTAGTTTTTGTTATAAACAGGTTTAAAAGTATTATATATATTGAGGCATGACCATGTAGGGTCATGCTCCTACTTGGTTATGTTTCAATGTATATATATACTATATTCATTTTTTATTTGTAGATCATATCAATGACATTGGCATATAGATCTCAGATTGAAATCAGAATACAAGTTCACAGATTATATCAGATCAAGGAATCAAGTAAAAAGAACAATTAAGTCCATCTGAAATACAATTGCTTAGTCTCCACCAATCAAGATGTATAAAACTTTACAAATGCATCTTGGAATCATTTCAGTTCCTAGTTGTTGAAACTGCACAAGAAACCAATATAGAACCCATTGTATTCAAGTCGATGAACGACTACTGTGCCTCCATTATTTTGAGGACTTCGTCTAAATGTCTCAAATGCTCTTCTCACGTTTTATGTAGTTAAGGATGTCATCAAAAAATACTAACAGGAACTTACCGTATAGGGTAAAAAGCTTAACACATGTATAACACGTACAACGCAGAACAGATACTTTATTCATATATGCATTTACTGATTACAATCCGAATACAATGACTACAATGGTCACAATGATTACAACCTGCCTTCCAAAGTCCATCTCGAACGTGTACATATACCTTTTCGAAGGGGTGACTCAAGCGTCACGTGCCCGTTCGAATACTACTCTACCCGTTGGCTACACTATGCATTTTACCGACAACAACAACTGTTTGTTTAATATGTAGTTCATGTAGGATTGGAATGTGGCTGGCGCATTTGTTAACTCGAATGACATGAATAGAAACTCATAATGTCCATAGTGTCATTGGAAAGTTGTCTTTTCCACATCGTGTTCTCTCATACGAATTTGATGGTATCTGAAACAAAGGTCTATTTTTGAAAAATGGATTGTGCCATGCAACTCATCTAGTAATTTATCGATCCTATAGATAGGGTATCTGTTCTTGATTGTCTTCTTGTTCAATGTACGATAGTTCGCACACATGCATAATGTCCCATTGTTCTTTTTTACTAGTACAACTAATGCTGTAAAGGGGCTAAAATTGGGTTGGATCCTTCGCTTGTTGAGCAATTCTTGAATTGTTTATTTGATCTCATCTTTAAATTTCTTGGGATGGGGTACAGTGTGTGATGACAGGTTTGGTGCCAACTTCCAATTCGATAGTATGCTCAAAACCTTGGTTCGGAGGTATGCTACGTGGAATGTTAGCCAAAACCCTATCATGTTTGTCCAAAATGACTTGAAGCTCATTATCTAGGTAATATGCCTTTTGCTCCTTTATGGGTTATGTCGAAATGAAGCATTGTGCTGCCTAGGCCCTGTTGTCATGTCGGAAGATGGCCACCATTTGTAATGCTGAAACCTCCTTCGGTCCATCATTTGTCATCCCTCTCATAACAACCTTCTTTCTATCAACCACAAAGGAGAAATCCATTCGCTTGAGGCTCTGTGTTTACTCCAGAGTTTCCATCCATTGGATGCCCACAATGACCTCCATGTCATCTCAATCCACTATAAAGAAATCCTTTGCCGCCATATGATTTCCCATGGCAATGCTCAGTTGTGGGACTAGGTGGGTGCATGATAAGACAATTCCTCCTGCCAACTTGACTTGGAATCTCACATTGCCTTTGTAGGTAAACCTCTTTGCTTCTCGAGTGATAAGTTTATGAAATTAAGTGTAGCTCTGTTGTTCTACATTACTATGACACTCTGTCCTTGGAGGGTCCCTCGTACTTTGAAAATCGTGCACCTTTGGAAATTGACAGGAGCAATTGTGCCTCTATGTTGCGGTCTGATAATCCTTTATGTTCAGTTTATGCTGACCTCCTTGGAAACCTCTTGTCGGCTATTCCCTTCAGGTACCAAATCCTCTTGTTCTTTCTCACCATTTGGCATGACTTCCATGTAGTGTATTTTTCCTTTTTCTAAACATTTGTGCCCAGGTTACCACAACCACTTACAGGTAAAGCAGAGCTTTCTGCTTAAGTTCCCATCTGGTAGGTTCATCCAATGAAGGCTTCTTTGAAGGTGATTTGTTGTCTTTTTCCTTTGAAGCCAATGGTGGTTTGGTGTGTGAATAGCTTTGAGAAGATGAGGCTTATGACGACGCCATGCTCCAAGCCTTCTTGATTGCCTTGGTGAGGGTGTTGGGATTAAACCCCTTCACCCATCCCTTCAGTAGTTCTGTTAGGCCATCCATGAATAGAAAGATCCATTGTCTCTCTGAGAAATCGACAACTAGAATATTGTCGCTGAAATTTAGTGATGTAATCATCACCTAATTTTTAGTGATGTAATTAAACCGCTTCATCCATCCCTTCAGTAGTTCTGTTATGCCATCCATGAACAGAAAGACCCATCGTCTCTCTGAGAAGTCGATAACCAAAATATAGTCACTGAAATTTAGTGATGTAATTATCAACAAATTCAGTTTGGCTCAGTTGTGCCAATTCTTTAAAATTAAGTTTTGGATCTTTGCCCTCAAAACCAATTAATAAGTCTTTTTGTAAACTCAACATAAGTATTTACTTGGTCATGTCCGAACACAAACATACCATGATGCCACCATTCGTGTGCCACTCCTTCCAAGTGGAGTGCAAAAAATTTAATTGCTTCCTCTTTAGGCATCAGATTGAGTTGGATGTATGTATTTGCTTTCATTACCCACATTGGTGAAGAGAGTGATCCAGATCCATTAAAAGGTGATAGATTTACCTTGCTTAACTTTCTTTTGAGATCATCATTGAAATAGCTACAGTTACCACCACTTGAGTACCTCATTCTCAATTTGGCATAATCTTTGTGAGATATTTCTTCTTGCATATTTGCATCCTCAAATCTTCCTGTAACTGTTCTTGCATTTCCTCAAAATTTGGTTCACATCCTTTAGGAGGTGCTTCTGTTCGTAGAGGGAAGGTCAACATGGAGTGTTGAGAATGTGCAGGATGAGGATTCACTTTTTTTGTAATCAAGTTGTTTTTTAGTCCTTTGTGTTCTCTAGAAATTTTGCCTTTGGCTTGTTTTCATAATGTTTCCTCCATGAGCCAATGAGTGTCTTTAATCTACACTTGATTCCTTGTGAACTCTCTTAGCAACATGACTTTTCCAGCAGGATCTTGCGAGTCTCCCATTCTACCAAGTGGTACCGCTTTCATTTTCAAGTATAAACTTGCATTTATTGTCCACACGCTAGTAGGATCATTGGCTCTAAGACTGCTGTAATGCTTTGTTCTAGCACCAACTCAAACCAAGCTCGTTGTGCTACAATTCTGTTTGTACGGGGTATGGCTAATTGATGGCCATTTGGTGGTCTTCCACGGGCCATACAAGGGTATGAGAGCTAGGTGAACTTGCTGTTTGTACGACATCTTTGGTGTATAGTGTCCTTCCACTTGGTTGTACGGTGGTTACACCTCTAGCTGAAGGGAAGTTGCAGGCATACGGTGGTTGTGACTAGGCCGAATGGTGCTGGGTAATTCACAAGGGCATGCGGTGGAATGTTAGGTGAAGGTATACAACGTGGGTGAGTGGAGGAAGTGAGGGCTTGGTGTACGGTTAGATGTGTGGTACGATTTGTCTCTTCAAGGCTAGCTTTCACTAGTATGCGACATGAGGACCTTTGATATTTGATAATGTAGTTCTTGTCCTAAGGAATGATTAATGGAGTTACACTAATATTGCACAAGATATACTAGAGAGATGAAAAATAGTTGACAATAACATTAAGAAGAATCTCAGAATCAAACAATAATAGTGCTTCTAATTTTTGCCAGATCCAAAACCCAGGAGTACAACCATAATAGAGTGAGGGATGATTCCTATCAAACTGCACAGGCCAAATAGGGAAGGTCTTTCACTTCAGAAATGGTAAACGAGTTGAACTCCCAATGCAGTACAATTAAAATAAACCAAGTTGCATGCCTAAACAATACAACACGAGGAACATATATACTTTGTCAAAGGAAGACTCCTGAGGTAGAATCTAAGTGCTGACACATGACATGGGAAACCCCTACAAAAAATTAAAATAGAAAAGGGCCTTGAGATATACTAATCAATCGGTTTGACATACAAAGGTTTAATATTTTATGATGGGGAGATTACATATTGATAAATGGGATTGTTTGTTATTTCCTTTCTACTGTTATTCTGTTGCAAAAAAAATTGTAAATTTCTCTTTTTGTCCGGCAAATTGGGTAGTTAGACGGTTATGGGTATGAGCACGACTTTGTCACTTCATTGGCGTCATGTCAGATGTTATAAATATGGCATTCACTTATATAATTGACATTATGTTGGTATTGAATATTATTATTTTGTACGGAAGCATTTGATGAATGAATAATACTTTACTTTGTTAAGTTACATGTTTATTTCCTGTTCACCTACGGGTTGAACACTTGGCGCCGTTGCTAGTTCAAATCTAGAGTGGTAGCAAATGGAAACCTGAGGATAAATTGGAATTCCTGTACCAGACAACCAGAGAACTAATGATGAGGATGAGACAAAACACCTTGAAGGTGAGCATGAGGCGACCTAGAACTTCCACATCTTGTACCACTTAAGCCTTGAAACCTTCGTACAGAGAAAAGCTGCAGAAAACGAGGTTACACAAGATACTATGTGGGATGCCATGCATGCAAGCCCAACAACGAACAGGTTCCTAGACCAACTCCACCATTTAATTGCACAAGCATACTTGTCACAGAAGAGACATTGGAAAGAAGTGGAACAAGAGGAACGTCGTCAACAAATCCTCAAGAATTTCCATGAGAGAGATGCACGACGTCACAAAACTGAACCATGAGCTTTTGAGGCAAGAGCACTCAACACTGTGTAACTATTGCATGAGTCGACCACATGATGTATACAGATTGAATAAATAAAAGAGTGTTTTGTTTTGGTTTTTGAATATGATGGTTATGTCAAATTTCCAATATTTTAAATAAAAATAGGAACCTGAGGGAGGATATTGATGAATTACAATCTATGCATGGAGATTTAATCAAAGCTGAACGAAGGTGGCGACTGAGACAACTTGCTGAAGAACGGATTGTGGGGTAGTTGGAAGAATCACCAAGTGTGGTAGAAGGCAACTACGTGGGTGGCACAGGAACCATTGAAGGGTGCCATAGTTTGCCTCAATGGCGGGTATGGAGCAAAGAGGAGTTGCTCGAGGAAACAAAAGATAGATTAATTGTGCTCGAGGAGACAAGGTAACAATTTCTACATTCATCCAGTACACCACTATGAGAGGGAACCCGCGAAGTAGGAAAGAAGGCAAGACCAACAGAGGATACTAGGGCACAAGAAAGTGTTAGAGGGACACTATACAGTGGTCAGAGTAATCCGCTGGGACCAATTCCTAACAGTTCTGTAATGTCCCGATGCTGTTGAAGACAAGATTTCACTGAATCTCAATTTCGTTCCTATCAAGTAGTTGGAGGGTGTGGTACGGATCGAGTATGACATCGGGCATGGCTGTACACATCAATAATATTGGTGCAGATGGGCCGTACAGTGTCTATGTTGTGGTCGTACAGAGGTGAGGAGGGTGTACGGTTGAGGGAGGAGGAATGTGCAGAGGCTATACGGTATCAAGGTCGTACGGTGGAGACAAGGGATGGCCATACAGAATGACCGTATGGCGTGAGGGAGCAATCGTGGGTGTTGGCTATACGGTGAATAGAGGTGAAGTTGTACAGTATGGAGGTAAGATGTGAATAAGGCTGTATGGTGGTCGAAACACAAAGCCGTACAAATGAAATACTGGGTAATATGGATGAACGGATGGGTTAAGGCCATTCGGTCAAGGAGTAAGCAGTACGGGAATGATAGGAGGCCACATGCTTAGGTTTCTAAGCCCAACTCTGAATACAATCTTGTTCATACACAAACATAATAGATTTAGATGAAATCGAGACACAATATTAAAGGCTTGAATACGAATAATCCTTTTAGTAATATATATACCAAAATATGATGCTTCGATTTGCCAGATCCAAGTGAAGTATTACAGGTGATGAAATAGGGTGAGGGTTGAATCCCATTGAAATTGGAGAGCCAAGTAGGGAAGATCTTTCACTTCCGAAATGGCGAACAATAGAGAATCCCTGACAAGAATTCCCAGTATACAAAAACTAATCCAAATTGCATACCTAAAGACTACCTACAAGCCTTGCTTAAATACCAGTCGGGAAAACTTTCCAAGGGTGTATGAAGATAGCCGATGACGATACAAACTATGGAAACTAAAGAAAAATGGGTCCGAGATATATTAAATCAATTGATCCATTAACAATCATTGGATAAATGATTTATTTTATAGCGGGAACATTACAAGTTCCGGGGCACAATTGAGTGGTATGCACACTAGTCATCAGAGGACAAGAAGCACAATTTCTCAGAAACAAAAACTCTCGAAGTTCATAGGTGACGGGAAGGAAGACCTAGTACGACATTGCCATACATGTGAAACCATATGGATCGCCAACTCGGTCATAGATGTGGACAAATGGTTGAACCAATTTCTAGCGAGCCTACGGGGAGTGGCGGTGGATTGGTTTTCTGATATGGACAAGGCGAAGATCAACACATGGGACAATCTAAAAAAAGAATTTCAAGTAGGGTTTTGACTGCTGCAGGATGACAATGAGGTCATTGCTGAGGTATACAATTGCAAACAAAGGAAAAAGAAAACCATACGACCCTACAGTTGAAGGCTCAAGGATCTAATAAGCAAGATGGGAAGCCATTGACGTCCGGAGAAGTATTGCTACTAGAAGAAGAAAACGAAAGCATTCCACGGGTAGTAAAACAAAATGGCATGAAGGGAGAAGGAAATATACACCACGGGAGAGGGATAGAAAATACTGGGAGGCTGAAGCAAGACATGCCATGGAGAAGTAAAAGGAGAAGCAACTACAAAACCTAATCTTCTTTGTTGTAATAAAGACAAAACAAGAGATCATTAATCAGTTGGAGTATGCAGTCTACAGGGAAAGGAGACAGTGGAAAGATCAGTTGAAGGAGAATAATGCCAAAATGGAGAAGAATGCGAGAATATTGGCCTCAAGAGTCGGGGTTGCAGGGCTAGGAGCATCGAGTAGCATGAAGCAGAAGGTGCGTCCTAAAGTGCAGCCATTCGCATAGAAGGCTGTCCTTTCTCATTTCACATTACAGTTTGAAGGATTGAATGGTAGTGAGTGCCATAGATGGTGGCAGGAAATGGCTAACACAGACCTCATCAAACATATACTGATCCGTGTACAATTACATGGACGATTCAACTTCCGGTGTTCCATACAACTATTTGAGCCGACATTAAGAGCTATGATTGAAGCATACAATAGACACAACAAGACAAGTACATTTGCATACAAGAAGCATTGTCTCACGGTCTTGTACAAAGTCTGCGACTTGACTAGGTTTCTTGGCATTTTTGGCCAAGAAGGCCGCAAAGTGGTAACTACGAACCACAAATTGCCGCAAGAATGCAAGGAGTACTGGGTGAAGTTGGTGGGACATGGCCTCACGCTAGAAGAATTTGACTCTGTCATAAAGGGTACTAAGAGTCGAGGACTGCGGCGGGACTTCATTAGGGAAGGCCATTGGTAGTGTATCATTGATGTGATAAAGAGCAGGTTAAGGGCTTCAGATATCGCCCTGCCATAGATTACCTTCATGAATGGTATTATGAATGGTATGGTATACGATTGGGCGACCGTCCTCGCTGATAAAATGAAGGAATTCATGACACTACAACATCGCACATTCTACATGTTGCACCATGCTATTGGGTTGTTTCTTGAAGCAACACTTCATCAAATTCCAACGGATGAGTTTGAAGTCCCACCGAGAGGAAGATTGGCACTAGGAGAACCCCCAATATTCTACTTGAGGCATTTGGACACAGGTGGCACGATGGTTGGCCAAAAGAGGGCAATGCAAGCCTTGGATGCCTACGGTGACACTGATAGTAGATGGGAGGATACCATGGAGAGTGGTGGGACCGATCTAGAGGGAGATAGTACTTCGGCGGAGGTTGGGAATAATGATGCAGATGCAGTTTCCCCACCTACGACACATTTTACTCCTTAGTTGCCAACTTCCATGCACTTGATAGCCAGCACCTTTATGCTGCTTATTCCTCCATTCGGCCAGAGACATGCATCTGTTGTTATGACTCCACCCACAGCCATGGTAGAGACCATAGATGTATCGACTTAGATGGAGGTTGTCAAGGAGTCATCCCAGCTAGCCACCCTTGAGGGAACTCTAGTTGTGAACGTCCCAACAGATTCAGTTGCCCCAAATCTAGTAGCAATAGTTTTAATGGTAGGCCTCGTGGAGATACACTAGGCAGCAGATCTCGAGCCTCAAGTTTGACTAGACATGATTGGCACAGAGGCTGTTGTCACTATAGCTTCATCACTGTTGGCCGAACCTGTGAATGTGGCCCAGCTAACACAGCCAACACAACCAGAGGACTAGGGTGTTGAAGTGATGGACCGAGCCACTGTGTTCTTAAGACAACAATTCTAACTCACCCTTGCAGATGTTGGCCCCTCCATCCAATCCCTGAAGCAGGGAGAGATATTGACGGGAGTATCTACGATTTTAGCTCCACAGGAGTCGAGAGTACCACAGTCTGCGGATGTGCTCGGAGATGAGGGGGCCACACCAAAGGTGGATGTGGTTGTTACAGAAGGGGCAAAGATGGATACAGAGATGGGTATGGAGCAGGATGCCGACATTGAGCATAGGCTGAATTATGGGTCAGATCAGGAGAGATCTATGGGATACATTAGGGCCATGGAGGTTGTGCTGGAGAGAGGTCGAATTATTGGACAACATGCTTTGACTCGTAGAAGGGAGTTGTAGTTGATCTGAGCCTATATCTAGAGGGTCTGCATGGAGCGTTTCCTTTCTTGCTTTTAGGCCAGAGGATGGCCAACCGTGGAAACGTTAGAGATGTTGGTTGATGGGACTACAGAACCTGAGTTGGGACCATGTAATACTGCTATGGAGAAGCTTGCACATGAGATAGTAGGGGCATATAAAGATGTCTACTATGCTCATCGCTGTGCAGAGGTAGATAGAGAAGCAAAGAAGGTTGGAGTTGCGAGGTCCAGGTTAGTCGAGGCAAAGGCTCGGGAGGAGCTAGTTGTTGAATTGGCTAGTCAGCAGGCGACATGGGCAGCAGAGCAAGCAATGCTTTGGCAAGACAAGGAAAAGGCTGAAAAACGATTGCAAGTGCCTTAGACTTAGGCTATGGAGACAACACTTCTACTGAAGTAGGCTGTGGAGGTCAACACACAGACACAGGAGGACTTACATAAATGCACCGATCAGGTTTACGAGTTGCGCCAGCTGTTGAACACTTCAGGGGCACAACCTCCTCCCTAGTCTATGTTTGTTTCTATAATTGTAAGTTATCTCCTAATTTTGTCAGTTTTAAGTCGCCAGGAGATGACTTTTCTTTTGGGGGGGATGATGTTGTCTGGCAAACTGGGTAGTTAGATGGTTATGGGTATGGGCACGACTGTGTCACTTCATTGGCACTGTGTCGGATGTTATAAATATGGCATACACTTATGTAATTGGCATCATGTTGGTATTGAATATTATTATTTTGTATGAAAGCATTTGATGAATGAATAATACTTTACTTTGTTAAGTTACATGTTTATTTCTTGTTCACCTACGAGCTGAACATCTTTATCACCACAACTGCAAAAATGCATAAAACATTGAATCAGTAGATCCACATTTTGGCAACAAAACTCAGCAAGAAATCCTTTCCAAAAAACTGTTTGCCATTATATTTAGAGAAAAAAAGGCCAGAACTTAGTAGGTAATGGGCTCATTTCAATCTAAAAGTATACTTGGAAACTGAAGCAACTTTTATGTTCCACAATGTCAGTGTAATGACCCTTACTATAAAGGCCATTGAAACCCTCAAACTGGACTTAGGAATTTTGTCAAACAGTTGGCATGTAACCGAATAAGGCTGCAATATTACTAATTGTTGTACAACGAAACCTCAATATATGATGCCAATAATGTATGAACAACAATTTCCAGATTATAACACTACCAATCTAAGAGATAGATGACAATATGAAACTCAGAAATGAAGTCCAATGCAATTCTGATTTTATGACAGCAAATAGAACTGATTACAATGAGAGACTGTCACAACTATGCACTTCTAATACATCAAGCTCTTGACAATGCAATGTTATGACATGAACAATAACCCAGTTCAGATTTGGAATGCAAATGACGAAACTTTTACAACAGTTATTAGTGACTGGAAATAACTATTTATGCAATGACAGTGTTGACTGTTCTAATCCATAACATGCAATATTTTGGCAATCAAAACTTCAGTTTGTGCACCTGGAATAGCTCCAATTTTGCCGGATATAAATGCTGAATTGATGCCACATGAAGACCTCACAATCTGCCCCAAACCGACTCACAAAATTGCTGCTGCTGCCCAACTGACAGGGCCGTACAGGTACGGCTTGGTACGGCTGCTAGATAAAAATATTGCAGCGTTGTTTGTCACTCCAAAAGCAATAAATCTGGGCGCCTAGGGTTGCTGAATAACCCCCTAAAATATGAAATTCATCCGTCAAACCAATTAGGAGTTATGAGCAAAAACGTGGGTCCAAACCCTGGACTGGCAGTCTGAAAATAATGCACAACTGTGTCTTCAAACCCTGTTAATCAATCCACAAATGCTAGGGCACAACTGAAACCCTTATTCCAACCAAAGTAAATCCTTATAACTCAATCTCAATGAAGTCCAAATGAGATGGCTGAATTACCAACTCCTCAAATGCAACAATTCAGGTGATATTTCACACCCTCAAAGTCGCCAATCCAAGGGAGTGATTCGTTCCCAAAGATCAAATAATAATTTGCAGACCCAAGAGACTACAAATTTGCTCCACAATGGAAGAAGTAGAAGAAATCTCAAATCCAAGCATGTCCAAAATGAGAGGCCAAGCCCTCTATTTATTCACTTTTCTAAGAAGTTGCTAGAACTTCTTGAAACATCCTTTATAAAATCTCATTATAATGCACTTTTTCTAGAACTTCTAGAAACATCCTTTATAAAATCTCATTATAATGCACTTTTTATAATAAAGTAATTTTATAAAATAAAAAGTGCAACTCAACTTAAAATTATAACATGTAGGCCCCAATAACACCTAATAATAAAATATAACCTCTTAACACTTCTTCAAGAGCAAGATATGACCATCTGATCCGCAGAATTGACTCTCTCTCCACACCATTTGCCTACGAGAGTCTGGAATAGGCAAAATCCATGATCAATGTCATGTCGAACTAAAGAGGGGACATTACAGTCAGTTTTACATAATATTAGGTAGGCAAGAAAGATGAAAGTGCAGAGTGTTATACAACTTGGTGTCTGAATGTTGCATAAGGTGCAAGGTGACAAGATGGCTTGGAGAGGTCTTAATCCAGTATAAGGTGCTTGCAATGCTTCAATCTCTATAGATACTCAGCTCACACCACTTTTTATTCTCATATAGTGTATCGCTCAGCCTTTTGAAAGAAAATTATATAAAGATATGCCCAAGTAACCTAAAATTACAGTTATTCAGTGTCAATGTTGCCAAAAGAAATAATGTTCCATGTCATTGAAAAAAAGGAATAAGATGTGTAATATAGCCAATTAGGATTCAGTCTCAATTTTCTAACAACTTCATTGGCTCTTCCTCTGCGCCTTTCTTACCAACGAAATGCATGATAAAATGAAATATAGGTGTCTTACTAGTCTCGGGCTTATGGCAGGAATAGATCTGAACATGAAGCATGCTTGTCTAACCCATATATGTATTAGTGAACTGAATGGCCAACTAATCATAGTGAACTGAATGGCCAACCAACCTGTTTAGCCCTTAGAACAAATAATGATAGAAGTTCTATCTAGACATGAACAAACTCTGTTATGTTCCTGTAAGGTTGATTACCTACCAATATCAATGAAGAAATCTTAAAATGATCTATCATACACATTCTTGCACATTTCCTAGTTTTCACATATCAACTAGTTTGCTACTTCACATATAAACTAGTTTGCTACACAGTGTGTCTGAGTATTTTGGAGTCCCAGTGAAATTTCAAGTGAAAATCCATTGTTTATCAAGAGATGCGTGTTATAATAACATCAAAGACAAGTACCAAAAGTAATATTAACTTCCTAATGCCTTTTAAACATAGTAACAAGACTGTTTTCAAGCACGTGCATACACAATCATGTTTAGAAAGGCTGATTTCCTAGCAAATGCTTCTGATAAAGGAACAGATTGAGATGCTTGCTATTTAGTATTTTACTTGAAGGCTTTGAAAAGTTAAATTTTTTTGCCATATTTTTGATTTCAATCTCTATATGAACTAAATAATTTGTCAGAGTAGAAAATTTCCACAATCCATGATATTAACTGCAATGCTTCTGGATTTGATTGTGTGAGGATTTTCACATGAATGTTTTGGATCACATTCCCTGATCTATCATCAGGATGAAAGCTAGATTTTGGCTTTCTGGCTTTCATACTAATGATGGATCACATAGTGTAATTCAAATGCTCACACAATCGACTCTAGAAACATTGCAATTAAAGAATTTGTATCTCCCTTTTGGCCAAGTTCCCTCTTATTTGACATTCTTAGTTGTAAAGCTCCCCAAAGTTCTATTTATTGACAGTCAAGATAGAAATTCTGAAATGATATCCTTTAAGACAGTAGTAGTTTTCTCAAAGCTTTATTTTAGTGTAGTTTTTTAGATCAGTAATAAAGTCTTGTGGTGCTTTAGGACACTAGCAGAATTACTTTTGTTTAAAGTAAGCAAGCTGTATATTAGATGTTCAGCATTGTAATGTAATGGAATGTTGTCTAATCGAAGTCCCCAAATGTTTGCAGGTATCGTCATGCTTGTAGCACTGTTCAAATGGGAAAACAGAAAAGAAGAGGAGCAAATTGCTCAGATTTCTCGTGATGAAACACTATCCAGATTGCCTTTACGTTTGTCAACTAATCGTGTAATTGAACTTGTACAGTTACGAGATACAGCTCGGCCTGTGAGCATTTTTAGTATTGCACTTAATTGAATATTCAATTGTTTATCAATAAATTTTGTATCTTTTGGGGTTTATCTTCTCCTATTCATGCAGGACACTTACAGAAATTTATTTGTAGGTAATTTTGGCAGGAACAAAAGAAGAAGTGAATAAAGCAGTACAAAGAGCTGAGAAATTTCGCACCAAACTTATTGAAAGGGGAATTCTCATTGTACCCTTAGTGTGGAGAAGTGAAGGAGAAAACCCAATCAGAAAGAAAGGCTTTGGAGGTCGACGAAAGCTTGCCATTGCAAGCTCTTCATCTGCTGTAAGATAAAAATTTGGCACTTCATGCATTTGCACTGTGCAGGTTGTTGCATTCTTAGTTAAGGGACATAAGTGTAGCCTTATAGCACTTATTTCCATAATTTTCTTTGTGCACTTGTGTGGTCCAAGCTTTTGCACCTTTAGTTAAGGAACTTGAATGGAGCCATAAAGGACTTGTCTCCATAATAGTTTTCTTGAGTATTTTTATAATAGCTTGAACATCTTAACTTCGTTAGAGAGACTTCTGGATTAAAGTGTCTCGAAAAAGTGAAATTCATAGCCCTACATGGAACATTCATAAATAGAAACCGCATGCTTTATGCTGTCTCTTGGTTGTTGAATATAGGTCATTTAATTTAACTTTGGTTGTGTGAAGTGAGCTTATTTCATTTCATATTTATGTGTGAGGAGAAGGATGATTGAGTGGAAAGAGTTCGTTCAATGTTTCAGCAATTGAGCTAAGCATATGTGTGGCCCAGTTCAATAGAGAACAACGAGTGGGTTCTGTTGGTTCCCAAAACTGCAGACTAGAAATCCAAGAGCTTGCCACTTCTTTGATAGGATTCCGCAATCAGTTTTGGCTAATGAACGAGAATCACCTTGATTCCCTTGCACTTTAGGCTCCACTACACCTAGGCGGGTAGACCTCCTGGAACTTGATTACTTGGTTCAAAGCTTTTATAAAGTGAATTTAAGCTTTGGAGTTCTTTGGCTGGGAAGGTCCTTGAACTCGATTAAAATGAAATTGAATGTTGAGTGCTTGAATTGAATGCTTTGTATAAGGTCTTGTTAGTAATGAATTTGATGCTTGTAGGAAGAAATATAGATTTTCTGACTTCAATAATAGAAAGACTAGTGCCTCTGCTCATCCGGGCAATAGAGTCAACTTAAGTGAATTTTCATGTCCAACTTTATGATGTTCTACGCACTTATATTGCCAACAATTAAATAATCAAGATGCGATAGATCAAATATTTATGCATTCTTAAATTAGTCCAAATTGAATTTTAACTCCTTTGGTAGGGAGACAAATTGGACACATACGAAAACAATTTAATATTTCCCAATATCTGTAATGATCGAATTTAAAATGCTAAATGACCATGTCCACTTATCCGACATTTAAATTGTATACAAAATTCCAAAAAAAATTACAAAGGACGATTCATTTGCAGTTTAAATCTCCATGCCATTTAAAAATAAACAAAGAACTTTATTTTATCATTAAAATGAAATAATTGAATTTACATTAAAAAGTCATATTAAGCTCTTATTTCTCCGTACAAGTAGATATTAAATACTTCTTGTTGAATATAGATGTTCTTCGAATGTGTCTATGTTTCCAAAATCTTCTTCATATATATACACTTTACAAAGGAGATTGTTACTTTTAACATGAAGAGTCACTGTTACTTTTAACATGAAGAGTCACATCTTTTGGATAAATATGTCCAGAGCCTTTGACATTATTTTTGCAGTTAATCTTTTGATTGTGCTTTATTGTTTTATCTAGTTAATACACTAGATTCTCGAGAATTCCTAGTGTATATAGGAGATGCATCCCACAATTGACTTACACATGTTTCTCAATGTCTCTTTGGGGTATCTATTATTCTCATAGGTATCTCATATTGTGTCAAATCTATAAGCATTAGGTATCTCTTCCTTTTCATTCTACCTTCTATTTGTAAAAGCATTGTATGTAAGACCTACGAGCATCATGCCTTCTATGTTTTTAACAAGAACTTTGGGTGCTGGTTTTAAGAAGCTCTTTAAGAGGGATCCAACAAGAAACTCCATGATAACTCTTTAAGCATCATTTTGAGAAAAATGGGATCTACATTATGACAATAGGATTATCAGTAGTCTGGAATGTATGATCTTCATCTTGGTATATAGTTTATCCTCCAGCATGCTAGTCAAAGAAAGTTAAAAATAAAGAAAGATGACAATGGCTTGGAGAAATCAAATGAATAAAGGATGAAGAAAGATAAGACTGGGTTTGGCAACAAGAGAAAAGATAAAAATAAGCTTTGGAATCCTGGTACATCTCCATGTAAGAATCCCAACTGGTTCTAACTTTGAGAAATGCCAAATTGCTTTACTTTTCAGATGTATGACATTTTGTCAAACACTTTGCATGAAACCTCTATCTTGCTGTCCTTTATTTTCAGATTGTATTTGCTTGCTTTAAATGGTTTTAAATAATGCTCAAGTGCTTGCAAATTAACAATATAATGACTTAGTTAGAAACTAGGTACAAATCCAACTTCTTTTGGTCTTTTCAAATGCATATATAAGAAATTTTACATGCAAAATATGCACCTACAGCCAGCTGTCATTTTCACAAACAGTTAGCATGCAAGCTATTTACTTATCATTCTGACCATTGCAACAGCATGAGGCATGAAACTTAACTCCATTAAATTAATGCAATAATCACAATGCCAGTATCTTGATGCAACATCTAGTTATTTTCATATATATATATATATATAACACCTGGATGATGCAAATGGCGTTGAAGTCTTCAGGTTGATCTACAACCACCCCAAATGCAAACCAATGATTGACATGATTGCTGGTATGAATCACGGGCCAAATAACACCATATTTGAGCCCCTAAAAGTGCACACAGCCTGTATGAATGAGCCACAGCCTTGTTAGAAATTCCCAAGCTGCTTATTTGAAACAATTTTAACCCCACATGGCTGCCATTATCTCAGTTTAATTAGCCTATTAATGACCAGAAATTTTGGATGTCGAACACTCAACCAGTATCAACAAATTCACTTAGTCTTCAGCATGAATCGTTTCACAGATCTCAGTCTAAATTTCAGCAGTAGTGACGGCACAATTCATTGATATTGACCACCAACCTAAACTGCAAGATCTGAAGAGAATTCACTATTCTTTTAGCAACAGATATCACAAACCCTTGAAGAACTCCAAACTCACAAATATATAAGCAAATAGGATGAATAAATCAAATCTAGAGGTTTGTTTTGTAACAATTAAGGACAAAATCTTCTTCAGCACACCAATGACTAATAGCTTCTTCCGCACACTCTTCACTTAAAGGCAAGATTTTCTTTTTGGTTGCATGTTAGAATTTTGAAATATAATTACTCTATTTACCTATTAATTAATACCGTGGCATAGGCTTCCATGAATTAATTAAATAAATGGTTTCCAATGACTAGTCAAACCTCAACTTCAATGAAATTATAAAGTTAAATTATAACTTTATAATAAGCCATTTAATGATTTAATACTAATTTGGCGATAATAGCTCCTGAAAATACTTATCCTTTTTACATATTGTCTAAAACATGAGTCACAACTCATATGTCCCTTTGTGACCAGATGCAATTTCCAAAAATAGAAAGGGTGCCTCTAAATCATCACCAAGCTTGCCATAAATAGTAAGTACATGAAACTAAGCCCAAACGAAGTCCAATTTGGGCCAAACGAAGACCAAACGAGAACATACTAAATTGTGAAGAAGACAAGACCCTCCAATAACCAGGCCCTTGCCTTAGAAGACCTTCAATCCACAATAATTAGCCTATGAGGATCACAATAATAGGCTAATCCCTCAAACTTTGATGCTAGTGAAAATGGGACATTATTGCCTGCCCTTCATCCCCAAGCAATCCCAAGGCAAAAACAAATATCACGGTCCACTTGGATCCCAAGGGTAAAAGTTTGTGATGTCCCCATCGTGCACAACCGACTCCTGTACCATCAACACCTGAATAACTAGCATCAATAATAGAATCATCTAGAATCTAATTGTAGGCACCAATGGAGTAAACAACTCACTTTGAACTCAATCCAACTGTATGAAAACTTTATGAACATTGGAGTCTCAATATAATTGATATTCACATCCAACTACATTGCAGACATAGTAATAATCATACAAGTTAGTAATAGAACCACCACCTCCAAACTTTGTCAAAGTGTAGTGGATGTGCTGATATTGCAAGTAATCCAACTTATAGCGGCTAACCCCATCTTCAAAAGATGGTGCTAACCCATCCCATAGCGGATGTATAAATCAGAGTCGATCTACACCGACGCATAACCAAATGCTCAACACGTGGACCAAAACAAAAATGATGAGCACTACTAATTGTGTAGTTACAGTAAAAAGCTCCAATCTCTATTAGTGGTTCATTTCTAGCAAATCGAGTATCAGAAGATGACTCTAATCTCTAACTTTAAACAACTGATTGGCTAGAGTCTTTGGTAACCCTCTCTACAAACCCAACCACAAAATCCCTATGAGGAAGCATTGTAGTCAAAGTTTTTACAATTGCTCCCACTAAACGTCGAATACTGCGAGAACCTCGAATAAGAGTAAGCTTAGGGACTTTGAAGGGTCCCTCCCAAAGCTTCAGATTCTCAAGCAAGTATTCGATAAAGTTGTTTGTGTTGTGGAAATTATATGTGGTAGAATCAGCCTGTTCCCTTGTAATCCACAACTTATCCCTCTAACTATGTGACACAACCATCTAATGCCATCAGCTGCATGAGATGAAATAACTATTTTGCTTCTAGGAGAGGGAAACAAATCAACACGAGGGCCGTTCTCCAAAGTAGATGATACTCGACATGTGTCTAGTAAAGAAGAGTGGCGTTGTGAAGTGTCACACAACTCACAGCCGAAACTACCTCTAAATCACATTGGCTATCAAAAATCTACTGTGCATCATTTGTCGATGGACCAACCCCGAGAGAACAAGGTGCAACAAGAGGCTCTGCGATGCACACTGTATTGGTATCTGAGATAGATGTAGACACATCTCCAACACATCCATCACCACAATTCGTGGATGTATTGTTATCACTAGTTGTGAGTATAGATGTCTGTACTGAATCTGCAGCTGATCTACAACAACCCCAAATGCAAACGAATAATTGACATGATTGCTAGTATGAATCATGGACCAAATAGAATTAAATTTGAGCCCCTAAAAGTGCATGCATCATGTATGAAAGAGCTGCAGCCCTGCTAGAAATTCCCTTGCTGGCTATCTGAGACAATTATAACCCCACATGGCTGCCATTATCTCAGTCCAATTACCCTGTTAATGATCAGAAATTTTGGATGTCCCAGCACTCAACCAGTATCAGAAAATTCGCTTAGCCTTCAACATGAATCATTTCACAAATCTCAGTCCAAATTGCAGCAATAGTGACAAGGCAAGTTTTGTATTGATCACCAACTCAGAGTGCAACATCTAAAGAGTATTCACAAGTTTTTCACAGCAACATATTTCACAAAGCCTTGAATAACACCAAACTCACAAATATATTAGCAAATAGGATGAATAAATCAAATCTAGAGGCTTGCTTTCATAACAATTAAGGCCAAAATCTTCTTCAACAAACCAATGGCTAATAGCTTCTTCCATACACTTTTCAGTTAAAGGTTTACTTTGCTTATTAATAACATTTTTGAATTTTGAAATGTAATTACTTAATGTAGAATTTAATTAATACCTTGGCATAGGCTTCCAAGAATTAATTATATAATTGCCCCTTCAAATGATGACTTAACCGTCAACTTCTGTAAAATTATAAAATTGAATTAAAACTTTATGGTAAGCCATTTAATGATTTAATAGTAATTTGGCCACAAAAATAATAATAACTCTCAAAATACTTCTCCTTTTAACATACCGTCAAAAACAAGAGTCACACCTATTATTTCCCCACAAGACCAAATGCACTTTCCAAAATAGAGAGGGTCCCTCTCAATCATCACCAGTCTTTCCGTAAGTAGTAAGTACATGAAACTAAGTCCAAAAGAAGTCCAATACAAGCCAAACAAAGACTAAACCGGAGCATACTAAATTGTGAAGAAGACAAGAGCCTCCCATAACCGATCGTCTGCCTCAGAAGACCCTCAATCCACAATTATTAGCCTATGAGGATCACAATAATAGGCTAATACCACAAAATCTGTTGCTAGCGAAAATGGGGACATTACACTCCCATGAAATAAGAATTAAGAACCCCTTGGAATAGAATGAAAATAGTGTCACCACCCAAGGTTATTCTTTCAAATTACCAAAGGTTATAATTTAGATAAGAATTTTTTCTTTAAATCAATGATCAAAACTTGGTTGTTCAAATTCCATTGATAAGGGGAATCATACTTCCATCATATTTCTTATGCAAGATGAGTACCACTGACATTGTGTTCCAATTAAGATGACATCAGTAGAGGATCTAGTGACCTCATTGAGATCACCTATTCAAAGCTTTACCTCCATCACAATGGATAATTATTATCATGTACACAGTTATGCTATGCAGGGATGGCATTTTCAAATTTGGGACAAAGGAATCATTGATAATATAAGAATGCTTGTGGGAAAGCAACTTCTAAGAGGGGAAATTGTAATGTCCCTGAATTCAATGAAATATGATCTATAATAAATATTCATGAAAAGATTGAAATTGATTGATATGGGAGCTAATTAGACATCTCATATTTTGGGCACATGGAATTATCAAGAAAAGCTATCATGGTTGGACAAAACTAGCGGATAGAATAGTAGATAGGTAACATGTGTATTGGAGACATTGTCATTGGGAGGATCACGTCACAACATTGAGGCCATGATATTGAACAATGAATGATTGAATTAAATTCAGGACCATTTGAATGAATATCAGCCAGGAACGACAGTGCAGTTTAGTACATAGCAATTGATATATCCTGCATCTACAAAGGTGGGTGCAATTGATATAATACTCATATCTGAGGAGAAGGGTCTCTGATGTGGTTCATGCCCAACGCGACTTGCACATGTACATGGACAAAGAGAGACAACTAAAACATGCCGATGATTGTCGAGTAGACAAATCATCAATCATCTCACACAATTAGTATTGGATCGCAATATGCTATTGGTTTATGATAACTGATTATGATGCTAAATAATCATAACAACAAATAACTATATTGTCAGATGTTTCACATGCCTATTTATAGACATTTATATTCCATGCTAGTCGACTATGAGGATGTCTATTTGAAGATAAAATAACAATTTATTCCCTTTGTGGATTTATCGCTCCATCAAGGAAGTGCTCGGTTTTTGGCACAACATCTATAAGGAGAGTGCAAGCATCATATCAGTTATATCAGACACAACACCATATTGGGCATATATTTATCTTCATATCAGAGATGGCTCAAGGAATTGCAGACTGGATCTACAAAGAGATCATATCAGAGATGACATACTGTCAGTGATCATCCCTATTGAACAACTACATATATTGCGAAGTTCATTAGAGAAACTAGGAGGGAATGTGCATGAACCGCATCAATATAACAGAGACGGCCATAGCATCACATCAAGGTCTGAACTATTATTGCAGACATAATCTGAAATTTATTTTTCCATTGGCATTGGAATCATCATTATACATATACATTTTCATCTCCATTTGCAGTCATTGCATTTTCCATTGTCTGCATCATAATACATTTCATACATTAATGACTACCATTGCACAAACATCTCATACTGTTGTTTATTGTATCACATTCACTAATACCATTAATACATTACGGCATTTGGAATGACCTATCATATCTTTATCATTATTGCATTGTTAATTACTGACATTTGTAGAAGGAATTAGGTATTCCCAACAGTGTCCTAATTAATATAAAAAAGGGGCCATTACAATTGGTAATGGAGCTACAATCTTCCCAACTTGTGTGATAAACATATATGAGATGTATAAAATGGAAACAATTCTGGAACTGGTATATAACAGAGAAGGATAAAAATGGGAAGAAATTGAAAGAATTAAATAATCGATAGGATGAATCCATTAATGTTCAGAGAGATTCAAGGAGAATTGGCCTAGTTAGTGGAATTACTGACCAATATTGACCATAGCAAGCAGGAGGAAACAAGAAGGAAAAATGAATGTTAAGCATCATACCCTTAAAAATAGACCAACACTTCCTACTTTCCTTCCAAATATAAACGATAGGAAATTACTTTAGCAGATTTACAAGATAAATAGTGACAAGAGCCAAAATCAATAGTGTATATGAGCAATTTCAACATGGTTGGGTGCATAGTAGTCTTCATCAAGATATCTATTTAGAGGATTCCATTGATCTGCAAATGGAGTATGAGTGTGAAAAGAAAACAAATCACCACTTGATCATAAAGAAAGAAAATAGAAAGCATGAAGACTTCAAAGAGAAGAAGATGGATGATTGCAAAACAAACATTGCATCTAAAACTTCAACCATCAACTCCTCGTAGGAAATGGAGGCATTAGATGTAGGTTCATCAAAAGAAGAAAGTGTAGAAGAGGTCGAAGTGAGAAATTATCATCAAACACAAAAAGAAGATGATAATCTGGGAATGGTCACTATACTTCCCAAGGAGTAAAGGAATGTTTGAAGAAGAAATCATTTTCGACATCCATAAGGAATTGTAAGCATAGGAATTTTCAGGCTTATCTTTAATAACAAATAAATTAGGCACACCAACTTATAAAAATCATGAGTCTGATTGTACGTGATCATCAGAATCTTACTCCAGAGAAGGCATAAGAGATGTTGAAGCAAGAACCTATAAATTTGATTATTTGAAGTTATTTAAATATATAACATTCTGTCATCCCTATTTGCGAACAAGATGAGTAATGCGATAGTCATTTGGCATGTTCCATGTCATCATCTTGAAGTTGATAAACTGGGAAAGTTAAAAATAAAGAAAGCTAACAGTGGCTTGGAGAAATCAAATGAACAAAGGATGAAGAAAGATAAAACTGAGTTTAGCAACAAAGGCAAAGATGAAAATAAGCTTTGGGATCCTAGTGCATCTCCCATCAAAGAAGAATTAATAACCTCTTGGAATAGAATCAGTCATAGTGCCATCACCTAAGGTTATCCTTTCAAATTACCAATGGATAGAATTTAGGTTTCTTTCAATTAAAGATCAAAAGTTGATTGTTTAAACTTTAAACCAATACAAGGATCCCATATCCATTTGCTAGCATTTGTATGGCCGTTATTGGTAACTCTAAATTCAAGGCATTGCATGTTGTGCTACCAAAAATAAGAATGCCACCTATGTATCGATATGTTTCCTTGATCCCATGTCAACCTAAGAGCCACTACTGCTTTTTCTTGTTGCGCTACTTTGAATCCAACTATTCCTTGCCTCAAATGGATAAGTAACCTAAAACAATCCACAAAATGCAAGGCACTCATTCTATCAACTCTTGGATCCCATGCCATCCTGTCAACATGATCCTGAGATCCGTAATGGTGATCCATCTATCCGCTATCATCTTGTTTCATCCAGTTGCACAAGTGCAACATTCTACCTATGCCAACAATACCTCCAATATGTATAAATACCAACTCACTAGGTCTCCAAACTCTGCTGCCATAACCAGGATCAGCAACAAGAATATCAACAATGTTGTCACTGTGCCACTGAACTGAAAGGGTAAACATCTCATATGGAATATATCACAATGTGTGTTGTCCCCACTCATCTACTCGCAACAAACTAATCCCTGTAGGCCAAATCAAATTTGAAAATGTACTAATTGACCAAGAAGGAAGCCACTGATAACTGTAGCATGGATGAAGAAAAAGTCACCAACCAATAGATTAACAATTGCCATCTCATACCATCTCAGTCTCAAAGTTCTAGCTGGATTGTAGAGGCCTTCAGTATGTATTGAAGACAACTCCATTTCTTATTCACCTTAAGTATTATCAATCAAATCTACATGTCCACCAATGAAATGATCACTGTCACATGTAGTTTCAGAAGTAGTATCACTCAGTTCATCTTTATCCACATGATAGTGTGAAGGTGTATAACTGCTGATATAAAAATCAAAATTCTCGTAGTTGACTTCATGCTAGTTCTTAAGGTCTTCCTTGGCATAATATGTTTCATTTGGATAAGGTGAAGTGACAAAACAATTTTCACTCTCATTCTCACCAAGGGTATGAATCCCTTCTACCATTTGTATGATTTCCTTGGCTTTAGAATTAAGATCATTTGTATTAATTATACAAATCTGATTTTCAGCCTGCTGCAACGAATAGTGTGTCAAATTGAATTGTAGGCAAATCTCATCTACCTTCTCTTTACCTTTTGCGTGCTTGATGGCCATATCTCTATCTTTGAGCAGCTTCAAATAATTTGATTTCATTCTTTCCAATGCCCCTTTAGAGTGTGATGGTAATAAGCACTATTATTTCCACTCATCATCCTTTTTTCCTTCTACTCAAATTGAACTTCCCACATGGTCTCTTCAATGTTTATATGGGTTTTTCAAAATGCATTAATATTGCAATGGCCATATCATCCGATACTTTCAGCTTGTCCTCCAAATTATATGCTCTAAATTTATCATCTAAACAAAGAATATCCGATTCTATATTAACTTCATCTTGCTCTAGCTCAGGAACACTAGATTGGGCATCCCCTTGGTTGAAAGAATTTTCAATTTCAGCTCCATCATTTTTAGGATTGTTGTACATCTCAAAATGTATTGTCTCATCAACTATGATATTATGGTTTTCAAATAGTTCATCCTGGTGGAGAGATTCATTTTCATCTTTGGGAATATTTTGTAGATACACATTAGCATGTAAAGGGTTATTGATAACTACTTCCAAGTCACCAAATAAAATGCTAGTATAATCCTTACCATTAACCATAGCTGATCCCATCTCCTTGCAAGCTTGAGTATCATTTTGTTGCAATTAAATAGTAGCATTCTTAGCTTCCTCAATGCTGATCTGAATTTTTTGGGCTGACTCTTCTTCCTTGTTACCCACACAAATGTTGTCAAAAGACCAAGCACAGTTGCAAGTGAAACCAAGCTGCTCTCTCCTCATTTGGTTCTTGCTCAAGTTCGAAGGTCCTGCAACCAGTATACCAGTAAATGTCAACTCATTGTTGTCATGTGTTCTTGAAACTTTTCAATTTTATGCTCAATTAACTCTTTTGTGAGCTCTTAAACTGTGTGTGAAACTATATATTCCCCTCTCCAAAAAGGTAGCAAATTTGATTGTAATTGTCTACAGACTTCATTGTCCTCATCCAGACTTAGTGACATTGTTTTAATGCAATCTTCAAATGGTTTGGATGATGCTTCCTAAATTCTCTTAAGGGAAGTTGAAACATGTTGTCCTGCATTTTGTCACCACAAAATATAAGTAACAGTACGAAACATTTCCAACTTAGTTTCGTTTTTCTCTGAGTTAGTTCATTAATTAATTGGTCGGCATTGATCAACCAATTGACTCCAATAGATATAATGATTCCTTTTAATGAAGGCTTTCTTCTAGTCGTTTTAGTTTTTCTATTTGTTAAGCCTATGATTGATTTTTGAAGCCTCCATCATCCTTTTTCTTGTTGTTTGAGTGTGTGTTTGTTTGCTTTTAAGTCTTTTGGTTTTGTTCAAACCCTTACTTTCGGTTTTCCCTTCGATTCGGTATATCTTGCGGCTTAATTGGACTTGGCAATCAAAAGATATGACCAAATAAGTGTTCAAAAGGTAGACTCTCTAGGTGCAATTGCATGATTTAAAATATCAGGTTATATTTTAATGTTGACATTCACTTTTTGAAAAATATAACATAAATTCAAGGTTGCACGGGTATGTGGGTACGGGAATGGGAACGGGTACGGGTATGGGTATTTTTCAAAACAGGGGAGGGGGGTACATGTGTATGTCTAATTTTTTATATATGTAATTAATATCTTATAGAAAATCTGAAAATCATAAAATATCAGTCATGAGTCATGACATTGCACATTTAAAACAAGAAATTTGAAAATATGAGCCATAATTCATAGATTATAATGTATGCTACTGCTGAATGTTTAAACTTTAGATACTTAATAGAGAAGATAAATTTTAAATACGAACAATAAGATCATAAATCATATAGGACATATTGATATTAAAAATGATAAATTTCTAGTTTTAACTTAAAGTTTCAACAGTGAAAATCAGAATAAGTTTATAGATTACTATTAATTAGTATTGTACCAAAGTTTCAAACTGATTACATATCGAAATAAGCTTGATAAACAGCAAGCTGATATGCAAACGAAAACCTAAAACTCAAATGAGACATCTTAATCTATTTTTTAGTCTTCTATGCCTTGATCGGAATTATGGAATCGTGAATCGGCCATGAATTAGAATCGAATCAGCCATGAATTGGAAGATTCAAAAAACCCTTGAAATTTAGTGACTAACTTATTTCATAAACTCTTTATCTCTGAGTTGATTCACCGATTCACAAAAAATCATTTGGCTTGAATCAAGTCATCAAATCACATAAATCACATGAACCGCCGTATTTCTCGTTACTATGGTTATGATGCTATCCAAATAGTCATCACTCTCAAGCTCAGGTTCGTGCATGTACACCAATTTCTCTGCTTCCTTTGACCATAAACAATTCCTCAATAGTGAATGAATGAACCCGTAAGTACTCCAATTTCTCTCACAAGATGAAGAGCTAGCTACTTGTGATAAAAATGATTGCAATTCAGGGGCTCCACCTGCATGGTTCCACCACCACTCTATAGGGTCTTATCTTTAATTTCATATCATATAAAGCTTTTACAGAACCAAACTCACCTTGCCCACGTGAAAACTTATTCTATTGACTCCTCACAATTGAAACATCCTCACCTTGGCCTTAGATCCTTTTTATTGTAGACCAAAATCCTTTCAGTTACCTCTCTATCCAGATGTGGAGCCCTCTTCCTAGATGTGTTAACTCTTCCTAGATGTGTTAGGCTTATTCCATCTTCTATGTAACTTCTCCTCGTTCAAAGGATATAGATAAGGGTCTTTTATATCAGTTATTGTCTTGACTTTTTCACACATGGAATCTATTGCTTCATAAATTTCTCCCAAACATGCCTTCTCTGAATTTGTAAATCTAAAATCAGCTCACATATGGGCTTAATAAACTCCACAACAAATTTCACATCAGCCAAAAAATTCTCATCAAGAACCATACTGATGGGGAGCTTCTACTTCTTAGAGCTTTTTTGCTCTACCAAGGCTATCTCTTAGCCTTCTTAGGGTCTCTTCTCTAACCCTAACCTCGAGGATTCTCTCTTGATCCTCTTCCACCAAGAAACTCACCAATCAATTCAAATTTCACTCCTCTAACTCCCAAAACCCCAACTATGCACCTTTTGGCTTATCAAGCCAAAACTCCTTCAGATGCTACCAGTAGAGCAAACATCAAGTTTAGGCCTTCCCTTTGAGGTTCTTGACTCATTTCAAGTCATTTTGAATGGGCTTGTTAGGTTTCACACACAACCCATTCTTGCTCTATTTGTCCTTGTAGCCCTATGAGCCCCTATGAGCCCTTCTAGAAACAAGGATTCTTTGATAACTCGTAAAATCTCTTAACAAGGCCTATAGCTGTCTACTAGACATTGTCTCATATTGACCTAGACTAAAGGATTTTCTAGGTCTCAAGACCTCAAAGTGTCCATACAATACCTTTTCGAAATCCCTACTTTTAGGGGTTTTTAGGGCAATGACAACAACTTCACCTCTAATGCAAGTAAAACTTCACTCCAGACTCCCTCCTTCGGTTCAAGGACACTAGACAGACTACTCCATCATCACTCGACCAAGATTGGCACACACCAATCAAGTTTTCCATTCATTTCTCTCTTGCAAGCACATCTGTGCCTTGCCAAGCTTCTACTAGCTTACCTAGGGTGTTCTTGCAAAAACAGAAAAAAACCTTCCCCAACCTTCATAATTGATATTTACATAGGTTGTTACTTGATTCCCAAAGGCCATAGGATTTCAACCATGGGAACTCAAGTTCTAGCCATTTTTGTGTGACCTTGTCAAATCCAACCAGCAGGAACAATGAAACTAAATAATTTTGAAAACCTAATAAAATGAATGCTAATGATCAAAACAAGATTGCATAGAGTTATCACATGATCACAAGCATCTAGTCCATCAAAAACAGTAAGCAAATCAATCAAGTCCTTAAAGAAATCCTTCAAAAACCACGTTTTCTATCAGCAATTACTCCTCCTTTCATCAAATGTCCATACAATGGCATAACCAACCCCTTCTAAGGAGTTAAATTCTGTTTAAATAGCCTTCCCTAACTACCCTGACCCATAGGTCAGATGTTATATTCATATTATGCCTGTTTCACCAAAGTGCAAAAAGTTGTCATTGCAACTTTGCAAAAATGCAAAGTTGTCAATGAGCAACTTTGACAATTTTTGACAATTTGACATTTGAGCCCTCCAAACTTGTCCAATTGGGTTTCAATCCTTATAAAATGATCCTAAGATATCTAAGGACCTTCCTAAACACTTCTTGCTCCCCTTAAGGCATTTTTCCATATTTTTCTCTTTTGGAGCAATTTGTGCATTTCTAGGCTTATTAGGACCTCATTGCTAAAATCATGAATCAACCCTAAATCCTACTTAGCCACACCTTCTAAACGTGGGACTTCATCCTTAGTCCTTATTCATCAAATGGTTGGCTAGACCATTTACAAGCGAAAATTGCTTTAGGGATTTGCCCTTACCCAAGGTGCTCCTGCACCATACCCCCCCTATAAGAAGAAGACTAAGGTACCTATGGTGAGAGGAACTCCTTGCTGATGCCATGCTTCTTGAAGTCACTCTCAGCGATCCAAGTTGCCTCAGCTTCAGGGGTTTCTTTCCATTTTACTAGATGTTCCTTGTAAACTTTCTTCCTTGTGCTCTTCTTCACCCTAGAGTCTAGTATCTTCTCCACTTGTGGTTGCTTCCTTTTAGGTAACTGCAGGTCTGATTTGTCTTTATTTAGCTCTACCTGATACTTCACTTCATCAATATCTGGACCCTTGTAAGGTATCGAGTCTTTGACATTGAAAATGGGAGAGATGGACATGTCTTTTGGTAAGCCAACTTTATAGGCCTTGGAACCATACCTCTCTAGCACTTTGCATGGCCCAAACCTCTTCATTTCCAACTTGCATGGAATGTCTTTCTGTAGTCTAGCTTTATTCAAATAGACCATGGCCAAATGCTCTACCTAGAATTGGAGTTCTCTCCTCCCTTCATCCTTCTTTTCCTTTTAACCTCTGATTTGTGTCCATCAAGGTCTTCTTAACCTGATCATGTATCTCCTTCATGGACTGAACAAAAGCCTCTGCATGTCCATTGATGGTGTCATGTGCTGGTAGTTCTCTCAACTCCATTATGCCCCCTGGATGTGACCCATACACTATTTGGAAGGGACTCAATCCAGTTCTTCTATTCTTGCTATCATTATAGCCAAACTCTGTTTGAAGGATGACTTGTTCCTAACTCTGCCCATATTCTTTAGTAAGACATCTTAATAGGTTGCCTAGGACCCTGTTAATGACCTTTGCTTGCCCATCTGTTTAGGGATGGTAGGCAGAACCATGAGCCAAGTTTGTACCCAATCTCTTCCATAGGGTCTTCCAAAAATGCCCCATAAACTTAACATCTCTGTGAGCAATGATACTCATTGGTAGTCCATGAATTCTGACCACCTCCTTGAAGAATAGGTTAGCTATATTGCTAGCATCATGAGTTGTTTTGTATGGTATGAAATGGCTCATCTTGTTGAACTTGTCAACTACCACAAACACACCGTCTAACCCTGTCTTAATCATAGGTAAGCCCACTATAAAATCCATGCTTATGCACTCCCAAGGCCTATTACGAATGGGTAGTGGTTGGTAAAGTCTTGCATTGTATGAGGTGACCTTTGCCTTCTAACATATGCCACATTGTTCTACATATCTTCTCACATCTCTTTGTATCTTGGCCCAATAGTAGAACCTTTCCACTAGGTCTAGGGTCTTGTTAAGGCCAAAATGCCCACTCATGCTTCCATTCTGTTTTTCCTGAATGAAGTTCTCCCTCATGGATCCCCTTGGGATACACAACTGCTGACCCTTAAACAACAAACCATTATGCAATGTATATTCAAAAAATTGACTATGAAAATGGTTTTCAAAGTTAGTACATACCTTATATGCCACTGAGAAATCAGTATCCTCACCATACATGTTGAATCCTTTTATCCCTATGCTTTGCAACTTGACTTCTTGGATTGTCAACAATCTTCTGCTTAAAGCATTTGCCACCTTGTTATTGGTGCGCTTTTTATGTTTGATTGTAAAGGTGTAGGATTGTAGGAATTCCATCCATTCAATATGCCTATGCCTAAGTTTCTCTTGTGAACTAATGAAACTTAGTGCTTGGTTGTTAGTGAAGACAACAAACTCCTTAGGCGGTAAGTAATGCCTTCATTTCTTAAGGGCTTCGACAAGTGCATAAAGTTCCAAGTCATACGCTGAATATCTTGTCTTGGCCCCATTGAGTCTTTCACTGAAAAATGCCATAGGCCTCCCTTCTTGGCTTAATATTGCCCCCATTGCCATGTTACTAGCATCACACTCTACCACAAATGGTTTCTCAAAACTTGGCAAGACCAATACTGGTTGGGTTGCCACCTCCTTCTTTAGCCTTTCAAAACTTTCATCTACAGCCTTGGTCCTTGTGAACTTTGTTTTCATGCGTCCCTTAATGGTATCCATCATAGGTGCACAAATTTCATGAACTTCCTCACAAACTTCCTATAGAACTATGCTAGGCCATGTAAATTTTTGACCTCAGTAGTAGATCTAGGAGCAGGCCAGCTCAAGATTGCCTCTACCCTACTCTTATCCATTTTTAGACGTCCTTGGGAAACTACAAAGCCCAAGTACACTAGCTCTTCTTTCATGAATTCACTCTTCTCAAGGTTTACTAGTGAACTTCTCGTCTTGAAGTTTCCTCAACACTATTTCTAAGTGTTTCATGTGCTCCTCTTTTGTCTTACTGAAGATGAGGATGTCATCTAGGTACACAACTACAAACACTCCTATATAATTCTTTAAGACTTCATTCATAACTCTCATGAAGGTGCTTGGTGCATTAGTAAGACCAAATGGCATTACCAACCACTCATAGAGACCCTCAGTAGTTTTAAATGCAGACTTCCATTCATCACCCTCTTTCATCCTTATTTGATAATAGCTACTCTTAAGATCAATTTTAGAAAAGTATTTAGCTCCACCAAGACAGTCTATTAGATCCTCTATCCTAGGAATAGAGTATCTATATCTAATTGTATTTCTATTGATTGCCATAGAATCTGTACACATTCTCCACTTACCTCTCTTTTTAGGGGCTAGGACACTTGGGACTACACATGGATTGATGCTCTTGCTAATCAGCCCTTGATCAAGCAATTTTTGGACTTGCCTTGCTATCTCCTTATTCTGCTTCGGTTTCATCTTGTATGCAACCTTACTTGGTAAAAATGCACCTGGTATGAAGTCAATTTGATGACTTATTCCTCTCTTTGGGGGTAATGTTTGTGGTGCTCCATCACATATGATATCCTTGAACTGATCTAGCAATTCTTGTACTTCTACAGGTATAGGTGCTTGTATTGATGCCTCCTCTTCCTTTGGCTTCACAATGATAGCATATCCAACTACTTCACCTTCCTTTAGGTCCTTAAGGAACTCTCTCCCACTCATCAATATGTCTTGGCAGTAGCCTTTTCCCCCTTGTCTTCTTCTAATGATGATTGTATCCTATAGGTGACTCTATCTTTCTTGAAGGAATATTTGCTTTCCTTTCCATGATGCACTGCCTCTCTGTCACATTGCCGAGGTCTTCTTAACAATAGATGGAAAGCATTCATTGGAAGTACATCACATAGGATTTTGTCTTGGTATTTTCCGATGGTGATGTCGATCCATACTTGTTCATTCACCAATAAATTTTGCCCTTTATTCAACCAAGTTACCCTATAAAGACACGTGTGGAATTTTTGTCAAACCAAGCTTGTGTGTTGCCTCTTCGATATCACATTATCAGTAGACTTTGAGTCTACGATCACCTTACATACCTTTCCAAGTACCTTACATGTAGTCCTGAAAAGGGCCCTCCTTTGCTTAGCTTCTTCCTTCACTGCTTCCTTGATGAAAACTCTTCTCAACATTAGGTTTTCACCCTTTTCTAGTTCAAGGTCTACCTCACCTATTTTTTGACTGTCATCTTTTCTACATAGGTTATTTTCTTCTCACCATAAGATGTTGATGCCTTCTATGGACACCTATAGGCAGGATGCCCTAGCTTTCCACATTGGTAACATTTAATGTTGCTAAAATGTGATCCCCTGTTGCTATTCCCATATCTTCCTTTGTCACTATTATTGGAACCTCTTCCTCTATTGGAGCCTCCCCTTTGACTGGTCTCACTAGTTTGCTTAGTCCATTTGGTCTCTCCATAGCTCCTCTGATCATTGACCCTTCCACTAGGGCCACCCCTTAAGTTGCCTTTGAAATATTTACCCCTTTCCTTTGCCTTTAGAGCTTGAGTCATTCTTCTTTCTCGACTTGTCTTCCACCTTTCGAGCCATTTGGAAACAGCTATGCAAAGTAGTGAGACTGAACAAACTTAGTTCATCTTGGATAGACCACTTAAGGCCATTCAAGTATCTTGCCACCTTGATGCTTTCTGCCTCTTGTACCCTTGACCTTAGAGCTAGTTTTTGGAACTCTTCAGTGTAGGAAGCCACATCAAGATCCTTTTGCTTGAGGTTTTGCCTTTGCTTCTGAAGTTGGGTCTCATAGTCCTCTGATAAATAGGTCTCCTTTATCTTTGCTACCATAGCCTTCTAGTTGGCTATTGGTTTCTTTCCTTCACTCTCTCTTTCCTCTTGCACAAACTTCCACCAAGTTAGCGACTATCCTTTCAATTTTGACTTTTCCACCTTTACCTTTTGAGCCTTTGTTATCCCTTCACATTGAAAATGATTTTCAATGCTTTCAATCCATTCTAGGACTACTTCTATATCCATCTTCCCATAAAACATTGGAATATTCTCAAGACTCTTTCCTCCAAATGCTTTGAGGGCCTTGAGGAATGGTTCTTGCTGACCAAGTGGAGGATCAGGTCCAGGAATCTCGTTTTCCAAGTCTACCTTCTTCTTGCCTCTACTAGTGTTGGTGTCTTCATTTCCCTTTGCTAGAGCTGCCTCGTCCATTTCCTTCAATTTGTCCTTCATCTCTTCTATAGCCTCATCTAGAAGCCTAGTCTTCTCATCCATGATCTTCTTCTACTCATCTGTGTCCTTAGCCAATTCTGCATTGGTCACCATCTTTGTAGACCCACTTGATTCAGTAGGAAACAACATACCACCACAAGCCTTAATCTTAGGTATCTGATACCACTTTGATGGGGAGCTTCTACTTCTTAGAACCTTTTTTCTCTACCAAGGCTATCTCTTAGCCTTCTTAGGGTCTCTTCTCTAACCCTAACCTAGAGGATTCTCTCCTAATCCCCTTCCACCAAGAAACTCACCAATCAATTCAAATTTCACTCCTCTAACTCCCAAAACCCCAACTATGCACCTTTTGGCTTATTAATCCAAAAAATCCTCCATATGCTACCAGTAGGGAAAACATCAAATTTAGGCCTTCCCTTTGAGGTTCTTTACTCATTTCAAGTCATTCTGCACCATCTTGTTAGGTTTCACACACCCACAACCCATTCTTGCTTTGTTTATCCTTGTAGCCCTATGAGCCCCTATTAGCCCTCATAGAAACAAGGATTCTTCTATAACTTGTAAAATCTCTTAACAAGGCCTATAAATGTCTAATAGACATTGTCTTGTATTGACCTGGACTTAAGGATTTTCTAGGTCTCAAGTCCTCAAAGTGTCCATACAGTACGTTTTTCAAAAATCCTTACTTTTAATGGTTTCTAGCGCTTGTGTGTGGTGGTGATTCTATATAAACATTTATATTTTTCTTCCTTTTCTATGAGATTGGTAATCCATTGAAACTTGCCAATGTCTTTGAGTGTATTATTCAACGAATGCACACAATAGGGTCTCTAAAATATATCCTTGTACTTTTTTTGCACAAACATACCTGTTGCTTTACAAATAAGGTCAGCATTAGTAACAACTTGGACGGCATGTATAGCCCCCACCTCCTCAATGCCCTCACATAGCTGGGTTTGTAGAAATTCTGCATTTTTTTCTTCCCCCGAATTGACTATGCCTTCAAAAACTAAGGCCCTTTTCTATATGTGACCATGATATTAAGTAGTGGACGATTTCTAGCATCTATCCACCCATCCATCACAAGACTGTAGCCCTCTGTAGCCCACACTCTTTTCATTGGAGTAGTTTGCTCATCTAATCGATTTTTCTCTTTATCAAGTAAAGTAGTGCGAAGCTTTTCATATCTAGGTGGTTTATACCTTGTTGGTGCATGAAGAATAGCTTGGACCATCTCAGTGTAGAAAAGGGGAATGAGAAACATTAAATGATATTCCATTTGCATAAAAGAATCGTGCATTTTTTCATCAACATCTCGACCATGCACATCGATCAATCTTTTCAATGGGATTTGAGCTGCCAATGTGTTGTCTCTTGTGAGCATGTTCTATTGTTACATCTGTAGTTGAGACATCTACATCTGAATCTCTATGTTGACTCCGTATGGGCCCTATTGTTGAAGCATTAGAGCTCTTCTTAGCAACTTTCCCCTCAGCCCTTTCTTGCTCCCTTGTAAGATCATATTGTTCCACCTCATTTGTACAAGGCTCAACACCTACCCCAGCTATGTGAAGGAAGTGACCCTTCACTCTTGTGTAAGAACCTTTCCATCTCAAGGGACAAAGCTTGCATTTGACCTTGGCTGATCCTTTTGAACCCTTCGGCCCTGCAACATGATCAACACACTTCCACAAAGGATACAACCCTTGCTTTCCTCCGCCTAACATTCTACTTGGAAAAATAAAACAAATTCGATAATTAGTGTCAAACTGTAAACTCAATCGAGAGGATATTGTATAGTAAAGAAAAAAGAATTAAAGTAGCTTTATATTGCATAATGGGTCCATAGTACTAACTTACTAAGTAGTTGTAAAAGTTCAATTTTAAAAAGTCAGACACTGCAGTAGCCTTACTGCTGTTGACAACAATATCTGAATTCTAAATGACCAATAACTCATAATCCACACTAGCTTTTTATCAAATACATAATGGTTGTCTACAAAATTCAAGAATACATGCATTGGTCAAATAGTTGATCATATTTTGAATATTCTAATTCTTGTGACAATGGTTTAATAATTTGCAGATTCTATGGTTCTATAATTTTTAAGTTTCATATACAACATGCTTATCCTATGATCTGCAGAAATGTTACCTCTGTTAATAATTTAAAATTAAATATGAATACTATAGACAGTATAAATAAGAAACATTTTTTCTTTTTTATTGGTAAGAGGCTGAAGCCAAGATACATTAGAATTATTATGTGTTGTGATTAATTATTATTATTTATTAACCTTGAGTAGATTCGAACCCAAGACCTCCCAAATAAGAGGCTCACAGTTTACCGTTGTGTGGCTCTTGCCTATAAATAAGCAACATGTTATTTGGATTTAATTTTTAATTTTTAATTCTTAATATAATATTATTTAAAATTTAATATCTACAATAAATTATAATTTAAATGATTATTTAAATTGTAAACATCTATTTAAAAATCTATATTATAGTTTAAATTTATTAATATGACTGTCTGTTGTGTAAAGTGTAAATTGTAAATTTTTTTGATTTTAAATTATATAAAGACTAAAGTTAAATGATAACATTTAATTTAAATAAACTGTATGAATTATTGAAATTTAAAAATAATTATTAATTTATTTGGTTTGACTTTAAACGTATTATTTTAAATTTTTAATATATCATATATAATCGACTTATATATGTCGATTATATATAAAAACTTAGAAAAGTTAAAAATAAAATAATAAACGAAAAAGTTTAGTAAAATATTATATAATAGAAAAATAAATTCTAAACTATATAGTTGATTGCAGATTATAAACTTATAAAGTCTTTAACTTTTAAAAATCAAATACCTCTGTGAACAACGATAAGCAAAAGTCTAGCGAGTGTGGAAAATTCAAAAAACTATCTCTGCACGTGGATGGAAAATGAAGTCTTTGTGCACGGATGAAAAACTGAAGTCTTCTTTGCCTTCATTTTCTAGCGACGTCTTCTTTCCTTGTGTTTTTCTTCCCTGTGGCTTTCAATGGTGTCTCTAAGTCCGCGTTTCCCAGCAATGTCTTTGCTTGTGTTTAACCTGTGTTTACAAACTTGTGACGACAAACAAAAACAACAAACGGTGAATAAGAGTCATGTTTTTGGTCAATATAATGCCGCATTTTTGGTCAATATTAGGTTTTCTTTCCAGCATGACAAATTTTGTGGCATCTACTTTTTTTAAAAGCCGATGTGTCATTTCCAAGTATTGAAAATGTACCCTAGTTCGTACCTGGTATGGGATATGCATCCGAGTACTTGGTACATGTACCAGGGGTTTGGGCATGCTTACCCTTGCAACCTTGCATAATTCACTTTATCTTATATTTTAAAGTTGTTTTATCACTTAAATTTATCACTTAAGTGACTATAGAGCACTTTATGTTGTATTTTCAGACTTGCTTTTTAAATTTTTCACTGAAGTGACTTTATTAACTATATAGTTTGATTTATTTTTGAGTTTACTTTATATTTTATTTAGAAATCTAAGTTAAATATTACTTTTTGAAATGATATTTGCACATAGTATATTAATTATATATTGTAAATATTATTTTTGACCCAATTAAGTGATATTTCCTCAAAAATCAATTAGACGTGCTTAATTGGTCACTTAAGTTGTGCAAATACATGTATTCCAACCCATTTACATGTTTACATGTAAATGCTTTGAGAGAATGCGATTTTGCACTAGAAATGCATGTAATGGACTTCCTAGAGTCCACTTTGTGTGAAAAACCCCCTTTACATGCAATTGCATCCCGAGAGTGCGATTTGTACTATAAAAGTCATTTTCGTGGACTTAAGACAAATAAAAGCTAAGTTTTTAAATCTGCAATGTGCCTCAAAGAGTGCTACTTGCATGGAAATGACCATTTATATGTTAAAGTGAAATATGTAATGAGGGTCCAAGAGTGCGATTTGCATTGTTCGTTCATGTTGCAAGTTTCAAAACATGTAATGAAGCCAAGAGAGTGCGATTTGCCTCTTGTTTACATATACATGCATTTTAAAATATGCAAACTCTCCAAGAGAGTGTGATTTGACATTGTAACTCATGCATATGCATTTGGAGACCACGATTTTGCATGTTGAAGTAAAAAATGTTTCAAATACATGCATATTTAGGGCACGTTTTTACCAAAAATGCCTAAAAATTTGGATTTTTATCCATGTTTTTGCATTTGGATCCATATTTTATCATTTGTTGAAGACGTTTTTGCATTTATACGTAAACAACGATCAATATATATGCCTTTGTGAGCCACATTCATGCAAAAATGACACAGATTTTTGCATGAAAAGGGCACATATTTTTGTTAAAAACACCCAGAAAATGGTGTTTCCAGCCCATACTTTTGGAACAATAGGGTGTGTTTTTTAGTTTTAATGCTTGCTAGTGCCTTTGTGAATCACATTTTTGAGTTTCCTTGCAAAAAATGATTCATGTTATTGCTGCCAGAGACCATGTTTTTGCTCAAAAAATGTCCAAATGCATGTATTCTTCAAAAATGTTTACATGTTGAAGGTTTGCGATCACATTTTTGGGCATTTACATACAAAAACATCTCATACAAATCCATCAGTTGCAAGCATTGAAAATGTCAAAATTTGTTAGAAATTTGAAATTGGAGGAGAAACTCTCTTTCAAACCTATAAATCTTCCACATATGGCTCTTTGGGCTCCAAGTAAGTTGAAGTTTTCAATCTTTGCTATTTCATTGCATATTTTGGTTCATCCTTGTACATTTTTCCAAACATATGCCACGTATATTGCAAATTTTCTTTAAATAAGATGAAAACTTCCATGTTTAAGTGTTTGGAATTTCCCCAAATTCCAAATTCGAAATTTGGTTAGGAAAGCAACTTGGTATTTGTCATATTTGAGTAAAAAACCAAAGGTGTTTTTGTTTTGATTTCCTTTTTTTTTGAAAAAAGTTGAAGATTTTCCCAAAATGCAAGTGCATATTGCATCCATTCACTTTCCACCTTTTCATGCAAGTGCATTACACCATTTCATATTCCATGAACACATGCCAAAGTACATTGCATCTATTTTCCAATATATGCAAATACATTCATTCACATTTACATGTAATCTCATTCTCCATTCGCATTTACACATAACTACCTCCATACCCGCTTACATGTAATTCCATCCTCCAAACCTAATCACATGTTTACATTAAGTCATGATTACATGTAAATCACTTTACATGTAATTGTATCTGGAGAATCCAACCTTGGTAGAAGGTCACTCTTCAAACACTAAAGTTGTCATTTGTACACATCCATATGCATCCCAACTTGCATTCTTGGCCATACCCACAAAAGCCCATCTTTGCCGACATGCAATCATCTTTGTAAGTCCGACTTTGGCCCTTTTCGCCCAAATACATATGCTTTCCGATTGATTTCCAGCATTATATGTATTCCATAAGTATTAAATCCATACTTCAAACTCTCATCCCTCATGGCTTCGTTATTTTACGTCAAATCCGCTAGTTTTCATGGATCCAATCTCATTGGAGGATGTTTTCATCTTCATGTTGTGGTGCACTCTTCAAGATATGTTAGAATTTCTTGAAAGAACAGAGACATCTCGTCGAGAACATATGTTTTGATCCTTAGGAAGAAGCAACTCATTTGGTCTCCATTTTCCCAATGGTTGTTCAAGAACCTTAGTTCATGTGGGAATGCGCCAAGCACTTTGCTTCAAAAAGAAGAAGAAAAATAAAATTAAAGGTGCTGATGGAAAGTCGTTCCGAGATTACATCCAGACACCATCGAGAAGGTTTTCAAAGTGTCAAAGACTCTAGATTGTGCCAATCTACAAAGGAGAATTGATGCCAACTCAAATGATAAAAACCTTGATCACATCAAGTTTTCAAATGACAACAAACAATTCATCAAAGAGAGTCAGAGGCTATGAAAAGACGAACACCATGGTTATCAAGGTGAATGCAGTGGCACAAAATACAGGAACTCTCAATCTTGTGATCATCCTGGATTGCATCATCAAGTACAAGGCCTTTGTTGACAATCTACAGGATTGATTCATTGAGATTCAATAACCTCAACATTTTATCTTCAAGTGTTTTCTAGCTTTTTTGATGTAGAAGATAGATTGCATATAATCCAATTGCATGTAACTCAAACACATGTAATTCGATTGTATGTCCTCATTACATATAATCCAATAATTTCTCTCACCTAGTTTGACTGGGTCAAAGTTGATTGACATGCTCCCACATTTTCCTTCACTTTTTTCTCAACTCCTTTGCATATATAATGGAGTGCTCTCTCATTGTAAAAATCATCTTTGTTGTATGCAAGAATGCTCTGCCAAACTTGTGCAAGCGTAACTTTGATTGTGTACCAATTTGGGATAAAATTGAATAATAGAAGCAATTGAATTGAAAGCTTTGATTGGAAGCAACTGTGATAGAGAAAATTAGAAGCTTTGACTATAATTTGTGCCTATTGTCTTTGATTCATGTTATTATTGTGTGTTCAACAATAGAGCATAGTGAGTGAAGAAGCAATCGAACCCGAAGCTTTGACTAGGAGTAGAAAAATGTGGCTTCTCTTGCTCATAAGCTTGCTGAAGACTCTAAACTTGTTGCCTAGTAGTGAAGGTGGTTGGTACGTCAACTCCCAAGTCATCTAGAACACCCCAAAGCTTGGTGAACTCAATTCTGTCATGCAAATTTTTCTTTTCCGTCAAACACTTGCATGAACCCACACCCTTTCTTATTCAAAAGAGGAAATGTGCATTCACTCTAGTGATGCTCCCAAACCATTTTGTCTTACAAATGTTACATTCCACTTCGTTGTACCACCACCTATAGTTGTCTGTGTAGTTATCTTTGTTGCAAACTGTTTGAAAGGAGGTTTAGGATCATAACTACCCCTAGCCCACTTTGCTAAAAGAGGAGGGGCAATCTGTAGCTGGTGGACCAAGTGGCCAATCATTCATTGATTCTAAATCTGTTTCTTTATTCTCTTCATCATGCTCAACCTTGTAATGTTCATAAAATAAATCATTTATCAAACTATTGTAATGGGCTGATTGATTTAATGTATCTTGGACCCATTTTTATTTTTGTTTTCGTAGTTTGTGTTGCCGTCGGCTATCTTTGTACACCCTCGAAATGTTTCCTGACAGGTATTTAAGCACGGCTTGTAGGTAGTCTTTAATGATGCTTTTGGATTATTTTCTTTGTACTGCGAATTCCTGTTGGAGTTCTAGATTGTTCGCCATTTCGGAAGTGAAAGATCTTTCCTATTTGGCCTTGCAGTTTCGGTGGGATTCATCCCTCACCCTATTTCGTTGTTGCATGTAATTCTTCGCTCGGACCTGTCAAATCGGAGCACCATCTTTCGGTAATTATTATTTGCATTCAAGTCTCTATTATTGTGTGGATTTTATCAAGATCTCTTGTGTTTTGTGTATGAACCAGATTGTATTTCGTATTGGGTTTGTATACCTAACCGTGTGGCCTCCTGTCATTTTCGTATTGCTTCTTCCTTGGCTGTATGACCTTCACCCTCCATTGCCATACATTGCTCCTGTCACTCATGCACACCATATACGGCTTGCCATACGGACGTCTAGCACTCACCATACATCCTCCTCTCTTCCCCCACCGTACTCCTACAACCACCGTACAACTCTTATTAAGCCATTGTATGGCCTTTTCCTTACCTCGTACGGTCTCCTGTTTGTGCAACGTACGACCATCAACCTTCCCCTACCATACTTCCACTCACTCCATTGTACTGTGCTCCTCCATTTGTTGCCATATGGACCTCCAACTGCACCGTATGGATTCATCCGTACATTACTTGCACCACTCCTCCACCATACGACATACTTTTGGTAGCCTCCCGTCCCTTGCGGACTTCATTCCTGTGCTCACGCACAGACATTATCACCACATAATTTACAAAGGTTCCATGGATCTGAGAATGAGATATTCGGGAGGCAGAAATAGAGGATATTTTAATGATGATCTCAGAAGAAAGTTGAGTAAAGTAAATCTGTCTCCATTTGACGGATCCGAATCCATATCCGCGCAAGCATGGGTAATGAAGGCCAATATTTACTTCCGGTTGAATACTATGTCAGAAGAAGAAGCAATCAAATTTGCGGCCCTGCACCTGGAGGGAGTCATGCATGAATGGTGGCATCATGACACTATCACACTGGGGCATGATCAAATAAATACTTACGCAGAATTCACTGAGGGATTGATAGATCAATTTGATGGTAAAGATCTGGAACTCAATTTCAAAGATTTGGTACAGCTGCGGCAAATTGGATCGGTTGATCAGTACATTGCAAATTTTTTTCAAAAACTCTTTGTTTTGGTCACGGACATTTCCAAAAGAAGATAGGTAGCACTCTTCATGGATGGACTGACATAACATCTGAAAGGTTGGGTAAAGGGGTTCAACCTTGCCACCTTGTTGGAGGCTATCATTAAGGCATGGAGTATGGCATCATCATCTGCGTCATCCTCTTGAAGTTACTCACATGCCAAACTGTTGGCATTTTCAAGGGAAAATAAACCTCTACCCAGGAAGCAGTCGTTGGACAAAGCTACTAGACAGGAACTCCGAAGGAAGAAACTTTTTTGTTTCAATTGCAAGGGACCTTGGTAGCCTAGCCACAGATGCCTCGGAAAAGGGAAGATCCATTACATTGAGGTCGTATCCAATGATGAGGACAAATAGGAAGAAATGCCTGCCGAAGACAACCAACCTCATGGCGAGACCAACATGGTCAGTTTAAATTGTACGGAAAGAATTGCAGCTTTGGTACGGTGGAGAGGAACCATTGCCCTAGCCGGTAGCCCAAGGTGCATAGTTTTTTGTGTACCGAGAACCATCCAAGGACAACGGGTTACAGTGATGCTGGATAGTGGAGCTACTCTAAATTTTGTAAACTCATCTCTGGTGAAGCGAAGGGGTCTACTTACGGAGACACACGCAGTATTTTAGGTCAAGGTTGTCGGAGGGACTCTTCTGCCCTGCACACACCTTGTTCCTCAGCTAACTATCACAATGGCGAATCACACGGTGACCAAGGATTTCTTCATAGTGGACCTTGATGACATGGAGGTTATTTTGGGCATATAGTGGATGGAGAAACTTGATGAATACACTCAGAGCTTCAAATGGATGGATTTCACTTTTGTTGTCGATGGAATGAAGGTTGTTCTCCGCGGAATGGCAAATGAGGGTCTGAAGGAAGTTTCAACACATCGGATGGACGCAATTTTTTGGCGTGATGATGTTGCGTGGGCTGCACATTGTTTAATCTCGGCGAAACTTATAAAAGGACAACGAACACCTCCATAGGATAATGAACTCCAGGATATTTTGAGTAAACATGATAAAGTTTTCATTGACATTCCTCTTGGCGTACTGCCTCATCGAGGGTTTGAACATACTATCGAGTTGGAAACAGGAGCCAAGTTGGTCATAACCACACCGTATCGCCATCCCAAGAAATTCAAAGATGAGATCGAGAAGATGATTCAGGAATTGCTAGAGAAAGGATGGATCTGTCCCAGTTCGAGCCCATTCGCGTCATCGGTGGTGTTGGTCAAAAAGAAGGACGAGATGATGCGCATGTGTGTGGACTACCGTGCCTTGAACAAAAAAATAAAGAATAGATATCCCATTCCAAGGATAGATGAGTTGTTGGATGAATTGCATGGCGCAGTCTATTTTTTGAAAATAGATCTTCGTTTCAGATACCATTAGATTTGCATGAGGGAGGAAGATGTAGAAAAGATGGCCTTCCGTTGTCACTACGGACATTATGAGTTTTTGGTCATGCCATTCAGATTAACAAATGCACCTGCTACATTCCAGTCATGCATGAACCGCATCTTCAACAAACAATTGCTTCTTGGTATTTTTTGATGATCTTATTTATAGCAGGACATGGGAAGAGCACCTGAAGCATCTGAATGAATTCCTAAGTATCATGGTGGAGCAGTCCTTGTTCGCCAAGCAATCCAAGTGTGAATTCAGTATGACAAAAATATTGTATCTGAGGCATGTTGTCAGTAAATACGGAGTTCAAGTGCACTAGGAGAAGATTCAGGCTATCCTTGATTGGCTTCCCCAAAATCGCTCATGGATTTGCGAGGATTTTTCCGACTGTGCAGTTATTACTGGAGGTTTGTGAAGGGTTTCTCTCAGCTCAGCGCACCCTTAATGGATCTGACAAAGAAGGGGTCTTTCTAGTGGAACAAAAAGGCACAACTCACTTTCGAAAAATTGAAAGAGGCAATGAGCACTTGTCCCATACTTGCATTACCTGATTTCACTCGACCATTCATTCTAGAGTGTGACGCGTTTAGAGAAGGCATTGGCGCAGTACTGATGCAGGATAGACACCCCATAGCTTATGAGAACAGGAAGCTTACACAAATGGAACGCTTATATTCCATTTATGACAAAGAAATGTTGGCCAGTGTACATGCACTAACCATGTTTCGGTAGTCTTTGGTGGGTGCCAAGTTTGTCGTCTGTACGAATCACAACAGTTTGCGATATTTTCTGGAGCAACAGGACTTGAATGAAAGACAACAAAAATGGGTAAGCAAGGTTCAGGCTTTTGATTTTGACATTGAATATGTGAAAGAGAAGAACAATGTGGTTGTTGATGCCTTGTCCTGGAAACCTGCCATCTGCTCACTAGACTAGATTTCAGTTGACTGGAAGGCACATCTGTTGGTAGAATACTCTGAAATGTAATGACCCCCTTCTTGAGTAGAATTTAATAATAAATGATAATAAACTATATTTTAAAAGAAAAGTAAACATAGATAAAATAAAATAAAAGAGAGATTAAGTATTAATAAGATGAATATAACATTATAATATCACCATAGTTAAAAGTAATATATTATATTAATACAATGATATATTATATTAAAATATATAATGAAATGACATAAATAATATAACATCAAACAAATCAATGAATCAAATAAATAATATTTTAACATAACTCTAAATTATATTGTCCATTATTGAAATATATCAAATATAATATTTGATTAGATAATATAAGTAATATAATACATATATAACATCATTTAAAAAGAAATACATTAATTTATGAAACCCTTCAATATAAATAAAACATGTTGAACTAAATATAATGAGCGGTGGTGACCATTCATTTATATGCATATATAAGGCATTGAAGGGAATAGGTGGGGGGACCAGATTGGACATCAGTAACCTAATGTCATATAAAGCAGAGGAGGAGATCACACCAAGTGCATGAGCCAATAGAGGAGGAATAACCATCGAGCAAGACAAAGGTATCAGCAGATACTGAACAGTCGGACATCAACAATATTAAAAGAAGCATTCCTACGTAGAGTGACAAAGCAGCATTCCAATCACCACCGGTGTGGGTAATAGATAAGACAAAGCTCAAGCCAATTTGAAAGACGGGCATTACGTGACATTCAAAGCATTAACCGAAGGAGAGAAGGATCGCACAGTGAGCACATGCGATCACCCTTCACTGAAAATGATAAATCTGATGTCGAGTAGAGGGGAGAAATCTACCAATCATAACCGGAACATTCAATACGATCCTAAGAATAAGCCAATGAATTCCTAGAGGTTACAAGCACCTGCTGTATGTAAGAACAGAAAATAGTGAGTTAAATCAAAAGGTTAATCCCATCCATTGAAAGGGCAGAGATAATAGTGAAGGAAGCACTATCACCAACCCAGTGACTTGTACAAGGACAAACAACCAACTACCGTCTGAAGCCAATCCAATTTATCGGGCTAAGCCAATTGGTGCAGATTTATATATTTGGATCAGACATAAGGAAAAAAGCTCTAATAATAATGCACACGCTAGGGCCGACATAGAGAGGGTAAGATAGACATGAATAAAGCTTATCTATTCAGCAAGTACATATCATTAAGGGAAGATTCACTTATCATCATCAAATGCAAAGAGCATCAGTCAAAAACAAATGTATAATTAGGCTTCAGACTGCTATAAGTTATGCTAGTCTACGAATTACACTCATTAACATTGATCACTAAGCTTCAACACCAACTTCTAAGGGACCAACAACGGGGTCATTAGATTGAGACAATTTGTTCTTTGTCGAGGAAGAACACAATTATGATCGAGATTATGGTAAACAAGTTTATTTGTGTGAAACTAAAAATAAAAATAAAAGAAAATATATACAAGTCTTTGAAGATTTGAGAACATTGTCCCTATATTTGAAGCTGGATGGATAGGGGACATTACATGAAAACACATTTGCCTGTGAGCTAATGGATGACAACACCCAGGATGATTGATACAGAGTGGTGGATGACATCATCTACTATAAGAATCGGATATTTTTGGTGCTGGAATCCAAATTAAAGTAGAAAATCTTGAAGTACATGACTCACCCTTGGCTGGACATCTGGGTTTCCTCAAAACTTACAGAAGTCTCTAGGAGAGGTTTTCATGGAAAGGACTCAAAAGGGACGTGTTACAGTGTGTAAGGGAATGTGCGGTTCGCCAGCAAAACAAATCCAAACATACTCTACCTGCCGGGTTATTGCAACCTTTGCCAATTCTAGAACATAAGTGGAAAAGTACCTTGATGGATTTCATAACAGGGCTTCCTAAGGTGAACGGAAGGAATTGTATTTTCATGGTGGTTGACAGATTGACAAAGTACACACATTTCTTCGCCATCTCGTTAGATTTTTAGGCCGCACAAGTTGTAGAATTTTTCTTTTGAGAAGTCTTTCGTTTGCATGGGTTACCTCGAAACATTGTCAGTGATTAGGACGGGTGGTTCATCAATATCTTCTGGACAAAACTGTTTCAATTGGCAAGGACAAAATTGTCACCAAGTACTAGTTACCACCCTTAGATAGATGGACAAATGAAGATTGTGAACAAGTGGCTCAAATGTTACCTTTGAAACTATGTCTTGGCACAACAACGGGCGTGGGTCAAATGGATACACTTGGGAGAATATTGCTACAATAACACGTATCACGTCCATTGGGATGACACCATTCAAAGCTCTGTACGGGTACAAACTCCTATCCTTCATCGACATAGTATTGGGAGACAACTGTGCACCGAGGGCAAAGGATTGGCTTTAGGAGGGATAGGACATCCTACGACACCCGAAGGAAAACTTGCAACGTGCACAAAATCAATAAAAGATGTACGTCGACAAACACTGAATGGAGAGGAGTTTCGAAGTAGGAGACTTGGTTTATCTCAGGCTCTAGCCATATTGACGATCTTTATTGAAGAAGGGAAAAGAAAAATTGAAGCCATGTTTTTATGGCCCTATCGCATCATCCATCGCATTGTTGAAGTTGCTTACGAGCTAGAACTTCCAGAGGGAAGCCGTATTTATAACATCTTTCATGTTTCATGCTTGAAGAAAGCCATAGGGTAGAATGTCATGGTAGCCACAAACCTCCCACCACTCAATGAAGAAGGCAAGCTCATATTGGAACCGACCGAGATCATCGAAGTTCATGAGAACTCTGTGGAACCGCACTATGAAGGAATATTTGGTGCATTGGAAACACTTGCCATTGAATGACGCGACATGGGAGGGCGAGCACATTCTCCAGCACCCGGCATTGCATTTACTTGAGGACAAGCAAAATTTGGAACGAGAGGACTATAATGTTCCTGTTATAAAATAAATCATTTATCAAACTATTGTAATGGGCCGATTGATTTAATGTATCTTGGACCCATTTTTATTTTTGTTTCCGTAGTTTGTGTCGCCGTCGGCTATCTTTGTACACCCTTGGAAAGTTTCCCGACGGGTATTTAAGCATGGCTTGTAGGTAGTCTTTAATGATGCTTTTGGATTATTTTATCTGTACTACGAATTCCTATTGGAGTTCTGGATTGTTCGCCATTTTGATAGTGAAAGATCTTCCCTATTTGGCCTTGCGGTAAAATGGGATTCATCCCTCACCCTATTCAGTTGTTGCATGTAATTCTTTGCTCAGACCTGGCAAATCGGAGCCCCATCTTTCGGCAATTATTATTCGCATTCAAGTCTCTATTATTGTGTGGATTTTATGAAGATCTTTTGTGTTTTGTGTATGAACAAGATTGTATTCTGTATTGGGTTTGGATACCTAACTGTGTGGCCTCCCGTCATTTCCGTACTGCTTCTTCCTTGGTTGTACGGCCTTCACCCTCCATTGCCGGACATTGCTCTTGTCACTCATGCACACCAAGTATGGCTTGCCGTATGGACGTCTAACACTCACCGTACATCTTCCTCTCTCCCCCCACTGTACTCCTACAACCACCGTACTACTCTCGTTAAGCCACTGTATAGCCTTTTCCTTACCTCGTACGGTCTTTTGTTTGTGCAACATACGGCCATCAACCTTCCCCTACCGTACTTCCACTCACTCCACTGTATTGTGCCCCTCTTTTTGCTGCTGTACGCAGCTCCAACTGCACCGTATGGATTCATCCATACATTACCTGCACCACTCCACCTTATGACATACTTCTGGTAGCCTCTCGTCTTGTGCGGACTTCATTCCAATGCTCACACACAGACATTATGACCACATAATTTACTATTTTTTTTACCACATCGGTAGCACAAAACATCACAAGCCTCGAGGTTATAATTTTCTAGGCTTCTATGAGAATGGGCATTTAAATCTATCTCATTGTCACTTTGATTTGACCCACTTGAGTCATGACCTTGGGAGGTCATTTTCACATTGCATTTCACAAACTAAAAAAAATATAAAATAAATACATGTATCAGCCTATACCCTTCAAAATCACAATTTCTTTAAGTAAGATTTAAGTAACAAAAATTTGGAAATGAAACAAGAACCATCTACTAAAATCTAGAAATGAAATTCAAGTAAGAACTAAGAGCTACAAGCTAGAAACAAAAAACAATGATTGTGACTTGAAAAGTCAGAAAGAAAATAAAAAATATGAAAAATCCTACCTTATGCTTCACAAATTTCTTGAACAAGCTGAAAAATCTTGCTTCTCTTCTTCTTGTTCCTTACTCCTCTTTGCCTTCCACACACTTTCTTCACTCAAATAATCTCCTTTGTATGAGTTCTTCACTCTTCTTCTTGCTGCTGTTGCAAAAATTAGAAAACCATGAAATGAATAGAAATGAGAAAACACAGAGGTTTAATAGGATTTCAACCTCTAAATGGGCCCCACATACCCTAGGTTTTGCAAACAATAAAAAACAATATAAAAATCCTTTTAAAATTATATTTTTTTTGCACTTTTTATTGTCCCAAAAGGGGGGATGACCGGTTGTCCCCAACTAGGTTGAGGAACATTTTCCTGTCCCCAAATCGCCAACAGGGATGTATGGACGTCCCCTACTGGCGGCAAATTGGTGGTGCCACTTGGGATGCCAGATCACTGTCACCTCGTCCTAGGTGCATCCTCATCTCGGTTGCGGCAGCCAAAACTAATGCGGATGTGTCCCCGTGTTACTATGATTATTATATTCATATGTTTTATTATTATTATCCATTATTATAAATTTATAATATTTACAATGTTACTGTATTTATATTTTTCTATTGTATTTTATCAATTTATATTATATTAATAGGCAAGAGCCTACAACACAACGGTAAATTGTGAGCCTCTTATCCGAGATGTCTTGGGTTCAAATCTACTCATTAAATAAATAAATAATAATAATTAATCAAAACACAAAATAATTAATGTTGGCTTTGGCCTCTTACCAATAAACAATTTTTTTTTTATTATATTATACTATTAATATATTTATTTTTAATAATCAATTATTGTCTATTTATCAATTAATTTATTTTTATTATTTGTTAAATCCTAGTTAAGAAGGGGATACTATAGTTTGCCCTTCCCGAAATCGCTTGTCCTCAAGCAATGTGAACCTCTGGTGCAACCCCGATCTTGAAATGACAATTTGACTTGAGGTTAGAACTGCAATACATTCACGTATATAATCTTATCAACTTGAAAATATTTCAAATAAATTTAAATAAAATTTATCTTGATGTACAATAACACTTGTGATTCTCCAGAGTAAAGAAGAAAATGAGGAAAGGATGAAGAATTTGGACATTAATATTGATACCGAGATCAATACTATGACCACTACTAAGCCTAGGAATGTGGTGGATGGAAGGGATGATGCTAAACATTCCTTTCTTCACACTGCTAAGCTTAAAGCAGAGACTTCTCTTTAAGGTGACTCTTGGCTGTATAATGAAATAATGGTTCTCAAGAAGAAAATGGGGGTTATGCAGAAAGAATTGGATGTTGAACGCACTAGGAGAAACTAGATGGAAGTGCAAATTGGTAACATCCTTGAGAAGCTTAAAGAAAATGAGCAGGAGTTTCATCACCTTATAAAGGAAAGTGGTAAAAAAATGGAATAAGTCACTCTCAGTCTATGTGCCATAGCGGTCACTTTGGGTAAGAAGAGTAATGAGGAGATAATATCTCCTGGTAATGCAGGGATGGGGAGTCCAGGTGGCCCTAGTAAGAGAACCAAGCAAAGCGCAAGGAAAAAGGTTGCTGAGGCTCTTGAGGCACCTGTTCTTTCTCCGGTTGACATTATCTAGAGTATTGCAAAAGCAGGTAAAGAGGTGGCAAACATTATCAAAGAGTTGCTATAGGTGTTGGTTGTGGTGCGGGTGTGTTGGTTGCTGATTTGGGCGGTTTTTCTAGTCTTTTCTTTTTTGCTTTTCATCTTGTTTAAATTCTAGGTTTTAATTCCTTGTAAAACTTGGTCGTTTTTTATGGTTTAAACTTTTGGTTTTAGGTCCTTGTAAAACCTAGTGGAGCTTTATTGTTTATCTTTAGTGTTTTGTAAAGGGTTTCGGGTCCCTTCAAAACTTGCTTTTATCGTAATCTAAAACACTTGTGATTCTCCCCTTCCTAAGTGTTTCTTGCTTTTTGGTTGTGTAACTTTAGAGATTTAGAGTTTTGTCTTAATTCCTTTCTAAGAATTATGTCATTCATTAAGATGTCCTCGTAACTTCAACACTCACTAAGAATGCCCTTGATCCAATATTGACAGAATATCCTTAATCTTAACACTTGCTCAGAATGTGCCCTGAATTGGTTACACAATTTTCTATTGATGTTGCTGTGTGTCCTCCTATCTCTCCTAAAATGCATTTAGATGATTTTCATTAAATATCCCAATAGAAGGAATGAAGAGTCTCTACGTACTCAAGGGATACAATCCATCATGATAAGTAATCCCTTCCTAACGATAATGTTGCCTCTCCCAAAACTAATTTTGTGCTTGCATTGGTTGTTTTGGAGCTTCATGTGTTTCTAAACCTTGCAGAGTTTGTGTGGTTTTACCCCTGCATAGTTTGTGTGTTTTGGTGATATCCAAGCCATGTTTGAGTCAACCGCAGACCTCAATCTTATTTACTTTGTGCTGGATCTTTTTTCCCACACACTTGTCATTCAATCTCCCTTATATCCTTGTTTTTGATCATAATACCATGTAATATTTTGCTATTTTTCATATGTATATTGATATATATTATCTTGATTATTAGTAATTATTATTTCATAGACAATATATTAATAGTATTCCTTTATATTTTGTAATGAGATTATTATGTTAGGATTATATTATATGCAATGTCCCTTGTGGATGAGACATGAAATATGATTCATCTTCTTGGATTATTATATATTTTTAATATTGTCTTATTATATTAATGAATTATAATTATTATAATATTATTATATTATTATATTCATATATTATATTATTATTATTGTCATCAATAATAATATAATAATCACAATGTTACTTTATTTATATTTTTCTATTGTATTCTATCAATTTATATTATACTAATAATATATTTAATTTTTTAATCAATTATTGTCTATTTTTCAATTAGTTTATTTTATTTATTTATTAAATTCTAGTTAAGAAGGGGATATCACAAATCATTAAAACACAGAATAGTAACAAATAAAATAATAAGCTAGAAAGAAGTCTCTTGCAATTTTAGTAATTAGGTCAAACCATAAGAAATTACATAAGAGGGCATTATACCCCCAAGAAATGACTTTTTTTTTTAAATTTCTGCTTTTGACATTAGTCACTTGATAAAAATTATACAAATAAAGTGGCCCACAACCTTAGTTTAAGACTACTTCATTTAATTCTTTGAATTAACCTACAAGAATAAAATAGGCTAATTAAACACTCTGAAGTGCTTAAGTCAGAGAAGGGAATATAACGGGGAGTATTTTAGTTAATAATATGATTCCTTCTTTTATTCTCCGAATTAGCCTATGGGAATAAAATAGGCTAAAGGAATGCTCCCGAACATATAAGCACTTTTCTTGAAGATTGGGCATTTTTGTTCATCATTTTGCTTGAGGATGAAAGCCCTCTTGGCATTGGGATTTGGAGGATGAAGACCTTTTGGATTTATTACATGGATTATGGCATCATCCAAATATTTTGTTTGGAAGTAGAGGTATTAGAGGTGTAATGTTACATGTCTTACAGTTAGTGATCCTTTTCTTCTGTTGTAGAAACTGGCATCTTATAGAAAAAATCTGTCTTCAATTTTATTTTGTAAATTTAGCAAGAAATTTACTTCAGATCTTACTTGTAGCATGCTCAGTTGCTGCTTTCATCTGGAGTATCAAAATGTTTTAATGAAAAAAAGATAGGGCTTTCTGTTTTTGCTTTATCAAGATAATTGTTGAGTTCTGAAGGAGAAATTTTACAGAACAAAATAATTTCAAGCAAAAGAGTGTACCACATGTCAAATAAGGACTTGTGAAGAGAATTGATTTGTGCAGAAGCAATCTCCATAAAAAATTTCAAGTCTCAAAAGGGTACAGCTTCGACCCTTTTTTTGTATTTGTTTTCAAGTATCAGCACAGCTCTAGAGCTTTCCCAACCTTCAAACTTTCGAGAAATGAAGCGAATGCAGCCATAACATTAGATGCTTCTTTTTGTAATATCTATTCTGATCCCTTCTACTCAAGAATGGCAGCAGCACATGGTGCATGAGGACAAGTATATCATCAAAAGGCTATCTTTTGGTTTTTTGTGATATTCATTTTGCAGTGTCTTAGGTTCTTCCAACTGTTGCTTAGAGCCTTGATCACTGAATAACATGGCTCTTTGATGCCAACACTCTCCCTTTCTTGTTATGGGCATCAAACTAGCAGATCTAACAAAAAATCGCTAGTAATACTTGCTATGCAATCTGACAATGTCCATACAACCTAAAAACCTAATAAATGATCTAAAATATTTTCAGTTGTGCATAATTCTAGGCAACCTGAGGCCAATCTGGCAGAAAATAGGAGAGAAATATGCATATCCAATAACATGGACAGGACCCAAACTGACCCCTGGCCAAGTTTCTCACCTTCTCTTGCGGAATGGATAGGCCCTTCTTCAATAACCTACTATGTGGTCAAAACTTAGGGCAGAAAGGTGTTAGTATCTTACCAAAATCGGAGGCCTCTTTTATTGCAGATCGACAGAAGACCCAGAAATGCTCACCCACATGCCCTAATCCAGATTTGAAACTTTCAAAGGGGAGAAATCTGGAAAAAAAAACTTTCTCATCCTCTTTGACATAAAGACATAGCATTGAAAAATAATCTGCCTTTTGGAATGCATTTCCGTAGCACCAAAATTGTCTCAATTCTTCGCATTACAAGATTTGACAAAGTATCTCTTTTAGATTCAAAACCACAAATTTAACTCAATGGAACTTCTTGAATACTATCCTAGAAAGCCATTAAGGCCAACCTGGCAAAAATCTCAACATTATATAATTACATAGTATATATGGTATTCACTGCTTCATAAAATTTACAAGTCACTATTGGTGCCCCTTCACATTCTTAATATGTAAAATTATTAATGAAACATATTTGATGTTACAAAAACAAGTTGAATACCACAAAGCTCTTGGGTTTGGAGACATTAACTCCATGTTTATAATAAACCTCCAATTGTCCCAATTGGAAGTGTTATACCTTTATGGAGAACACACTCCACAAATCAAGGTTTCTTTGTTATTATAATGATTTCTATTGTTGATTTATGCATTTAATAGTAAAATTCAACAAATAATATAGTGAGTCCGTATAATAAAAAAGAAAACTATTGTTTTGAATTATGCTCTCTTTAGTTGTCTGATGTAATTAATTCATATTCAATTTAACAATCTCATATGTCTTCAAATGAAAATTATATGCTAGATATTTTAGTGATGAAATTATTCAACTATATGAAATCCATATCTTGATTTGACTTTAATTTTATAGGTGATTTACAAACTTCAATAAAAAGGTGGTTTAGATTTGAAGTAATTTTCTTGATTATTGTTAGTTTGGATTTTTGGTAGGGGGAATTTGGAAAAAGAGCAAAAGATATTGTCACGAAGACGATTGTAGAAGTTGAGAAAAGATTCAAGGCAGAGATTGTTTCTCCAAATGCATGGGAAAGGTAATTGTAGACCCTTACAACTAAATAAACAAAGTCAACAAAAAAGCCTTGAACATAGAAGGGAAGGTTTGTGTCCTATTGTCAGTTCAATCAATAAATGAAATTGGTAAAAACATAAAGTGAGAGAGATGGCCAATCAATCGTAAACTGACCTTTATTTGCAAGGCTAATTAATGCACTTTACCCTATTATCAAGTTACAAAGTATAATGTTGTGTTTTTATATTATGCATTTATCTCCAACATCTATGTACTTTTATAAGTTCACATATGATTTGATTTTATGACCATTAGACAACCTTAATGGAGATTATGTATAATAATGAAAACCAGACTCATGTCCTTTCCCCTTATGTTTTTGTTCAATGAAGGCTAGGTTGTAGTGTATGGAACTAGTAGTGTGCAAAATAACATATTCCATGTCTAAGTTAGAAATTAAGTTAATTTATAGTAATCTTGCCATCACTTTGGAGATTTGATTCAATCTTCATATTTATTATTTGTCACCCTAGTTCAAGTTCGTGAGTGACGAATTGATTGAGACCATATTCGCACTTACAGATCTGAACATCTAGCAGCCCATCTCTTTTTTCCCACTTGCTGTTTAAACTTACGAAATGATGAGAACTTCATATTGCATACTAAGGTGGCGTACTGAGTGAGCTAGAATTGAATTGCAAAAAGGTAGAAGGGATTTAGGCCAGCATTGCTTTATCATCCTAGGAGTATACTACTTGTTTGCAATATTGTTCACAGTCTATGTTCATCACTAGTCAAGGGTCTAACTAAGGACAACAACAGCCTTGCAACCGACTAGATTGCCAAATGGTGTTTATAAATGCTACTTGATCCTTATCAAACTTGGAACATTTTGAAGAGGCAAACAAATGATAGATGGCATGATTCAGCTAGATCAGATCTATGAATTAATGGTTCAGTTCATGCATTAAGTTTGGGTTCTATTGATGTATATTTTGTGACCATACCAACAGTAGAATAAAATATTGATATATCCTATCCTCTCTTGAGAAAAATCACGTGTATGCCTTTTCACTTTTAAGTTGCTTTTTCGCTTTTTGATGCTTTATTGGACTTCTTTTTTTGGTGGTGTTTTTTTATTGCTTTTTACCAAGATGGCTTTTTTAGGAGTTTAGGTTTTTGAAATATTTTTAGACTTCTTTTTCCAGAGGTTGCTTTACATCCTCTTCAACCAGTGTTCATCAATTGCCTGGAATGACTTGCCAAAAATTAACTTACTATAAATAATTAGTTTGTTCAAATACAAAAAGCTAGGGCAATCTGGGACTTGGTAAACTAGATATCCCTGAAAAGTAGGAGACCCTAAAAAATATGATTATTGTCAAAACCGCAAAATGAAGACAATGCGAGACTTACTAAAACTACAAATCCCTACAAAATAGGAAAGCCAAAAAAATATAACTTCACTAAAAGACTTAAAATTTCAGCAGTTTACACTTGGAAGGAGTTTCAACTCAATGCTTCATTCAAATTTAAATTTCTTCATTATGAATGAATGAATGAAATATTTTAAAGTAGCCTATGGGATCCACAAGCTAGCATACATCCCAAGAAAGAAGGAAGAGAACTTAAGCAAGCTATAATAACTTGATTAATTCGTTTCTTTGCTGATGGATTTTGATAATCGGATTTGCGGTGTTGCCCAACTCTTTTTCCTCAAATATGTAGTTCAAACTTCAACCTGCCTTCCTCTAAAGTCTTTGCATATCGGGATCTGATGTCTTTTTATGCCAATCGCTCCATGATAAAGTGGTGTTCCATCACAAAAACCCATATGTTGTGGAATGGGCACACCCTGTTTTCCAATTCCTCTTTTGGAATGCTCCATCTACCTGTTTCACATCTCCATTGATGGGAGCTAGTTCTAAGTTGGGCTATGAGCATTTTGTTCTCCATTTAATATTTGCTCCTGTATATGCTTTTTTCTCATGATTTGTTGTGGGATTAAATTCCTTGATATAATCAGATTTTTTCAGCCATTGTACCTTGTCCATATGATACTTTGAAGCTTTTCACAAACAAACTTGTTTAATTCTTCATTATTAACCCGACACTCTTGAGTGTTAACATCTCATTTTTTCATCCACTTGTCCTTTTGCTTCATCTGCATACCTTTTCTCATATCTAGCCTTTCCTTCATGACTAACTTAGGCCAATGGTGGCTTTCCATACCCTGAGTTTTCTTTAGGTAACTTAGTAGCCAAACCATTGCAACGACTTGGAAAGGAAAGGAGCCAGCTTTCACTGATAAGATCTCATAAGGCATAGTTGTCTTGATTTTGATGCTGCTGAAAATGAAGTGTTTTTTAATTTTCTCAACCTGTCTCCACTTCTGATTTGACATACTGCTGCCCCAAATTTTACACCTGTACAAGACAGCTGGGGTGACCAGCAGTCCAAACATCATTCTCTTGGTCTTCCAATCCCATAATTCTGCCTTTCTACCCTTATTTTATAGAGAATACAACGCTTTCCAGCCCCCTTGAATTCCTTTTGTTCTGCATGTTTCCTAGCTGAGCTTGGTTTGAAAATCGATTCCCAGACATTTGTACTCATTCGCTATTTCTAGAGGATAACCTTGAAAAAGAAAGTGCTTGAGGGCTTCCTATTTCTCGTTAAGGAAAAGATCATAGCTTTGGTTTTACTAGTGTTTACTTGCATTCCCACTTGACAAAAAATTTCTAATGCTTTCAAGTGTTCTCTCAAACCATTGGCCATCCTAGCGATTATGACGAGATCGTCTGCATATAAAAGTAGTTTTATCACATAGCTTGCCAATTGTACCCCGTCACCATTGGACTTGTATAACAATGCTTCTAGTTTGTCAATGTAAAGCCCAAACAAATTTGGAGATAATGGGCACCCCATTTTGACCCCAATGTCTCTGCTAAAGCATTCTGACATCCCCTCTATAGTTCTAATTTTAGCCTTATTGTACTCATACAATCTATGAACTATAGACCTATGTTCATTAGGAATTTCTAGATCTTCCATTCTATCCTAGAGTTTATCATGCGACACCATGTCAAAAGCTTTTTTATAGTCCACAAAAAAGAAAGAAAGCCTCATTCCCCTCGGTGTTCCATATTTTTTCAACTAGGAATCCAAGACTGAGACTGTGATCAATAGTGATACTTTTGTCTAAAACCTGATCTAGGTGGACCTAGAAAAGCTATAGTTTTCACAGTGTCGATACTCTCAAAATCCACATCATTTTTGAAGAGCTCAGAAAATTGGACTACACGCAATTTGAACGGGGTCAAAAGGAGTTCATACATAGAAGTTATGTATGGTCATTGGTCTGGTCAACTGGCAAACTAGCACTTGACTAAAAAAAGGTGAAAATTGGATTGTCTCGAATCCAAGTAAAAATTATTCCAAATTGTGCTCATTGCGCTGATTCTGAAACTATTTTCAGTTTCACAAAAGGAGCCCGTATGAAGTTATGGCCGGTCAAAGTTACCCAAGGAAAGGGTTGACTGTATGATATCAACAACCCAATCAACAGAATCAGCCAATCAGAAAATGATACGTGGAAGATGGATAGTAATGTGGCAACACATGTGGCTATGGTAATGTGTACGAGTGACCAATTAGAACAAGTCTTGTGTCCTACCAAGTTCAAATCACTTGATGCCATGTGGCACCTAGTTGGACACTCATGTTTACCGTACTGGTAAAGAAATCAACGCATACAGACAATGGAACAGAATAGCAGAATTATATTCGCATATACTAGACATACATTACGCTTCATAATATCCGTGATAAAAGATGATTTACAATGATCCTAGACGGGATATAAATACTATCCGCCAAACCTTCCCGGAGGAGTCCGTTGGCCACAAACATTATATCCGCTACAAACTATTTACCCGTCGGCTACAAAATACAAAACACCGATGACAATCATTCCATCGGCTACAGAAACACCGCCGGGACCATCCAGTTGGCTGACACCATCCCCCCAAAAAGAAGAGTTATCTCTGGACGACAATTACAAAATATCTGAGACAAATTAACAAACAAAATACATTATCAGAGTGACTACAACAAGAAAAATCTGCTTTTGTCACATCACTTCCACATTCATTCCGTTACATCTGGAGCCTCTGCTAACACAATACTGTTTTCAATTTCTTGGTACCCTGAGCCAAGTGTCGCTGCATTGCCTCCAACTGGATGATCAGCTCCTCCCAAGCTCTCTACGCATCCACCAAGACAGCCTCTTGGCCAATACCTACTCCCAATGCCTCCGGTACACAGACAATCCATGCCTGCAGCAACTTCAACTCTTCTCAATTCTGTCGTCATTTTTTTTTTTAGCAAACCCTCCTACTTCTGTTTGTTTGTTGCTGTTCCGACTCTCTACAAGTTCCTCCTTCCATCGCTTTTGTTTTCCGCGGCCATGTTCTGTGCGAAACTCCAACAATACCTCTGGCTTAATATTTCGTTTTCTCCCATGGAAGCTTACAACAACTAAAACCATGAACATGTTACAAGATTCAAGAAGAGTTGGCAGATTAACGGATTTCCGGATGATTGATTAACAGAGGAACAAATGTGTTCCTTATAAAGAATTACAAGGATGTTGTTTCTAAAAGAAACAATGTAGACTGAAGACGGAATTAGAAACAAAACTAGAGACAGGATAGGAAACATTCCTATCTGGACTGAAGACAAAAGAGATGGGATAGGAAACATTCCTATCTAGACTAAAAGACGGACTATAGACAAGTAGTTGACTATTATAGAAATTATAAGATATTATCTTAATAACCTCCCTTAATGGTCAACGTACGGATGTTGGAACATTCTGTGATAACTGAGACCCTCCCTAGATCTACAGAATGCTGAAACCAAGAAGCTTTGCCAGAAGAGTGCTATGACTCATAATAAGTTGCAATTACAAAACTTCATTTTTGTGGAAAAAACGGTAAAACCTAGAATCTCACACAACCTTGCGTATTACAGACAACTTGAAATGATTTTTGAGGAGAAAATTGACAAACCCAAAAAAACAGAAACAAATTCAGAAGGCGAAAAATGCAGCTTCGCCTTGATCAGGAAGCTCGACAACTTGTGCTGTTGGCTGGGAAGCATTTTGCCTTGCTTGGGCAGCCAAACGTTTCCGGCACTCGAATTTCATATGGCTGAACTTGTGACAGTAATTACACTGTACATTTTGCTTCGTAGAGCCATCCAAGGATTGAGCAGAAGGTTGGTGCTGGGAAGGCTGAGAAGATTGATGGTGCCAATGTTCTGTTGAAAGGATTTTGCAGCAAATGCCTGCTCTGAGGAGGCTGTAGAAGCACTGTTGCCAAATTGTTGTTTCCAACGATCCTGCTGCATAAGTTTGGTGCATAATTCTGGAAACTTCAGATCAACATTAGTTGACCTAATGTTGAGTGTTTCTATGAAGTGCTCATAGGATGTTGGTAGACTTTTCAGAGTGATGACTACCATATCCTCTTCCTCCATTTTCTGACCAATAGCTTCGAGCTGATCGCGGATGTCCTTAATCTTTGTCAGATGCTCTTGTAAGGACATACGTTCATCCATCATAATGGAGAACAACAGATTCTTTAGAAAGAATGCCCGACTTTTGTCAGATGTTTCATGCAGCTCCTTCAGATATTTCCAGATTTCTGCAGCTGACTTGCCGAAAGGAATTTGTGGTAGCTGATCATCGATAATAGAGAGCTTAAGAAGCATAACAGCCTCTCGATTGCGATCATCAAACTTGTCCTGTTTTGCTTGGTCGGAGATCGGACGAGTCTTTGTGCCCAGAACAAGCTCATCCAAATGACGATATTCGAAGATTGTCAACATGCGCTGCTTCCAGTGATTATAATTGTGGCCATTGAATCGTAGACTACCCTCCAACATCATATTAGTCAAAGATGCCATTTGCACGAAGTTCGAGGCAATGCTGAGGCTGACCCAAAAAAAAAGACAAGTGCCCAGAAGAGTAGACAAAGAACTCAGAAGGAATCTGTAGTCGCAATGTAAATCCGCCGGTCGAAAATCAAGGCATGGAAAATGAGGTACCCAAAAAATTCTGACGAAGACCCAAATGAGGTCTCGAAAAATCCACCAAGAATCCGCAAACAAAATAATATCAGACGTGATTTGCTAAGCACGATTTTACCAGTCATGAGCAGATAAAAACGGCTTTCATTTTGCATGGACACGATTTTCAGATTCATAAACCCTAGCTGAAACTTAGATAATTTCAAAAGAAATTATAAATTTTTCGAAAAATTCCTTATTATGGCTCTGATACCATGTTACAAGATTCAAGAAGAGTTGGCAGATTAATGGATTTCCGGATGATTGATTAACGGAGGAACAAATGTGTTCCTTATAAAGAATTACAAGGACGTTGTTTCTAAAAGAAACAATGTAGACTGAAGACGGAATTAGAAACAAAACTAGAGACAGGATAGGAAACATTCCTCTCTGGATTGAAGACAAAAGAGACGGGATAGGAAACATTCCTATCTAGACAGAAAGACGGACTATAGACAAGTAGTTGACTATTATAGAAAGTATAAGATATTATCTTAATAGAACATTCACCCCTCCGCAAACTGGAAAGAGATCTTCGCAAGGCGTGTGAATACCCAACGGGAAGAGGACCTCCGGACAGGCTGCCGCAAACAGGTGCCTGCGGACCTCCGGACAGGCTCCCGCGAAGCACCTCTCACGGACCTCCAGACAGGTGCCTGCGAAGCACCTCCCGTGGGCCTATGCCCGCGGAGCACCTCCCGCGGGCCTCTAGACAGGCTCCCGCGGACAAGTGCCCGCGGAGCACCTCCTGCGGACCTTCGGACAGGCTCTCGCGGAGCACCTCCGACGCTTTTTCACTTACTTTTTTTTTTTTTCTCAATTTTTTTTTTTTGTTGTTCAATTTTGTTTTTTTTTTTTGACAAAAATAAAATGAAATAGAAAGACAACACCTCAATTTTGCCTCCAGGCGTTGCCATTCTACAACGACGATGGAGTCAGCTGGCCATTCTATGACAGCGACGGAGTCTTCCTGGCACCATATATTTGCAATTTAAATCCGTTGACTACCGGAGGTACCTCTTGCTCGTCCAATGTCTCCAATTTTATCACCCGATTGTCGCCAACCTCTTGGGTCTGATATGGTCCAACCCATCTTACCTTAAACTTTTCTTGTTTGATTTCATCCCGACCATCGTACTTGAGTACCAACTACCCCGGTTGAAACCTACTGAGTTTGTCATGCCACGCCTTATGTCTATTGTGTGTTACCTCCGTCACCCACTGTGCCGGCGGTCGTCGCACATGTAGCTTGTTTCCTTGCTGTCGGTACCCTTCAAGTAATTTTATGGTGCGAAGCGTTTGTTTCCTCTTGTGCGGTCCGTTCACCGTGTATCGAATGGTGGGATCTTTCTTTTTTCTGGGTTTGGACTGTATGTTCTTCCCCTCAGCTTCAGGCGTAACTGCCTTTCCTTCTTCCGCTGCTCTGTATTCCTTCAGACACTCATTTTCCTCTTTTTTCTCACCTTCGTCGACCCTTAGCATATTACAACTCGGAAACAATTCGTAGTCTTCTATCTGCCAGTGGTAAAGGCCATTCACTGAGTCTAGGTCGTCATCATTTGATCCTCCTTCTAGTGTCAATACTCCTTCGTCCAGTTCCATTCTCCTCTTTCCTTCGTCGTCACTGTTGCCTTCACCTTTTGAGTCTGACGATGCTACCTCCTCACCTACCATTTGTGTGTGTAGGTCAATTATGAATCTTTTGCCTCCGTGCTCCATTGATAGGGTATTTCATTTCCAATCATGTTTTACTTTTTCTTGCACCAACCAATTCCGTCCTAGAATAGCATCATATCCTTTTCTTTTCAATGGAATGACTATGAAATCCAATAAAAATGGTTGCGTACCAATAGTTACCGGTTGCGCCCTCAAGGTTCCTAACGGTTTGATCCCGTGCTGGTCTGCTGTGAGCAACTCGAATGTAGGTGGCCATAGCATCGGCTTTCCCAACTTCTTCCAGGTATCCTCCGGTAAGACATTTACGCTAGACCCTCCGTCAACAATTGTCTCTGTCAAAACATTTCCCAAAATCCCCATCTCGACAACCGTCGGATGTCGTCCGGATGTGAGTGCCAGCAGCATTGGGTCTGTTGTCATCACTTCCCTACTGTCCCTTCCTGTGTCCTCCGTTGCTTTTGAAAACGGTGTATGATTCAGAATGGCCGTCCGTAACTGGGGCATTGTGAGAAGGAGGTCACTTATCTTGACTGGTATCTCCGTTTGTAAGATCTGTCGTACAATGTTTTGTTCTGCAAATTTCCTTGCCAAGGTGCCGGTGATGTCCTTCAACTGAGATGTCCCCGTCGACGATGCCTTTGCAATTTTCGTGTGCACTTCCCCCAATTTTCTCTTTTCCTTCGCTTGCCTCCATGTAATTGCCAAAACTTCCTCTACATCCGTGCTGACAGTGATCAAGTTTACTCCAGACTTTGGACACTTGGAATCTTCGTGATCGTCGGGTCCGCACCATCTACATAATAATTTCGGTGTGTTTGCCGCAGTACAATCCCGTGCAAAATGACCCCACAAATTACATGCTCGACATTGAACAATCGGCCGTCCGTTTGCATCATACTGAGTTCGACTTCGGCTCCCATTATTATTGCTATTATTTTTATTGTTGTTATTTTGCCCTCTGTTATTATTCCTGTATCCTCTGGATGTGGCACCTGCACTATTCGTATTTCTGCTACTGCCCGACGGGAAAGCCTCCTGTGTAAGAAACACCTGCGGAGATCCTCTTGTCTTCATGTTAAAGAGGCACTCTTTTGTGGAATGGCCTTTGATCTGACAAATGTCACAAAATTGGTTCTTTGGACACGATCCTTTAGTATGACCGTCGGTCTTACACTCCGTGCACCACAGTTCACTGCCTTTTGGCTCCTTCTGCATGTTTTTAAACTCCTTCATCATGGGAACCATATCCTTCTGTAGGGCACGAACCTTCTTGTTGCTACCTTCGTCGTCGCTGCTATCATCTCCGGCAAGCTCGTCGTCATCAGAATCAGAGGAGCTAGTTTTCTTCTTCTTTGTCTTCTGCTCACTTTCAAGGTCCAGTGCTCTGTTATACGCGTTCGCATATGACGACGGTGGCACAATTTTCATTTTGCTCCGCAACTTCGAGCGTAGGCCGTCCACGAACCATCTTTTTTGCAATCCATCCGCCGGCTTGCTTTCCATTTTGTTTAGTAAGTCTTTTAATCTCCTGGCGTAGACGCGGACAGTTTCGTGCTTCCCCTGTTTGGTATTGAAAATCTCTGCTACAATTTCATTATCATCCCGCAAGAGTTTAAATTCTGCTAGGAACTCCTTTTTAATGTTATCCCAGCTATTTAGCTTTTGTGGATCCGTATCCGAAAACCAATCAATCGCCACACCCCGTAGGGTTTCTGAAAATTGCCTGACCCATTCGTTGGCATCTGTGATTCCATTTGCCCACCAGATCGTCTCACATTTCTTACAATGTCGGATGGGGTCAACTGTACCATCACCCTCAAACTTCGGCAGCTTTTCTTTGGGTCCCGCCATCACAACTGAATTTGGTAGAGAGGCGTTTCTAGGTCCTGCAACACTGACGCTATTTACTCCAACACCGGAGGTCTGCACTCCCGCACCGGTGGTCTGCACTCCCACACCAGAGGTCTGCACTCCCACACCGGCGGTCTGCACTCCCGCACCGGCGGTCTGCACTTCCACACCGGAGGTCCCGCACCGGCGGTCTGCACTTCCACACCGGAGGTCTGAACTCCCACACGGGAGGTCTGCACTCCCACACTGGCAATTTGAACTCCTACACCAGAGGTCTGAACTCCCACACCGGAGGTCTCAACAATTGCGAACCTTGGTGAAGAAGAAGGATCTTCTGAAGTTGTCTCCCGTGGAAGTGTATCTCGGACGAAGAGGTCACTCCACGCTCGTGCTCCCTCAGCACTTCGAGCCGTGCGAGTCGATGCTCTTCCGTCTGAATTCTCTTCCCTCGGTGAACACAATTTCAAGAACGCCTCCTGTGCTTCTTCCACCAACTCCACCCGCTGTTGAGTCTCCTCCAGCAATTCCTCCGCGCTTCGGTTTCCGTCGGCAATCTTCTGGAATCTCCTCCGGCGCTTTGCCTGCTGTGCCAGAATTAAATTAGCTTGAGCTGCGCGAATCTCATCTTTATCCTTCACCGTGTTCTTATTTTTATTCAACAGATTCGGCATTTAATTTCCATCCGCCTGCCTGCGTACCAGGTCCATCGGGCAATGGCGCCAAATGTTTACCGTACTGGTAAAGAAATCAATGCATACAAACAATGGAACAAAATAGTAGAATTATATTCGCATATACCAGACATACATTATGCTTCATAATATCCGTGATAAAAGATGATTTACAATGATCCCAGACGGGATATAAATACTATCCGCCGAACCTTCCCGGAGGAGTCCATCGGCCACAAACATTATATCCCCTACAAACTATTTACCCGTCGGCTACAAAATACAAAACACCAATGACAATCATTCCGTCGGCTACAGAAACACCGCCGAGACCATCCAATGGGCTGACAACTCATACATTTCCAAGCAAAACTTACTGCTGGGATTTGTAATCCCAACGTACTCCTTGCTATTTACTTCTTCCACCATTACACCATTAGTACATATGGTTAAATAATTTGGTGGCATTTGGTTTTATCTTATGTTAGTGCAAATAAGACAAAGATAAATAAGACAAAACGTCAACATCATGATCAGTTGGATTAGAACCTCTACCCACCCCCTTCCAAATAACCAAGAGAACCGCTGCACCATGCTATATTTTGGGATTAGTTATGGAGAATTTCTTACTTAACTAATTAAATCTGAACTCGAACAAATTAAAATCCAAAATAGAACATATATAATATTTAGAATGTATGGCGAAATCATACGAGCCATTATTTAAAAGGATAGGTTGTTTATAGAAGATTTATTTGTTATTTAAGGGGGGATAGTTATCATGTTGGTTATTTATGTTGAACCAAATATGGTTAAAAAGGTGTACAAAAGGGGGTCATTTTCCTTTCTAAACTGAAATATCCCAAAATGGATATTGACTTGATTTTTCCTAAAAAATATAGAACTTAAACACATGAAGTTACATTATAAAAACCCAGTAATATAAACCATAGGAAATATCCCAAATAGATATTTAACCTGTTCTTTCTCAAAATAATATTTAGGATTCAAGCATATGAAAATGCATTAAAAAGCAACAGTATAAACCCAGTAAACTCTCGTACATCTCCTTAAAACATGTTATTGCATTATATAACAACAATACAATAACCAACATTCAAAATTCAATCTTAAAACACAATTTTATAGTCAAATTGGAACACTAAGAGAAGAACCTGTAAATGCATACGAGACACCTAAAGTGATGTCTCCACGGACAAGGGGTTTGCGTCCCACACTTGGTAGTCTCTTAAACGTGGCACTTCCTTGGTATGGCAAATAAAGACAATTTCTTGGGGTGCAATTGTGCATTGAAATCCTCTTGAATCTGAACAATATCCACTAGTTGTCTGTCTTGACACAAAAAATATGTAACGGCTGCTCCTCCATTGATTTTTCTTTTGATTTTTTAATTTTTTCACTTTTGTTGGATATTTTGATATATGAGACATTGAACTTATCTCTGATTTGACACTTGAAAGCTCATACCGGTTCCAGCCAACTGGATTTCTACAGTTGATATAGTGAAACAAACAATTTGATGTTCTCTTTCAGTTTCACATATTGAACAATTGAATTTTGAGTGAGGCGCATTGTGAATCTGACACCAATGTGGCAGCAACACATGTTCGAGTCATATATTACCAATCTCAATCTGATTTTGAATCCTCAACTTGAATCTTGCAAAAGGATTATTTCCATTGCAATTATCATTGGGCTTTATGCACAATTCTCCCTTTGGAACATCCCAAAAGAAAATCTTCCCTTACAACACTAGCTCTATCCTTGACAAGGTGGTCAAACATTTCATATCATACTTGGTAGTCTCATAAATCTGGCACTTCCTTGGTATGGTAAACAAGGACAATTTCCTGGGGTGCAATTGTGCATTCAAATCCTCTTGAATCTGAACAATACCTGCTAGTTGTTTGTCTTGACACAAAAACATATGTAGTGGCTGCTCCTCCATCAATTTTTCTTTTGATTTTTTAATTTTCTTACTTATTGTTGGATTTTTTGATATATGAGACATTGAACTTATCTCCGATTTGACACTCGAAAGCTCACACTGGTTCCAGCCAACTGAATTTCTTCAGTTGATATGGTGAAATGAACAATTTGATGTTCTTGCCCTCCTTTTCTATCGCCAATTTATGTTGATGCTATGACAAAGGTGGGTTTGCATACCACCAACATGTAAGAACCCCTACTAGTTCTAACTTTGACAAACACCAATTTCCTTTAATATTCAGATGTTTGGAATTTCATCAAATACTATGTATGCAAGCTTAATTTGCTGTACTTTATTTTCGGAATGTGTTCTCTAAATTTGTAGGCTGCAAATAAAGTTATTGGAATTCTTCTGATAATGCAAGGTTGTTATAGAAATGATATACTAGCTGTTTCAGACCTCTGACAAACATATACATGACTGAAATAACTATTACAGATAATAAACATTAAGACAAACACTGGCCATGCATCCCAATGAGCACCTATAACTACTAGGCATTTCTATAAACAGTTATAGTGCAATCTTGCAACTATTTACAATGCCAATACAATGGCAGCATAGAACTAAATACTTGCAATTAGAGCACTTGCATTTTATTACAATCTATGATCATGTAATTGCAATTAAAATTTAGGAATCTGATTATGAATAGTGTCCAACTCAGTTGCAGCAAACCCGAGGAATTGCAATGCCAAACTTGGTGTTGAAAGATTAAGGAAGTGACTTAACAAAGATCCTTAAATTACACTGTCAGCTCACGAGGGTCGTAATGATGAACTGACTTCACCAAGCTACAAGAACATGTTAAAATGGGGACATTACACAACACTCTGATTTTTTATGTTGTTGCAAGAATAAATTTCAGTTTGGTCTTCTAGCACCAATTTTTTTTGATGTGTGTTTTGTAATTATAGCAACAGTGCAATGAAATATGAAGTATCTGGATTCTGGATATCCTATCCTCTTTTGAGAAAAATCATGTGTATGCCTTTTTTGTGCTTTTTCACTTTTAAGCTGCTATTTCGGACTCCTTTTTTTGGTGATGCTTTTTTGAATTGCTTTTCCTAGGTCTTCTTTTTCAAACTATTTTTTTGGATTGCTTTTTCGGGAGCCTGCTTTTCTTCCTCTTCACACAATGTTCATTAATTTCCTAAAAGGACTTGCTAAATATTGAGTTACTCATAAATTGTCAGTTTGTTCAAATGCAAAATTGGGGCATTTTAGTATTTCGTAAAAATAGACATAACTAAAAGGTAGCAAACACAAAAAAAAAGGAATTCCTAAAAATAAAAGTTTTGTCAAAACTTGATATGAAGCCAAACCAAGGCTTACTAAAAATAGAAATTCCATCAAAATAGGAAACCCGAAAAAATAGGAACTTCACCAAGACTTAAAATTTCAGTGGCTTACTCTCGGAAGGATTTTCAACTCAACACTTCACTCAAATTTACATTTCTTAATCAAGAAAGCCTCAAAAGTTGAAATCCTTAAGGGTCAGAAACAATTGTCCACTCCGGACTTAACCAAATTCATCAATTCTCATTCAAAACACAAGTAATCTCAAGGGATTGACGCTAGAACTACCAAGAACAGGAGCCAAAAGAGTAGCCTACAAGAAAAGGGGTTCCCCATTTGCAATTGTGGGATGCGTGAAAAGGTCACTTGCAAAAAGTGAATTAGAAAGTTTCAGTCAGATTTGCAGGTCGGTGATAGTGGCCTGACATTTTCTTATTTTCAGATATCTTTACAAGTGAATATCTGATATATACATAGTGCAATTGTCATCAGATTTAGAGCTAAATAGATTATATATGATTCATTTTATTTCTGCAGTAATTATAGCATTTATCTCAATTATTTGATACCTGGCCCAGTTTATTTATTTGTATTTTAATGCCTTATCTATTTAATTAGCCTACGTATTTATAACGTGTCGGTTTTCCCTCACAATATAAAAATATAATTTTATCCTTTGATTTAGTGAACCTTTCAATAAAGATAGATTTTTAAACATATCTGCCATTGGATTGGGCTGAATTTCAGATATGTCTTGCCAAACCTAATTCTCTAAATCTCCTCCAAAGCTTTTTATCATATTCTTTATGGATCAAAAGTTACGGGTTTCTGAGTGCGGCACTGTCAAAATCAGCACTAATAGTCACAATATGCAAATCGCAAAATATCAGTCATACTTCGGGGGTCAAAAATTTTATTCTAACTGTTGGATTTGTCTGAATTTTGGATATGTTTTGACCGACCTAATTCTCTAAATCCTCTCCAAATAGTTTTGTCATATCTATTACGGATCAAAACTTATGATAATTTCCATGAACTATCAAAACTGTCATGACAATTATGAAAAGATGACAACATTTCATCACCGATCAATACCACATGTCAAAATCTTCTTATAAACATTATAAAATGATATCCATAAAGTCTTAATTATAATGTTTATAAAGACTTTATGTTATAGAAGGAAATGGATAAAGGAAAGTGACCGTGAACAATGATCAAAGGAAAGGAGATTTAATTTATGATAATTTCCAGAATCAGTTGCCCAAACTGAATTGAAACCAACAAGGGAAAAGATAAATATGCCAGTTGAAGATAGAATTGGGGTTCTGACTTTCAGATCCTTTCTTTCCCAAGACTTTGTGCTATAGAAGAGAAAGCCATGTTTCTGGTTTTTCTGATTTGTTGTGTTCCAGAGTTCCACTGTTTGGGCAGACTGTGTGCTGCGTGAGAAGAAGAATTTTGATTGTATGAAGGGGGCAGTTTTTGATTGTAATCAGAGATGCCTGCTTTTATTTTAGTTTTCTTTTCTAGTTTTCTGAAAATAATTTGATCAGCACTAGTATTCAGAAGTAGTATTGTTTTTGAGTTGAATGAGGATTTCATCATTTTGAAGACTGTGTGCTTCAGATTGTTCTCACTCTTGGTTTATTTGCGAATCAGGACTGAATTATGGAATCGAGTTCTACTATTGTATTCATTTATTGTTGGGGCTATTTACTGTTTGTTTAATCTTTCTTTTTCTTTCCAAGTGCATATATGGATGAGAAGATTGTATACTTCCATTGCTGTATGCTGAGTCCTTTATTTCTATTTCAGTTGTAATAATTTGCCCCCTATCCAAGAATAGTGCGAGTAGCCTTCTCTTTCAGGTTAAAAGCATTTCTTAAATCTTATTCATTGTAAATCTAATTGGGGAGCTGTACCCTGTAAAATTCAAAGGGCGCTTGCACAATTCAATGGCAAAGCGACCCAACTGTCGGTATCTTTTTGCATCTGCATTTTTGGGCAAATAAGAGTTGTTTTGATGGTTTATTGTGGGAAGACAAATCTGTTCACCAACATAGCTTTAACCAAAATCCTTTAATAATCAATATCTTCAAGAAATTGGGTTATCACTAGAATTCTTTCATCATATACTTGCTTTGTAGGAACCTCTCAATGCACATTGGCTCTGCCCTCAAGCATTTGATTGATTTTTGTTTCATTATGAGTTAACCTCATTGGCTGTTCAACTTATTCCTCCTCTCCAGGTTGGCTTGTACTTTCTGTCACTTGCTATGTTCTTTCTTTCTTCTTTTTCTGCAGCTACTGAATAATCTACCAATGGTGGTGGTTGCTCAACCCTCTGCCTCTTTGCAGGTTGCTCAGGTTGGGATTGCAGAGGTTGCATGAATAACTTGAACATATTCTTCAACAATCTCAATGCTAGCAGACTTAGCTGGTTGCTTTTGTGTTGACACAAGTGGTGGTCTTTCCTCTATCACAGATGACTTGCCATATAACTTTTCAAAGTTATCCAAACTCAGATTAATTCTTTTAATAGGTTTTGCAACCTCTGCATAAAAGCCCTTAAAAGTGGGATCTTTAGCCTTCTTCTCAACTTCAAGTATCATCAAAATATCCCATGTTTTTGTGAGAACCCCCCCTATTTTGACAAATGTGACCTCTTCTAATCACAAGAAATCTTGTCAAACAGTTGTCTTTCAATCTGAATGGCAAGTTCTGATTTGTTTCCAATGGCATATGTAAATGTCTTTATTGGTTTGCCAAGGATCTCAGTTTTTCATTAATGTAGAACAATGTATAAGAAAGCTTGAGTTTACAAATTAATAAAATAAAAATAACTAAGACTTATTTCAGATTCCAAAAACCTTTCAGATTTATTCAGAATTCCAACAATTACAAATCAGATATAAAATACATAAAAGACCATTAGTCCAATATCATGCTCGTACTGAAGTCTCTATTCTTCGATGATATTGTCCATTAAGTACAATAGCAGCAAGTACAGACCCTTAATGTCTCTGCCTAGCTGTTTGCAGCTCTATATGCCACCCTCAATACTGATCTCAGATTTTGTAAACACAATGCAGACCTGTACGACAACATCCTAGGTGATTGCAGACCTAGGCAGCTTGCTAGAATGTTTTTTTTGGAGTGCTGCAACCCTGTCCAAACATGTACAGAAGCCTCCAGATGCCTTCCCAAACAGTACAACACCCCCACTCAGTCACATTTAACCCAGTCACACTCAATGCAACATTCAGTTGATTCTTTTGGCTTGTATATGCACACAAATAGCATGACCTTTGAATTCCTTACTTCTGGAACTAAAAATCAAACCTTCAAGTAGCTGGCAATCTCATTCAAATGCAAATAACAAGTTTCACAAACAATCTGATTTATCTTAAGCTCCACAAATTCTCCTTACTGTATCTTTCAACACCAAGAAGAATGTTAGCACATAGGGATTCTGTCATCCAAGCCTTGAGAGAATATTTGTTGGACTAACCGCCAACATTCCCCTTTGGGATTCGTCATATGGTGTAACTGCCTCTTATGTTCTATAAGTTATCAAACATTGATAGGTTGATCTTTTGGTTCAACGACAACCCTAGCTTGTAACGAGTGGTATCAGAATTTGGTCATAGGTTCAAATCTTGTTAGGTAACGCTGAGGGGGTGGGGATTCCCAAACTACCCGCCAATTTTTACCTTTGGGATTTATGACATGGCTTAGCCGCCTGTTTTGTTCTATAAGTTTAGTGTTTGTATCGGGCATTGAGAGGTCAATATTTTGGTGCAATGACAACCCTAGCTTGCAACAATAATCTCTACTTTTTTTCCAATTTCATCTCATATCTAAGCATGCTGCAAAGGGAGCACTTCGTTCCTTTTTATACATTTGCTTATGGGCTGGCTCACTTGTTCCATCAATGTGGGATAAAAATAGTATAACATTGCCTTTTCCCTAGGAAAATATCTCCCCTTTACCTTTTGTATCTCCACTATGTTATAAAATAAAGGGCAACCATTTATTTTGATATTTTTCTACCAGCTATAGATTATGCATTAATAAAGTTAAATAATTAAATTAACTTTATAAAAGGCTTTATTAATATGTAAAAGATTATATCAATGATAAATAAATGATTCTATCGATATTTGAGCAATTTACTATCGACATAGCACTGCACTGAAAGTTCAAATATAACCATAATGAATAACTATAAATAGTGAGTATGCCCAAAGCTGCCTCAAAGCCCTTCAATGTGGTCAGCGATGAAATTACTTAGGCCAAATATCAACAAGATCCCTTAAAAGTCTTGGTTAGCCTACAGGACCAAGGAGAAATAGCTAACAGCAATATCATACAACACATGCTAGAAAAGGGGATGTTACAGTTTTCCCTCTCTAATATATTGTCCTACATTCTTTCACAATCTCCTCTAATGTCTTCTTGATGCAACACTTCATGCTAATAAGTTTTTCTTCTTAGGAAATTCTCGGTTACATGCTCCATGTACTCTTTAGGGTGATATGGTCTCAAGGGAGCAGTTCTCAAGCGGTATTTCATCTTGATATGATTGTAAAGTGGCTCTACCAAACTATCTCCTAAAGTGAAGTCAGGAAATACTAAGACCCGAGGTAGAAAAGTGTTTTTTTCCATGTGCTCGTTTTCTACCCACATCAACTGCCATAAGAACTCAACAGGTGCAAGTTGAGTGAGAAATTTTGGCACAACATGGGGAGCTTGGGTGTATCCATAAAGTTTAATGACAATAGAACCCTCATGGAAAAGCCAATCTCCCTAGTTTTGTTCATGGCCCCCATTTTGGCCTAGTATCCTTGGGCTTTAACAATGTTATAATCAATGGCTGCAACCTCTGAACCCCACTCCCTATTAAACCAAGTATCTTTATGACAAACAGATTATGGAACGTAACATTGTCTGCACTGGGGCAACTCATATCCCAGACATATGTCCAACATTGGATTGGCAATCCTCTCCCATTCACTTCCTGCATTATTATTTGCAGACCTTTGTCCCAACAACTGTCGTCGGAAGAAATTGCGTATCAGCTGACGGGTCCCTTCGGAAAGAAAATTGTGTATCGGCCGACGGGTCCCTTCAGAAAGGAAATTGTGTATCAACCGACGGGTCCCTTCGGGAAAGTCTTGTTATGTAGCCGACGGGTAAACAGTTTGTAGCGGGCATAATGTATCTGGCCGATGGACTCCTTCGGGAAAGTTCTTCGGAAAGTATTTATAACCCCTTCGGAAAGCATTGTAATCAGATCTTATCATTATGAGGATATATCGAAGCATAATGTGCTGTTGGTATATGCGAATAATAATAATAGTTCTGCTGTTGCTGTTCGGTGTTCGTGTCTATTTCCTGTGTGCGTTGCTTAATTAACCCATATGGTAAACAACAACCTCTATCGTCATACAAAATAAAATGGCACAACTAGGAGCAGAATCTAAAACTAATTCTCTTCTGATTCTCCTTAATTCCTTCCAGAACTTCATGGATGTGCTGGATAAGGTATGAAACAAAGTCATACCCAACATTCAGTTCTGGAATTAGAATGTGCATAGCCATACACATCATCCCTATTAGCATCCTATGGGCACCATCTCTTCCCTAACACCTGACATAGTGCATCATAAGTATTGATGACCTTTCAAATGAAGTGATTGAAAAGGGATCTTTTTTATCTATATCTGGGGATTTCTGTAGATCTCAAGCTTGTCCTGTGTTTGGCATAATATTTTTCCTCTACATTGAGATCAATTTGAGTCACTGCTGCCCCTGTTAACATGAAGGCTTTACGATATCCTCCTCCAAGATTATATTGGTAATCTTTATGATAAACAATCACATTAATTATTAGTAGGTCAAGATAGACCAACACCGAAGGACTTCATGACATTGATAATCTTGATGATAAGCAATCTCTGATAGGAAAGATTAGAAAGATAACTTTGATGTCACAAGAATGACCTAAGATTTGGCCAATGACATGGAGCAAACTTGTGTATCAATAGGTAGAGTCAATGTGGATGAGCTTCACACTATTACATGTAGGCTTCAAATCCCTATTAAACCAACCTTTTCTTATGGCATTAAAGCATTAAATGCATAGTTATAATGAAGCATTCATGAAAGTATATTTAAAATACTCCAACATCCACCCTTAATGTGAAATGAGTGGATTTTACAACACACATGAATTACAACAGACAGATAATACATTGACAAAAAGGAGAATGTCATCATACTTTTGAATGGTATGAGACCAGGAGACTACTTATGGTAAATATTAAGGTTGTTTGAAGGAAATGATTAAGAATATGGTGAAGCATGAAATTATTTCATTTCTAGATTTTATCTCTTGTTTACCAAAAGATGCAAAAGATAACAAGGGAAAAGCGTGAATGTGAGGACTTCACAAAGCACATGGAGGAGGATTTCATAGGCAAATCAATTTATACTGAAGACAAAATTAGACAAGCTAAGTGTCTCTTTAGCTTTGTCTAGTAGTGACATGAGAGTTAGCCTATTATGGAGTCTTGTTAGCTGGCAGTGGTGATTAGGGACTCGATCAAGGTTTTCAGTGTCTGGATTTGGTATTATAGGTAGTATTAGATCAATTGAGAGCAGTTTCTTGATTTTAGGAGGCAGTTTACCTTTTAGGATGTTGTGACATTTTCTAGAGTTGAGGTTCTATGAGATCACCCCCTGGTCTCAATTTCAAGAGATTTGGGTGCGTTCCCTATTTTTTTGGAGTATCCCTAGATTTGAGGGTGAGACTGCCAACAGTTCTCCGACATCAGTCACAGGTAGGTGACAAACTTAGTTTAATGTTTTGGAAGGTGTCTGGGTTGTTCCTTGGCTACTTGGGAAATATTTTAATATATTTAAATATTCTCCTAAGTTAGCATTTTAATAATTTAAATAAGGCTGTGTTTAGCCATTTTGGAGTAATAAGGAGTTTTATGGCTCCATTTGGATCGATTTGCCTATGTGTGATAGCTTGTTGGAAAGAGCTCAGTCTCTACTATTTGATTATCACTTATCGGGACCTATTTGATGCTTGGAGCTATTTGTCATTAACAAAGCAACGATTTTTTTCTATTCGGACACCTTTATTGGGGAAAATAATGTTATATTATAAAGTTCAAATGAATTCCACTTTAGGGTTCTTTTAGGGTTCAAATTGCCTTGGAGAGGGGATATAAGGAGAAGGCAACCTAAAGGTGAGCATCTTTATCATTTTGTCAATCTATTCTGGACGTCATTGCTCTGGAAGAGCATTTCTCACCTAGGATGCAAACCCTAGTGCTGAGAGTAGATTTGTTGGGATGTAGCCCTTAACAAGATCAGATTCGAAGGTTCTTATGCATATAATTTGATCAAGGAAGAGGATTGATTTCTACTATTGCAGTCACACTTTGCAGGCAGTGGATTTTTAGGGGAGGTGGCCACTTTGGTTCAGCCTGACATTTCCTTGCAGTAGCTCACGTGAGGAATTTTGGGTTGTTTTATTGAAACAGACTGGAGTTTTTTTATTGTAGCAGCTTGGGCTTTATCATTTGAGCTTGTTTGGCTATAGCTGGTTCCCATCTTCAGCTGGTGTCAACCTTGTTTGAGGTACATTTGTATTGGGACTATTCTAAAATAAATTAGACTCTGCTGATATGGTTTTACTATCATTTCCAGATTAGTATGTATTGCTGCATATGATTTCTATCACTTATATTTTATCAGTTACTGTTATTTATTCATTTTAATACCTATATTCTGAAAAATACAAAAAGAAACAACATTCTTTTGCAACTTTTGTCTAGCTCTATAAGATCAAAATGAAATCCGTAGGAAAATATAATTTATATGATTAAACATTATAGCAGCAGTCCAACAAATATCCATTTGGGATATTTCACTAAGTTTAGTAGCAGTACAAAAATATGATTGTTTAAAATGATAAGGAGGTGAACATTTGAATCTAGCATTTAGAGCATAGCTTTGCCTAATCTAGCTAAAGTTCAAATAGGGATAAAGGTGTTTAGAGAATATAGTTTGAAGAGAGGAGTAGATCTGTAGGAGATCACCTCACCATAAGGGCAGTTTATACAATCTTGATTTTTGACAGTGATTTCTAATTTTAGAAAGTGCACAGACAATTGTTTCTAGACAGTGCCTAAAATTAGAATCAATTGAATACTCAGCATGTGTCACTCTTGAACATTTTTAGCACACAATATTTTTATTCGGTAGAGTTATCTTTTGGAGCGTAGGTGTCTTTTTCATGGTAGGGGAGGGGGCTGTCCTACTTTTTCATTTTCAAGCAACTTTTCCTTTAAAATAAAATAAACTTAATATTTAAGGACAAACAAATGTGCAAAGGGGTAATGCTCGAGTACTTCGGTTTGTGAGATTTTGACTCGTGTGCTAGAAATATCCAATCAAGCTTTTGGAGTCATGCACTTTCTAGTATCTGCATTTGCTCGAAAGTTTTTGTGTTATGAGTCATTTGTCTGGTCATTAAAAATATAGTCTTTACTTGCAGATGTGTTAGCTATAATTATACCTGAAAAGTCCTCTTGTTGGGAATTATAATAAACTTTGACAATTTCCGACTTTCGATCTGGTTATGTGATAATGATTACAATATAATTATTTTGATACACCTTTTCTAGCCTATTGTTATAAATCCATATCCTAAGTAATATATATGATGTTCAGTACTAGAGTGTGGCATTGAATGTGTTAGATATTTATCACTTAGATATATGGTGTCCTATTGAGGAATTCTGAAACTTTTGCCCTTATTATTTCTACAATGGAAATTATGCCTCAGTCTGTTAGATAATGCTTTATTTTTTATTGCTATAGGATTCCTCTGCTGCCTCAAGTATGGAAATGGATCAATAATGATGCTAAATTTCAATTTGTCCTGGAATCACCCTATACATGTTTAGTGTTTGTCGCTGCCTGGTATAATAAAATTATTGATTTGATTGAATTTAGGATATTCTCAAAATTCCTCTCTTGTCGGTGATCTTAATTTCATTCAGTTTGGTTTTAGATTATGGCAAAAGCAGGTTTTGAAGGGACCCGAAACCCTTTACAAAAGCTAAAGATAAACATGAAGCATCACCAGGTTTTACAAGGACCTGAAACCTAAAGTTCACCACAAAACATCAAAAAATCCAGATTTTATAGGGATTTGAAACCACAAGAGTAAACAACCAGAATCACACCCAGGTTTTACAAGAACCTGGAACCAAGAGTTTTAAAACAAAAAACTGGAAAAACAACAAAAAGCAAAGCCAACAGACCAGCACGGACCAGAAACTAGCTATCCAACAAACCTAACCAGCAACTAGAGAAGCTATTTGATGATCTTTTCTATCTCCTTGATTGCCTCCGCAATGCTCTGGATGATATCTTCCATAGCAACCCCAGGAGCCTTAGGAACCTCAGGAACTTTTTTCTTCATACCCTGCCTTGTTCTCTTATTTGGTCCGCTTAGACTCTTAGCTCCAACTGTATCTGGAGACATTATCTCCTTGTTACTTTTCTTACCTAAACTGGCCACTGCAACACATAAACTGGAATTAACAAGCTCCATCTTCTGCCCACTATCCTTGATCAATTGTTGGAGTTCCAGTTCATACTCCTTTAGTTTCTCAGTAATATTACCAACTTGGCTTTCTAGATGGGCTCTCAAAGTTCTTTCATTCAATTTGGTTATGTCTACTGTCTTGGACAATTACTCTGCAAGTGCCTGTGAATGTTATCTTGTTAAGGTGAATTCAGAATTTTTATAATTTGGTCTCTTATACTCCTTAGTATTTATTATTCATACATTCCTTCCAAGGTGCTCCTACTGCCGTGTATTGCTGTCTGTGTGTTTTGCAGGGTGGTGGATTCTTTGCTATAAATGTAGGTGGGATATTTCTTTTTCTATGATGTCTTTCTTATGTTCTCCTTTTTTTCTGGTTCCATATGTGTCTGCCACGTTTATGTAATAGCCACAGCTGGTTATAGTTTTGAAAACATCAATGTTATTTATAAATCATTTGTTTAACATATTGTCAAACACTTTGAGAGCAGGCTTTCTTACAAAAGGTGCCAATCAATCGAATACAACTTGAACTTTGAAATTTCAAAATGAGGAGTTCATTAATTTTGCAAATAAGATTCACAAATGGATCGCTAAGTTTTGATATGAAAACCTTGAATTGGGACAATATCAATCACATTAATTCTCTGAATTCTTATGCAACTTATTTATTAACCAACCTGCTGCAAATTAAAAATTACAAACTGAATCATGAATAGAATCTGAATGTTGTATAATTGTAATTTTGCCTGGACTTCTACAACGAGCAAGCTGATCACAGTTCCCTGAGATTTAGCCCAGGTATCCCAGATATTAAACCGAGGCCTCCAGGCTCTAATTGCAGGATTTCCAGCTAGACGCAGGCTACATGATGATGAATTATGACCCTCAGCATAAATTGCAGGCCCAGATTTGTACATTGCCTGTATAATGCATCACCCCACATAAACTGACCAACTGCTGCCTCGGAGATGATTATCAGCCTCTAAAAAACCACACAGATGTCTCCCAGATTTTGAATGCTAATGTCAAATTAGCTATAGCAGCTTCAATGTCTGTCCAAGTACCAACAATTCCTTCAATGTAGATTTACTTCTCAGATACAGAATGAATTACAATAGAGAAGTAATAGCAGACTTGCACAAATTCTCAGCACCAAAGATATTCTCCAAAGCCATAGTATTACAAAAATGAAGATTCAAACAAATATTGAAATCACTATACTTCAGTAGTGATTCAAAACAATTCTCCAAAAACTAATTCACAACACATCAGCTGTGAATTACAAGATACTTCTCAACTCCAAACCCTTATACTTCAGCAAGGACACATAAATCATCAAACTTACGAACATTTCACAGGCAACAAAAACAAAGAATCAATTGAATGCCTTTCCTATCAAATGGGCTCATTTTTATAATCTCCAAGTGACACCAGTTTCCCAAATGTAACTCCACTTAAGAAGCTTCCTCCACACAAGAACATTTTATAACATTAAATATATTAAAGTGCCATATAATATAAATTATTAATTTTTTTAGGCTCCCAAAATGACCTTTTCCACCATGTTATAATATTCTGACACACAAGGCCACTGTTTCTTGTGTCCACAATTTAAAACTTTTCAACCTAGTTCCAATGAGCTATGATAATGAGCTAACCAACATACACCATGAACAAAAAAAAACAACCTCAACATATTTAGATGAATAAAAATAATAATTCACTTGTGCTGCGAAAACAATTAAAGAAGCATTAGAATTGAAATCTGACAACACCAGAGTGATCCTGATGAAAAAAGACAATGAATGAACCTGACGGGGTGACTTACTATAAATAGACACTCCCTCAAAGATTCTTAGAGCCCAAACCAGAAGCCTGAAAAGAAATTGAGAGCATCACTCAACTCCTCTAATTCAACTAAACTCATCAGAACCAATAGTTGACTTATTATAAATAGTAAGTCCCTCAAATGGAGCCAAAACACACCATAGACTGGAAAGCTTATAACCACACAACTGAGACCCTCAAATCCTATTGTCAGCTCACAAGGGTCTTGATGGTGAACTGACCAAGGAAACTACAAGAATCTGCTAAAAATGGGGACATTATAGTGTATAGTTATTTAAATATAACTCCAGTATAGTTGTCAATGACATTGAATGTGATAACAAACGTTGAAGGTGATATGTAATATTCAAGCTGAATTATTGTTCGTTGACTCTCCTCCTTAGATATTGTGTGTTTATCAGTGTGTTGGTTCTTACCGTAAATTCAATTGCCTTGGACTTCCAATGTTGATTGATTCCTTCCTCATATAATTCCATGCTCCTTATTTTTATTCTCACCTATGTTTTACTATTTGATTCCATGTTCCTTATTTTTATTCTCACCTATGTTTTACTATTTGACATAGCTACCTTCTAATATATCTTATTGCTAGATTGAAGAGTTACATTGCCAAGGACATGTCTTCTACTCATATATTTCCCGTTAATACTGATCGCACCACTTTATTACTTGCGTGTTTGGACACTATCGGAAAATTGTAATTATTTATACTAATCCCTAATATAGATAATCCTCATTGATTATAATTATCGGCCCTCATATTAGCTTTCATTCTAATTTAGATGGTTGATATATGCCTTTTAAATTAATATTAGGCTTTTCATTTATTTATTGATATTATATATAAATTAAATAATAATATTTGGTTATTTATATATTATATCATATCATATAATTGTCTACTTACTATTTATATTTATTATTTATTAAAGCACATATATATATATGTATATATATATATATATATATAAAGCTTATTTTTTCTATTGATAATTAAATCAAAGTACATAATCAGTATCTTGAGAGGGTTTAAAAAATTATGAGGGATAAAGTTCAGTTGCTATCATAGTTTCGGAAATACATCGGAACATCCAAAAGAACCTGCACCAAGAGTTGTATGGTTCATAGTAACATAGGCAGCCAAAATTTAGAATAGATACTAAGATTAATCAATACCCATGATCTGAATCAAATTCGGGAGATCCACTACCATTGTCAGAGGTAATCATATTGCTGGGAGCAGGTACTAGGTTCGTGAGCAAATTTGATTCTTTGATGGAAGAAGATCTTGAGTCATCCTGTCTTCTCCACTGTCCGCTAGTTTCTTAGTTGTTGAATGAACTTTGCAAGAGTGATCGGAAAATAAAGCTTAAATTGACTTTTATCAAATCAATTATATATTTATATTTATTTATTTACTTATAGTATTCTACTATATTAATTAGTATATAAATTTATATAGTTAAATGAATAATAAATTATATATTAATTAATTAATTAATTATATTATTTTATTATCATTTATTATTAAACACTACTAGAGGAAAATAGAGGACATGGTAGTCCACCCTTTCTCAAATTGCTTGACCTCAAGCAATTAGATCCTTTGTGCAACTCTAATCCTAAAATGACAATTTCAACCTGAGGTTAGAACTATAATCTATAACTTATCAAATGATATAAATCATAATATTTAAATTGAAATATTATGAATAATTCAAAGATGAAACTTATCTTGCTGCATGGTGGTAGTTGTGTAGCGTTGTTACTTTATGAGCAAGCCTTCAGAGATATAGAATATTCATCTTAATTCCTTTCTAGTAGTTATAACATTTACTAAGAATGTTCAATTAGTTTCAAAACTCACTAAGAATGTTCTAGATCTAGTCTCGACACCTTCACAGAATGTCCTCAATCTTGATACTCATTAAGAATATCCTTGTCTCCTGGTGCTCACTGAGAACAACTTGATTCCTTTACACTTACTAAGAATATCATTGACACTCACTAAGAACACCTTGAATCTCTGACACTCGTTAAGAATGTCCTTGGCACTCACTAAGAATGCCATTGAATCTCTAACACTTACTAAGAATGTCCTTTGCATTCACTATAAATGCCTTTGAATCTCTGACACTCACTAAGAATGTTTTTACATTCACTAAGAATGCTTTAAATCTCTGACACTCACTAAGAATGTTTTTACATTCACTAAGAATGCTTTAAATCTCTGACACTCACTAAGAATGTCCTTGGCACTCACTTAGAACACCTTGAATCTCTGACACTCACTAAGAATGTCCTTGGCACTCACTAAAGATGCCTTGAATATTTGATACTCAATGAGAATGTTGTTAGCACTCGTTAAGAGTGCCTTGTATCCATGACACTTACTAAGGATGTCCTAATCTCTTATTGGGTGTTTCTTTATTAACCATTTCTTCTATCTTATTTATTTGTCCTCTTTTGCACTGATGATTATGTCTGCATGGTTCTTTACATTTGAAACAATAAAAATTCTTCATTAACTCATCTCTTGCTAGGCCTTGATGCTCAATGCTCCACTTTTTGTTACACACAACATTTCTTCCCTGTATTGTCCTTCTTTGAGATTCCATGCTTATTGTTTGACTTGCTTGAAAAATTCTTTACTTCTTTCTTTTGAAGGATTTGATTCAAGCTTCTTTGCTTTTCTAATGCCTTCTTCCAAGTTTTGAGGTTCAAATAGTTTTACCAAGATTTTAGTGGAGACTTTAAGTCCTCTAAACATATGAGTGATTCTCTTTTGGGAAAGGCTTGGGCTTATCACAAATAACACTTGGAGTTTGCAAGCGAATTCTTCGACCTTTCCAATTTGTTTGAGTTGAGTTGGTTCTTGGAAATACCATTCGGGGGCTTTATCGTCAAATTAGTTAATTAGTCTTTAAAAGAATTCCCCATAGGAATTTACATTTTGGTGACCTAGGGAAATACACTCATGATGCCACCATTGCAAATTGAAGTGTCTTCTTTTGTCATGGGGCTCAAGGTGAAGTAGGTATTTGAAATATCCCAAATGGATATTTGCTCTATTGTTGCTATATTGTTTAATTATATAAATTATATTTTTCTGTAGATTTTTCTTTGATCTTATAGAGCTAGACAAAAGTTGTAGAAGAATCTTGTTTCTTTTTCGTATTTTTCAGAATATAGGTATTACAATGAATAAATAACAAGAACTGATAAAATAGAAGTGATAGAAATCATATGCATCAGTACATACTAATTTGAAAGTGATTCTAAGACCGTACTAGCAGAGTTTGATTTATTTCAGAATAGTACCAATACATATGTACTTCAAACAAAGTTGACGCCAACTGAAGATAGGAAGCAGCTACAGCCAAACAAGTTCAAATGATAAAGCCCAAGTTGCTGCAATAAAACAATTCTAGTCTACTACAAATAAACACTTCAGAATTCCTCATGTAAGCTGGTATAAAAAATTCCAAGCTGAACCAAAATGGCCGCCTTCCCTAAAAATCCACTACTTGCAAAGTGTGACTGCAATAGTAGAAATCGATCCCCTGCCTTGAACAAAGTGTATGCATCAGAACCTTCAAATCTGATCTTGTTGAGGGCTATGCCCTAACAAATTTGCTCTTAGCACTAGGGCTTGTGTCCTAGGTGAGGAATGCACTTCCAGAGCAACGACATCCAAAATGGGTTGACAAAATGATATAAGAGACTCACCTTTAGGTTACCAACTCCTTATATACCTTCTCCAAGGAAAATCAAACTCTAAAAGAAACCTAAAGTGGATTTCATTTGAACTTTATAATATAACATTATTTTTCCAATAAAGCTGTCCAAATAGAAATAAATCATTACTTTATTAATGACAAATAGCTCCAAGCATCAAATAGGTCCCGGTAAGTGACAATCAAATAGTAGAGACTGAGCTCTTTCCAACAAGCTATCACACATAGGAAAATCAATCTAGATGGAGCCAAAAAACTCCATATTACTCCAAAATGGCTAAACATTTAGCCTTATTTAAATTATTAAAATGCTAACTTAGGAGAATATTTAAATATATTAAAATATTTCCCCAAGTAGCCAAAGAACAACCCAAAAACCTTCAAAACATAAAATTGAGTTTGTCACCTACCTATGATTGATGTTGGAACTTGGGCCAACTGGCAGTCTCACCCTCAAGTCTAGGGATACTCCTAAAAAATAGGGAGCACACTCAAATCTCCTAAAATTGAGACCAAGGCGTGATCTCATAGAACCTCAACTCTGAAAAATGTCATAACCTCCTAAAAGGTAGGATTCTCCTCCTACAATCAAGGAACTGCCTCCTAAAAAGTAGGAGATTGAGTCTATCACTCTGAAACTGAGTACTAATCAATCTCCTTTGTTGTGTGCATCTTCAGAGTGTGTTAGTGAAGTGGGAGTTCTTCCTAAAAAATAGGATACGTCCAATGTCTCCAAAATGTCCCCAGTGGTCTCTGGGAGCCTCCTAGACAAATCCCATTCAATCCCCTAAAATTAGGGATCCCTCCTAAATTTTGAAACCTATTGTTGATTGCCGAAACCAACCTAAAAAAGCTCATGTGTGGGTCTATAGGCCCTATATGAGTCCCCTACACACTCTATTGGCCTATGGGAACTCCAGTAGTAGGCCAATCCATGAACAAATGTTTGTCATCCTAGAAAGGGGACATTATGTATCCTCCCTTCTCGTAGATTGCTTGTCCGCAAACAATTTGCATTAACATACTAAAAACCAATTGGTGAATTCCCATATCAATTTGGAACACACTGCTCCACCCAACTGCTACACTACTCTGATATAAACATCAAGATCTTCAAAGTGTAGCATCTCACCATAAATGTACTGCAGGAATGTATTAGACATGTTGATTCTTGGATTCCAAACCAATTTCAAAAAAAATGCAACATATTCATATGGCACCTATTTGAATAGATGTGCAAACCCATATTGCCGATGACTTTCTGTGAGGTACCTACTAACAATCCTTGATCCTGATCCAATTCGAGGAAATTGACAAGATAACATGCTCAACCACAGCATGCGAGCCTCCATATCTCTCAAACATACAACTACTTGTTCAATTTTGACAAAAATGCCTAAATACTCTGATGAAGCGAAAATTTCTTGGTTTCCTTTTTGATTTAAGGACTGCAGAAAGTCTCAGAAGCAGACATCAAGGGGGTTCAGATATTGAAGTGGGATTGAGCATTTTTGAAAATTGTTTGATTAGACAAGATCACTACCAGTTATTCTAGTTTTCAAATTTCTTGAACATGTGCTGAGCGTACTGATTATTCTTGATTGGTGTAGACTTGAAAGACAAGTAACCTCGAGATATACTATGCAAAGTATTTTCTAAACAATGTGTTTCCTAATCTGCCAAGTGGTGTCCTGTAAAGAAGCATGAGTCTGAAAGCATATTTGCAAAACAGTTTTAAATGTCCTTCAATCTTGGACATAAACTGCTGTATTGGGATAATGAAGCAAATGTATTCTCATCACATCTTAGATTGTTATTTATTTCTAGGAAAGGCCAAGAGCAATTCTTAATTGAGAAGGAGCCACAATATGTACAATATGAGCCATTGAGTATAGATGCCCCCGAATTCTGAATCATATAGGTTTTTGGGAATACATGTTTGAAGAGGTTGCACATTTACAACTGTGTGTACAATCGTTGAGGATGAGGATCAGACAATGATTCAGAGCTAGCAAGAGAAATTGAACTTTCAATGTAACAAATGCCTCTTTTCATCTCAAATCTGAGAGTAAGTCTCTGCCAAAAATATAATATTGATGAGGAGCATATTAGGAAGATGTCTCGGGAATTAAATGATACAATCCACATGGATGTCAGCATACTTTGATGCTTGCAATTTTGAATGGACTAGGACCAATATAAATTGGAATGCCTGGTGAGCAAATATGCGGAAGGAAAAAGTCTTATGCATATCATTTGGAGACGAGTTACCATGGTAACGTTCTTATTATCAAAGGCAATGTCTGCTTAGGATGATGACTCGTGCAACCACCTAATATTCTTCTTAGGCTATGATATAGAAAGCGGCTTATTGTTGATGATGTTCCATCGCTTTTTCTATTCACAAATAGAAGTTGGAAAAACCGAAATTGTGGGATCAAATGACCGACATAAAATTCGATTCTGGAGTCCAATGCCAATATTTAAGTGTAAGACATTTTTTGGGTTTGAATACTAATATCTATCTTGTGTTTTTTGCAGGTGTTCGAGTGGAAGAGGACAATTGGCACCAACATGAGTACCGACATGTTCACGGGATTCAACTTTTTAATGGAAGGGTCTTCCTGATCGGACTACGATGTGTTTTAAACTCCAGAAATTATGTGGGAGTGAGCACAAACACTTGATATCTGCAGCAACGAAGAAGAATTTGGAACTGATTCAAATAGAGCAGGAACGTCATGGGAAGAAATATCATATACGGAGATATGATTGAAAAAGGAGTATAAACGTGTTCTGGGCAGAATCTGAATAGAGTTTGAGGAGTATGATGGCCCGTAGTTCCACAACAATTTCCCCATAGTTTTCTTTAGTGCCATGAACGTTTGTAGCTTCACGAGATTTGTATATCAAATAATATCATGCTCAAGGCTTAGGTGTATATGTGTGAAACCGCCAATTATATTATGACACAATAAAACTGTGTTTAAATCACATTAGAATTTTGATATTGTTTAGTTTTGTTTGTGAAGGGTTGCAATGTTTGACAATGCAACTAACATCCGTTAATCCTCTATAAGTATGTGTGATACAAAATCAAAAAGACATTATTCAAGATATTTTTAAAAAAATAAAAGCTCTGCATATTCTGAAGCACGTATGTTAGTAAATTTCTTCTTGGGGATAGATTGAAGTCGAACTAAGCTCCTGCATATTGAGGTTATTGGGCATATATTTCAAATATTGTGACAAATTGTGTTGAATGGAGCATTAATAATTGGGTGTCTTCAACATGACTTTCTTGCAGTATAATCAGTAAGAATTTCATTTGCATTAGAGTTAAATATTATATAGTTCATATTTTGTGAATCATTTTTTTTATTAATAATTCATTATCGCGATAAGTAGATCAAATTGTTCATTGCTATTTAGACTTGATAAATACAAATACAGTAAGATAAGATTGTTTTCATATTTGTATCTATTTTGTCCTTTTATAGGTTAAAACATTATAGACTAGTTTAAATATGCATAAAAGGAAATAATTTGATGCATCGTGATAACTGAATTGTTTATAGATACTATATATCATAAAATTGTATGTGAGAACATGTACTGTTGACTCTAATGTCCATTTAAAATTCGGCACTGATCATTTAACTGTTCTTACTTCTTAGATTCAAGTGCTAGCGATTTTCTAAATCTTTTTCTTGGAAGGATTTGATACTTAATTTGTTTTAGTAATTCATTTTAAATTTTCCTTTCAGCAATTCACGACTCTACTAAAGTAATTAAAATTCAAAGATTAATCATCATTCGTAATCCTGAAGTTTTTCCTTAGAATCTTGCCATTTAAGGAGATTGCCATTGCATTATAATCTATTCGCTATAAAACATCTTGGATCCAAGTTTTTCTATCCAGGATCAGGTGTACTGGCCTTGGTTTAGCAGAGCCAAAAGCGTGGAGGATTTAAATCAATTTGATTGATCCTGTCAAGTTGGCAAAAATTGATTAGATATCCTAGCATCGAATAGACAAAGCTCGTAGGTTTCTAATCGATGATTTTGATAACCAACAGATTGATGACTCTATTAGGGACAAAGTTGCAAGTAAGCTTTGCATACTTACTCCATCAAACCAGTGTAGAGTTTCATTTAAACACAATTTTGTGGTAAGTTTTCAGATTTTGTCTTTTTATAAGCATTTGACCAAATCATGAATATACCATTAAGTTTATTTTTAGTACTTTTCATTTGCTGTTTTATAATTTTCAGATTCTATGATCTAGTTTTCTTATCAGTATTTAAGTATAAAATTCATAAAGTTCTTCCTAAGAATAAAGTTTCTAACTGTGTTCAAAGCTCTAATTCGTGCTCAATCTGAAGTTTTTTCCATTTCACACAAAGATTTGAAAGCAACTAAACCTCTTGTTTTATTTTTATTTTCAGAAAATCATTCTCAAGTTATTATTGTTAACTCTGCTGGTTAAACACCTAGGCATTTATTTCTTTCTTTTAAAAAAAAGAGAAAGTGGTGACTTTATTGTATTTCATTGATATATTTTATTGAAGAGCATTTGTTTGCTTTTGAGGTGTATGTGGGGAAGAAGATTAGTGAATCCCCGACCTACAAGACTTGAGCAATTAACTTTTGAGAAAAAACCAAGAAAGAAGTTAAAAATAAAAAATAAAAAATGCTTTACATAGGACATAGAAATTTTGAAGAAAGGACCAACAAACAAATTGAGATGAGCGAATCAAGTCATAATAGTCCTAAAAAGGATGAAAAAAATTATAATCCATTTTTTCACATTCTTAGGGTAGATGAAGAGCCAGATTGCGAGCTAACTCGTATTGAGGATGACGAAGAGAAAGAGTAGATAATGCAATGGGATATGATTATAAAGAAAATGGCTGAAACAACAAATGGTAACAGTGCAATATTAGCCAAAACATTAAAAATGCAGCCAGATGATATCCTCGCAAAAATAGAGATATCAAAGGATCTTATTGCTTCTCCACCTAGAAAAACTTGTAATGAAGAAAAGTCAGATAGGTGCAGAGAAGAAAGGTCTGATCAAATGCAAAATGAAGTAAATACATCATCAAAGTACAATCCACCCCATAGAAAGAATCTGGAATCACAATTTGCCACTAGTCATGTTAATCCATTATATGAAAACAAAAGGGATAAGAATCAAAATAATAATTTTAACAGACATTTCCACAATAATCAACGGGCTTGGAATAATGGGCAACATACTAGAGGAGTTCTGCAAAATGGTGGAAACATTAGACAACCCTATGGTTTGAATCAAAATAATAACAATCAAAACACCCAAGGTCATATGGTGCGAAATCAGGGCATTAGAAATCAAGCAATAAGATAGCCTATGGCAATCGAAAGATATAGACAGCTTGATTTCAATGGGATTAGAGGATATCCAAATCTGATATCAAATGACTTAAGGAATGCTATTCTAAAGTTTTTAGGAAACAAAACAAAATTTGCTGAGCGACATGTGATTAATTTGAAAAATGTAATTGAAGATTTTGAGAAAGATCACGAAGATGTATTCATGAAACCTTTTGTAGAATCATTAACTAAGGATGCTGCAGAATGGTATAGAAGTTTTCCGGATGGATCCATTTCTAGATGGTGCGATTTTGTTGATCAGTTTATTGAGCAATTTGGTGATCACAATGACACATCCTTTGCATTACATGAATTAACAAGTATTAAGAAGAATACAAATGAGTCAGTATTAGAATTTAACAAAAGATTCAACAAAGTTCTCAATAGGATCTCGAGAGAGACTATGTTTACCGTACAGGTAAAAAAATCAACACATACGGACAATGAACATGAACAACAGAATTATATTCCCAATAGTAGATGAATGATGCTTTACAATGATCCCAGACGGGATATAAATACTACCGCCGAACCTTCTCGAAGGAGTCCGTCGGCCACAATTATTCTATCCGCTACAAACTATTTACCGACGACGTCGGCTACAGAATACAGAAACACCGCTGGACCATCGACTACAGAATACAAAAACACCGCCGGACTGTCCAGTCTGCTAACACCATCCCCCCCAAAAAGAAAAGTCGTCTCCTGACGACTGACAAAATATCTGAGACAAATTAACAAACAAAATACATTAACAGAGTGACTACAACAAGAGAAATTTGCTTCTGTCACATCACTTCCACATTCATCCCGTTACATTTGTAGCCTCTGCTAACACAATACTGTCTCCTCAAGCTGACCTTGATAGCCACCTGTGCTGCTTTCTCTGTTTTCAATTCCTCGGTACCCTGAGCCAAGTGTTGCTGCACTACTTTCAACTGGATGATCAACTCCTCCCAAGCTCTCTACGCATCCACCAAGAGAGCCTCACAGCCAACCCCTGCTCGCACTGCCTCTGGTACACAAACAATCCATGCCTGCAGCAACTTCAACTCTTTTGAACTGGTTAGACTCCCACGACTGATATCCGCAACGACTGGGGGTCCAGGGGGCAACGCCCCTTGCCGCCAAGATCAAATTAGCACTTCGAAACCCACACAAAAATGCATGGAACACACCATTTCTGTCATTATCTGCCGACTCTGCACTCTTTCTGGCAACCACGAATGCGTCCCCTTCCCTTTGGCATCATCTGTCACTCATTCTGAACAACTTGATTTTGCCGTCGTTTTTTTTTTTTTTTTTACTGCTTCCTCTACAATCCACCACCAATCCCTTTGCACACAGAAATTCTTCTCCTTCTGGTAGAACAAGCACTCTTTTTTATGTCTCTGTTTCCCCACGGAAGTCTGGCTGGAGGAGGGAATGGAGCTTGGCGGGAATGTTTTTTACCCACGGCCTTTCTTTTTACCGGCGAAGACTGCCCGCGGACCTTCCCTTGTTACCGGCGGAGAAAGACAAGTTTTATGCCCTCGGTCATGTTTTTGGCAGAGGAGAAACTCTGACTGGCGGAGCTGAATCTTTTAATTACACCCGTGTCCTATCCACGGCCTTTCTTCTCCTACCCGCGGCCTTTCCGTCCTCACCTGCGGCCTTCCTGTCCTCACCCGCGGCCTTTCTGTCCTCCCCGTGGCCTTTCTTTTTCTACCCGTGGCCCATTCTTTCGCTGGCGGCTAACTGGGCGAGGATTCATAAAATGTTAAGCCCGCGGACATCTGCCCGCGGGGCTTTCTTTGCCCGCGGATAGCAGCTGCCCGCGGGCCTTTCTGTCCGCGGTTTTTTTTCAATTTTTTTTTTTTTTGTTTTTGTTTTTTTTTTTTTTTTTCTAAAAGAAATCAACTGACAAAGGTACCTCCATTTTGCCTCCAGGCGTCGCCATTCTGCAACGACGACGGAGTCAGCTGGCCATCCTGTGACAGCGACGGAGTCTTCCTGGCACCATATATTTTGAATTTGGATTCGTTGACTGCCGGAGGTACCTTCTGTCCGTCCAAAGTTCTCAACTTTACCACTCGATTGTCGCCGACCTCCCGGATCTGATATGGTCCAAGCCATCTGGCCTTAAACTTTTCCACTTTGATTTTATTCCGACCGTCGTACGTCTTACGTTTGTTCTTTGCCACCTCCGTCACCCACCGTGCCTGCGGTCGTCGCGCAACTGGATTATTTCGTTGCTGGTGGTGTCATTCCACTAATTTTATGCTGCGGTGTAACCTTTTCTTTCCACGCGGTCCATTCACCATGTCCCGAACAGGGGGATCTTTTGTTTTTCTGTGTTCAGACTGTATGTTCTTCCCCTCAGCTTCAACCATGGCAGCTTTTCCTTCTTCCGCTTCCTTGCGTTCCTCCGGACATTCATTTTCCTCCTTTTTCTCATCTTCGTCGACCTTTAGCATATTGCAACTCGGAAAGAGTTCGTAGTCTTCTATCTGCTAGTCGTAAAAGCCATTCACCGAGTCCAGGTCGTCGTCATTCGATCCTCCGTCAAGTCTCAATACTCCTTCATCCGGTTCCATTCTCCTCTTTCCTTCGTCATCACTCTCGCCTTCACTGTCAGAATCTGACAATGCTACCTCCTCGCCAACCATTTGTGTGTGCAGGTCAATTATGAATCTTTTGCCTCCGCGCTCCATTGATAGGGTATTGCGTTTCCAATCATGCTTTACTTTTGCTTGCACCAACCAATCCCGTCCCAGAATAGCATCATAGCCTTTTCTTTTTAATGGAATGACCACAAAATCCAATAAAAATGGTTGCGTACCAATTGTTATCGTTTGCGCTTTCAGAATTCCCAACGGTTTGATTCCATGCTAGTCCGCCGTGAGCAACTGGAATGTAGGTGGCCATAGCGTTGGCTTTCCCAACTTCTTCCAGGTATCTTCCGGTAAGACATTCACGCCGGACCCTCCATCAACAATTGTCTCTGTCAAAACATTTCCCAAAATCCCCATCTCGACGACCGCCGGATGCCGTCTTGATGTGAGTGCCAGCAGCATTGGGTTTGTTGTCATGACTTCCCTACTATCCCTTCCTGTGTCCTCTAGTGCTTTCGAAAACGGTGTATGATTCAGAATGGCCGTCCGTAACTAGGGCATTGTGAGAAGGAGGTCACTTATCTTGACCGGTATCTCCGTTTGTAAGATTTGTCGTACAATGTTTTGTTCTACGAAGTTCCTTGCCAAGGTGCCGGTGATGTCCTTCAACCGAGATGTCCTCGCTAACGATGCCTTTGCAATGTCCACTTGCGCTAACCCCACTTTTCTCTTTTCCTCCACTTGCCTCCGTGTAATTGCTAGAACCTCCTCTAGCTCCGTGCCAACAGTGATCAAGTTTACTCCAGCTTTTGGACACTTGGAATCTTCGTGATCATCGGGTCCGCACCATCTGCATAATAATTTCGGTGTCTTTGCCGTTGTACAACCCCGTGCAAAATGACCCCACAAATTACATGCTCGGTATTGAACAATCGGCCATCCGTTTGCATCATACTGGGTTCGACTTCGGCTTCCATTATTATTGTTATTGTTTGCATTGTTGTTATTTTGCCCTCTGCTATTATTCCTATACCCTCCGGATGTGGCACCTGCGCTATTCGTATTTCCGCTACTGCCGGACGAGGAAGCCTCCTGTGTGAAAAACACCTGCAGAGATCCTCTTGTCTTCATGTTAAAGGGGCACCCCTTTGTCGAATGGTCCATGATTTGACAAATGTCACAGAATTGGTTCTTGGGACACGATCCTTTAGTATGCCCGTCTGTCTTACACTCCGTGCACCACAGCTCACTGCCTTTTGGCTCCTTCTGCATATTTTTAAACTCCTTCATCATTCAAACCATATCCTTCTGTAAGGCACGAACCTTTTTGCTACTACCTTCGTCGTCATTGCTATCATCTCTAGCAGATTCATTGTCATCAGAGTCAGAGGAGCTAGTTTTCTTCTTCTTTGTCTTTTGTACACTTTCAAGGTCCAGTGCTCTGTTATAAGCATTCACATATGACGACGGTGGTACAATTTTCATTTTCCTCTGCAACTGTGAGCGTAGGCCGTCCACAAACCACCTTTTCTGCAATCCGTCCATCGGCTTGCTTTCCATTTTGTTTATTAAGTCTTTTAATCTCCTGGCATAGACGTGGACAGTTTCGTGCTTCCCTTGTTTGGTATTGAAAATCTCCGCTACAATTTCATTATCTTCCCGCAAGAGTTTAAATTCCGCCAGGAACTCCTTTTTAATCTTATCCCAGGTATCCAGCTTCTGCGGATCCATATCCGAAAACCAATCAATCGCGACACCCCGTAGGGTTGTCGAAAATTGCCTGATCCAGTCGTCTTCATCAGTTATGCCATTTGCCCTCCAGATCGTTTCACATGTTTTGCAATGTCGAATGGGATCGGTCGTGCCATCAGCCTCAAATTTCGGCAGCTTCTCTTTGGGTCTCGCCATCACAACACGGGAGGTCTGCACTATCACACCGGAGGTCTGCACTCCTACACCGGCAATCAGCACTCCCACAGTCGGCGCTCCCACACCGGCAGTCTGAACTCCCACACCGACGGTCAGCACTCCCACACCGACGGTCAGCACTTCCACACCGGCAGTTGGAACTCCTGCACCGACAGTCTGAACTTCCGCACCAGAGGTGTCGACAGCTGCGAACCTTGGTGAAAAAAAAGGATCCTCTGAAATTGTTTCCCGCGGAAGTCTATCCTGGACGAAAAGATCACTCCACGCTCGTGCTCCGTCGGCACTGCGAGCCGTGCAAGTTGATGCTCTTCCGTCAGAGTTTTTCTCTCTTGGTGAACACAAGTTCAAGGACTCCTCCCGTGCTTCTTCCACCAATTCCACCCACTTCCGAGTCTCCTCCAACAAGTCCTCCGCACTCCTGTTTCTGTCGGCAACCTTCTGGAACCTCCTTCAGCGGTTTGCCTACTGTGCCAGAATTAAATGTTCTTGTGCAGTACGGATTCCATCTTTTCCCTTCGCCTTATTCCGATCCTTATTAAGCTGATTTGGCATTAGTCTTCATTCTTCGCACCTTCCAGATTCATAAGGCAACAACGCCAAATGTTTACCGTACAGGTAAAGAAATCAACACATACGGACAATGAACATGAACAACAAAATTATATTCCCAATAGTAGATGAATGATGCTTTACAATGATCCCAGACGGGATATAAATACTACCGCTGAACCTTCTCGAAGGAGTCCGTCGGCCACAATTATTCTATCCGCTACAAACTATTTACCGACGACGTCGGCTACAGAATACAAAAACACCGCCGGACCGTCGGCTACAGAATACAGAAACACCGCCGGACCGTCCAGTCGGCTAACAGACTAGACCGGTGGATTTATTTTTGATTGATTTCTACTTAAATGCATTTGATAGTAAAACTCATTATGAGATGAGATCTCAAAGACTCTCTTCGTTGCCACAAGCTTTCAAAGTTGCCATGGCAATTGAAAATGATAGGAAAGCAGCAGGCAAAATCAATAAAAGGGATGATCCAAAATTATATAATCCTAAAAACCCTAAGAAGGATGTACTAAAAGAGATAATGGATATGCTAAAAGAAATAAAGGTCAAACAAAATAAAAATGAAAGACCATCTTTCCACAAAAATGACAGGGTAAGACTTCAGGACATGCCTTACAATACAAATTGGAAGGATGGGAAACCAGAAAGACCAAATTATGCTAAGGACACCCTTGATCTTTTAAAGAAAATCAACATTGTTGATGATGGGCCATGGTGTGATGTATGTAGGCTGCCCCATGATCCTAAGTATTGTTTTGTTGCACAATTTGTTTTTGAGGAGGAAAATTAGGAAAGTGAAGAAAAACCTGTGGTTAACGCCATATCATTAGAACTATTGTGGGGTAGAGATGAAGATGATTCTATAGATGAGGACCAAAATTTTGATTGTCACTACAGGGGTTCTAATCAACAAGGTTGTATTCAGCAAGTGTTTTCAGATGAGGAAGATATGCCTAGTTTACGCAGATTGACAGCAGAAGAAAGGAAGGCTTATACTATTGCAGCAGTAAAACATACTAAACACACCTACCAAAGAAGAAATAAAGACAACAATGCTGATCAAGGTAATCCTGCTGGTATATTTGCAAAAAATTAACAGTAGGTTGAATCATCCAGAAAATCTGGTAACCAAGCTCAGGGTAAGTAGAAAGAAAATAATCAGTCTTCTAGGCTAACCAAACAGCCGGTTATGCACAGTAATGGTAAGCAAATATCTGATTGTTATAATTTTATGAATCATGCATTGTCTTAGTGGAAAATAACTGTTCCTTTAATGGAAATGATGAAATTTTCTGATTGCAGGGATGAAACTTTGAAGATATTATCTAGCATAGAGGATGTTAGTAATAAAAATGATACAAGAAATAATGAGGAATTACCTTTTGTATATCTAGGAACAGCATTGAATAAAAAATCAAATCAAGTAGACTTATTTTATTTAACATTGTTGATAAATAATAAATTCATAAAGAATTGTATGATTGATTTTGGTGCAACAGTTAATATCATGTCTGTTGATGTAATGAAAAAAAAAGGTCTCAAAGTTGATACTCCTCTTGGTAAATGCTATGCTATGGATAATAGATCTGTGCCAGTAGTTTGAATTATTAAAAATGTTAAATTTCATTTTCCGTCATTTTAGCATATATCATATAGGACTAACATCACTATAGTTGAGATATCAGCGAGTTATGGCATGTTGTTATCTAGACAGTGGTCGAATTTGGTTGGTGGTCATGTACAACTAGATTTGTCATATGCTACTATACCAGTTGGGGGCAAAGAAATCAAAATTGAGAGGGAACCCCAGTCATATTACCTGGTTGAGGATTATATTCCGGATCCTGAAGTCACGTTTTGCCATTCCAACATAGATAACTTCTAGGTAAGCATAACTAAACCTACTTCTAAAACTATTAATCCAATTTCAATTCATGCGAAAGAAGATTTTAATAACATTTGGCAAATGTTCTTTGACGGTGCTTGTAGTAAGGAAGGAAATGGGGCTGGTGTTATATTTATTTCACCATCAGGTAAAATGTTTGAATTTTCTTTCCTATTGAATTTTGAGTGTACTAACAATATTGTTGAATACGAGGCTTTGATTATTGGTCTTGATATTGCTAAGGCTTATGGGATTAAGTTACTGTTTTAGGGGATTCAGATATGATTGTTTTTCAAATTAGGCATAAGTTTTCAACTAGGAAGCCAAGGTTAAAACAATATTGTAATTATGTATGGGATTTGTTAGAACTTTTTGATGCTTTTTCTATAAAATGGATTGATAGGTCAGCTAACTACTTGGTTGATATTATGGCCAGCCTCGCTATAGATAAATTGATCTTCCATTTGATAAGGTTATTCAAGTTAAAATGAAAAACAGACCTTCAATACCAAATAATGTACAAAACTGACAAGTCTTTGAAGATGACAAAGATATTATTAGCTTTTTAACTTGTTAGAAGGATTATGAAAATCAGTTCATTGATTGGAACAGATGTGTGGAAGAAGAAGATGGCAAAGAAATGCTATTTGGAAAAGAAAGTGCAATAAAAAACAAACAAAATACCAAAAGGTCTAGTAGCCTTACATCTTTGATGAAAGAGAAAGTGCAAAAAATAGCAAATCCACTAAAATCCAAAACGATATTGAGGAAATAAACTTAGGAAGTGAAAATTCTCCCAAAAAAGTTTATATAGGGAAGAAGTTGTCATCCAAGATTAGGGATGACCTGATTTCTCTGTCAAGAAAATACAGACATGTCTTTGCTTGGAGTTACGATGAACTTAAAGCTTATAGGGAAGACTTGTTTCAACATGAAATACCTTTAAAACCTGATGCGAAACCTTTTAGATAGAGACAATGCCCAATAAATCCAACCCTAGCCCCAAAAATGAAGGATGAACTCATTAAGTTAAGAGATGCCGAAATCATTAAACCAATTAGGCACTCTACATGGGTCTCAAATTTAGTGCCAGTAAGAAAGAAGAACGGCGATATAAGATTATGTATAGATTTTAGAAATTTGAACATATCTTCTCTAAAGGATAATTACGCATTACCTAATATGGAGATCTTATTGCAAAATGTAATTGGTAATGAACTGTTATCCATGATGGACGGATTTTCGGGCTATAATCAAGTCAAAATTAAGAGTATGAATAGTATAAGGCCGCTTTCACAAATCCTTGGGGTACTTACGTGTATGCTAGGATAACTTTCGGATTAACGAACACGGGAGCCACTTTTCAAATAGCAATTGATGTTTCTTTTGATGGATTAATTGATTTGATTATGGTAGTTTATCAGGATGACCTCACTGTCTATTTGAAAAGAGCAGAAGATCATTGTAAGCATTTGGAGAAAATTTTCATAAGAGCTCTTGAATTTGGAATTTCTTTAAACCCTAAAAAATGCCATTTTGGGGTCATTGAAGGGAAACTATTAGGTCATATTGTCTCCAAGGAAGGGTAAGAATAGATCCAGAAAGGTTAGCAGCCATTGATGACATTCAGATGCCGAAAACAACTAACGATATCCAATCGTTCTTTGGGTAGATCAACTTCGTGAGAAGGTTTGTTTCAAATTTTGCAGAGATCATTATACCTATCGCTAAAATGCTTAAAAGGGAGCAAAAATCGCATGGGATAATTAAGCTGTAGAAGCATTTGCTAAAATAAAGAAAGCTATAAAAGAAGCTCTAGTCTTGAAATCTCCTGATTTTAAGAAGCCTTTTCAAATATTCTCGTTTGCTTCTTATCATACTATAGCCACTGCTATGTTACAAAAGAGCGACAAGGGGCATGAGCAGCTGATTGCATTCTTTAGCAAAAGTTTACAAGTTGCTGAATGTAATTATGATATAAATGAAAAGTACGCTTATGCTCTTGTAAAAGCAGTTAAATCTTTTCGACCCTATTTAGTCAAAACTGAAGTCATTGCTTATATGCCAAATGTTGCCATTAAGGATATATTTAGACAATCTGAAACTACTAGAAGATGATGCCGTTGGATAAATCAAATCCAAGACTTTAATATAGATATTCAAATCACAAAATTAGTTAGAGGGCAGGGATTGGCTAAACTCATCGCAGAATCAAATTTGGAGGTTGTGTAGGTGAATCAGATTAATGATGATCATACTAAAGTTAGTATTGAAAGATGCCCTTGGTATACTAATATAGTTTATTATTTACGACATACAAAATGTAGAGATGATTTGAGGGACAATAAAAAAAGAACTATCAAATTACAGGCTGCAAAGTATGTTCTAATTCAAGGAGGTTTATATTGGAAAAATCAAGATGGAATTTTACTGTTTTGTTTGGATGTTGCTCAGTTTGTAGTTATTCTTAGAGAAATGCATGAGGGGTTATGTGGCGATTATTTTTCAGCTAGGACCACGACGCATAAGATATTGCGAGCAGGTTATTACTGGCCTCATCTTTTTAAAGATTGTCATGCATATGTTTGAAAGTGCGAGGCTTGTCAAAAATTCTCTGGTAAGTTGAAATATGATGGTGCCTTTCCCTTAAGAACATTACAAGCAGAAGAGCCTTTCCAAATGTGGGGAATTGATTTTATAGGAGAAATTAGTGATAAATCGAGTGGTGGAAATAGTTGGATTCTAGTGGCTACTGATTACTTTACCAAATGGGTAGAGGCTATACCCACTTGACAGGCTACCAGTAAAGTGGTAATTAAATTTCTTACTAAGAACATCTTAACTAGATTCGGAGTTCCTCAAAATATTATAGCAGATAATGGTATGTGTTTTAGATCTAATGAGTTTGCTGAATTTTGTAGGATATATGGCATTACAATATCATACTTGTCTTCATATCATCCCCAAGGCAATGGACAAGCCAAGTCTAGAAAAGAAAACATCTCGAAGATTATTAGAAGAATGTTAGACAACAATAAGTGCACATGGGATTCGAAGCTCAATTTAGTGCTATGGGCGGATAGAATCACGGTGAAAAAATCTACGGGCTTCTCTCCTTTTAACCTTGTTTATGGCAAGGAAGCAAAGCTTCCTTTAAATAATTTACTGCCTGTTTACAAATTTGTTACTGAGGAGCAATTAGAGGATATCAATTTCATGGAAAATAGATTAAATGCATTAATTGAGCTAGATGAGGTAAGGAGACTTGCATAGGAATAGAATATAAATAAGCAACAAGAAGTTAAATTTCTTGATGACACAAAATCTTCAAACCGATCTTTTAAAGTAGGTGATTGGGTCTTGAAATGGAAAACAAAAGATCAAGACAAAGGAAAGCATGGTAAGTTCGAGGCTTTATGGTTAGGACTGTTTATCATCTTTGAAAAGGCTGGGGAACAATCGTATTTTTGTAGGATATGGATGGTCACATGCAGGATTTCCCAATCCATGGACAATACCTTAAACCATTCTTTCAATAAGCATTAAAGGGGAGTTCTTTTTTCCTTTATTGTATTTTTACTTTTCTTTTAGAATTTTATTTGTATTATTTCATGAATTGATTACCCCTTATGTTTTGGCAGGTCTGCTCCTCCAGAGATAACTGAGATGCTCAGTATGGCTGCAAGGGGCATATGTCCCCAATAAGAGCCACCGATGGAGCCAAAATTTCTTGGTTTTCTTTTTGATTTAAGGAGTGTAGTAAGTCTCAGAAGTAGACATCAAGGAAGTTCAGATATTGAAGTGGGATTGAGCATTTTTGAAAATTGTCTGATTAGACAGGATCGCTGCCAGTTGTTCTAGTTTTCAAATTTGTTGCACATGTGCTGAGCATATTGATTATTCTTGATTGGTGTAGACATGAAAGACAAGTAACCTCAAGATATACTATGCAAAGTATTTTCTACACAATGTTTTCCCTAATCTGCCAAGTGGTGTATTGTAAAGAAGCATGAGTCTGAAAGCATATTTGCAAAACAGTTTTAAATGTCCTTCAATCTTGGACATAAAATGCTGTATTGGGATAATGAAGCAAGTCTATTCTCATCACATCTCAGATTGTTATTTATTTCTAGGAAAGGCAAAGAGCAATTCTTAATCGAGAAGGAGCCACAATATGTACAATATGAGCCATTGAGTATAGATATCCCCGAATTCTGAATCTTATAGGTTTTTGGGAATACATGTTTGAAGAGGTTGCACATTTACAACTGCGTGTACAATCGTTGAGGATGAGGATCAAACAATGAGTCAGAGCTAGCAAGAGAAATAAAATTTTCAATGTAACAAATGCCTCTTCTCATTGCAAATCTGAGAGTAAGTCTCTGCTAGAAATATAATACCAGTGAGGAGCATATTAGGAAGATGTCTCAAGAATTGAATAATACAATCTGCATGGATGTCAGCATACTCTGATGCTTGCAATTTTGAATGAACAAGGACCAATATAAATTGGAATGCCTGGTGAGCAAATATGCGGAAGGAAAAAGTCTTACGCATATCATTTGGAGATGAGTTACCATGCTAATGTTCTTATTATCTGAGGCAATGTTTGCTTAGGATGACGACTCGTGCAACCACCTAATATTCTTCTCAGGTTATGATATAGAAAGCAGCTTAGTGTTGATGATGTTCGATTACTTTTCTATTTACAAATAGAAGTTGGAAAAACGGAAATTGTGGGATCAAATGGCCGGCATAAAATTTGATTCTATAGTTTGATGCCAAGATTTAAGTGCAAGATATTTTTTGGGTTTGAATACTAATATCTATCTTGTTGTGTTTGTCACAGGCGTTCGAGCGGAAGAGGCAAATTGGCACCAACAAGAGTACTGGCATGTTCATGGGATTTAGCTTTTTAATGGAAGGGTCTTCGTGACCGGATTACTGTATGTTTTAAATCCTAGAAATTATGTGAGAGTGAGCACACGCACTTGATATCTGCAGCACCGAAGAAGAATTTGGAACCGATTCAAATAGAGCAGGAACGTCACGGGAAGAAATATCATATATGGAGATATGATTGAAAAAGTAGTATAAATGTGTTCTGGGAAAAATCTTAATAGAGTCTGAGGAGCATGATGGCCCGTGGTTCCACAGCAATTTGCCCATAGTTTTCTTCAGTGTCATGAACTTTTGCAGCTTCACAAGATTTGTATATCAAATAATATCATGTGTAAGGCTTAGGTGTATATGCGTGAAACCGCCAGTTATATTATGACACAGTAAAACTATGTTTAAACCACATTAGAAGTTTGATATTAGTTAGTTTTGTTTTGCAATGTTTGACAATGCAACCAACATTCTTTAATCCTCAGTATGTGTGATACAAAATCAAAAAGATATCATTCAAGATATTTTTTTTAGAAATAAAAGCTCTACATATTTTGAAGCATGTATGTTATTAAATTTTTTCCTAGGGATAGATTGAAGTCGAACTAAGCTTCTGCATATTAAGGTAATTGGGCATATATTTCAAATATTGTGAGAAATTGTGTTGAATGGAGCGTCAATAATTGGGTGTCTTCAACATGACTTTCTTGCAGTATAATTAGTAAGAATTTTATTTGCATTAGAGTTAAATATTATATAGTTCATCTTTTGTGAATCATTTTATTTTTTATTAATAATTCATTATTGCGGTAAGTAAATCAAATTGTTCACTGCTATTTAGACTTGATAAATACAAATACAGTAAGATAAGATTGTTTTGATATTTCTATCTATTTTGTCCTTGTATCGGTTAAAACATTATAGACTAGTTTAAATATGCGTAAAACGAAATAATTTGATGCATCGTGATAATTGAATTGTTTATAGATACTATGTATCATAAAATTGTATGTGAGAACATATACTGTTGACTCTATTGCCCATTTAAAATTTGGCACTGATCATTTAACTATTCATACTTCTCAATTCAAGTGCTGGCGATTTTCTAAATCTTTTTCTTCGAAGGATTTGATACTTATTTGTTTTAGTATTTCATTTAAAATTTTTCTTTCAGCAATTCACAACTCTACTAAAGTAATTAAAATTCGAAGATTAATCATTATTCGTAATCCAAAAGTTTTTCCTTAGAATCTTGCCATTTAAGGAGATTGCCTTTGCATTATAATCTATTTGCTATAAAATGTCTTGGATCCGAGTTTTGCTACCCAGGCTCAGGTGTACAGGCCTTGGTTTAGCAGAGTCAAAAGCGTAGAGGATTCAAATCAATTTGATTGATCCTATCAAGTTGGCCAAAATCGATTAAATATCCTAGCATCGAGCATACAAGGCTTGTAGGTTTCTAATCAACGATTTTGATAACCAACACACTCCAAACCATGAAGCAATATATGGAAGTCTGTGTAAAGTAATGTAGCTTGCAAATCAATACCTGGGTCCCATAACCAAACATATGCCGTACTGTGTGTGATGTAGAAGAACTTGATATTATCACCATCACTATCAAGTTATCCTCTGTGTATGCAAGACACCATAACTATTGGTGAATAATATCTTGCATGCTCAAAAACTATCAACAATGGCCACCCTATCTCACTGTCATAACTCTGACCAGCAACACAAGTGATATCAAACATGCTATCAAACCAATTCCAATCAACAACAAACACTCTCCATTGCATCGCTAACCTATAAGGGCACCTCCCAACACTCCCATACTGTTGGAAACGCAATGTAGATAATGAAAAGCTCTAATGAGTCATAAGATCCCATTAGGATAGTCACTAATCCTCAATGGATTGAAGAGTATAAATTCACCAATCAACAAGGTTATTTCTGCCCTGTCAAGAAAACCGTGAGGCCATTGCTTAACAGAAATATATGTGCCATCCATGTCCATAAGGGACAACTCTTGAGTGGCTGGCCCACCAAGTGTATGCTCAACTTCACAATCATACTCCAAGATTGAGTTCTTCATATCATTTGTGTCATCAAGATCAAGAGCCTCCTCATCATCCAATTCAATGAGTGGTTTATCTAAAATCAAATCAGCACTCATCTCGGAAAAGGGTTTATCAACAATGATTGAACGTATGTCATCAACTTCTGCAAGACTATAGGTAGCAAACTCATGAGAAAGGGAAGTAAAATTGTTGCTATCCAAATTTAGAATTTTGGAATCCTCCTCTATACCTTCTTTGGAATCATCTTGTATATCCTTAGTATTAATGGAACTACTGGTATCATTGGATAATGTATCATCAAGTGGATCTTCTTCCTCTTTGACCTCATGAATATGTTGTCTATCCGAATGCGCTGTTGCAAGAGGTAGGTTTTGTGATTTTGTAGGTAAAGCATGGATTAAACTCAACTCCTTACCCAGTTCTTCAATTTGATTTTCTACCATGAGGAGAGCTACTTGAGAATTTCCCAAAGTTTTTTTAACCTTTACAAGTTCTAAAATAAGCTGATCAACCTTCTTTTCTTTCCCCCTCAAAGCAATAGAGTAAATAACACCAAGGTCAAGGAGATGATCTCTATCTGAAAGGAGGTTTAAGTAATCATTCTTCATTGTCTCAATGATTGTCTTAAGCACATGCAAATTAGAGATTGGTGAAGCCTCTTCTTTACATTTATGTCTTCCCTTAGGTTGGATCTTCCAAATGTAGCTCTCTACTAACTTGTGGGAATTGTCAAAATGTGTCAAGGCTGTAATGACCTTTTTTTCACCAACCTTCAGTTGGCTCTCCAAAACAAGCTTATGGACATGTGTAAATCCATAAGCAAAGGATGTGGACCACCATTGAAGAGTAGGGCTCTCTTCAATATCCTCTTTTTATACCCCTTCAAGATCTTCATCTCGTAGTTCTTCTTGTTGGTTATTGCTGGTCCTTGTTTCCTTTGTTGAATTATCTTCTCCCCCAATACTTTCTTTTCTATCCTTTGATTCTTCTTTCTTTCTTTGCTGCTGATATGAACTTTTCGATACCAAATCATCCTCGACATCTAGTATATCCATAAATTGTGTGAATGCAAGCATGTCTTGTATCTCCTTAGGAAGAGAACGATACTGATAATAGTTGCTCATTATTGCATCATTGAAAGCCTTAGTAGAAGGCATCTTACTTATACTAGTTGACGGAGATGAAACCTCAGAGTGCCCATTTTTAATTCTAGCCATAGTATTGACCTGCAACTAAGCCTATAGGTTGGCAGGTTCGAGGCTCTGATACCACTGAAATATCCCAAATGGATATTTGCTTTGCTGCTGCTATAATGTTTAATTATATAAATTATATTTTTCTGTAGATTTTTCTTTGATCTTATAGAGCTAGACAGAAGTTGTAGAAGAATGTTGTTTCTTTTTTGTATTTTTCAGAATATAGGTATTACAATGAATAAATAATAGTAACTAATAAAATAGAAGTGATAGAAATCATATGCAACAATACGTACTAATTTGAAAGTGATTCTAAAACTGTACCAGCAGAGTCTGATTTATTTTAGAATAGTACCAATACAAATGTATTTCAAACAAGGTTGACGCCAACTAAAAATTGGAACCAACTACAGCCAAACAAGTTCGAATTGTAAAGCCCAAGTTGCTGCAATAAAACGACGTCAGTCTGCTACAAATAAACACTCTAGAATTCCTCACTTAAGCTGCTATAAAGAACACGAACTTGAACCAAAGTGGCCGCCTTCCCTAAAAATTCATTGTCTACAAAGTGTGATTGCAATACTAGACATCGATCCCCTGCCTTGATCAAACTATATGCGTAAGAACCTTCGAATCTGATTTTGTTGAGGGCTACATCCCAACAAATCTGCTCTTAGCACTAGGGTTTGCATCCTAGGTGATGAATGCTCTTCCAAAGCAACGCCATCCAAAATGGGTTGACAAAATGATATGAGATGCTCACTTTTAGATTACCATCTCCTTATATCCCCTCTCCAAGGAAAATCGAATCTTAAAAGATCCCTAAAGTGGATTTCATTTGAACTTTATAATATTTCTCCAATAAAGCCATCCAAACAGAAATAAATCATTATTTTATTAATGACAAATAGCTCCAAGCACCAAATAGGTCCTGATAAGTTATAATCAAATAGTAAAGATTGAGTTCTTTCCAACAAGCTATCACACATGGGCAAATCATCCAGATGGAGCCAAAAAAAACTCCTCATTACTCCAAAATGGCTAAACACTTAGCCTTATTTAAATTATTAAAATGCTAACTTAGGAGAATATTTAAATATATTAAAATATTTTCCCAAGTAGCCAAAGAACAACCCAAACACCTCCAAAACATGAAACTGAGTTTGTCACTTGCATGTGATTGATGCCGGACAACCTAGGCCAATTGGTAGTCAGACCCTTAAATCTAGGGATACTCTTGAAAAATAGGAAACACACCCAAATCTCCTGAAATTGAGACTAGGGGGTGATCTCATAGAACCTCAACTTTAGAAAATGTCACAACCTCCTAAAAGGTAGGAATCTCCTCTTACAATCAAGGAAATGCCTCCTAAAATGTAGGAGATTGAGTCTATCACTCTGAAACTTAGTACTAATCAATCTCCTCTATTGTGTGCCTCTTCAGAGTGTGTCAGTGAAGTGGGAGTTCTTCCTAACAATTAAGATGCATCCAATGTCTCCAAAATGTCCCCAGTGATCTTTGGAAACCTCCTAGACAAGTCCTAATCAGTCCCCTAAAATTAGATATCCCTCCTAAATTTTAGAAACTTGTTGTTGACTGCCCAAACCAACCTGAAAGGCTCATGTCTAGTTCTATATGCCCTATATGAGTCCCCTACACACTCTATTGGCTTATGGGAACTCCAGTAGTAGGCCAATACATGAACAAATGTTTGTCATCTTAGAAAGGGGACATTACGGTATTCAATTTCTCCAACCATGCATGTGTTGTAATTTTCTCTGATCCATCAAAGTTTGGAAGTGTCATTTTGTTGACTTTGAGTTTGATATCTTCATTTACATGCCTTCTATGTGTTTCCGTTTGCTTATCTTCACAAAACTCCCTAAATGTTACCACTTCTCTAATGTGAGCTTTTAGAGTTGCATAAGCTCTTCCAATGTCTTCAGTTCTAGTCATTTGTGGTTCATCTTCCTCCCTCTGTATTTCTTCCCTGAGCAGGATGGGGTATATTGGCGCACTTGAAGACTCATTATTTTTTGAATGGTTAGAGCTTGTCTCTCTCATTGGAGGAATTGTTTTTGAGGTTGTCAATTGATTTTTGCATATTCTGTAAGTTTTGTATGAGATCCTGATTATACTTTTCTAATCTTTCATTTTGACTCATAATGGTCTGATTTGTTTGTTCCATAAAAGCTCTTAACTCATTGCCGATTTTGTTCATGGTGGTTGTAATGTTCCGACTCTTTGATGTCATGACTGGCCATACAGAATCCCAGGAGATCGGATGTTAGTACAAGGAGGAGGAAATAATGGCCGTACGGTGGAATTTATCAACAATAGCTTGTGTAACCTGTATATGGATCCGTACGCACTTTGAAACAAGGTAAGCAATTGCAGGAAGTTCGTACGGTGGCCCAAGATGCCGTATGGCTGTTCTAAAGAGGCCATACGGATTCTAAATGAAAAGTACGGCTATAATACAATGTGAGGACAGGCCGTACGAAAAGTGCAAGCAGCTGTACGGTGGATAAGATTGCCATAAGGGGAAGTTGGATTGCCGTACATCACTCAAGGAGGAATGAGTGAATATTAATGAAGCTGTACGGTGCTATTGCCTATTAGGAAGGTCCGTATGGAGGGTTAAGTGTATCAGGGAAACTGTACTGTGGCTCAGAGAAGTCGTATGGATTGTGGGAAGGCACAATATGGCCGTATGGTGAAGGCAACGTGCCGTACCAAGCAATTCCAGGCTGTATGGATGGTGAGACAGAATAACTGAGTTTGTGTTGATAGTGTGATTTGCAGATGGAGGAAAGCAAGTTGTACAACAGAAACATCAACTGATATTATTTGATTTATGGCAAACAATAAAATAAGCACCATACAATGAACATTCATAGATTGATAAGATTTGCAAATAATGAGATGCACTCCAATTGCCGGATACAGTCTAGTTGAACACTGATGGAATAGGGTGAGGGTTGAATCCCATCGAAACCGTGCAAGCCAAATAGGGAAGATCTTTCACTTCCAAAATGGTGAATAATCCCAAACTCCAATAGGAATCCGCAGTACAGAGAAATAAAATCTCAAGCATACCTACAGACTACCTACAACCGTGCTTAAATACTTGTTGGGAAACTATTCCGAGGGTGTACAACAATAGCCGATGGCGACACAAACTACAAAGACAAAATAAAATGGGTCTGAGATAAATTAAATTAATTGGCCCATTACAAAGTTTAATTAAATACATTTATTTTATGAAGGGGACATTACAATGGTCTTTTTCTTTCTTCTCTCATAAGTTTTGCATGAACTACTCACAGGATGGCAGGATTATGCTTTGATACCACCAAAAGGTCCCTTTGTTGGAAATTATAACAAACTGTGAAAATTTCCTACTTTTGATCCGGTTATAGGATAATGATTACTATATAATTATTTTGATATACCTTTACTGACCTATTGTGATAAATCCATATCCCAAGTAATATATATGATTTCCTGTACCAAAGTGTTGCACCAAATGTGTCAGATATTTATCACTAAGATATATGTTCTCCTATTTAGGAATTCCAAAATTTTTGCTCTGATTATTTGTACAATGGAAATTATGCTTCAGTCTATTATATGAAGCTTAATTTATTTATTGCTATAGGATTTCCCTGCTGCCTCAAGTATGGAAATGGATTGGTGATGATGCTAAATTTCAATTTGTTTTGGAAACACCCGATACATGTATAGTGTTTGTCGCTGCCTGTTATAATCAAATTATTGGTTTGATTGAATTTAGGCTGTTCTCAAAATTCCTCTCTTGTCGGCGATCTTCATTTCATTCAGTTTGGTTATGTCTGCTCCTAGAGAAGTACTCAGTAAGCACCTGCAACTGGAATGTTGTGAAGGTGAGTTCTGAATTGTTTTGATTCAGTCTTTTATACTTAGTATTTATTATTCATATATTCTTTCCAAGGTCCTTCTACTGCCGTGTATCTCTGTCTCTTTGTTTTGCAGGCTGGCGGATTCTTCGCTATACACATTGGTCTTATATTTCTTTTTCTATGAACCCTTTCTTACATCCTCCTTGTTCGCTGGTTCCAGATGTGTCTGCCACGTTTATAGCTATTCATTTCCGACTCCAGTATAGTGGTTGATGACACTGAATGTGATAACAAACATCAAAGGGGCTATGTAATATTCCAGCTGAATTATTGTTCCCTGTTTCTCCTCCTTAGATGTGAGTTTATCAACGTGTTGGTTCTTACTGTAAATTCAATTCTGACATGGACTTCTAACGCTGATTGATTCCGTCCCGATATAATTCCTTGTTCCTTTTTTTTATTCTCATCTCTGTTTCCCTATCTGACGTAGCTGTCTCCTAATATATCTTATTGCTGATTGAAGAGTTACATTGCCAAAGGGCATGTCTTCTGCTCATATATTTCTTTTCTAATACTAATCACACCACTTCATTACTTGCGTATTTGGACACTAGTGGAAATTGGTAATTAGTTATACTAATCCCTAATATGGATAATTCTCTCAGTGATTATAATTATTGGTCCTCATATTAGCTTTTGTTCCGATTTAGATGGTTGATATTTGCATTTTAAATTAATATGAGGCTTTTCATTCATTTATTAATATTTTAATTATTATATTATATATGAAATAAATAATAAATATATAATTTGTTTATTTATTATTTTTATTTATTACTTATTAAACTATATATATATATATATGTATATATATGTATAGCTTAGATTGACGTTTATTAAATCAGTTGTATATTTATATTTATTTATTTACTTATAATGTTCTATTATATTAATTAGTATATAAATTAATATAGTTAAATGAATAATAAATTATAGTATAGTTTATTTATTAATTTTATATTATTTTAGTATCATTTATTACAAAACTTTACTGGAGGAAAATAGGGGACATGACAATACCAGACAAGTTCAAATAGATATTGCAATGTAGTTTCTTTTTAATCACATATTAAAAATTTCAAAGCGTGTTTTTTTTAAAATTGTGAAACTCTAAGTTCTGTTTATAGTTTTAACCTTCTTAAATTTTAGTTCAGAAACTTCAAAAAGTGTTTTATTTATTTATTGTGAAATTCTAAGTTCTGTTTATAGTTTGAACCTTCTTTCATTGAATTGGTGCTACAAATTTTTTACTTGGCTATTATTTTTCTATTCCTTTGTTGTTCACTGGTCTCGTGAAACTACTGAGATGAAATCATTAAATTAGGTAAAATATGTTGTTCTCTTGTTTGATGGAACCACAAACTGTTTTAAAACTGAATATGCGCTGTGAATGTAAAAATTACGATTTTCTATTATGCAATATGAATACTGGAAAATGGAATGGATGATTTGTTCAAGGATGCCCCTAATTAAAATAAATGTTTGAAGGCATCATAACATGTAATTTGTCTTTAGTGTAAATAAAAGGTGTATCATCATGCTGTTGATTATTTGTCTTAGCTGATGGTTGATTCAATTTTTGTTTATAAATTTTCAGTTGGATTCGTGAGCAACAAGAGTCTGAAGGAGTAACACCTGGAGAAGACGTGTACATAATATTACGGTTGGATGGTCGTATTCGAAAATCTGGTCGGGTGTGTATATTGTTGTGATGACCCCTAAATGAATCTAATTGTAAAACTTTGAAAGTTAATAGATATCTGAAATTCCCCTTATATGAGTGTCAAATAAAACATACATACATATGTATGTGTAATTTTATTCTACATTTCAAAACATATTTGTAACTTTATTATTTCAAAACATAATTGTTAATACACACACATAACATCATCCACAACCAAGTCAATATCATACAAAAGAGAATTTATTAGCAGAAATATTTAAATCAAAATAACATGTTATTGGCCGACTTCACTACAAGAGTGAAATGCAACACATAAAGCAACCATTGGTTGCACCAAAGGCTGTGACCAAAGCTCGCAGACTTTGGTCAAAGCGACCAAGGTCGCTGTCCAAACAGAAGTTGTAAGACACATTTATGGATGATGGCCACATTAGAAGAAGACGAAGAGAATAAGACGAGTTTTCAGAGTATGCAGAGCAAAGGAAAGTCATCCAAACCCGTCAAGGTTGGTAATGTGCAGTGACAGCCATAAGGAGATCAAATGTTAACACATAGTGACTGGAGTTAGTGATATACAAGGAGCCACTAAAAAATCCAAAGGCAGTGAATGAAAAGTGGAAATATTTATATAAAGAAAATATAAGATTGCAGCGATATAAATACATCACAGAGATACCATGACAATTAAGATTGATCCAATTAGTAATCAGCGTTGTAAAGAACAATATCTGAGAATAGAGTTGCAGAATTAGAGACAATCAGAGGTATGCCAGATTTAATTTTTGTTAATTTGATGTAGAATTTACAATTAAATGAGAACTTATATTTCACATAGAGGCCAAGTAGATCTTGGTAGGGGACATTGGATATGGATGATGAGTTTTCTCTTAAAGAGAACTCATAGAGATTAGAGGGCATTTGTTGTGAATGTTGAGATTCCAATTTGGAATTGAGAGAGGGAGATATATATATATATATATATATATATATATATATAAAATGTAGTGGTTGATCATATGCATATGTTACAGATAAGAGGCTTGGTTAGAGGTAGGATCTCAGCCAAGTATTTATTATTAATGAGTTCACTCATTAATAAAGATCCCAAAGGCCTTAGAAGGACACTCTCAATATGATGGTTGCTTAGTTGAGAATTGTTCTTATCCAAGTGTTATGCAAATCTAAGTAGAATCTTCTTCTAAGGATTAGGTGGGTGCAGTATGGGAACTAGTAGTTAGATAATTTAACGAACAATTTATTTCGTTCTTTACTAATAATAATTATATGTTCATATATATATATTTATGTATCTTTTGTATCTGCTAGCAGTTGCGACAGGTTTTTAGCATCCAGATACTCAGTCTGGAAAAAAAGACATTATAGTGGTATCAAAGCATCATCCTATGAGTAGAAACTTATGCAAACTTACAAGAGAAGAACAAGGAAAGACTCCATGAATGACATAGCCAATGAGATGAGATCCTATATGGAACAAAGAAACCAAACAGTGATAAGTTAAATGAAAAAAATCAAATCAGGCCCTCCTCCAGGTCCTTTAAAACATGGGATTCGATCAGTAATTAAAAGTTGTCCCAACCAAGGGAGAGACACTAGTTCAAATCATTTAGAGAACAACAATGTAACCTCTAACATTAGAGTACCCCAAAACCCCATTCTTGCCTAGAGAAGGGATTTGGAAAGAAGAGGAGGAATTAAACAACCTGATGGAACTCTAATTTTTTGCAAAATTTAGAATCCCAATTGCCATACGAAGGGGAGAATCTTCATATTCACGAGGTGTAATCCTCGTCTTCAAATATGCTCCTGCCATACTTCGATTAGAATGTTCAACTTGTATTGTGTATATTGGAACTATTATTCAGGAATATTTGTTGAACCTGGAAACATATTCAGGACATGAATTGATTATGACTAGAGAATATTCAGCAACAAGGAAGCACTTTGATCATAACAAAATAGCAATGTAAATACATATATCATTCACTTTTACCCATTAAGAAATTAGTATGACGGTTGCAGGTTCAGATTGTTCAGAAAGTTATGACTAGAGGATACTTGTATATATATTGAAATCCATGATTAGAATATAGTGAAGTAATAATACTGGTGTAATAAGAGTGAACAGAGATTGACCATTATAGAAGCAACCAATTTTGTGAAAAGGAAATGGAGTAAGCATCTAATCATTTCAGCGGTTGGATAGAGATGTCTATTATCACACGACACCTTGTGTTTGATACTAGATGGACTGGAGGTGTGCTGTTACAGTCTGGCAGCAAGAATATGGTTAACAAGGCTCCACCAAATCATGTGCACATACTTGATAGGAGTTCCTATAAAACATGCGTCTTCAAAATATCTTTAATCCACCATTCAGATAACTGAAGTATGAAAATTACAGTCTGGATATGTAAACCTGACTTGTTGTAGGCCTGTAATTTCAATTGCAGCAGGGGTATCAAATTCTGTGGCTGCATTTAATGTTCGCAAGCACCAAAGTGAAAGCTTTACTAATAGGGCACAAAAACTTCTAGAATTTAAAGATATCTTAACTATTTTGTGAATAAAGAAGGAAATACAAGCTACAAACAAAGCTTATAACTATATATTTCCACAATTGCTCCTGCTTCTTGACTCTTTTTATACTCAATTATCAAGAACACAAGATAATATGAATCAAAGATAATGTATGTGAATTACAGACAAAGCTTCTAATTCATACAAGTAACAATCTGACTCAATCAAAGTTAAGTCTCAATTGCTCTTTTATATTCACTTTAAATAGTGCTACAAAAACAAAGTTCTGCTGAAACAATTTCTCCAAAGCTCTCTTGCATACAATGAAGATATAAGATCATTTTACAATGAGGGGGACACTTCTTTATATAGGCACAGGAGTTAAGAAAAAGATGGAGGAAAAAGTGGGAGCAACTCAACCAACTTTGACCTAGTCTAACTAGAAGAGAAATTATTGGTTTATATGTAACTGTACATACAACTCAGATTACATCTTTACAAGCACATGCAACTCATATTACATGTAATTACATCTTCTCATGCATTGCATCCTGTTGGATCTACAAACAAAAATAAAAACAAAATGACAATCTTAAAGATTGTTCTTGAGTGCCTTGAACTTGATGATAACATCACAGATTGTAGGAAGATTAGAAATCTCCATTGTCTCTGATATGACATCTATCCTTATTGCATTTGCATATGCTGATTGCACAACCTTAGAATTTTCCGCCAAGGATTCTAGTAAATGTTTTGTCAAAGATTTATACAAGACAAATTTGTTCATAGTGTGAGAACCAAAATCTTCAGAATCTAAATCAGCATTGATCTTGATTGTATATTCTGAACTTGCCCATTCAACTGCAATTAGATTACCATGTTCATCAAGAACTTGACATCCCATTTGTCCCAAATCACATGTGACACCTATTTCTACAGTTTGGCAATCTCCAAGAGAAGTCTGCAACTTTGTAACCAATTTTCTCAATGTTTCTTCTTTATAACCCATCAGCCCTTGATACCTGAAGAACATTTCATTGGATGGAAGAATATCACATGAAACCATGGCATCTAAATCAAATTTAGCAATCTCATCCCAGTCATTAAGAATCTTCTTCAAATCATTTGCGTAATGTTCTCGTTATAAAATAAATCATTTATCAAACTATTGTTAGTGGGTTGATTGATTTAATATATCTCGGACCCATTTTTATTTTGTTTCCATAGGTAGTTTGGTCGTCAGTTATCTTTGTACACCCTCGAAAGGTTTTTCCAACGGGTATTTAAGCATGACTTGTAGGTAGTAGTAGGTATGCTTTTTGGGTTATTTCTATGTACTGCGAATTCCTGTTGGAGTTCTGGATTGTTCGCCATTTTGAAAATGAAAGGTCTTCCCTATTTGGCTCGTGCGGTTTCAGTGGGATTCAACCCTCACCCTATTCTGTTGTTGCATGTCATACTTAGCTCAGATCTGACAAATCAGAGCAAATACTATTTGAAGGTTATTTATGTGCTAATCTCCATTATGTTTGGTTCATTCTGAGGAATTGTGATTTTTAAGTTTATAGCAGCATCATTGGACTTTCCCCTTCATCTGTACACTTTTTGCTACTCACTTGATCTACATTCCACACGACAATTGTCTCCCTCTGATATCGTACAACTAGTATTAGGTACGACCATCATATATTCATCACCGTACTGCGTGTCCTTGTGCCGTATGGCCTACTACCTCCCCCATACGGCCTGGAAATATCTTGCCATACAGCCTACCATACCATCACCTTCCACCGTACAGAAGACACCCTCACGCCCACGATACGGCCTTCTTGGTGACACCATACGGCCTTTCTTGTGCATTGCCCTAGCACTGTACAAACTTCTTGGACGCTATAAACCGTACTTCCCCTCCTTTCTCCACTGTACAGATCCCTTCATTGCCTTGTACAGTTGGCCTTTCCACATAGTATGAGTTTTCTGAGCTCATCTCCATCAATCATCCAGCCTTTCGTATTTAGGAACATTACAGTGGTATCAGAGCTTCGATCCTGCCAGCCTCTAGACAGTGAATGAGAGTTTATAGCCGGAAGAGGGCACATTCCGTTGAAAGAATGGTTGCCGAACTGGAACCGACAACTACCGAACTCGTGACACTACTAAGAGAACTTGCTACGAATCAGGCACAGATCACTGATAGTTAGCGACTCATGGAAGAGACTCTCAAAAAATTGGTAGACAATAAAATATCCAGAGAACAAAATGGTCACAGTGCAGACTCAATATCGAGTAAATCAAACCCTCATCTAGCATGCTCTCGATTTTCCATGCCGTCTTTTCTCCAATGGATGGAGGCACCACATGGAGGGAAACAACCAACCTTTAAAGAGATGCAAGAACAATTGAGAGAAGACTGGAAGAATGCGAATTTTGAGGAAGATATATCCTACAAAGATTTTGCAGATCTAAGAATGAGATATTCAGGAGGCAGAAATCGAGGATACTTAAATGATGATCTTAGAAGAAAGTTGAGTAAAGTAAATCTGTCTCTATTTAATGAATTCGGATCCATATCTGCACAAGTGTGGGTAATGAAGGCCGATACTTACTTCCAGCTTAATCCCATGCCAGAAGAAGAAGCAATTAAATTTGCTGCACTACACTTGGAGGGAGTTGCGTATGAATGGTGGCATCACGACACCATCATATTGGGGCATGATCAAATAAATACTTATACGGAATTCACTGAGAGATTGATAGATTTATTTGATGGTAAAGATTCAGAATTCAATTTCAAAGATTTGGCACAACTGAGGCAAACTAGATCGGCCGACCAATGCATTGCAAAATTTCAGAAACTCTTTCTTTTGGTCATGGACATTTATGAAAGAAGACAGGTAGTGCTCTTTACGGATGGACTAATAGAACCACTAAAAGGTTGGGTAAAGGGGTTCAATCCTACCACCCTGTCAGAGGCTATTAAGAAGGCACGAAGTATGGCATCATCATCAATGTCATCCTCACGAAGTTACATTCCAAACCGCTAGTGTTTCTGAGGGACAGAGATAATAAACCTCCACCCAAGAAGCCGTCGTTGGACGAAGCTACCAGACAAGAGCTCCAAAGGAAGAAACTATGTTTCAATTGTAAGGGACCTTGGGAACCAGGCCACAAATGCTTACGAAAAGGGAAGATCCATTACATTGAGGTTGTGCCCGATGATGAGGACAAACATGAAGAAATACCTGCCGAAGACAACCAACATCACGACGACACCAACATGGTTAGTTTGAATCGTATGGAAAGAATTGCAGCGTTGGTACAATGCAGAGGAACTAAAACTCAATTTTGTGCCTAACATTTTCCACAATATACGACAAAATGGCCAACAAAATTAGTATCCTGATCTGAAACAATAGTTTTAGGCAGACTATGCAATTGAACTGCTTTAAAAAATAAATTGGCAATATGGGAAGCAACATCACTTTAGAAAATCTATGATCTGCAATAAAAATTGAATAATTGCCTCTCTAGGCAATCCCAAAACAAAACCCATGCTAATATGTTCCCATGGCTTCTTTGTTATTGATAGTGGCTGATACAACCTAGTAATTTGTTTCAACCCCTTTGCTATAGGCAAACTCTACATCCTTGAACCATCTATTTTACATAAGAAATCATTCCTTGCCAGTAATGACTTTACATAAGAACTCATTCTTGGCCAGTAATAACTCTCACTCAACAAAGTTGTGGTTGTATCCATGCCAAAATGTCCACCCAATCCACCACTATGTTTTTCTCTAATGAAATAATCTCTTATGGAACCTTGAGGTATGCACAACCTCTCACCTTTGAACAACAATTTTTCTTGAATAAAATACTGGCCCTCGATCTATTCCAGCTGGATTCATACATGTTGCCCATGCTCCTTTCCAATCTAGGTCTTGTTCATACAACTCACTCAAAGAAGTAGATCCAACAATATTTACTTTCAGCTCATTAATTAATGAACTCCTACTTAATGCATTAGCAACTCTATTGGATTTCCCAGTTTTATGTTTTAAAAAAAAATAGCTTTGAAGAAATTCAATCCTTTCCATATGTCTCTTGTTTAACTTACATTGGATGTTAATGAATTGCAATGCATGATGATCTATTTACAGCACAAATTCTTTTGGTAACAATTAGTGTCTTCACTTCTTGGGTTCTCGCACAATTGCATAAAATTCTTGATCATAGACAGTATTTTTTTTTTGCTTCATTCAACTTCTCACTGAAGTATGCTATTGGTTTGTCCTCCTGATTTAAAACTCCTATTATTGCTCCACTCGCATCACAATCCAGTTGGAATACTTTTCCAAAGTCTGGCAGTTCCAGCATTGGCTTCTCTTTCACTTTCTTCTTTAATGTCTAAAAACTTTTCCCTGCAGCTGTTGTCCACTTGAGTTCTTTCCTTACTCCCTTCATTGTTTCAGTTATGGGACCACATATCCCATTGAAATTTCTTACGAACTTCCTATAGAAGCTTGCCATCCCATGAAAGCTTCGGTCTTCAAACATACTATTTGGAGATGGCCAATCAACAATGGCCTTCAATTTTTTGGATCCATTTTCAGCCCTTCTGTTGAAACTTTGAATCCCAAATAAACTAATTGTTCTTTCATAAAAGTATGCTTTTTCAGATTCACCATTAGTTTTTCCTCTTAATTTTTGCAATACCATCCTAATGTTCCTGCTTGGTTTTGCTGAAAATTAAAATATCATCAAGTTATACAATAACAGACTTTCCAAGACAAGGTTTTAATACATGATTCATCAATCTCATGAATGTGCTTGGTGCATTCGTCAATCTGAATGGCATGACCGGCTACTTATAAAATCCATCTTTTGTTTAAATATTATTTTCCATTCATCTCTTTCACAAATTCTAATTTGATGGTATCCAATTTTTAAATCATTTTTTGTAATTTACCTTGTCCCACTCAAACAATCCATTAAATCACCCATTCTGGGTATTGGAAATTTGTATTTAGTGGTGATCTTGTTAATAGCTCTGAAATCTGTGCATATCCTCCATTCACCTCCCTTCTATGGCACCAGTACTGTTGGTACAACACAACACATGGACTGTCACTTTCTCTAGTCAGCCCTTTGTCCAACAATTCTTTAACTTGTCTATTTATTTCCTCATTTCTTGAGGTGTCATTCTATATGGTGCTTAAATTTGGAAAATTTGAGCCTGGAATTAAATCCATACAATTACTGATTTCTCTACCGGTGGAAATCCATCTAGTAACTCTTTCATCATAATCTCTGCATGCTCATCAATCAGCTCTTGAATTTTTATAGGAAAATCCACTTGTTTGCTGTCTCATTTTGCATTGGCTGGTAAACAACAACAAAACACACTCTCTCTTTCTTCCAACTCTTGAAGCCCTTTTTTTCCAGAAACTAAACAAACTTTTGAACTTCTCTCTACATCTTCTTTATTTTATGGGATTGAAAATACGTAGTTGTTTGTCCTTCCTAATAGTATGTGAATTATTTTTCCCATCATGATTAGCTTGCCTGTCATTTTGCATCCACAAAACTTTGTATAGGATGGGATGTTTCAGCTTCAACTTCCTTACCATTTCTTTAGCCGCAATATTGTCTGTAGTATGTACTATCACTATCTAGAATCGCTTTACAACATTTTCCACCAGACTCTTACATCTGTTTCTCAACAAATTTCCTTTATATTTCTTCAACTTCTTCCTTCTCTGGATTTAACAATATCTATCTCATTGTCAAAGATTTTCCATCCTCTGAATTCTCTCCTTATTTTGAGGTTTCTCTAACTTCATCTCTTCTTGGACAACATGAAGTCTAACCTCTTTTCCATTGCCTTCACCTTGTTTTTGTATACCAAAATTATGGTACACTTCGATAAACCATTATTCCCAAGAGATCTCATTGATTAGGAGACTTGGAAGGCGACTTATAGCTCTCTATCTATGATGTGCAAGATCCAAATAATGTGATAGTGGCTCTCAAATGAACCTAGGATTGGATATCCTTGCAAGGTGCACCATAAAATGAGAGGTTCGAAGATAGCATGCAATAGGAGTGCAAGTATCCAAGATCCTCACAGTGATATGCAAAAACTAGAAAGCAAAGCTAAGCTAACAAGATTTAGGATTACTTCCTCCTAATTAAGCTAGATGAGGTAAACTAGTTGCAATAAAAGGAAATGCTAAGCTAGAATGCAAGGAACCTATATGAGAATGCAAGAGTGAAAAGTGCTCAAGTGCTCAAGAATCAAAATGACAGAATTACAATAGCATGAATTCTAGATATGTCTAAGATTAAGAAAATAAGGAGAGAGTCTCCTTTTAAACAGATTTGAACGGTTAAGATTAAGAGGCAAAAGCAATGGTGAAGATTAAGTCTTGGTTGATCCATGTGCTCATGTCTTTAAGAGGCAAAATGAGTGGTTGAGGTTAAGAGGGAAAAAAATGAGTGGTTGAGATAAAGAGGCAAAAGCCTTTTTGAAATGTCAAGATTCCGCTCACCTTGGAATTTGCACTTTTTAAGTTGTCGACAAATCCTTTTTCTTTTTCTTTTTAAATTAGAAAATTGTCTTTGCATGTGCACATAGAATAAAAGAGGATGTTTATTTAATTAAAAGGGGACATGTTCTTTTAATCAAATAAATTTACAATAAGGTGGTCAACCATATGATAAAATCAAATAAACAATTATTTGATGATTTGATCAATGATCAATGATTGATAAATTATGCAAAAGTGATCAGAGCATAATGTGGTCTAGCATATTGATTAAAAATACTGAAAAAGAGGGCTTATAGTTTTCTGGACCAAAGTTGGGTGATTATAGTTGTATCTATGGACATTCAAAGCTCTATGCTCAATTTCTCCACATTGGTAGCATGTACCGGTGAAGTCATCCTCTTCCTCTTCCAAAATTTCTGTATCTTCTAAAGGACTCTTTTTTCTATGAAATTTCTTTCCCCTCTTGTTTCTTGAGTGTATGAACTCTCTTGAGAGGTACCAGCTTCATCTTGTTTGGTATAATTTCCTCTTCCGACACTATTATGACCTCTACCATATGTATTTCTGCCTCCTTTAATATTGTTTTTTTTGTTTTCTGTTCAATTTCTCTTTAGCCTTCAAAGCATATTAATAGGCTTCTTCAATATTATTTAAGTTTAATAACCTTATTTCATCTTGTATTGACATATGCAAACTATTCAAATACCTTGAAACTTGCTCCATATCATCTTCAACATGGACTGCTCATATGTTCAACCAATAAAGTTCTTATATATACTCTTTGACACTTGTTTTGCTTTGTTTCGAATTTTGCAATTTTTGAAATATACTCATATGGTAGTTTGGTAGCAGACGTTTTTCCTCCATATTGTTAGCATTCTACGGCATGATTTTATTTTAGCTTTTCCTCTTTGTTGTATATCAGTTTGTGAATGATCTCACCAAAGGGATGCATGACCTTTCAACTCCGTACATGCATCCTTCACCTTTTTTATCTTCTTCTATACTTTCAAATTCAAAATATTTCTCCATTTTGGAGACCCAAACCAATAATTCATCTGGATTCAAATTACCATTATAGCTTGGAGGATCAAAACAAGGTCTGGTGTTTACTCTGGTTATGGCTCGAATAAACCTTTCCTCTCCTTGGTTGACTGCAGGTTGGGTTTCTTCTTCTGCTGCCTCAACTTGTTCGTCTTTGTCATCAATTATATCTTCAACATGAATACCTCTATGCTTTGATGTTTAAATGACTTCTAGCTTGGTTGTTATTCCTCTCAACACTTTTTCCATGACAGGGTCTGCCCCTCTATGTGCTCCTCCTGCCTTTCCATGTCCTCCTCATGCCTATTCACAAAAGTTCTCTGCAGTTGCTAGTCTGCTCTTTTCCTCTCCTTAGCCACAACAAAAACTCCTTCAGAACTTTGTTTTTGACACCTTTAATTCTCCTCAAACATGCTCTGATACCACTAGGAGAAATCATGCCTGGGAATATGCCCAGAAAGACAGCAACAACACATAAATAAAATTGCAGCAATTAATTGAAATTCAACAGCACACAAAAATTGGAATTATGGCCCATCAAACATGAAGAGACACTCTGCCTCCAAAAAGACCTCATTGTTTTTCTTCCAGAATCAATATCTACAATCAGAAATCAGTCTCAAAAGAAGACTCCACAAGCAGCCCCTTCAAATGAGCTCAAATACATATAAATAGATAAGGAGGGAAAGGAAGTGGAGGGAAGTGAATAGTCATTCCAAGTTTAAATTAAGGAGTTGAAAAGAAATTCAGCAGCCACAAAGAGTGTATATATATATTTACAATTTTAATACATTGAATATGTAAGATAGCACCTAACAACTCCTGATTGGGCCAGATCACTCTTGATGGCTCATGATTGCTCCTGACAACTCAATCCAAACCAAGCCAAAGCTAAAAGTCAAAACTGTAACTAGCATGGTGGTTCTTGATAGCTCGCAACGACTCCTCGTCACTTCTGATGACTGATTTCAAACAAATCAAAATTGAGACCAAAACAATTTTTTGGGGGGTGTGAAGAGGATTGCACATACACCTGGATGCTGCTGCATGGTTACCTCACAATTAGATCTGCTCTTGCAAAAATCAAAATAGATGTCATACCTTTCTGCCATATTCTCAACATTTCTAGGCGCATCTTTTATATCCATATCCGCCAGGTGTATGCTCAATTGTCTCTCCCTCCAAGGTGACTCGTGATCTCCATGATGCAAGTTGTGTATGCTAAATAATTTTAAAATCATACCTGTCTTCAAGCCCATGCAAATCTGAAAGTTTTTCATGCTTTACCATCATAAGAAGTTCTCTCCTCAAAATTGGGTGCCACTCTCATTCTCAAGTGTTATGGAAGCCATAGAAGACTAAATTTCTGTGGTGAATGGTGATATTAATCCTTCACAAAGATCATAAATCTAGATTTCTGATTCTTGATTGGCCATCTAAGTGTTCTTCAAAGAATCTTGGGTAACCTTAAGCTCAACAGTCTGCTTATCTATCTCTTCTTTCCCTTCTTGCACATCAAAATAGATCTAACCAAGCATAAGAAGGTGATCTCTGTCGGAAAGTAGCTATAGTTAATTTGTCTTCATTACCACTAAGGCTTCTCGAAGTGTTTGTGAATCTAAAAGGGAAAGCTTCTGCCAAGGTCCATATGCATCCATGAAGACCTCCAACAACATTTTCCCATCAGCTTATGGGTTTTGTCAAAATGTTCAATGGCTGCAAGAATTTGGTCTTCATTTACCTTCAACTTCCCTGCCAAATAATAGGAATCCTCTGACCTATCAACCTCATACAATTTTTTTGATTTATGATCAGCATCATGCAACTCTAAATTTGATTTTTTTTTGAGGTTAATATCAACATCATTAATGTCATCTTTCATGCCCAACTATGTAGAAGAACTGGGAATAGCACTGTGGTCAAAAGTAGATACATTCCAAGCAGGACCAATGCTATATGTAGGTACCATTTCACTCAAAGTAACATAAGCATTAACACTCACATGAGATGTGGAGTCATCCTCATTGGCTGATTGGAAAACATCTTCGTATGGGCTATCAATATGCCCCTCATATTCACTAGTCTGATCAACCTCGTAGCATAGCTCTACCTCCAAATTATGTCAGTTAATAGGTGTGAGGAAAACCAAATTCATATGACAATGCAGTTGATTGCCTTTGAATGCCAGTTCTGATTTTTCTTCACGTGTAGGAATTGTGCCATCATGAGAGTCATTTGACACACTTGAAGATGCATTCTGATCATCCAAAGAACTCTTTCCATCAAGCATAGCGACCTCATGCTCAAACCAGTTGTCAACATCCCTATGAGTTAGTTTTGTTACCTCATGCTCTTCTTTACTACTTGTCTTGAGATAACTCTTTCCATCAAGCATAGCGACCTCATGCTCAAACCAGTTGTCAACATCCCTATGAGTTAGTTTTGTTACCTCATGCTCTTCTTTACTACTTGTCTTGAGATTAGATTGCTAGTGTCAGAAGCTTCAACTTTGTCATTTATTTCTCAATCCACACCCAATTATCCTCAATGGACTTCTCGTGGGCTGATAGAGGACTACTGATTGCATTCAAAAAATCAGAATTGTGTTCCGTCCTTATCACATCCTCAACATAAGTTATTATATGCTGCTGATAGTCACATGCTAGTATGCTACAATGCATTCTTGGACTCTGACATGGAATTAGACCATCACCTGTACAATATTTGTCTATATTATCTCAAGATCACCAACTAGAAATTCAATCTGTTCTTCATACTTCACCTTGACTGGCCCATCTTCCTCACTAACCACACAATTGTGATGTGGTGTCCACATCTTCTAACATGTGGAAGATATCTTCTCTCTCCTCGTTTGGTGTCCACATCTTCTAACATGTGAAAGATATCTTACTCTTTTAGGGATACCTTGTAACCCATGAAGTAAGTTTTTGTTCATTTTCTATCTCCTAATCAATTTTCCCTTCCATGCATAGTTTGAAACTTTGTTCACCTATAGGCTGAATAGTAGTTGTTGAGAACTCCTCATACCTATTTTTAGATACTTCACTTGTAGTTGTGTTGGGTGGATATTTTGCAACCAATAGTTTTGGGTAAAAATCCAGTCGCAAAATAGGATGACCAGCCATAGCATGTGAGAGAAAGTCTCCCCTACTTTAAAGGCAAGGCTCCCCTTCTCACCGTTCCTTGGATCAACTCAAGGTAAGCAAGAAGTCGAGAGATATTATAAAATGGGTGTTACGAATATTCTTTCTTCTTATCTTTCAAGAAAGAATCCACTTACTCGTGGAGCGAGTAATGGGCAAGGTGAATGTCTAACTACACTTCTATCAAGAGCCGGAAACAATGATACCAATAAACTTCCATTAACTCAAAGGCTAGCTGAAAATGTACCGGTTTGGCTCTAAGTTCGGTCATACTTCTATATGAAAAACTTTACAATTAGGCCACAAAGACTCCTAAAAGTAAGAATAGCTTAACTATTTTGCAAATTAAGAAAGAATTATAAGCTACAGACAAAGCTTCTAGCTATATACTTCCACAATTGCTCCTGGTCAAAGCTCTGGCTCCAATTGCTTCTTAACTCTTTTATATTCAATTCACAGGATACAAATATCCAAAACACAAGATAACATGAATCAAAGATAACTTAAATGAATTATAAACAAAGCGTATAACTCACACAAGTAACAATCTCACTTAATCAAAGTTTCAAATGCTCCTTTGTATTCACTTTCTCTCAAAATAATGCTACACAAACAAAGTTTTGCTAGCACAATTTCTACGAAGCTTTCTTGCATAAAGATAATGATGATTTTACGATGAGGGAGCACTCCTTTATATAGGCACTTGAGTTGAGAAAAAGGTGGAAGAAAAAGTGGGAGCAACTCAACCAACTTTGACCTAGTCTAACTACAAGAGAAAATATAGGGTTACATGCAATTGCACATGCAAATCGCATTACATCCTTTTACATACATGTAACTTGCATTACATATAGTTACACTTTTTTATGTAATGCATCCTCTTAAACCTATAAACATAAAAAAGAACCCAAAAAAAAAAACAACAATCTTAAAAATTGTTTCTCAGTGCCTTGAATTTGACGATGATATCATGCACTATGGGAAGATCAACATTTGCCATGGTCTTTGATAAGGCTTCAATCTTCACTGCATTTGCATATGCTGACTACACAACTTTGGAATTTGCTGCCATAGTATCTAACAAGTATTTTGTTGAGGATTTATACAGGACAAACTTGTTCATTGTGTACGAACCAAAGTCTTCAAAATCTACATAAGCATTGATCCTGATTGTATATTCCAAGCTTACCCTTTCAACGGCAATGAGATTACTGGAATCATCAATAACATGGCATCTCATCTATTCCAAATCAAAAATAACACCTGTTTCAACTGCTTGACAATCTCCAAGTGCCGCTTGCAACTTTGTGATCAGCTTCTTCAATGTTTCCTCTTTGTAACCAATGAGTCCTTGAAATTTGAAGAACTTTTCATATGACAGAAGAATGTCGAATGAGACCAAGGCATCTAGATCAAAACTTTCCATTTCATCCCAATCATTGAGGATTTACTTCAAATTATCCACTTCTTGAGTCAATCCACTTCTTGAGTCAAAGAAGAGATCAAGTTTTGCTCCATTCCATTCATCTCTTTGGCACGCCTAAGTACTGCAAATGCCTTTGTGATGGCTCGGACTCCCTCAAAGATGATTTCTCCTATCCAAGACTTGGCGGGTTCAATCATCTTCCTCTACTTGGATGTTTTAGACATGGTAACAACACTTTGAGAAGATTGTTGCGTTTCAGTAGCTTTTTCTTCTCCCATAGCTCATGATTTTTCTTTGATACATTTGCCAATGCATCTTGAGCATCTTGTAAATAACTCAAACATGATTATTTTTCGATTTCTACTTTCGTGAACTTGTAATTAGAATGAATAAGTTCCTCTGGAGGTTTTTCCACCAAGGGCTCAACAACTTCAACAAACTTGGTTTTATCTGAATCAACCTGATGCAGCGCAAGGCAGGAGAATCCCCAAAGGAGATGTCCAAGCCTCCAACAAACAACCATACAACGGAAACAACACAACAATACAAGAACAATGCAATATCTGATATTAAATTACAACTTTTTATTCATATAATAACTGATTACATGCAATATGCCTGGTTGTAAGGCCTTCTGGGTTAAGGCCAAATACAAACAGTAATTACAAAATCAGTTCTGCAAGATCAAACAAGATCCACTATTAAATTCAATCCCATCTAGTCCAGATACACAACTGGATAAGAACACCAAGAAGAATCCACACTTGTACCCTCAGGTCTACCAAGCAATCCTCTAGTTCTCACGTCGTAGCCTTAGCTCTTTAAATTTCGCATCTACCCTTCATCCCCTGCTCAAAGCTGGAATGATCACTACTTTCCTAAAGACTCCACAAAACCCCTTACTTATACCCAACTAAGCCACAAGTCAGCTCAACTCATTACAAACTAAATTAGATCCTTTACATTAAATATAGTTCGAGCCACAAGTCGGCTACAACACTAAATTAAATACCCATACATAAATTAAATGCCAAAAGTTGGCTCACAGACAACTCGGCACCAACAGAAACCAAGACCAAGCGGAGCACTAATAAATTCCTAAGCAAAACCAAGCTCCATAGACCATGTCAAGCTACCAAACCATGCCGAGCTCCATAGACCATGTCAAGCTACCAAACCATGCTGAGCTTCCAGACCATGCTAAGTTCCCAGACTATACCGAGCTCCTAGATCATTAACCAAAATCCCTCCAAACATGTAAGATTGCAAGCGAACCCGAGATGCTCTTGCATCAGACACCCCAAGTTCAAAAAGATGTTCTCAGTAGCTGGAAGAACATCTTCTGGGATTGAACACATAAATCCCAAACTGGTTCTTCACATACATATCCTCCAAGTCTTCAACTTGTACACTTTTTTCTTTGTTTTTCTTCTATTTCTTCACATTCATCTTAGGTATGCTACAGTTTTGCTTTCCATGCTGATCTCCAACCTTCTCAGAATCTGCCAACTCGACTCGCCTACCAATACTCAGGTCCTCCTACTGAGTTCATTCTGCAAAGGGATCAGGGAAAATTTCCTGCCACCTTTCTCAATAGTAAATACATTCTTGACACAATCATGCACAATCTTGCAATCATACTGCCAAGGTCTACCAAGCAACACATGACAACTCTTCATGTCTACAATATCACACAACACTTGATCCTTATACTGCCCAATTTAGAAATCAACAAGGCATTGCTCCCTCACCTTCAAAGCATGTTGACCTTGCAACCAGCTAATCCTATAAGGACAAGGATGTTTCTCACTTCAAACCAAGTTTCTAATCATCTCCTCAGCAACAAGGTTATCAATACTACCACCATGCACAATCACCTTACAGACTTTACCACCAAACTTACAACAAGTCCTAAACAATTTAGTCCTTTGACAAGAATCCAATGTCCTCTCATCAACTAGTACTCGCCGAGCCAAAAAACTTTCTCCTTGCTCAAGTTGACTGTCCTGGACTGCAATCTCATTCACAACAGCAGTTGTTCATCCAATCAGACATTTGAAAGATCTATGCCCTTCTTGACCACATCTGAAACAATTACCTCTGAACTCACCTCTACCTGTCCTCCTTTTCTAATCAGCAAGTTCTGGTTCACTTTCAACACTCGGTTTAGCTTGTGCCAAGCTATCCTGCTTCTCCTTCCCTCTAGCATTACCTTGACTTTTCCTTTTCAACTTATCCTCTGCCTTCAAGGTATACAGATAAGCATCCTCAACTGAAGAAATATTGAACATACCAACCTCATCCTAAATATTGAATCTCAAACCATTAATGTACCGAGCTACCTTTTCCTTTGACAATTCTCTATGACTAGACTGAATAGTCAACTTGTAGAATTCCTCAGTATAATCCTTCGCAGTCATATCCTTCTATTTCAGATTCTGCAACTTCTTAAACAACTCAAGTTCATAATCAGCTAGAATGAACTTAGCCTTCAATTTAGCCATCATAATCTCCATCTAGTGATCTTCATTTTACCTTCCTCTTCTTTGTCCCTTTGCAGTTCCTTCCACCATAGAGTAGCATGTCCCTTTAGCTTAGTTTGTGCCAACCTTACTCTAAGTGGATCCTCAATATCCTCAAGCTCAAAGTAGTCTTCCTCACAATCCAATCAATCAGCTCTTCAGGAGTCAAGGTACTTGAGAAATTAGAAACCTACATCTTATGCTTTAGTTTCAATTGAGATCCAGGTCGAGCAAACTGACCAGCCCTAGTTCTAATAGGTCTCACCACACGATTAGTTCTATCCTCACCACTATATCCAGCAACTTCAAAGTCTTCGGCAACTTCCTCATAACTACCTTCAGTACCTACATGCCTAGGCACACCACCTAAAGCACTTACAATTTTAGCAATCATGTCACTCTTCATTAGTGATATCTAAGATCTGAAACTGGCTTTAACCTCCTCCATCTCAGATCTGAAATCTGCTTTAACCTTCTCTGAGATCCGTTTTTCTACAACATCTCTAAGATCATCAATTTCCCTAGTGTCCAATCTTCTTGGAGGCATCTTTTAAAAGTTTAGCAAACCTTAAGCAACAGATCCACCAATCCAGAAGATCAATCAGCCAAAAGATCAACCTTCTCTACAAGTCCTAGTGCAAACTGCCTCAGCTTCGAGAATCTGTCTACACACTCAAGAAAACCTTTGCTTTGATACTATCTGACACAGCACAAGGCAGGAGAATCCCCAAAAGAGATGTCCAAGCCCCAAGCAAAGAACCATACAGTGGAAACAACACAACAATACAAGAACAATGCAAGATCTGATATCAAATCACAACTCTTTATTCATATAATAACTGATTACATGCAATATGCTCAATTGTAAGGCCTTTTGGGTTAGGGCCAAATACAAACAACAATTACAAAATCAGTTCTGGAAAATCAAACAAGATCCACTAACAAATCCAATCCTAGCTAGTCTAGATACACAACTAGATAAGAATACCAGGAAGAATCCACACTTGTACCCTCAGGTCCACCAAGCAATCCTCTGGTTCTCACACCGTAGCCCTAGCTCTTTAAATTTCACATCTACCCTTCATCCCCTTCTTAAAGCTGGAATGATCACTACTTTCCTAAAGGCTCACAAATCCCCTTACTTATACCCAACTAAGCCACAAGTCGGCCCAACTCATTACAAGTTAAATTAAATCCCTTACATTAAATATAGGTCAAGCCATAAGTCAGAACACTAAATTAAATACCCATACATGAATTAAATGCCAAAAGTCGGCTCACAAACAACTTAGCACAGTAGAAACCAAGACCAAGCCGAGCACTAGTAAATTCCTAAGCAAAGCTGAGCTCGATAGAGCATGTCGAGCTCCCAGACTATGCCGAGCTCACAGACCCTTAACCAGAATCTCTCCAAACATGCAGGATTGCAAGCGAACCCAAGATGCTCCTACATCACAACCAAAATCCTTGAAACAATCTTATCTTTTAAAGATTTGGATTTTGTCTTTTTAACAAGAAGATTATGTGGCAGTACGACCACTTTTCTTCTCTTTGTTGTGATTCTGCTCAACCATATAGGCAAGCTGAAATCTTCATCCGTAGAAGCAAATATAGTGGAGAACATTGGCATCGATACAAATTCTATTTCTATTGTAACGGAACAAGATTCAGTTTGTACAGCTGAAGGCATAGGAACATTTTGAGAAGATTCTATCATAAAAGGCTCAAAACCTGTCAAAGACTTATCAAGTTGGAAAACTTGACCATTTGTGAGAATTGGAAAATCCTCAAACACATTTGCCAAATGTTCATATTGTTCATTTGTAGGAATGAGAGGAGAAAAAAAAAGAAATAGGAAGGGCCATTATATTAATTTCGTAGACTGGAATAGTAGTGAAAATCGTGGTGAATGAATCCACATCGTCATCTACCTCATCCAGAAAAGGTGCTTCATGAATAGATGGTGCATGAGTTTGTGTAAGCTTTGGGGCAGATATGATCATGACTTCTCCTTCTTCATCTGTATGTTCCTTATCCTATTCTGTCTCTAGTTCCTCTTCTGATTCTTCCTCTGACTCTTCAACTGGTTCAGAGATCTAAGAAGACTTATAACCTTTTGACCCTTAAATTTGAATTTGAGAACCTTTAGCATCAGAAGATGAGGCACTGTCTTTCCCTGTAATCTCAAGCTGTGACTTTCTGCTAGGAGGGCTTAAGCTTCCACAATCCAATCCCATCTTAGGATTAACTCTTTTAAGGCCTTTATTTTTCAGCCATGTGTTAGTGTTTACCAAGATGGATTGAAATCTATCCATGATAAATGTTCCCTCCTGTTACCACTGAATAGGAAAAGGGCACTTCTTATCAAAGCTGGCTTGATGAAACTCCAGATCAAGAATGTTGTCGTCATCTTCAACTTGGAAATCTGAAGCGATCTTTAACATGTTGAGATCGATTATTTGCTGCAGGGTTAATCCACAGTAGTCCATCTTCATAATGTCAAGCTCTGTTCTCATATCAATCCAAATATCCTTGATGTGATGAACATGTGTGAAAGCTCTTTTCGTCTGAGAATTCATCTCTTGTTAATCAAAGTCAAATTTGGCCTTGAACTTCTTCAAGGTGATCAACTGCAACTCTAATGTTCTCCTCTTTGGGCATAGAATTGATTGAATAGCTGCCAATAGCCAAGGGTTTCGCTGAGGTCATACCAAACCAGGCATAGCATAGCATGTTGATCTCTTTGCACGTCCATGAGCTGTCTAGCTAGCTCCATCAAGATGATTTGATCCGTAACATACCTAAGTAAGGTATACAACTCACCTTTGAAATATCCAACTCTCAAGTATGTAAAAGTTGGAAATTGAATGAAAATACAGCCGTATTTATTCACCTTTTCCCATGCTATATCAGATTCTCTTTTGACAGATAACTATCTATCAAACAAGCACCGAAAATGTCCAAAGAAGACATTTTAGACTCTTCTGTAATGAAATTTACTATTTGCTAAAGCGATTTGGTCATAGTAGTCCCAAATAGGAACCTGAAGTCAATCTGCCTTGGTTGAGAGACCAGAGAAAGAACCCATGACAGCAGCAATGTACACAAGGTAAGAGTTCATGGAAAAAGGCGCTGAAGTTTCTACATTGTCTATCTATTGGCAAAGTGCACTGTTGATGAGCTCTCCCCAAAAGATGTGTTCTTTGTTTTCCATTATTTGAAATATGAACTTATACATCCATGGTTCAAAATCAGTAGAATCTTTGAGAAAAAAATTTTGCTAAGAAAGATGATGGGATCTTTATATTCTTGTTTGAAGTTAGATCGATGAACGGTCTTTGGCCATCTGTAAAATTTGTTCCTTTTATTGTCTAACCAGTATAGGTTGACAAACTTCTGATAATCACCCTTTATCCCATTCCAACATGCCAAAGATGATTCCTTGGTTAGATCTGCTGAATAACTTCTGGATCGAGGCTAATCATAGCCTTGCCATCAACATCCTTGATAGTCTTCATCTTTAGAGTGAAATGTCGTGCATATCCAAGAACAAAATCAAGTTCCATGGCTGCCATAGGAAATGCAGACACCAAGTGAATGTTACTTCTTTTGATGCGCTTCATCTCATGACTGTCAGTTGACTGGATTGTCGTCAGTGTTTCTGTAGCCGATAGAGTGATTGTCGTCGGTGTTTCTATAGCCGACGGGTAAATAGTTTGTAGCGGACATAATGGTTGTGGCCAACGGACTTCTTCGGGAAGGTTCGGCGGATAGTATTTATATCCCGTCTGGGATCATTGTAATTCATCTTCTATCATTAATCTTATCAAGCATAATGTATGTCTGGCATATGCGAATATAATTTTGCTATTCTGTTCCATTGTCTGTATGCGTTGATTTCTTTACCAGTGCGGTAAACATTTGGCGCCATTGCCTTATGAACCTGGAAGGTGGAAAGAATGAAGATTAATGTCAAATCAGCTTAACAAATATCGGAATAAGGTCAAGGGAAAAGATGGAATCCGTACTGCGCAAGAGAATTTAATTCTGGCACAGCAAGCCGAACGCTGACGGAGATTCCAGAAGATTGCCGACGGAAACAGAAGCGCGGAGGAATTGTTGGAGGAGACTCGACAGCGGGTGGAGTTGGTGGAAGAAGCACGGGAGGAGTTCTTGAATTTGTGTTCGTCGAGGGAAAAGAATTCAGACGGAAGAGCATCGACTCGCACGGCTTGGAGTACCGAGGTAGCACGAGCGTGGAGTGACCTCTTCGTCCGGGATACACTTCTGCGGGAGAAATTCAGAAGATCCTTTTTCTTCACAAAGGTTCGCAGTTGTTGAGTCCGCCAGTGTGGGAGAGCAGTCCGCTAGTGTGGGAAAGTAGACCGCCGGTGTGGGAGTGTAGTTCATCAGTGTGGGAGTGCAGTCCGCCGGTGTAGGAGAATAGTCTGCCGGTGTGGGAGAGAAGACCGCCGGTGTGGGAGTGCAAATTGCTGGTGAGGGAGATCAGTCTGCCGGTGTGGGAGTGCAGATCGCCGGTGTGAGAGTGCAAAGCCACGGTGTGGGAGTGAAGAGCGGCAGTGTTGCAGGACCGAGCAATGGCTGTTTACAGAAACCAATCATGATGGCAGGATTGAAAGAGAAACTGCCGAAGTTCAATGGCGATGGTACGGCCGATCCCATTCGACATTGCAAAACATGTGAAACGATTTGGAAGGCAAATGGGATAACTGAGAAAGACGACTGGATGAGGCAATTTCCAGCCACCCTACGAGGTGTAGCAATTGATTGGTTTACTGATACAAATCCACAAAAGCTAAACAGTTGGGATAACATTAAAAAGGAGTTTCTGGCAGAATTTAAACTGTTGCGGGATGATAATGAAATTGTAGCAGAGATCTTCAATACTAAGCAGGGGAAGAACGAAACCGTCTGCGTTTACGCTAGGAAATTAAAAGATTTGATAAATAAAATGGAAAGTAAGCCAGCAGACGGACTTTAAAAAAGATGGTTCGTGGAAGGCCTACGCTCGAAGTTGCGGAGGAAAATGAAAATTGTGCCACTGTCGTCATACACGGAAGCTTATAACAAAGCATTGGACCTCAAAAGTGAGCAGAAAACAAAGAAGAAGAACACTAGCTCATCTGATTCTGATGACGACGAGCCCACCGGAGAAGATAGCAGCGACAATGAAGGTAGTAGCAAGAAGGTCCGTGCTTTACAGAAGGACATGATCTGCATGATGAATGAGTTTAAAAACATGCAGAAGGAGCCAAAAGGCAGTGAGTTATGGTGCATAGAGTGTAAGATTGACGGTCATACTAAAGGATCATTTCCAAAGAACCAATTCTGTGACATTTGTTAGATCATGGGCCATTCGACAAAAGAGTGCCCCTTTAACATGAAGACAAGAGAATCTTCGCAGGTGCTTCTCACACAGGAGGCTTCCCCGTCAGGTAGTAGCAGAAATACGAATAGCTTAGGTGCCACATTCGGAGGGTACAGGAATAATAACAGAGGGCAAAATAACAACAATGCAAACAATAACAATAATAATGGGAACCGAAGTCGAACCCAGTATGATGCAAATGGACGATCGATTGTTCAATGCTGAGCATGTAATTTGTGGGTTCATTTTGTGCAGGATTGTATAGTGGCAAACACACCGAAATTATTATGTAGATGGTGCGGACCCGGCGACCATGAAGATGCCAAGTGCCCAAAGTCTGGAGTAAACTTATCACTGTCGGCATGGATGAAGAGGAGGTTCTGGCAATTACACGGAGGCAAGCAAAACTGTCGGCGGAGGAAAAAAGAAAATTGGGGGAAGCGCAAATGGAAATTGGAAAGACATCGTCGGCAAGAACATATTAGTTGAAGGACATCACCAATACCTTGGCCAGGAACTTCGCAGAACAAAACATTGTACGACAGATCTTACAAATGGAGATACCGGTCAAGATAAGTGACCTCCTCCTCACAATGCCCAAGTTACAGATGGCCATTCTGAATCATACACCGTTTTTGAAAGCAACGGAGGACACAGGAAGGGACAGTAGAGAAGTAATGACAACAAACCCAATGCTGCTGGCACTCACGTCCGGACAGCATCCGACGGTCGTCGAGATGGGGATTTTGGGATATGTTTTGACAGACACAATTGTTGACGGAGGGTCCGGCATGAATGTGTTGCCGAAGGATACTTGGAAGAAGTTGGGAAAGCCGACGCTGTGGCCACCTACATTCCAATTGCTCACGGCAGACCAACACGGGATCAAACCGTTGGGAACCTTAAGGGTGCAACCGATAACTATTGGTATGCAACCATTTTTATTGGATTTTGTGGTCATTCCATTGAAAAGAAAAGGATATGATGCTATTCTGGGACGGGATTGGTTGGTGCAAGCAAAAGTAAAACATGATTGGAATCGAAATACCCTATCAATGGAGCACGGAGGCAAAAGATTCATAATTGATCTGCACACACAAATGGTAGGTGAGGAGGTAGCATTGTCAGACTTAGAAGGTGAAGGCGACAGTGACAACGAAGGAAAGAGGAGAATGGAATCAGACGAAGGAGGAGTATTGACATTAGAAGGAGGATCGAATGACGACGACCTAGACTCGGTGAATGGCCTTTATCATTGGCAAATAGAAGACTACGAACTCTTTCCGAGTTGTAATATGCTAAGGGTCGACGAAGGTGAGGAAAAAGAGGAAAATGAGTGTTCGAAGGAATACAGAGAAGCAGATGACGCAAAGGAGGTTACGGCTAAAGAAGGGAAGGACATACAATACAAATCCAGAAAAAAGAAAAATTCCATCATTCGGTACATGGTGAACGGACCGCATAGGAAGAAAATAATGCATCGTACCATAAAATTACTTGAAGGGTACCGACGGCAAGGAAATAAGCTAGATGCGCGATGACCATAGGCACAGTGGGCGACGAAGGTGACACAAAACAGGCATAAGGCGTGGCATGAAAAACTCAACAGGTTTCAGCCGGGGCAATTGGTACTCAAGTACGACGATCGGAATGAAAACAAATAGGAAAGGTTTAAGGCAAGATGGGTTTAACCATATCAAATTCGGGAGGTCTGCGAAAATCGAGTGGTAAAGTTGGGGACGTTGGACAGGCAAGAGGTACCTCATGTAGTCAACGGATCCTACCGTGCCAGGAAGATGCCGTCGTCGCCACTGTCACAGAATGATTTGATGATTCTTTTGTCATCGTCATTGCAGAATGGCGACGCGTGGAGGCAAAATTGAGGTGCTGTTTTTTAATTTTATTTTTGTCAAAAAAAATTGAAAAAAAAAAAAAAAACAGTCTGCAGGAGGTGCTCCGTGGGCACTTGTCTACGGGAGGTGCTCCGTGGGCATCTGTCTGGGGGCATTTGTCCGCGAGAGGTGCTCCGCGGGCATTTGTCTGCGGGAGGTGCTCCGCAGGCCCCTGTCCACTAGAGGTGTCTCGCGGGGTTGTCAAGCCACGAATTCTACATCTTTTGCGGGTTTCGATTCCTCTTCGTTGCTTTTGGTGGAGGACTTGTTCCCGCTGCATTATTTGGAGGCCTTGGATTTCAATCTAATTGCCGCGGGTGAAAAACAATAAACCGCCATTGTTATTATTCCATGCCATCTTCAGCGAAAGATTGTTGGAGTTCTGTTTCTCATTTGTGGAGGAGATATTATTCGAGTTTGTGTAGAAGATGGGTGTGAGGGGTTTTCTTATTTTAAAAAAAAAAAAAAAAGCGACCACAGGTTCAAGTTGTTCGGAATGAGTAGTAGATGATGCCAAAGGGAAGGGGAAGGATCAGTGGTTGCCAGAAAGAGTGTAGAATCGACAGAAAATGACAGAAATGGTGTGTTCCGTGCAGTTTTGTGTGGGTTTCGGAGGACCTCGCGAGGGCGCTGCCCCTGGACCCCCAGTCGTTGCGGATATCAGTGGTGGGAGTTTGACCAGTTGAGAAGAGTTGAAGTTGCTGCAGGCATGGACTTTTTGTGTACCAGAGGCACTAGGAGTAGGTGTTGGCCGGGAGGCTGTCTTGGTGGATGCATGGAGAGCTCGGGAGGAGCTAATCATCCAGTTGGAGGCAGTGCAGCGACACTTGGCTCAAGGTACCGAGGAATTGAAAACAAAGAAAGTAGCACAGGTGGCTATCAAGGTTAGCTTCATTAAGGAGGCAGTGTTGTGTTAGTAGAGACTACAGGCACGGGACGAAGGTGACAGTAATGTGTCAGAAGCAGATTTATCTTGTTGTAATTAGTCCGTTAATGTATTTTGTTTGTTAATTTGTCTTAGATATTTTGTTAGTCGTCAGGAGACGACTTTTCTTTTTGGGGGGGGATGGTGTCAGCCGATTGGATTGTCGTCGATGTTTTTGTAGCTGACGGAGTGATTGTCGTCGGTGTTTCTGTAGCCAACGGGATGATTGTCGTCGATGTTTCTGTATTCTGTAGCCGACAGGTAAATAGTTTGTAGCGGACATAATGGTTGTGGCCGACGGACTCCTTCGGGAAGGTTCGGCGAATAGTATTTATATCCTGTCTGGGATCATTGTAATTCATCTTCTATCATTAATCTTATCAAGCATAATGTATGTCTGGCATATGCGAATATAATGCTGCTATTCTGTTCCATTGTCTGTATGCGTTGATTTCTTTACCAGTACGGTAAACAATGACCAACAAGATTTTCAACTCTTCATAGAAAGTCAGTCATGTCCACATGACCGATCATTGTGTCCATTACATTGTCAAGAACAGATGCAATTGATGGTGAGGTTGCATGAGCCAACTCTTTATCGTATTGATATTTCATCTTTCTTTTGGGTTTTGATGATGAGGGCATCTCTTGCATTTGAGATGAAGATTAAGTGCCAAAATTGAAGGAAAAAGATGCTGCAATGTTGAAAATGTCTTAAAAAACACTTAGACTTTTTCCAACTTTGCGAATTCGAATGGGAGAAGGCAACAAACAAGGAATATTTGGTAGAAGATGCCAAAATGTGCCCTATCATTGCTCCATGATCCAATATTTTTGCATGCATGTGTTATGGGATGTTTTTAGTGAAAAACATGTTTCACCAAGGAGCATGATCAAATCGATTTGATGTTTAAACACTAAAAGATGCACCAACATGTAATGTAATCACCAAATAAGAACAAATTAATTCATATTAGAGCAAAAACATTGATTAGAAATGGTGTTTTAAAGTTTTTCTCAAAAATGTGCCTTAGGAAAGAGCTTCCAAAAACGATTTTTAGCATAGTAAATCCATTCTTGATGCAAGAAAACTCATTGCCAAGCAAAAATGCCTTTTAATGGAGAAGATCTCATGCAAATCCACCAAGAAAATCTCTCACAATTAGCAAAATGTCACATTCCTGTTATAAAATAGATCATTTATCAAACTATTGTAACGGGCCGATTGATTTAATGCATCTCGGACTCATTTTTATTTTGTTTTTGTAATTTGTGTCGCTGTCGGCTATCTTTGTACACTCTCGGAAAGTTTTTCCCAATGGGTATTTAAACATGGCATATAGGTGGTCTTTAGGTATGCATTTTTGGATTATTTCTATGTACTACGAATTCCAATTTGGATTCTCTATTGTTTGCCATTTCGAAAGTAAGATCTTCCCTATTTGGCTTTGTCCAGTTTTGATGGGATTCAACACTCGCCCTATTCCGTCGCCTGTAACACTTCGCTCAGATTTAGCAAATCGGAGCACCATCTTTTGGCAATTATTGATTGAAGGTTATTTCTATTCAGCATCTTCGTTCTTTTTGGCATTATTTTATGTATTTGTGATTAATCGTTCAGTATAGGTCTGAACCATTTCTTCTCTATATCCCATCTGCAACTCATAACACTTAGGGCACATACCATTGCACCCTCTTGTTTGATTGCCGTATAGCTTGATATTTGTACGGCCTCTCCTGCTACACCGTACGACCAGGCCTCCTAACACCATATGGCCAGCTTAAGCATACCGTATGACCATAATCCATCCATCGTATGACTCACCTTGCCTTTCGTACGACCATCAACTGCTCTCTCAACCGTACAATCCCCTCATATGCCATCATACGGCCAGCAAAGGACAATGTATAGTCTCCAGATACTAAACCATACGGCCACACATAGTCTGGATGTTATTTTGACCTAGCCATACATCACCTTGTTTGTCCATCATGTTACAGTACTGGTCTATTCAGAGTTAAATGTATTTGGGAACATTACAGTGATATTAGAGCACTTCAATCCTACTAGCCTGTGAACAATGAATGAGAGTTTATAGCCGAAAGAGACAAAGAACTCATTCTGTTGATAGAATGGCTGCCAGATTGGAACCAACAGCTACCGAACTCGTACTACTGAGAGAACTTGCAAAGAATCAGGCACAGATCATTGATGATCAGCGACTCATGGAAGAGACTCTCAAGAAGTTGGCACACAATAAAATATCTGGAGAACAAAATGGTCATAGCGCGGACTTGATGTCGAGTTAAACAAACCCTCATCTAGCACGCTCTTGACCTTCCATGCCGTCTTTTCAAGCACCACACGAAGGGAAACAACCAACCTTTGAAGAGATGCAAGAACAACTGAGAGAAGACTAGAAGAATGCAAATTTTGAGGATGATATATCCTACAAAGATTACGCGGATCTAAGAATGAGATATTTGGGAGGCAGAAACCGAGGATACTTTAACAATGATCTTAGAAGAAAGTTGAGTAAAGTAAACTTGTCTCCATTTGACAGATCCGGATCCATATCTGCGCAAGCATGGGTAATGAAGGCCGATACTTACTTCTAGCTAAATCCAATGCTAGAAGAAGCAATCAAATTTGCGGCACTGCACTTGGAGGGAGTTGCGCATGAATGGTGGCATCACGACACCATCACACTAGGGCATGATCAAATAACTACTTACGCAGAATTCCCTGAGAGATTGATAGAGCGATTTGATGGTAAAGATCGGGAACTCAATTTCAAAAATTTGGCACAGTTGAGACAAACTAGATCAGTTGACTAGTACATTGCGGAATTTTAGAAACTCTCTGTTTTGGTCATGGACATTTCTGAAAGAAGATAGGTAGTGCTCTTCATGGACGGACTAACAAAACCACTAAAAGTTTGGGTCAAAGGGTTCAATCCTACCACTTTGTCGGAGGCTGTTAAGAAGGCACAGAGCATGGCATCATCATCGACATCATCCTCTCATTACTCACACCCCAAATCGCTGGCATTTCCGAGGGACAAAGATAATAAACCTCCACCTAGGAAGCTGTCATTGGACGAAGCTACTAGACAAGAACTCCAAAGTAAGAAATTATGTTTCAACTGCAAGGGACCATGGGACCTGGCCACAAATGCCTCAAAAAAGGAAAAATACACTACATTGAGGTTGTATCTGATGATGAGGATGAACAGGATGAGATGTTCGCCAAAGACAACCAACATCATGACGACACTAACATGATTAGTTTGAACTGTACAGAAAGAATTGCAGCTTTGGTACTGCGCGGAGGAACTATTGCCCTAGCTGGTAGCTCAAGATGCACAATTTTTCGTGTATAGGATACCCTTAAAGGACAAAGGGTTACGGTGATGTTGGATAGAGGAGTTACTCTAAATTTCATAAACTCATCTCTGGTGAAGTAAAGAGGTCTATCTATGGAGACACGCAAGATTTCAGGTTAAGGTTGCTGGAGGGACTCTTCTGCCCTACACACACCTTGTTCTTCAGCTAAGTATCACAATGGCGAATCACACGGTGACCGAGGATTTCTTTATAGTGGACCTTGATGACATGGAGGTTATTCTAGGCATACAGTGGATGAAGACACTTGATGAATACACTCAAAATTTCAAACAGATGGATTTCACTTTCGTTGTCGTTGGAAAGAAGGTTGTTCTCTATGGAATGACAAATGAGGGTCTGAAGGAAGTTTATGCGCATCGGATGGAGGAAATTTTTTGGCGTGATGACATTGCGTGGGCCGCACATTGTTTTGTTTCAACAGAACCTATAAAGGGGCAACGAACACCTCTCTAGGATGACGATCTACAGAAGATTTTGAGCAACCACGATAAATTTTTTATAGACATTCTTGTTGGCATACCACTGCATCGAGGGTTTAAACATATAATTGAGTTGGAAGCAGGAGCCAAACCAGTCATAACTACACCGTACCACCATCCGAAGAAGTTCAAAGATGAGATTGAAAAGACGATTCAGGAACTGTTAGAGAAAGGATGGATCCGTCCCAGTTCTAGCCCTTTCGTGTCATCAGTGGTATTGGTCAGAAAGGATGGGATGATGCGCATGTGTGTGGACTACCATGCGTTGAACAAAAAAACAATAAAGAATAGATATCCCATTCCAAGGATAGATGAGTTGTTGGATGAATTGCATGATGTAGTCTATTTTTCAAAAATAGATCTCCGTTCCAGATACCATCGGATCTGCATAAGGGAGGAAGACATAGAAAAGATGGCCTTCCATTGCCACTACGGACATCATGAGTTTCTAGTCATGCCATTCGGATTGACAAATACACCTACTACATTCCAATCATGCATGAATCACATTTTCAACAAACAATTGTGTAAGTACTTATTGGTATTTTTTGATGATCTTATTTATAGCAGGACATGGGAGGACTTGAAGCATTTGGATGAAGTCCTAAGGATCGTGGAGGAGCAATCTTTGTTTGCCAAACAATCCAAGTGTGAATTCGGTATGACAAAAATATTGTACCTAGGGCATGTTGTCAGTAAATACAGAGTTCAAGTTCATCATGAGAAGATTCAGGCTATCCTTGATTGGCCTCTCCCAAAATCGCTCACAAATTTGCGAGGATTTTTTGGATTATGCAGTTATTATTGGAGGTTCGTTAAAGGATTCTCTCAACTTAGCGCACCCTTAACGGATCTGACAAGGAAGGGATCTTTCCAGTGGGATGAAAAGGCACAACTCACTTTTGACAAGTTGAAAAAGGCAATGAGCACTTGTCCTATACTTGCATTACTTGATTTCTCTCGACCGTTCATTTTGGAATGTGATGCGTTTAGAGAAGGCATTGGCGTGATACTAATGCGAGATAGACACCCCATAGCTTATGAGTCCAGGAAGCTTACGCAGACAGAACACCTATATTCTATCTACAACAAGGAGATGTTGGCCATCATACATGCACTGACCAAGTTCCGACAGTATCTGGTAGGTGCCAAGTTTGTTGTCTGTACGGATCACAATAGTTTGAGATATTTTCTGGAGCAATGGGATGGGACTTGAATGCGAGGCAACAAAAATGGGGAAGCAAGGTTCAGGCTTTTGATTTTGACATTGAATATGTGAAAGGAAAGAACAATGTGGTTGTAGATGCCTTATCCAAGAAACCCGCCATCTGCTCACTAAACCAAATTTCAGCTGACTGGAAGGCACACATGTTCATAGAATACTCTAAAAACACATTTTCTTGTGAGCTAATGGATGGCAACACTCAGGATGATAGGTATAGAGTGGTGGATGACATCATCTACTATAAGAATCGAATATTTTTAGTATCGAAATCCAAATTGAAGCAAAAAATTTTGAAGGAAGTACACGAATTACCCTTGGCAGGACACTTAGGTTTCCTCAAAACTTACAAAAGTCTCCGGGAGAGATTTTCATGGAAAGGACTAAAAGGAGACATCTTACAATATGTAAGAGAGTGTGTGGTTTGCCAGTAGAACAAATTCGAACATACTCTACATGTCGGATTACTGCAACCTCTGTCAATTCTAGAACATAAGTGGGAAAGTATATCGATGGATTTCATAATGGGGCTTCCTAAGGTGAATGGAAAGGATTGTATTTTTGTGGTGGTTGACAGATTGACAAAGTACGCAGATTTCTTCGCCATCCCCTCAGGTCTTCAGGTCACACAAGTTGCCAATCTAGTTTTTAGAGAAGTTTTTCGTCTGCACATGTTACCTCGAAACATTGTTAGTGATCGGGATGGGTGATTCATCAGTATCTTCTGGACGAAACTGTTTCAGATGGCAGGGACAGAATTATCACGAAATACTAGTTACCACTTGCAGATAGACGAACAAACGAAGATTGTAAACAAATGGCTCGAAGGTTACTTTCGAAACTACATCTTGACACAATAGCGAGCATGGGTCAAATGGATACATCTAGGGGAATATTGCTACAATACCATGTACCACATGTCCATTAGAATGACACCATTCAAAGCTTTGTATGGGTACAAACCCCTTTCCTTCATTGACATAGTTTTGGGTGACAGTTGTGTACCAAGGGCAAGGGATTGACTTCAGGAGGGATAGGACATACTGAGATGCTTGAAGGAAAACCTATAGCGGGCACAAAATCAACAGAAGATGTACGCCGATAGACAAAATGGAGAGGAGTTTCGAAGTAGGGGATTTGGTCTATCTCTGGCTTCAGCCATATCGACAATCCTCACTGAAGGAAAAGGGACAAGAAAAATTGAAATCATGATTTTATGGCCCCTATTGTGTAGTTTGTCGTGTTGGTGAAGTCACGTATGAGCTAGAACTTCTGGAGGGAAGTCGGATTCATAACATCTTGCATGTTTCATGCCTGAAGAGGGCTATAGGGTAGAACGTCACGGCAGCCACTGACCTTCCACAACTCAATGAAGAAGAAAAGCTCATATTGGAACCAACCAAGATCATCAAAGTACATGTGAAGACTTTGCGGAACCGCACGGTGAAGGAATATTTGGTGCATTGAAAACACTTTCCATTAGACGACGTGATGTGGGAGGGTGAGCACATTCTCCAGCACCAGGCATTGCATTTGTTTGAAGACAAGCAAAATTTGGGATGGTAGGACTGTCATGTTCCTGTTATAAAATAAATCATTTATCAAACTATTGTAACGGGCTGATTGATTAAATGCATCTCAGACCCATTTTTATTTTGTTTCTGTAGTTTGTCGCCATTGGCTATCTTTGTACACCCTTGGAAAGTTTTTCTGGATGGGTATTTAAGCATGGCTTATAGGTAGTCTTTAGGTATGCATTTTTAGATTATTTCTGTGTACTGCGAATTCTAGTTGGGATTCTCTATTGTTCTCTATTTCGGAAGTGAAAGATCTTCCCTATTTGGTTTTGTCTGGTTTCGGAGGGAATCAACACTCACCCTATTCTGTCGCTTGTAACACTTTGTTCGGATTTGGCGATTCGGAGCACCATCTTTTGGCAATTATTGATTGAAGGTTATTTTTATCCAGCATCTTTGTTCTTGTTGGCATTATTTGATGTATTCGTGATTAATCGTTCAGTATAGGTCTAAATCATTTCTTCTACATGTCCCGTCCACAACTCATAACACTTAGGACACATACCATTGCACCCTCCTGTCTGATTTCTGTACGGCCTCTCCTGCTACATCGTATGGCCAAGCCTCCTAACACTGTACGACTAGCTTAAGCATATCATACGGCCAGCTTTAAGCATACTGTACGACTGTAACCCAGCCATCGTACGACTTGCCTTCTGTACGGCCATCAATTGTACAGTCCCCTCATATGCCATCGTACGACCAGCAAAGGACACCGTACAGTCTCTAGGTACTCAATTGTATGGCCACACACAGTATGGATGTCATTTTGACCTGGCTGTACATCATCATGTTTGTCCATCGTGTTATAGTTTTGGTGTATTCGGAATTAAATGTATTTGGGAACATTACACAAAATTGGGTTCTTGCAGAGAAAACGCATGCATCTTTCAAAATTAGACCTTTTAGAGGGCAATATACATTTTAATATATGCCTTTGGTTAAAATCACACCTTTTGGGGTGATAAGCACATTTTAGAAACTTGCAACAAGGCAAATCAGATCTTGTGGATGCAACGACATGTTTTAAAATATACAAGTGATCAAAATTGCACCTTTTGGAGGAACATTCATATTTTAAGTTATATCTCATATGTTGGATGCAAAGACATAAAAACTTACCTTTTGATATAATGACATAAAAAAAGTCCACTTATGATTTCAAGTTGAACTTTATATGCAGTGACATGTAAATGTCAACTTTTGATGGATTTTACATGTAATTGCATATAAAAGGTCCACATTTGATAACCTAGAGTTATTTAATCAACTTAATTTCATACAAATGTTACTTAATGGGACATAAACAACATTTATATATCATATTTAAAAATACAACACATAAATATCATTTAAAAAGTAACATTTAAATGAGCATTTGATTTAAAAATAAAAAATTAAATTGAGATTATATAGTTTATATAGTGACTTTAAGTGAAAGTTTAAATGATAAAGTAACTTAAAAACATAACATAAAGTGAATTTAAGTTATATTTTTTCAAAAAGTGAATGTCAAATTGAAAATATAACATGATATTTTTTATTTGTGTTGTTGCACCAAAAAGGTCCACTTTTGAGTCACTAAAACGGGCATATCTCTTGACTGACAACTCCGATTGAGCTCTAGGTTAGACCAAAACGAAGAGGAAACCAAAAGCCATGATATGAGCAAAACCAAAGAACTAAAAACTAACGCATGCAAACTCAAAAGCAAAGAAAAGGACGATGAAGGCTTCAAAAATCAAGTAAAGGTTTGACAAAAAGCAAAACGAAAAAGACTTGACGAAAGCTTTCAGTAAAACAATTTGGTATACGAATTGAAATTGATTGATTGATCAACATTAAGCAATTGAATATCAAATTCAAACTTAGAGATACGCGAAACTAACTTGGAAAAGTTTTGTGTTGTTACCAACATTTTGTGATGACAAAATGTAGGACAACAAGTTGCATCATGCCTTTCATTCTTGTTTTGTAATATAGAAGTGGATTGTCTTGATCGTACTGATTAAGAATTATTTTTGTATGTTTTATTGTTCCCCTTAACTTTGCAATGTCCTTAGTTATTTCCTCCCAGTTAGGCCCTTTTTCCTTTGTTGGTGAAGTAGGAAGGAAAGTAGGCAACAATCTTCCATCCTTGATTCTTGCCATTAATGTTATATGTGGCTGAAGCAAACTGATTGATACCCTCAGGCTGGCATAATCATGGCTCTAGTACCACTGTAAGATCCCCTATCTATTCTATCTTCAAATTTTCAGTTCTGTATCAAAGGCAGTTTATCATACGATTAGTGAGGGGTTTGAATTGAGATTTTGAGTTCTTGAGCCAAAAATCACATCACAAAACACAAAGCCTTTGAATAGGAATTTTGTCAAACACTTGCATGACAATTGAACTCTAATAAATTGTAATGGACACCCTGGAAATGCCCAAAAACTAAACAACTGCTTATAGGAATTTTGTCAAACAGTTTGCATCCAACCCCTTATTCCTCCATTTACTAATTTAACCCATTATGACTTCAAAAATGAGAGATTTATATTGTTTGCTTGCATGGAATTGAAAATCACTCAACATGAACAAAGAAAGTACAATGATATGCAAATTGGAAATTGTATTACAGCTAATAAGATGTCATTTTTAGAATTAAATATAATCAAATACATGGTAGATTATCAACTCACTAATCGCTCCACTATTCTTGACATGATATTCTAGGAAATGTTATTTAAACCCATTGCTACAGTGACATGAATAGTGCTGCGTGAATAGTGCCACACGAATAGTGCCGAATGAACAGTACCTGCGTGAACAGTGTTGCTACAGTATTTTGTCTTCCAAGCAGTCCAATATCTTCATAAAATCATTCCTTAAAAGTAGCATAAGTGTCGGATGAGTGAAGAAAAAGATATGAGCAAAACATCAAATCTGCCTGTAGCTAGAAACACACCCAATCTGCTTGATAATGAAATTGATAACAATGGATTCCAAAGGCCAAAACCCAAGGGAATGACGACTAGAATGTTACAAGAGAGGATAGACGTCCTCTTATGCCAAGAAAGGATCTGCAACTCACATATCAATTTTCTTCTCATATTCAACTTGCCGAATGAAGCCACTAACACTCCCTTTTATTCTTTCTCCAAGAGTCTAATCAACTCACATGAGCAACATGGGATAAAAGATGTGCAATATAAAACATATTAAAATAATCACTCATGTCTCCCTTAGGTGCCCCCTTTGATTTGCACACATTCCCATAAAATTTAATATTAAAGTAACACTTTAATATTTTACAACTAAATTAAATATTACTTTAATAATACTTAAAGCATAAAAATATATTAGCTATCGGACTCCAAAGAGCACGAGTGATAGCTTGTCGGAAAGCTCTCGCTGAGGAGAATCAAATTCAATCACCAAAACTAGCCTCCCCTGTGTCTTGTTGACTTACTAAAAATAGTAAGTATGCTTGAGACTGAGTAAATCAATTCTGTTTTGGCCCAAACTGGAGATAACTAGGCCAAAACACTCTAAGATCCCTTTAAACCCTTCGTTAGCCCTCTGGACCATGTAGAACTAGGCTAATGCACACACACTTGGTCGACTGCTAAAGTGGGGACATGACATAAATTTGATTGTATCACAAACACATAAACCCAAACACTTGGCATCCAAGCTAAACTTGCCAAAATAAAAAAAATTTATGCATCATCATTATATCAAATACTTAGAATGGAAACTGGTTATATACCTCTGATCATTATTGAATTTGAATCATTTTTGTCAAACATTTGGCAGACTCCTCACAAGTAAATGCTAAGGCAAATCAAACACTCAGATTTCAATAGAGACGCGGATTTATTATCAATTACAATGCCCCAGCAAATGTCTATGTATTTGCAAATTTCATTATCATCTCACAACTTCATTGCTAGATGTTTAACCAGTCCATATTAGCAATGATTAGCTTCAGCCAGAAGAAAGGTTTTGAAGTTCTGACTGCTGGTAAACACATGCCCCTGTACCAACTCATCTATAAACTGATTATCGCCAGTCAATTCTTGATCTCAATGATGCAGCTGAATACTTGAACCTGGCAATGACGTCTTGCTTGGTTGGGGATCATATCCAGCAATGGGTGCCTGGAGTTGATGCCACTGCTTACCAAAATTCCAGACATTCATGCACAGCAGCCGCAGTCCATCTAAAACTCTAGTGCTTTCATTCTGGGGGACTCAAACATCCCAATCACTGTCAATATTTCCTTCCAACATCAGTGCCAAGCCATATAAGTAAACCCTGTGTTAGGTGATTGGAGAGAAAGTTCAATGCTGCCCGAAAATGAATGACTAATTCTGCTCCTATGCTATCAATACTTCACAAACAGTAGCTAGTCATCTGAACCCAGCATGTACAATTTGACCTTGTTTGCAAGAAGAGGCCATTTGCAGTGCTTGTTGATTTCGCAACTCGCCAATACATTCAAATGCAAACTCTGTTTGAATGCACCAACTTGAAGGAACAGGTTTCCATCCAAGGGACTTCCTCCTTAGAACAACCCAGTCACTGGTTTCCAGCAACAATGGAGAAATAGCTTCAATATAATATTCTCATAACATGCTCTTGAAGAAAGACAAGGTCTGATTATAAAGACTCCTCAAACTCCAAGTGAACCTCCATGCTCAATGTGGGATAACCATTAATTCCTCCATGTGACGTAGGTTCTCAAATAAGCTCGAGAGCTTTATTAGTTAAAGTGACTATATATTGTCCTTTTATAAAGGCACTTTATGAAAATGACTTAAATGCACTTCAACCCTCTTCATGTTCACTTATCATAAATTCATTTAATATAATTAATATAATTAAAGTTAAACTTGTTTTAAGTATAATAATTTGATTTAAATGATTAAATGATTAAATACTTGATAATTACCAATATCAACTTATGGGAATAATTCATCATCCACTTTCTAAATATAGTTATGATGCTAAGTGATCGCCCTGGTGACTTATTATAAAAGTAAGTACGAGCAAAAAGTTCAAGTAACTTGCTAAAAATAGTAAGTGTGAATCAGAGTGTTGTGAATGATCCCCAGAAAGTACACCACAAATAAAATAGGACACTGAACTGAATAATACTGAAATAAGCACCAAAATTCGGGGACATTATGTTGGCTTGCCCTTGGCACCCATTATCTCAATAGTTATATCAGTTTCTGCTAACGTTGTTTTTGTGAAGCTCGTATTTTGTGAAGAAAGCATCAAAAAGAGATATTGTACTTGAAACCCGGACAAGACAGTACAAGGTTCAAAGTTCAGAGAGGCAGATTCAAGGTTCAAAGTTCAGAAAGGCAGATTCAAGGTTCAAAGTTCACAAAGGCAGATTCAATTTTCAAAGTTCAAGAATGCAAAATTTGCAAATTCGAGGCCTGAAGCTCCAATCGGTTAGGTACAAAACATAAAAAACAGAGTCTTCTCAGTTCCATGTCTGATGTTGTTGGTACAAGGTGTATTAGTTCAGGAGTTCATATTTGCAAATACTCAACATCCTCCATTTTGATTCTCATTGAAGAGCTTATAAAATGAATGTACAAGTTCAAGGGCATAAAAATTAGTGGGGTAATGGATTAAGTGGTCCCGACAATCAACAGAGATGGAGGAAGTTTTCAAAGATTGCCATTTTTCTCTACAAATATTAATAAATGGTGCCTCCGTGTAAATAAAACAAGGCGTGATGTTGCTTCAAAGGTGGAACTCATATACATTGCTCTGGCCTGTGCACATGTAGTTAGTCCTTAACTAATCTGCAAAGCTGTTAGGGTAAAACAAAGAGATTGGGTAATGCTCTTCGAATCTGACATAGCCTAAAGAGCCATCAAAGTTAGTTTTCAAAAAAGAGCGACGTGATGAGAAAGGGTTCACATTTGCAAATTGGACCCATAGACTTTATTATGCGCACATTTGAAGATGAACTGCGTATATGTGAAAGATGGCCCCAAACTGTTTGATGACAATGTGTAATGTCCCCACTCCTGAGATGGATTTAAGGGAATTCCAATATAGGATCAAAATAAACGAATAATTATAATATAATAATAATTATTATAAGTATGTTGATTAAAGAGAATAAATTATTTAATAATTATCTAAGTCATTATAATAATGCAAGAAGATATTAATACTATATATAAATATCATAATTTGATAAATAAAAATATTGAAATAATAATAATAAAGAAAGAAAGAAAATTGATAAACAAGTGTTTTAGATTACGGTAAAAACAGGGTTTGAAGGGACCCCGAAACCCTTTCACATCCTCAAAAAAGGAAAAAACGAGCCATCCATTAGGAAAGAGCCCATAAACCTACTGAAAAGTAGCATCAAAATCAGGTTTTACAGGGACCTGAAACCACTAAAAAAGTCCAGAGAAAATACCCAGGTTTTACAAGGATCTGGAACCGACGGTGCAAGTTAAAAACTAAAATCCAAAAAATAGAACCAAACACAGGAACTAGAAGAACCAGCTAGCAAATAGGACCCACACAAGAACCCGACCAAAGAAGAAGACCCAGGAACCTATTGCAATTCCGTAATTATCTTCATAGCCTCCTTACCAATCTTAGCCGTGTCCTGGATGGAGTTAGCAGCCGAAGAAGCAGCAGTAATCAAAGCTTTTTTCCTCGAACTCTGTCTTGTCCTCTTGCTTATGCCCTCCGAAGATATGGTTCCTTCATTAACTCTTTTACCCAAAGTCGCCGCAGCTGCACAGATGCTAGAGGTAACTTGCTCCATTTTTGTTCCACTTTCCCTGATGAGCAGTCTAAGATTCTGCTCATAATTCTTTAATTTTTTTGGGATATCTCCCATTTGCACCTCCATGTGTTGAATAATAGCTCTGTCAGCCTCCTGGTTATGTTGCAAGGTATCCATTTTCTTCTTCAGCCCCATTATTTCATTATATAACCAAGAATCGACCTGAAGGAAGGAGTAAGGAATTGATAAACAAGTGTTATAATTATTAAATATACTATTTATTGATGTAATATATTATTATATCAATTTGAGATAATAGTATATGAAAATAATACAATATAATATTATTGATTAATAATATTGGTAATAAAATGTTTTCTCATAGAAAATAAATAAAGAATATTAGGAGCCATTAATATCGATTTTAACTAGGCAATGAGACAAACAATTTAGTTATTAGAAATTAAATGAATGGTAAAGGGACGTGTCTTTTAGAGGATTGAATAAATATAAATTAATAAAACTCAGTGCATAATGGGGGATAGGATACATACCATATAGAGGAAAACATTACTACAATTGCAGACCCAAATAGATGAAGAAATCCTGCACATCAAAAGGAATGAATTCATCCAAGGCTTTATTAACAAAGACCATGGTTCACGTGAGACAAGGACTTGAAAACATAGAAATAAGGGGATATGTAATGGAAGATATCAGGCAATCACGAGGGAAAAAGGAGGATCCACGGCAAGCATGGTACAGGAAGAGACGAGAGACAAACTCAAGTAAATACCATCTCCTCTGACAAGAGCTGGCAGAACCAATCAGATAATGGGCATCACGTAAACCATTGATGTCAAGGCAATTAAGAACCACATCGGTGAATCTCAGTCAAGGAAACTCCTGTGGAAGATAACATTAGTTCTCACAGAGGTTAGAAGAAAACAATATACTACCAGAATGTATCTCCAACTCAATGATTAAGGACAGGAACACGTAGGTGACTGGAACAAAGATGACAATCATAATAAGCCATTTAAATCGAATAAGACAAAGGCTTAAATATATATAGTCTAGCGCCACCATTAATGGGAGAGGATACTTATAAAAGAACGACATCAAACCCAAAGGTTGCACCATGTCACAGGACAAGGAGAATCAATTACCTTTGGAAGGAGACCTATAGTTGATGAGAATAGTTAAAAGTGATCATCATTTGCCAGTCAATAATATCACACAGAAGACTCTAAGTTTGATGTTCATTGGGAGGAAGAAACTTTAGCTATGCAGCCATCGTGTTCAACAACAACAGACGACAACATTACCAATATACCTTTGAGTTTGCAATAGATTATACTTAATTTTATTGGAGGACCTTAACCAAGGACTGATGGAGCATATATATATACACGATGAGAATTCAGAAGGAACCCTTATCGAAGTGTGATCTATTCGTAATCATACTAGGTAGAGGATGTTATGCTTATTGGAGAGGAATGAATTATAGGTGGTTTATCTTAGTCAGAAATTACAGATCAATCAGTGATCATCAACTAAATGATTTAGCAACTTATATTACATCCACAGACAACGATTATATTGAATATCACCCTTAGTAATTGCTATATGGTTCAATGTTGAGCATGGGATTATTATCTTAAATGTTTCATCAACGTATATTTTGGATGGAGAAGACTAAGGGCAAGAATAGAAAAGAAAAGATTAATATCTACTTCTCTAACATTGACAAATCAATGAAGGAGGGAAACATCGAATGAATATAATATTCTCCATTTAAGCGTCCATATTGGACCATCATCAATGGGATTAGAAATGGTGTCAAAGAGAATTACAAGAGCCCTCTACATATGCTTAATTTAATATAAATTCAACATTCTATTTTGACGTCATCCTTACAGTCGATATTATTATTCAATAATCGGGTGATAATGGGATTCATGACTACTTCATGGAAACATCAGAACAAGATAGAAATTGACTCGAAGTTATGGATAGAGCCTTAGCTTCACACCATGGGCAAGCAAGAAGAATATTCAACCAACGATATATGGAACATGGAGAGGTAACGGTAGAAAGCTAAGAGGAGTTGACTCGCCAAGAGTATAATTCCATATCATACTTGGTGAAGTCATCAAATAGAAGTGTCTTATCGAGAATCGATTAATGTTCAAGGTCTTGTCAAAATAGTTATCAAGGGCATCGAAACAAAAGTGATATGAAATATAACGGCATACCAGATTTGAAGAGAAGCATAAATAATGATTTTAAATTCTAGTATTTTTTAGCATTAGTACTGGTTTTAATATTGAAATGATGTAGAAGATTGAGACCTCGAATAAGAGATAAAATACATCATTGGAAGTTTGGTTTCAGATTTGTCCACTCTTGGATATGCTCGAGTTAGAAGAAGTTTTAGAGAACAAAAATCATTCCAAATTAGACTTAACATAGATTTCAATATTCTAAGTAAAATATGAGGTTAGTCCATCTAGCATGTATTGAATTGTTCTATATGGGACAAGGGACATTACACAATACCAATAGTTGCACCCTGATATTTGTGCATGGGCAGGTGGTAGACAATGTTCAAATGATATCACATTACTGTGTATGTGGCTTTAACAAGAATACCAATACCCAAGTTCATCTTGCAATACTCATGTTCCCAATTGCAAAGACAAAGACTACATGTGCAAACCGGAGATCGTTTGCATCTCACTGGTTGAGAATCATTGCATACTATAAAAGTGATAGTTTATAAATCCCAAATGTCATTGATATCATCGGGGCTCAAATTCTCAATATAAGATGCTTGAGCATCATCATAACAGGGTAGTCGATCTCCATAGCTATCAGTCATAATTTCTATTGGATTATTATTAAAAGAGGGACTGTGCACAAGGAGATTGTCGGTGGCAAAGACATTTATGTTATTGGCAAGCCATCGTGCTAAAAGACAATGGATTGTGTTAATATCCGCTTCTTGCAAATCACGAAGGCGGTTGTTGTACCTTTGCAAAAGTAGAACAATGGAAAACCTCTCCATTCCCATTGATCTCAAGGGCATGGCTTTGCAAACAAGGTGGCGTGTCTATTTGAAGAAGCACCCAACCTATTTAACAAAATGCTGCCAGTATTAAAATATCCTCCTAAGACAAAATCTACATGAAAGAGGCATGCTCTTAAAGTGGCAAAACCAACGCTCCCTACTTTTCATCAAAATTTAATAGTTTTTAATGATGAATATTTTCATGTCTCTTATGATCGAATGTAGTCCTCCTAATATGACATGAATTTAATACCTACATGTTGAGAATGATGTTGATTATGCTTCACAACTAGATGATTTAACTGCTTGCATAGGTGCGCCTCTTATGCAGGAGCATCTTGGGTCTGCTTGCAATCCTGCATGTTTGGAGGGATTTTGGTTAAGTGTTGTGGAGCATCGAATTTGGATTTTGGTGGTGTTATGCTTTTCATGGTTAGGGATGTGTTGGAAGCACATTAGGGAACCTTTCCTCATGATTGCATAGAGATGGGATGGACTAAGTTGAAGTATGAGCTGTTTGAACCTTGTTGCTAGAACTGTGTTTTTCTGGTTTCTGGGTGCCTGTTGCATAGTGTATAACTAATTATCCTTAATGAATGAGAAGCTGCGCACTTCAGGGATTGAAGAGGGCCTAGAGTACTTCCTTGTGTCAAGTGTGCAAGTTCTAACTCTTAATACATTGGGAGATATGGCAATTCTCCTACAATATCAATTTTTGGTAGACTGCGTGACAAGTTTATGTGGATGACTTTCAGGATGGATGTGCACTTTTCCTTGGGGAATCAGCCTTTGCACATTTAAGGGTTTGTAGAGGACCTAGATTTCTACCTATGGTTTGAAGCACGAGTTCTAATTCAATCGGAGTTCTGAGATATCATGATTTTACTCAGATATCGATCGTTGGACATTTAGTTGTTGTTGCATGCCGACTTGTGGCATTTAATTTATGTATTTGTATTTAATTTGTGTTCTCGGCCGACTTGTGGCGTAGATTGGTATAAGTAGGGGTCTTGTGGAGTCTTTTAGTCATTCATTCATGATGGAGTGATCGGTGGGAGTAGCTAAAGGGCAAGTTTTCCTGAGTCTGTGGACAGAGCGCCGAATGTGAGGCAGTTTACACTTGGATCGTGGATCTTAGAGAAGAGCTAGGGCTACGGCTGGAAAACGAGGAGGTTGATTGGTGGGCTTGCGAGCACAAGTTTAGATTTCCTTGGTGGTTTCTTCCAGATTGCTATTATGTTACAGATCTGGGCTAGCTGAGATTGGTTTGTAGGTTGGATCTTGAAGGATCTTGCAGAATTGATTGTTATTGTAATTGCTTTTATATTTGGCCCTAACCCAGAAGGCCTTACAGCAAGGCATATTGCATGTAATTAATTATATTTTATAATGTTCTTGTCATAAAATAAGTAATAAATCAAACTTTTTTAACAGGCTAATTGATTTAATGTATGTCGACTCATTTTTATTTTTGTTTCCATAGTTTGTGTTGTTGTCAGCTATCTTTGTACACCCTCGAAAAGTTTCCCGACGGGTATTTAAGCATGGCTTGTAGATAGTTTGTAGGCATGCTTTGGATTATATTTCTCTGTACTATGAATTCTTGTTGGAGTTCTCTGTAATTCGCCATTTCGGAAGTGAAAGATCTTCCCTATTTGGCTCGTGTAGTTTTGGTGGGTTTCAACCCTCACGCTATTCCGTTGTTGCATGTATTATTTCGCTTGGATCTGGCAAATCGGAGCATTATCTTCCGGCAATCATTATTCGCATTCGAGTCTTTATTGTTGTGTGGATTTCATCAACATTTTTTGTGTTTGTGTATGAGCAAGATTGTGTTTCGGTCCTAGATACCTAACTGTTTATTCCTCATCCGTACGACCCTCATCTATCAATCCGTGCTATTCATCACATCACTATACAGCTTGAGATTTCTGATTACTATGTACGGTCACACATTTTCCATTGCATCCTCCATACAACCGTGCTGAAATCACTGTATGGTCTATTCAAGTCACTATACGGCCTACTATAAGCCACCGTATGACCTTCCATAAACATTGTATGACCTTCTAAATACATGATACAGTCCTCTATAACATTTGTACGGACTATCTTGTCTTGTGTACGGCTAGATATCTCCATAACAGCCAAGTTTGATTGTCTAATGGCTTCTTGTGACTCCATACATACTTTCCTGAGCTCCGTACGACCTCTGCAACTTATCCTCTCCACCGTACGGCTACTTCAGACAGTTGCCCTCAGCGTACGGACCTCATTCAAGAACATATTTGCAGCCATTTTTTGTATAAAAGAAAAATTTCTGCGAATCACTCCATTGCTAGCCTGGGGCATTACAGTGGTATCAGAGCGCTTCGATCCTGTGAGCCTGGTGGACAGTGAATGAGAGTTTATAGCTGGAAGAGAAGGACACATTCCGTTGATCGAATGGCTGCTGAACCGGAATTGACCATTGCCGAACTTGTGGCACTACTGTGGGAACTTGCCAGGAAGGCACAAATCACTGATACATAGCAAGTCATGGAAGAAACTCTCAAGAAGTTGGTAGACAAAAAAATATCCAAAGAACAAAATGGTCATAGTGCAGACTTGGTGTCAGTTAAATCAAACCCTCAGCTAGCCCGCTCTCGACTTTCCATGCCGACTTTTTGACCACGGATGAAGGCACAACACGGAGGGAGACAACCAAACTTCAAAGAGATGCAGGAACAACTAAGAGAAAACTGGAAGAATGCAAACCTTGAAGAAGATATATCCTACAAAGATTACGCGGATCTAAGAATGAGATATTCGGGAGGTGGAAATAGAGGATACTTTAACAATGATCTTAGAAGAAAGTTAAGGTAAATCTGTCTCCATTTGACGGATCCGGTTTCATATCTGCACAAGTGTGGGTAATGAAAGCCGATACCTACTTCTAGCTGAATCCTATGCCAGAAGAAGCAATCAAATTTGCCGCACTGCACTTGGAGGGAGTTGCACATAAATGCTGACACCATGACACCATCACATTAGGGCATGATTAATCAAACACTTATGCGAAATTCACGGAGAGATTGATAGAACAATTTATGGTAAAGATCCGGAGCTCAATTTTAAAGATTTGGCACAACTGAGATAAATTGGATCGGTCGATTAGTTCATTGCAGAATTTCAGAAACTCTCTATTTTGGTCATGGACATTTCCGAAAAAAGACAGGTAGTGCTCTTCATGGATGGACTGAAAGAACCTCTGAAAGGTTGGGTAAAGGGGTTCAATCCTGCCACCTTGTGGGAAGCAATCAATAAAGCACAGAGTATGGCATCGTCATCGGCATCATCCTCTCGAAGTTACTCACATCCTAAACCACCGACGTTTCCGAGGGACAAACCTCCACCCAAGAAGCTGACGTTGGACGAAGCTATCAGATAGGAACTCCGAAAGAAGAAATTGTGTTTCAATTGCAAGGGATCTTAGGAGCCTAGCCACTGATGCCTCGGAAAAGGGAAGATCCATTACATTGAGGTCGTGTCCGATGATGAGGATGAACAGGAAGAAATGCTAGTCGAAGATAACCAACCCCACAATAACACAAACATCAGTTTAAACCGTACGAAGAAAATTGTTGCTTTGGTACAATGCAGAACAACCATTGCTTTGGCTGGCAGCCCGAGGTGCATAGTTTTTCGTGTATAGGGTACCCTTCAAGAACAAAGGGTTACGGTGATGTTGGATAGCGAAGCTACTCTAAATTTCATAAACTCATCCTTGGTCAAACGAAGAAGTCTACCTACGGAGGCGCACACAAGCTTCTAGGTCAAGGTCGCCGAAGGGACTTTCCTGCCCTGCATGCACCTTGTTCCTCAACTAAGTATCACAATGGCGAATCACACGGTGACTGAGGACTTCTTCATAATGGATCTGGCTGACATGGAAGTTATTCTTGGCATATAGTGGATGGAGACCCTTGATGAATACACTTAGAGTTTCAAATGGATGGACTTCACTTTTGTTGTTGACAAAAAGAAAGTTGTCCTCTGAGGAATGGCAAATGAAGGTCCGAAGGAAGTTTTTGCACATCAGATGGAGGCAATTTTTCGACATGATGACGTTGCGTGGGCTGCGCATTGTTTTATCTCGGCGGAACCTATAAAGTGGCGTCAAACATCTCCACAGGATGATGAACTTCAGGATATTTTAAGTAGACATGATAAAGTTTTCATGGATATTCTTCCTGGCATAATACCTCATCGAAGGTTTGAACACACTATCGAGTTGGAATTAGGAGCAAAGCCGGTCATAACCACACCATACCGCCACCCCAAGAAATTCAAAGATGAGATTAAAAGGACGATTCAGGAATTGCTAGAGAAAGGATGGATTCGTCCCAGTTTTAGCCTATTCGCATCATCTATGGTATTGGTCAAAAAGAAGGACAAGACTATGCATGTGTGTGGACTGCCGCACGTTGAACAAAAAAACAATAAAGAATAGATATCCCATTCCAAGGATAGATGAGCTACTGGATGAATTGCATGGCGCGGTCTATTTTTCAAAAATAGATCTCCGTTTCGGATACCATCAGATCCACATGGGGGAAGAAGATGTGGAGAAGACGACTTTCCATTGTCACTACAGACATTGAGTTTCTGGTCATGCCATTCGGCTTGACCAATGCACTTGCTACATTTCAGTCATGCAAGAACTGCGTTTTCAACAAACAATTGCGTAAGTATTTATTGGTATTCTTTGATGATCTTATTTATAGCAGGACATAGGAGGAGCACTTGAAGCATCTAAATGAATTTCTAAGTATCATGGAGGAACAATCCTTGTTCGCCAAGCAGTCTAAATGTGAATTTGGTATGATAGAAATATTGTACTTGGGGCATGTTGTTAATAAACACAAAGTTCAAGTGCGTCAGGAGAAGATTCAGGCTATCCTTGACTGGCCTCCTGCAAAATCACTCACAGATTTGTGAGGATTTTTTGGACTGCGCAGTTACTACAGGAGGTTCTTTAAAGGATTCTCTCAGCTTAGCGCACCCTTAATGGATCTAACAAAGAAAGTGTCTTTCCAGTGGAATGAAAAGGCACAACTCACCTTTGATAAGCTGAAGGAGGCCATGAGCACTTGTCCCATACTTGCACTACCTGATTTCACTCGACCATTCATTTTGGAGTGCGACGCGTCCGAGGAAGGCATTGGAGCGGTGTTGATGCAAGATAAACACCCCATCGCTTATGAGAGCAGGAAGCTTACCCTAGCAGAACGCCTATATTCCATCTAGGACAAAGAAATGTTGGCCATCGTTCATGCATTAACCAAGTTTTAGCAATATCTAGTGGGTGCCAAGTTTGTCATCTGTACGGATCACAATAGTTAGAGATATTTTCAGGAGCAATGAGACTTGAACAAACGGCAACAAAAACGGGTAAGCAAGGTTCGAGCTTTTGATTTTGACATTGAACATGTGAAAAGGAAAAACAATGTGGTTGCAGATGCCTTGTCCCAGAAACCCACCATCTGCTCACTAGACCAGATTTTAGTTAACTGGAAGACACATCTGTTAGTGGAATATTCTAAAAATACATTTGCTTATGAAATAATGGATGGCCAGACCTATTATGATCAATATAGAGTGGTAGATGACATCATCTACTATAAAAATTGGATATATTTGGTGCTAGAATCCAAACTAAAGCAGAAAATTTTGAAGGAAGTACACGACTCACCCCTAGTGGGAGACCTGGGTTTCCTCAAAACTTACAGAAGTCTTTGGGAGAGGTTTTCTTGGAAAGGACTTAAAGGGGACGTGTTGCAGTATGTAAGAGAGTGTACGGTTTGCCAACAGAACATTTTTTGAACATACTCTACCTTCCGGGTTGCTACAACCTTTGCCAGTTCCTGAACGTAAGTGGGAAAGTATATCGATGGATTTCATAATAGGGCTTCCCAAGGTAAACGGAAAGGATTGTATTTTTGTGGTGTTTGACAGATTGGCAAAGTATGCACATTTCTTTGCAATCCCCTCCGACCTTTAGGCCACACAAGTTGCCGATCTATTCTTTAGAGAAGTCTTTCATCTGCACGGGTTACCCCGAAACATTGTCAGTGATTGGAACAAACGATTCATTAGTATTTTCTGGACAGAATTGTTTCAGATGGCAGGGACAGAACTATCGCCAAGTACAAGTTACCACCCGCAGACAGACGGACAAATAGAGATTGTGAACAAATGGCTCAAAGGCTACCTTTGGAACTACGTTTCGGCACAATGACCAGTGTGGGTAAAATGGATCCATCTGGGAGAATATTGCTACAATGCCACGTACCACATGTCCATCAGAATGGCACCCTTCAAAGCTCTGTATGGATACGAACCCCTTTCCTTCATCGACACAGTTCTAGGAAACAGTTGTTCACCAAGGGCGCGGGACTGGCTTTAGGAGGGACAAGACATTCTGAGATGTTTGAAGGAAAATCTACAGAGGGCACAAAATCAATAGAGGAGGTGTAATGTCCCCTCTTTAGTTCGACATGACATTGATCATGGATTTTGCCTATTCCAGACTCTCGTAGGCAAATGGTGTGGAGAGAGAGTCAATTTTGCGGATCAGATGGTCATATCTTGCTCTTGAAGAAGTGTTAAGAGGTTATATTTTATTATTATGTGTTATTGGGGCCTACATGTTATAATTTTAAGTTGAGTTGCACTTTTTATTTTATAAAATTACTTTATTATAAAAAGTGCATTATAATGAGATTTTATAAAGGATGTTTCTAGAAGTTCTAGAAAAAGTGCATTATATTGAGATTTTATAAAGGATGTTTCTAGAAGTTCTAGCAACTTCTTAGAAAAGTGAATAAATAGAGGGCTGGGCCTCTCATTTTGGACATGCTTGGATTTGAGATTTCTTCTACTTCTTCCATTGTGGAGCAAATTTGTAGTCCCTTGGGTCTGCAAATTATTATTTGATCTTTGGGAACGAATCACTCCCTTGGATTGGCGACTTTGAGGGTGTGAAATATCACCTGAATTGTTGCATTTGAGGAGTTGGTAATTCAGCCATCTCATTTGGACTTCATTGAGATTCAGTTATAAGGGTTTACTTTGGTTGGAATAAGGGTTTCAGTTGTGCCCTAGCATTTGTGGATTGATTAACCGGGTTTGAAGACACAGTTGTGCATTATTTTCAGACTGCCAGTCCAGGGTTTGGACCCACGTTTTTGCTCATAACTCGTAATTGGCTTGACGGATGAATTTCATATTTTAGGGGGTTATTCAGCAACCCTAGGCGCCCAGATTTATTGCTTTTGGAGTGACAAAAAACGCTGCAGTATTTTTATCTAGCAGCCGTACCAGGCCGTACCTGTACGGCCCTGTCAGTTGGGCAGCAACAGCAATTTTGTGAGTCTGTTTGGGGCAGATTGTGAGGTCTTCGTGTGGCATTAATTCAGCATTCATATCCGGCAAAATTGGAGCTATTTCAGGTGCACAAACTGAAGTTTTGATTGCCAAAATATTGCATGTTATGGATTAGAACAGTCAGCACTGTCATTGCATAAATAGTTATTTCCAGTCATTAATAACTGTTGTAAAAGTTTCGTCATTTGCATTCCAAATCTGAACTGGGTTATTGTTCATGTCATAACATTGCATTGTCAAGAGCTTGATGTATTAGAAGTGCATAGTTGTGACAGTCTCTCATTGTAATCAGTTCTATTTGCTGTCATAAAATCAGAATTGCATTGGACTTCATATTTGAGTTTCATATTGTCATCTATCTCTTAGATTGGTAGTGTTATAATCTGGAATTGTTGTTCATACATTATTGGCATCATATATTGAGGTTTCGTTGTACAACAATTAGTAATATTGCAGCCTTATTCGGTTACATGCCAACTGTTTGACAAAATTCCTAAGTCCAGTTTGAGGGTTTCAGTGGCCTTTATAGTAAGGGTCTTTACAGGAGGTACGCTGATAGACACAGAGTAGAGAGAAGTTTCAAAGTGGAGGGATTTGGTCTATCTCCCGCTCCATCCATATTGATAATCCCCACTAAAGGAAAAGGGAAAAGACAAACTAAAACCTCGATTTTGTGGCCCCTATTGTGTAACTTGCTGCATTGGTGAAGTTGCCTATGAGCTGTAACTTCCGGAGGGTAGCCGTATTCATAATGTCTTCCGTGTCTCTTGTCTGAAGAAAGTCGTAGGGCAAAACGTCACAGTTGCTACCGACCTTCTGCCACTCAATGAAGAAGGAAAGCTCATTTTGGAACCTGTTGCGATCCTTGAAGTACGTGAGAGGGCCCTACAGAATCGCTCTATGAAGGAATACTTGGTACGCTGGCGACATCTGCTGTTGGACGACGCGATGTGGGAGGGCAAGCACATTATTCAACACCCAACATTGCATTTGCTTGAGGACAAGTAAAATTTTGGACTGGAGGACTATAATGTTCCTATCATAAATTAAATAATAAATCAAACTTTTGTAACGGGCCAATTGATTTTATGTATCTCGGACCCATTTTTATTTTTGTTTCCGTAGTTTGTGTTGCCATTGGCTATCTTTCTACACCCTCAGAAAGTTTTCTGATGGGTATTTAGGCACGGCTTGTAGGTAGTCTGTAGGCATGCTTTGGATTATATTTTTTTGTATTGCGAATTCCTATTAGAGTTCTCTGTAATTCGTCATTTCGGAAGTAAAAGATCTTCCCTATTTGGCTCGTGCGGTTTCGGTGGGATTCAACCCTCACCCTATTCCATTGTTGTATGTATTATTTCGCTAGTATTTGGCAAATTGGGGCATTATCTTCTGGCAATCATTATTCGCATTCGAGTCTATATTGTTGTGTGGATTTCATCAACATTTTTTGTGGGTGTCTGAGCAAGATTGTGTTTCGGTCCTAGGTACCTAACTGTGTATTCCTCATCCGTATGGCCCTTATCCATCAATCCGTGCTATTCATCACATCACTGTACAACTTGAGATTTCTGATTACAATGTATGGTCACACATTCTCCATTGCATCCTCCATACGGCCCTGCTGAAATCACCGTATGGCCTGATATAAGTAACCTACGGCCTTCTAAATACACCATAGAGTCCTCTATAACATCAGTACAGACTGCCTTGTCTAGTGTATGGCTAGATATCTCCATAATAGCTGGGCTTGACTGTCATATAGCTTCCTGTGACTCTGTACATACTTTCTTGAGTTCTGTATGACATCTGCAACTCATCCTCTCCACCACACGACTACTTCAGATAGTTGCGCTCACCGTACGGACCCCATTTAAGAGCATATTCGCAGCCATTTTTTGTTTAAAAATAATAATTTGCTAATCACTCCATTGCTATCCTGGGACATTACAGATTCACTGTCCACAGGCTGGCAGGATCGAAGCGCTCTGATACCACTGTAATGTTCTTGTCATAAAATAAATAATAAATCAAACTTTTGTAATGGGCTGATTGATTTAATGTATCTCGAACTCATTTTTATTTTTTTTCCAAAGTTTGTGTCACTGTCGGCTATCTTTGTACACCCTCGAAAAGTTTCCTAATGGTTATTTAAGCACGGCTTGTAGGTAGTTTGTGGGCATGCGTTGGATTATATCTCTGTACTGCGAATTCTTGTTGGAGTTCTCTGTAATTTGCCATTTCGGAAGTGAAAGATCTTCCCTATTTGGCTCGTGCGGTTTCGGTGGGATTCAACCCTCATCCTATTCCCTTGTTGCATGTATTACTTCTCTCGGATCTTGCAAATCGGAGCATTATCTTCCGGTAATCATTATTTGCATTCGAGTCTTTATTGTTGTGTGGATTTCATCAACATTTTCTATGTTTGTGCATGAGCAAGATTGTGTTTCGGTCTTAAATACCTGACTGTGTATTCTTCACCCATACAGCCCTTGTCCATCAATCCGTGCTATTCATCACATCACTGTACAGCTTGAGATTTTTGATTACAACGTACGATCACACATTCTGCATTGCATCCTCCGTACGGCCTTGCTGAAATCATCGTATGGTCTGTTCAAGTCATCGTACGGCCTTCCATAAACATTGTACGACCTTCTAAATAAATGGTACAGTCCTTTATAACATTTGTACGAACTGTCTTGTCTCGTGTATGGCCAGATATCTCCATAACAGCCGGGTTCAACTGTCGTACGGCTTCCTGTGACTTCGTACATACTTTCCTGAACTTTGTATGACCTCTGCAACTTATCCTCTCCATTGTATGGCTACTTCAGATAGCTGCCCTCACCGTACAAACCTCATTCAAGAACATATTCGCAGCCATTTTTTGTAAAAAAAAAAAAAATCTTCTAATCACTCCGTTGCTAGCCTAGGACATTATATATTTTATAAATCAAGTATTATTATAATTTGGTATCAAATCTTGCATTATTGGTTCCTGTTGTGTTTTCGCTGCATAGTTGTATAGCTGGGGGCTAGGACATCTCCTCTGGGGATACTCCTGCCTTGCACTGCGTCAAGTGGTATCAGAGCGAAGGTTGTTCCTGAGTGTGTAGACAGATTCCTAAAGCTAAGGCAGTTTGCACCAGGACTTGGGTTGGAGAAGTAGATTTGAGTTGATCTTGATTTGGTGGTGGATTTTTCTTTCTAGAGTCCTAGATCTCTTGGTTGTGAGGTGGTAGATCGTGGTTCTGACTTGCAATTGCAGAGGGCTTACAAATGGATTGACGGATCCAAAGATGGAAGACTGATCTTGTTGAGGTATGACTGTAGAGAGTTTGTGGATTGCAGATCCGTGTTCCTAGACTTGTGATTTGGTTCTTGATTGTTCATGCAAGGTGGCAGGTTGCGATCTGACTTGCAAACAATTCAAGGTTGGTCACAAGGAGCGTGGGAAGGATTTGTTGCAGAGGGTTTACTAAGATCTTGGAAGATGGCTCCAAGAGGATTGGACCCTGAGATGATTGCGAATATCCATGATGTGGTGGAGAGGAATTTTTTTGAGATGGCTGCTCGGTTTGTAGCTAGCTTGGCTAATCGAGTTAAGGATGGGGTGAGGAAGGAATTCTGTGAATGTTTGTGGAACTGGAGTTTACCGATCCGGAAGAGAGTTGTTTGGTCAGTTAAGAGACTTGTTCGTAAGAGAAGATGGCATTGCAAGGTTGAGGTGGAAGAGGTTGATTTGTTGATCAATTTGTGAAGCCTGATACAGAACTTGCAGAGCAGCTGGAGGTTATTGCTGAAGATATTCCTAACCTTGTTGATGCTGGGATAGAGGTTGGTTTTCATGACTAGTTGGCTGAATCTGACGTGGAAATTGCAGAGCACTTGGTCATGGATGATCCAGTACTGTTGGTGATGAGTTGTGTGTTGCAAAGCATCTTGTTGTGAGCAATGAGATTGTTGAGATTGTTGATTTGGTTCTGGATCTACATGATACTGAGGATCTGTATATTCCTGATTTGCCTATGGTTGACATGGTTGGGGATTTACATGTTCTTATTGGGGATTTGAATCTACATGCTGCTACTAATGTGGAGTTTGTTGTTGCTGGTGCGGGATTCACTAGTAGTTGATGTGGATGAGAGTTTGCTGATGAAGCATTATGTTTAGTTTGTTCCTAGGAATGAGCATGCTGATTGGGTGGTTGAGATTTTGGAGTTTGACAGAATGATGCAGATGTGGATGATGTGCAGATTGGTTTTCTTGTCCCTGTTGGAGTGGAAGCCTTTGGTGAAGGTGATGATGGTTGTTACTCTTTCTTTGGGCATCAAAGTGTGGGACACACTTTTCTATTTACTAGAGGAGTCTGATGCAAGAGCATCTTGGGTTTGCTTGCAATCTTGCATGTTTGGAGGAAGTGTTGTGGAGCATCGAGTTTGGATTTGGTGGGGTTATGCTTTTCATGGTTAGGGATGTGTTGGAGAAACATTGGGGAACCTTTCCTCATAATTGCATAGAGATTGGATGGATTAAGTTGAAGTTTGAGCTGTTTGAAGCTTGCTGTTGGAACTATGTTTTTCTGGTTTCTGGGTGCCTGTTGCATAGTGTATAACTAGTTACCTTTAAAGAATGAGAAATTGTGCACTTCACAGATTGAAGAGGGCCTAGAGTACTTCCTTGTGTCAAGTGCGCAAGTTCTAACTGTTTATAGATTGGGAGATATGACAATTCTCCTACAATATCAATTTCTGGCATACTGCGTGACAGGTTTTTATGGATGACTTTCAGGATGGATGCACACTTTTCCTTGGGGAATCAGCCTTTGCGCATTTAAGGGGTTGTAGAGGACCTAGATTTCTACATATGGTTCGAAGCATGAGTTCTAATTCAATTAGAGCTAGGAGATATCACGATTTTACTCGAATATCGATTGCTGGACATTTAATTGTTGTTGCAAGCCGACTTGTGGCATTTAATTTATGTATTTGTATTTAGATTGTATTCTAGGCCAACTTGTGGCTTAGATTGGTATAAGTAGGGGTCTTGTGGAGTCTTTTAGTCATTCATTCATGATGTAGTGTGATGGAGCCCATTTTTTGGCCAATTCATCAAGGAGCGCACTTGGCACAAGTATGAAATGCAGACGGTTTTAGGATCATGTGATGTGAACAACAACAAGTGAATGGGCTGTTATAATTTCTAAGAATATGAGATAGTTGATACTCCTCATCACACCAAATTGCGAATGATAACAGTTGCAGATTTAAAGCTAAGAGTGTAGTCTTATCAGGGAGGTTTGTCAAGTCTTTAGTAAAATATGTGATCTTGGGATCATACACTTTATCCCGATAGGTGTAGGAAGATCTCAGTTATTAATGTGGCAAGCAATAATTATGAAATGTCCATTCCTGGTATTCTGTATCAATGATTCTTGGTGATCTTTGTTGTCGCTTTGTAACATATACGCGTGGATGACATAAGTAGGAAGCTGCATTTATTGAAGAGATGCAGCAAGTGTCTGTGGCAACAAGACCATATCGTGTAAAACTTGTAGTATTGGATGAGTGGCATTTGGTCAAGCACAGGCATTTGAAACAGAGCGTTTTAGTGGAAACTGTCATCATTACCAAAATGGACGGTCATGCAAAAGGAGGAAGTGCACTTAATGATGTTGCAGCAACCAAGAGTTCGATCATATTCACCAGAAGGTTCAGGACTATAGAACCTGGATCAAGCTTATCAGCAAGACCCACAGGCTATATTAATTCATCCATCCTTCCAATTTTAGGAGTAGAGTAGAAGATTGCAATAGCAACACTGCCAACCCATGCAGAGGATGGTCAGCTAGATATGATGGCAGTCTACAGACGGTCATTGTTTACTCAATCACCAATTGCGTTTTCTCCCCAGGCTCAATTCAATTCTGGGAAGGAAATATCGGATAATTCAGAAATGATTAATGCCTCTGCAGATAATTATGATGGCTTTGATGTGATATCTATAGAAAGAAAACCTTCACCTTGACGGATGCAGGATGCAGGCATTAAAAACTCCTCTAGTTTGCTGGGTTTTGAAAATGCAAAAGACAAATTAATATTTGATCTCGATGCCTGCCCGAATAAGGAAGAATCAGTGATAGTTCTGCCAAGATCTTGTCTTAGTATGAAGAATTGGATCTAGATATGATATGCAATTTCCCCTAATTTGTTGAAAGAGGCGCTTGCTCCAATCGAATCCTTTTGCCAACGACAAACAAAGATTATATAAGGGATTTTACTGAAACGACCACGCATCAAGACACTATGTAAGGATGGAGCGTGATGTAACCCAGAATGGGCATACTAAATCAAGTGAAGAGAAAATATGCTGTCGGGACTTCTTGCGCGGGTGATTTCATATTAACAATTATACAATGTCTAACGTTGCTTCTTGTTTTTTGTAGGTGCAAATGGATACATAGAGCGAGCAATGAGATGCGTAAGAAGTCCAATTCATCCTAGAGTGAGATGCTCAGACGAAAAGATATATGATACAACATATTTTGAGGGTTTTCTGCCTAAAGGGACACACGCAAGAGGCGACCACGAAAAAGAGAGAATGCGGGCAGGTTTAAAGCAAGGAGTCGGGTTGAGATTTCAATGAAGTGGGATGTATTTGTTCGCTGAAGTACATGGAAAAGATCCCGAAAATGCCTTCATACATGCGTCTGTTCTAGCCAAGAATGAAGCAAGATATGTGGCGGAAACTGTTTCTCAAAGACAGTGAGTGAATCGAGATTCGTGTAGCCATTTTTCTTGTGCGATGTTTTTGAAGTTTTTCAATTTTTGAAGATGAGAATTTTCCATTTATGCTCTGGAAAGACTAGAAGAGTATTAGTAAAGTGTAATTTGTTAGAGTATTGAAGAGGTGTGATGTTCAGTTTTTTATAAAAGGTCGAACCGTTTGGAAGATAACTGATGCCCTTTTGAATGTTTATATATATGCACCATGTGCCAATCAGGAACACATTGAAACGGCTTTTATTAAGGTGTATTATTTTTGTCTAAAGACTATTAAGATTTTCTTCCTTTCAAAGGAAGAGTTTTGAGATTTGAACTAAGTAGGAGGAATTGAACATTTTTGGGCATAATTTCTCAAGGTTGCATTGGATCAAGTTGGTGTTGAATAGATCACTGATGGTTGAAGTGTCTTTAATACCATTTTTTTTGGCAAAGTAATCCATAAGAATTTTATTCTGTTTTAGAGTTAGAATATATATCTCGTCCTTTATGATTTTGTTGTTTATTTGTTTATAATTTATTGTTTTCGATAAGTACATTAAATCGTGTATTTGCTATTCAGATTTGATAAATACAAGTAGTGCAAGGTATAGTATTTTTCCTTACTTGTATCTATTGTGTCCACATAAGGGTTAAAGCATGATAGACTAATCTGAATATGCGAAAGTGTAACAATTTGTGGCGTCGTTAATAATTAAATTATCAACAAATATAATATCATCAATATCATAAAGTTGTACGTAAGGAATATGTGTCTGATTCTATCACCCAATTAGAATTTGGCATTGATCATAAATTTGCTCATAAACTTTAATTTAAATGCTAGCATTTCTCAAACTTTTTCTTTAAAGGATTTGATTTCGTTAGATAACTTGCTTTGTCTTTTCCTTTCAACAACATACAAATTTAAAGTAATCAAAGTTTGAAGATAAATCATTATTAACTACAATCTAGAAAGTTTCCTTGATACTTGCCAGTTGAGGAGTTTGTTTTATTATTTTAATCCACTATAAATCATCTTGGATCCGAGTTTTGTTATCCAAGATTTAGGTAAATAGGCCTTGGTCCAACGGAACCAAAAGCGCAGAGGATTTGATTCAATCCTATTACGTTAGCCAAAATCAGTTAGATACCCAACATCAAGCAAGCAAGGCTCGTAGGTTTCTAACCAACAATTTTGATAACCAACAGATTGGCGACTCTACTGGGGATATCGCAAGTAAGGTTTACTTATTCCAAGGACCAGTATAGAGTTTCATTTAAGCACAAGCCTTGTGGTGAGTTCTCTGATTTTGTTTCTTTCACTACAAGCGTAAACACATTAGTAAGCTTTCTTTTATTATTTCCATTTGCTGTTTATAATTTTCAAATTCTAATATTCAGATTTCTAATCAGCATTTGGATAAAATTTACAAATCTTTTCTGAGATTTCAAATTGTGTTAAAAAATCTTAAGCTTGGGCTTGAATCTTAGTTGTATACATTTCACATAAATACTAAACAGCAACTAAAACAAAAGTTCTTTTCTTATTTTCAGCAAATTGTTCTCAAGTTATTGGCATTAACTCTGTTGGATAAAAGACCTAAATCTTTATTTCTTTCTGTTTAAGAGAAACTGGCGACTCTACCTTGTTTGGATATTATATTCTTAGTATCAATTGTTTGCTTTTGAAGTGTATGTGGGGTAGAAGATCAATAAATCCCCAGCCTAAAAGATTTGCACAACTAACTTTTGAGAAAAAGCCATGAAACAAGAAAGGTAAAAATCAAAAGGCAAAAATGTTTTCCATGGGACAGAGAAATTTCCAAGAAAGGACCAGCAAACAACCCGAAAAAGGTGAATCGAGTCATAACAGTTTCGAAAAGGATGAGGAAAATTGTAACCCATTCTTTCACATTTCTAGGGTTGATGAAGAGCCTCAATGCGAGATAACTCGTATTGAGGATGATGATGAACAAGAACAAATAATGCAATGGGATATGATAATAAAGAAGATGGCTGAAACTACAAACAGTAATAGTGCAATATTGGCAAAAACATTAAAAATGCAGCCTGATGAGATCCTTGCAAAAATAGGAATATCAAAAGATCTTATCACTTCCCCGCCTAAAGCTGATAATGAACAGAGGTCTAATAGATGGAGGGAAGAAAAGTCAGATCAAAACACACTACCAAAGTACAATCCTCCTCACAGAAAAAATTTGGAAGCACAATTGCTACTAGTCGTGATAATCCATTATATGAGAACAAAAGAGATAGAAATCAAAATAATAATTTTAAAAGACATAACAATCAACAGGCATGGAACAATGGGCAACATAATAGAGGAATTCAACAAAATGGTGGAAATATTAGACAACCTTATGGGCTGAATCAGAATAACAATAATCAAAACATTTAAGCACATGTGATGCAAAATCAAGGCAATAGAAATCAAGTGATAAGGTAACCTATGGCAATCGAACGATATAGACAACTTAATTTCAATGGGATTCAAGGATATCCGAATCTTATATCAAATGACTTAAGGAATGCTATCCCAAAATTTTCAGGAAATGGAATTGAATCAGCTGAAAGAGATGTTATTAACCTAAAGAATGTGATTGAAGATTTTGAGGAAGATCATGAAGATGTATTCATGAAATTGTTTGTTCAATCATTAACCGAGGATGTTGCAGAATGGTATAGAAGTTTGCTAGATAGATCCATCTCTGGATGGTGTAATTTCGCGGATCAGTTTGTTGAGCAATTTGGGGATCACATTGATACATCCTTTGTGTCACATGAATTAACGAGCATTAAAAAGAACTCAAATGAATCAGTATCAGAATTCAACAAAAGGTTTAACAAAGTGCTCAACAAGATTCTGAGGGAAACTAGGCCTGTGGATTCATTTTTGATTGATTTTTATTTAAGTGTTTTTGATAGTAAAACTCACTATGAAATAAGATCTCAAAGACCACCTTCGCTGCCCCAAGCCTTCAAAATTGCCACGACAATTGAAGATGATAGGAAGGCAGCAGGAATAGTCAACGAGAGTGATGATCCAAAATTATACAATCCTAAAAACCCTAAGAAGGACGAATTTAAAGAAATAGTGGATATGTTAAAGGAGATAAAGGTCAAACAAAGTAGAAATGAAAGACCCCCCTTTAATAAAAATGATAGGGTAAGACTGCATGATATGCCATACAACACTAATTGGAAAGATGGGAAACCAGAAAGACCGAGTCATGCTAAAGACACTCCCAATCCTTTTAAGAAGGTCAATATCGTTGATGATGGCCAGTGGTGTGATGCTTGCAGATTACCCCATGATCCTAAACATTGTATTGTTGCACAAGCTGTTTTTGAGGAAGAAAATCAGGAAAATGAAGAGAAACCTGTAGTCAACACTATATCATCCGAACCACTATGGGGAAGAGATGAAGATGACTCTACGGATGAAGATCAAAATACTGATTGTTATTACAGGGGCTCTAACTAGTAGCGGTGTGCTCAACAAGTGTTTTTAGATGAGGAGGATACACCTACTTTTCACAGATTAATGGCAGAAGAAAAAGAGCTTATACTATTGCAACAGTTGAGCATGCTAAGCACACTTACCAAAGAAGGAATAAAGACAATAATGTTGATCAAGGAAGTCCCACTGGTATATTTGCAAGAAATCAGCAGTAGATTGAAGCATCTAAAAAGCCTGGTAATCAAGCACAAGCCAAACAAAAAGAAGGTAATCAATCTTATAGGATGACCAAGCAACTAGTCATGCAAGCTAATGGTAAACAAATATTTGATTGTCAGAGTTTTATGAGTCATGCTTTATCTCAGTTAAAAATTGCTATGCCTCTAATGGAAATGATGAAATTTTCTGATAATAGGGACGAGACTTTGAAGATACTATCTAGTGTGCAAGATATTAACAATTAGGATGATGTTAAAAAAACACCTATTGTATATTTAGGAACAACATTAAATAAAAAGTCAAATCAAGTAGACCCATTCTATTTAACACTGTTGATAAATAATAAATTGGTAAAGAACTATATGATTGATTCTGGTGCTGCAGTCAATATCATGTCTGCTGATGTAATGAAAGAAATAGGTCTTAAAGTTGATACTCATTTTGATAAATGCTATGCCATGGATAACAGATCTATACCTGTAGTCAGAATTATTAAAAATGTTGAATTTTGTTTTCCATCATTTTCGCATATATCATATAGAACTGACATTACAATAGTTGAGATATCAGCAAGTTATGGTACGTTGTTATCTATGCAATGGTCGAATTTGGTTGGTGGTCATGTGCAGTTGGATTTGTCTTACGCTACCATACCTGTAGGAGGGAAGAAAATTAGAATTGAAAAGGAACCCCAGTCATACTACTTAGTTGAAGATTATATTCTGGATCCTGCAGTCAATATTTGCCAATCTGACATGGACAACTTCCAAGTAAGCATAACTAAACCTACCTCTAAAATTGTTAATCCAATTTCAATTTATGTAAAAGAAGGTTATAATGATATTTGGCAAATGTTTTTTGATGGTGCTTGTAGTAAGGAAGGAAATGGGGTTGGCATTATATTTATTTCGCCATCAGGTAAAACTTTTAAATTTTCTTTCTTGTTAAATATTGAATGTACTAATAACATTGCTGAATATGAGGCGTTAATTATTGGTCTTGGTATCGCAAAGGCATATGGGATTAAAATGCTTGCTGTCTTAGGGGATTCGGATTTAATTATTTCACAAATTAGGCATAAATTTTCAACTCCGAACCCAAGGTTAAAACAATATTGAAATTATGTGTGGGATTTGCTAGAATTCTTTGATGCCTTTTCAATTAAATGGGTTGATAGATCAACGAATTACCTAGCTGATATAATGGCAAATCTTGCTGTTAGGCAGATAGATATCCCTTTCGATGAGGTTATTCAAGTTGAAATGAAAAACAGACCTTCGATACTAGACAATGTCCAAAACTGGCAAGTTTTTGAAGATGATAAGGATATTATTTAATTTTTAACTTGTCAAGAGGATTATGAAAATCAATTCATTGATTGGAATGGGTGTGTAGATGAGAAAGACGGTAAGGAAACATTGTTTGGAAAGGAAATAATGCAATTAAAAACGAATAAAATACCTAAGGGTTTAGTTGTTTTAGAGCAAATTTTTGATGAAAAGGAAAGTCCAAAAAACAACAAATCCACTAAGATCCAAAATAAAATTGAGGAAATAAATTTAGGAAGTGAAAGTTCTCCCAAAAAGGTTTACATAGGAAAGAAATTGTCATAAAAAATAAGGGCTGACTTAATTGTTTTGTTAAGAAAATATAGACATGTCTTTGCTTGGAGTTATGATGAGCTTAAAGCATATAGGGAAGATTTGTTTCAACATGAAATATCTTTAAAACCTGATGCCAAACCTTTTAGACAAAGACAACCTCCAATAAATCCAACTTTAGCTCCAAAAATGAAAGATGAACTCATTAAACTGAGAGATGCTGGAATTATTAAACCTATCAGGCACTCTACGTGGGTTTCAAATTTAGTCCTAGTAAGAAAGAAGAATGGTGATATTCACTTATGTATAGATTTCAAAAATTTGTACATATCTTCTCTTAAGGATAATTATGCATTATCTAATATGGAAATCTTATTACAAAAGGTAACTGGTAATGAATTATTATCTATGATGGACTGATTCTCGGGTTACAATCAAGTCAAAGTTAAAGAATCTGAGCAGTATAAAACTGCCTTCATGACACCTTGGGGTACCTATGTTTATGCTAGGATGCCTTTTGGGCTAACAAATGTGGGAGCTACCTTTCAAAGGGCAATGGATGTTGCTTTTGATGGATTAATTGACTTAATCATGGTGGTCTACCAAAATGACCTCACTGCTTATTCTAAGAAAGCAAAAGACCATTGTAAGCATCTAGAGAAGATCTTCATAAGAACCCTTGAATTTTGAATTTCTTTGAATTCTAAAAAATGTCAATTTGGAGTCATTGAAGGAAAACTTTTAGGGCATATCATCTCTAAGGAAGGGGTAAGAATTAATCCAGAAAGGGTAGCAGTTATTGACAATATTCAGATACCTAAGACAATTAAAGGAATCCAATCGTTCTTTGGGCAAATCAACTTTGTGAGAAGATTTGTTTCTAATTTTGCTGAAATTGTAAAACCTATTGCTAAGATGCTTAAGAAGGGAGCAAAAATTGCTTGGGATAATGAGGTTGTAGGGGCATTCGCTAAGATAAAGAAAGCTATAAAAGAAGCCTCGGTTCTAAATTCTCCTGATTTTAAGAAACCATTCCAATTATTTCCATTTGCTTCTTACCATACCATAGCTGCAATTATGTTATAAAAGAACGACGAGGGGCATGAACACCCAATTGCATTCTTTAGCAAGAATTTACAAGCAGCTGAACTAAACTATGACATAAATGAAAAGGAGGCTTATGCTCTTGTTAAGGTAGTGAAATCCTTTTGACCTTATTTAGTCAGAGCTGAGGTTATTGCTTATGTGCCAAACGCTGCCATTGAAGACATATTTAGACAATCAGAAATTACTGGGAGGCGATGTTGTTGGATAAATCAAATCCAAGAATTCAATATAGATATTCAAATCACGAAATTGGGTAGAGGGCAGGAATTAGCGAAGCTTATGGCGGAGTCAAATTTGGAGGCCATGCAAGTTAACCAAATTGATGATGAACATACTAAAGTTAGTATTGGGAGGTGCCCTTGGTACATAGATATAGTGTATTATTTACAACATACTAAATGTAGAGATGATTTGAATGAAAATCAGAAAAGAACTATTAAGTTACAGGCTGCGAAGTATGTTTTAATTCAGGGAGATCTCTATTGGAAAAGTCAGGATGGGATTCTATTATTTTGTTTAGATATTGCTCAATTAGCAGTTATTCTCAAAGATATGCATGAGGGGTTTGCGGTGGTCATTTCTCAACCAAGACTACTGCGCATAAGATATTACAAGCAGGTTACTACTAGCCTCAACTTTTCAAGGATTGTCATGACTATGTTCGAAAGTGCAAAGCTTGTCAAAAGTTCTCTGGTAAGTTGAAGTATGATGGCGCACTCCCCTTAAGGACATTACAAGCAGAGGAACTTTTCCAAATGTGGGGAATTGATTTTATAGGAGAGATTAGTGATAAGTCAAGTGGTGGACATCGCTAGATCTTAGTAGCTACCGATTACTTTACCAAATGGGTAAAGCTATACCCACTTAGCAATCAACAAGTAAAGTGGTTATTAAGTTTCTTACTGAAAATATCTTGACTAGATTCAAAGTACCTCAAAAGATCATAGTAGACAACGGTATGTGTTTTAGATTTAATGAATTTACTGAGTTTTGTAGGAAATATGGCATTGCAGTTTCATATTCGTCTCCTTATCATCCCCAAGGCAATGGACAGGCGGAATCTAGCAACAAAAATATTTTGAAGATTATCAGAAGAATGTTGGATAACAACAAGCACGCTTGGGATTCGAAGCTGAATCCAGCATTGTGGGTGGATAGAATCACGGTAAAGAAGTCAACAGGTTTCTCTCCTTTCAACTTGGCCTATGGGAAAGAAGCAAAGCTTCCCTTGAATAATTTACTGCCTGTTTACAAATTCGTTACTCAGTAACAATTAGAAGATATCAATTTTATGGAAAATAGGCTAAATGCATTAATTGAGCTAGATGAGGTAAGAAGGTTAGCATAGGAACAAAATATAAATAAGCAGCAACAGGTCAAGTTCTTTCATGACAAAAGGTCTTCCAAACAAACTTTTAAGACAGGCGATTGGGTTTTGAAGTGGAACGCCAAGGATCAGGAAAAAGGAAAGCATGGTAAGTTCGAGGCTTTGTGGCTTGGACCATTTATTATTTTTGACAAAGCTGGAGAACAATCTTATTTTTGTAGGATACAGAGGGTCGTAGACAAGATTCTCCAATCCATAGACAGTACCTCAAGCCATTCTTTCAGTAAGCATGTATAGGGGAGTACTATTTCCTTTTTCCTTTTCTTTGTATTTTTATTCTTATTTTATTATTGATGTCTGTATTGTATTATTCCACGAACTGATTGCTCATAATCTTTTGGCAGGTCTGCTCCCCCAGAGACAACTGGGATCTTGCTATACGCACAAGGGGTATACGTCCCCAGCAAGAGCCACTGATGGAGCCCATTTTTTGGCCAATTCATCAAGGAGCACACTTGGCACAAGTATGAAGTGCAGACGGTTTTAGGATCATGTGATGTGTTCAACAACAAGTGAATGGGCTATTAAAATTTCTAAGAATATGAGATAGTTGATACTCCTCATCACACTAAATTGCGAATGATAGCAATTGCAGATTTAAAGCTAAGAGTGTAGTCTTATCAAGGAGGTTTCTGAAGTCTTCAGTGAAATATGCAATCCTAGGATCATACACTTTATCCTGATAGGTGCAGGCAGATCTTAGTTATTTATGTGGCAAGCAAATATTATGAAATGTCCAATCCTGGTATCCTGTATCAATGATTCTTGGTGATCTTTGTTGTCACTTTGTAACATATACAAGTGGATGACATAAGCAGGAAGTTGCATTTATTGAAGAGATGCAGCAAGTGTCTGTGGCAACAAGACCATATCTTGTAAAACTTGTAGTATTGGACGAGTGGCATTTGGTCAAGCACAGGCATTTGAAATAGAGTGTTTCAGTGGGAACTGTCATCATTACCAAAATGGACGGTCATGCAAAAGGAGGAAGTGCACATAATGATGTTGCAGCAACCAAGAGTTCGATCATATTCACAGGAAGGTTCAGGACTGCAAAACCTGGATCAACCTTATCAGCAAGACCCACAGGCTATATTAATTCATCCATCCTTCCAATTTTTAGAGCAGAGTAGAAGATTGGGACAGCAACACTGCCAACCCATGTAGAGGATGGCCAGCTAGATATGATGGTAATGTACAGACAGTCATTGTTTACTCAATCACCAACTGCATTTTCTCCCTAGGCTCAATTCGATTCTGGGAAGGTAATATTGGATAATTCAGAAATGATTAATGCCTCTGTAGATAATTATGATTGCTCTGATGTGATATCTATAGAAAGCAAACCTTCACCTTGACGGATGCAGGATGCAGGCATTAAAAACTCCTCCAATTTGCTGGGTTTTGAAAACGTAGAAGACAAATTAATATTTAATCTCGATGCCTATTCCGAATAAGGAAGAATCAGTGATAGTTCTACCAGGATCTTGTCTTAGTATGGAGAACTGGATCTAGATATGATATGTTGTTTCCCCTAGTTTGTTGAAAGCGCCGCTTGCTCGAATTGAATCCTTTTGCCAGCGACAAACAAAGATTATATAAGGGATTTTATTGAAATGACCACGCATCAAGACACTATATAAGGATGGAGCACGATGTAACCTAGAATGGGCATACTGAATCAAGTGACCCCTGGATGTTACCTGGATAAATTATGTGGAGCAAATACGCTATTGGGACTTCTTGCGTGGGTGATTTCATATTAACAATTATAAAATGTCTAACGTTGCTTCTTGTTTTTCACAGGTGCGAATGGATACATAGAGCGAGCAATGAGATGCATAAGAAGTCCAGTTCATCCTACAGTGAGACGCCCAAACAAAAAGATATATGATATAGCATATTTTGACGGTTTTCTGCCTAAAGGGACACATGCAAGAGGTGACCACGAAAATGAGAGAATGAGGGCAGGTTTAAAGCAAGGAGTCGGGTTGACATTTGAGTGAAGCGGGATGTATTTGTTCGCTGAAATACAAGGAAAAGATCCCGAAAATGCCTTCATACATGCGTTTGTTCTAGCCCAAAATGAAGCAAGATATCTGGCGGAAATTGTTTCTCAAAGACAATGAGTGAATCGGGATTCATGTAGCCATTTTTCCTATGCAATGTTTTTGGAGTTTTTCAGTTCTTGAAGACAGGAATTTCCCATTTATGCTCCGGAAAGGTTATAAGAGTATTAGTAAAGTGTAATTTGTTAAAGTATTGAAGAGGTGCGATGTTCAGTTTTTTATAAAAGGTTGCATCATTTGGAAGATAACTGATGCCCTTTTGAATGTTTATATATATGCACCATGTGCCAATCAAGAACACATTGAGACACCTTTTATTAAGGTCTATTATTTTTGTATAAAGACTATTAAGATTTTCTTCCTTTCAAAGGAAGAGTTTTGAGATTTGAACTAAGCAGGAGGAATTGAAAATTTTTGGGCATAATTTCTCAAGGTTGCATTGGATCAAGTTGGTGTTGAATAGATCACTGATGGTTGAAGTGTCTTTAATATCATTTTTTCCGGCAAAGTAATCCGTAAGAATTTTATTCTGTTTTAGAGTTAGAATATATATCTTGTCCTTTATGATTCTTTTGTTTATTCATTTATAATTTATTGTTTTCGATAAGTACATTAAATCGTGCATTTGCTATTCAGATTTGATAAATACAAGTACTGCAAGGTATAGTATTTTTCATTACTTGTATCTATTGTGTCCACGTAAGGGTTAAAGCATGATAGACTAATCGGAATACGCAAAAGTGTAACAATTTGTGGCATCGTTAATAATTGAATTATCAACAAATATAATATCATCAATATCATAAAGTTGTACGTAAGGAATGTGTCTAACTCTATCACCCAATTAGAATTTGGCATTGATCGTAAATTTGCTCATAAACTTTAATTTCAAAGTTGGCATTTCTCAAACTTTTTCTTTAAAAGGATTTGATTTCGTTAGATAACTCATTTTATTTTTTCCTTTCAACAACATACAAATTTAAAGTAATCAAAGTTTGAAGATAAATCATTATTAACTACAATCTAGAAAGTTTCCTTGATACTTGCTAATTGAGGAGTTTGTTTTATTATTGTAAATTGCTATTGGATCCGAGTTTTGTTATTCAGGATTTAGGTAAATAGGCCTTGGTCCAACGGAACCAAAAGCGCAGAGGATTTGATTCAATCCTATCACGTTGGCCAAAATCAGTTAGATACCCAGAATCGAGCAGGCAAGGCTCGTACGTTTCTAACCATCGATTTTTATAACCAACATAGTGATCGGTGGGAGCAGCTAAAGGGCGAGTTTTCCTAAGTTTGTGGACAGAGCATCGAATGTGAGGCAATTTACAGCAGGATTGTGATGGAGTTGTGAATGTGTGGATAGAGCACCGAATGTGAGGTAGTTTACACTCGGATCTTGGATCTTGGAGAAGAGCTAGGGTTGCGGTTGGAAAACAAGGAGGTTGCTTGGTGGACTTGCAAGCATAAGTTTAGATTTCCTTGGTGGTTTCTTCCAGATTGCTGTTATGTTACAGATCTGGGCTAGCTAAGATTGGTTTGTAAGTTGGATCTTGAAGGATCCTGCAGAACTGATTGTTATTGTATTTGCTTTTGTATTTGGCCTTACAACTAGGCATATTGCATGTAATTAGTTATATTTTATAAATCAAGTATTATAATTTGGTATCAGACTTGCATTATTGCTTCTTGTTGTTGTGTTTCCGCTGCATGGTTGTATAGCTGGGGGCTAGGACATCTCCTTTGGGGATACTCCTGCCTTGCACTACGTCAGCCTCCTATTGAGAAAGAACTTGTTGATGACAAGTTAAAGGAAAGCCTATCAATGCCTACCTCTTTTCTAGAATTTGAATCTTTTTCTTTTGAAATTTTCTATGTTCCCCCGAGTTTCTGGTATTCGGATGATAGGGGATGGTGGGACGGGTTTTCGGGAGGACAAATTTTTTTGGTGATTTTGGGGATGTAGGGGACGGCTATATATATATGTAGGGAAATTTTTAAATATACATTGAAATTTGCAAATATACATGTCATTCATATGAAACTAAGCACAAAGCATGTCATTTAAAGTTTAAACATTATAGAACCATAACATACAACATTTGAATGCCATCTAGGAAACAATATCTAATTTCAGTACTCAATCGTCAAAATGCATATCAATATCAATGAACAATATCATAATGATAAACATGATAAATCTGAAAATTTAAATCTAAATATGCCTAAAGCTATATGTCCAAAGGCTAGAGGGCTGCCATAAAGTAATTAGTATCAATGTATCATAATCATGTTCACGTTCAACATAAAAAAGTTAAAAACATAGCATAGAAAATTGAAGTAAATTGCTGCTCCTGTTTTGCCCCTACTGCATTTGGAGGGGTGGGGTCCACCTCGATGACCTAGTAAGGAGCCTTAAAATTATTTTTTAATATTCAATTTTTAATTAAAAAAAATTGGGGGATGGCTGGCCGTACCCGGTACGGTTGGGGGACATCTAGGCGTCCCCTTTCCATACCGAGGACGGCCATCCATCCCCCGTTTTTAAACCAAACGTCCCCGAGTTTCAAGGACGTCCCCTAGTAATTTGTCTTTTTTGGGGACAGCTCGGGGATGTCCCATACCCGTCCCCCCGTCCCTAGGATGTCCCCCTTTTTGAAACTTCTATTTTTAGGCCGGGTATGCATCCCTGGGGAACATAGGAAATTTCCATTGCAAGTCCAGCCATTGATATTGTTTCAAGAAAGTATGGAAGATCAACATGAACAGAAAGGAATTAGAAGTGAAGAAAAAAAAGAAACTACTCATCTTGATAAGGAGACAAAATATTCATTTGATTGCACACCGTATCAAGAGAGATGGTTACAGCCCAAAGTATTGGAGAGTCACAAAGACATTCAAAAGGTATGTGAGGAAAGCTTATCTATTCCTATGTTGTCATTTACACAGGCTGAAATGGAAGTATTTGAAGTTAAATATGAAGATGAGCTGCCTGATAATTCTCATGTAATGGAGACTTTTTGTTTTGAAAATGAAGTCAATGATGCATCCACTAGGGACAAATTCTCAACGAATCTGATTTCAGATTTTGATTAGAACACCTTTGCATTATATCTCAACCTTCCTCCTATCATAGGTTTAACTCCCTTTCCTAAGATGGCAGGTATTATGGTGTTTGTGATGCAAACTGGCTCATTCAATAGATGGTGTTTGGGTTTTTCCTCACAGTTGTTGCAGGATGGTTGCTTGGAGTGATGCATTTCTCATGTCAACCGTTTTTCCTCTCCGACATATACTTCTCACAACCAATTAGTTACTTCCCATGAGCGGTTGAGTGCATTCTTCAATGTATGGGATTCTTACCCTATTCTTTGTAAATACAGTTTTTGTTGTGCTTAGGTGTAGCTTGCTTTGTTGGTTTTAGTTTTAGCTTGCTAATTTTTCTTTGCCGCCCTCCGCCCTCTCTGCGAGAAGCTCCCTTTGCTTATAATGTTGACTATTTCCCAATGGCAGTAGGCAGTGGTTCTCAATACCAAAGATAGCTGAATTCATTATGTCCCTACAGCCCAAATCCCTGATTAGAGCCAATTCTTGGCTTGTCCTTGGCACCCAACTTTTAAAATTCTAAAAATTGAGCCCAAGGGAAGAATCTGCCCCATTTTCTCATTAGTTATATCAGTTTTTGTTAATGATGTTTTTGTGAAAAGACAACACCATAAAGAGATATATGAACTTGAAAACCGAACAAGTTAGTACAAGGTTCAAAGTGCAGAGAGGCAGATTCAAGGTTCAAAGTTTAGAGAGGCAGATTCAAGGTTTAAAGTTCAGAAAGGTAGAATCAAGTTTCAAAGTTCAAGAATGCAAATTCAAGGCCTGAAGTTGCAATCAACCAAAAGGTTCAGAAGATCAAAAACACAGTCTTCTCGTTCCATTTTTTATGTTGCTAGTACAAGGTGTTTGAGTTCAGTAGTCCATATTTGGAGATGCTCAACATCCTCTATACTGCTTCTCATTGAAGAGCTTATGAAATGAATGTCTGAGTTCAAGGGCATAAAAATTAGGAGGGTAATGGATTAAGTGGTCCCGACAATGAAAGGATATGGACGAAGCTTTCGAAAAATAAATGGTGCCCCCATGTAAATAGAAGGGTTTGATGCTCCAAAGGTGGAACTATTATATAGTGCTCTGGCCTTTGCACACATAGTTAGTCCTTAACTATTATGCAAATTTGTCAGGGTAAAACAAAGAGATTGGGTGATGCTCTTCCAATCTGACATAGCCTAAAGAGCCATCGAAGGCAGTTCTCAAAAGAGAGCGATATGTCGAGAAATGGGTTCACATATGCAAATCAGACCCCGTGGACGTTCTTATGCACACATTTGAAGATGAATTGTGTATATGTGAAAGATGACCCCAAATTGTTTGACGAAAAGTCAATAGTTGCACCTCTGATATTGTGCGTGGGCAGGTGGTAGACAATGTTCAAATAATATCACATTATCGTGTATGTGGCTTTAACAAGAATAACAATACCCAGATACGTCTTACGATACTCATGTTCCTAATTGCGAACAACAAGACTACCTGTGCAAACCAGAGAACGTTCGCATCTCACTGGTGGAGAATCTTTGCATTCTATAAAAGTGACAGTTTATAAATCCCAAATGTCACTGATATCATCGGGGCTAAACTTCTCAATATAAGATGCTTGAGCATCATCACAACAGGGCAGACGATCTCCATAGCTATCATTCATAATTTCTATTGGATTATTCTTAGAACGACCGCACACAAGGAGTTCGCCGATGGCAAAGAAATTACTATTATTGACAAGCCATGGTGCTAAAAGACAATGGGTTGTGTTAATATCCCCTCCTTGCAAATCATGAAGGCGGTTGTTGTACCTTTGCAGAAGCAGAATAGTGGGAAACTCTCTATTCCCATCGATATCAAGAGGATGACTTTGGATTTGAAGTGGCGTGTTTCTTTGAAGAAGCACGCAACCTGTTTGACGCAATGTTGCCATTATTAAAACATCTTAATACAGAGAGAAGACCCCTTAATCATTGAATTCACAATTGGGATTTAAGTGAAGAACCTCCTCATTCAATTTTTGAGATATTAAAATGGCAATAGTTTGAAAAATATTTGGTGATAGCCATAAACGTGAAACAATAATGCCCACACGATGGTTTAAGTGGTAAGAACAGTTTTAAAATGGTGAGAAAGAAAATATTTTATGCATTTTGAATGGTGACAATTGTCACCAAGATTCCTGAATTGTTTCATGGAGAACTTTCTAAATACACACGATTAATCTGTGGAATGCCAACAAGAGTCAATACGAATGTGAGACATGTAGGTTTAGTGTCTTTGTTGGCAAGCTATGCCCTCGGATCTCACCAAACTGCGTCCTAAGCGGCACGCAGACCTTGGGCGTTCCCTTTGTAAGTTCAAATTGTATTCTTAAATTAATAGATATGAGATAGCTCTTTTTCACTGCGTATTCACTGCAATAGTTATGCTCTCCATGTTGCTTCGTAATGATCTTCGTTAATCTTCTATGTTCATCCCAAAAGCCATACATTTCGGAAGAAGCAGTGCCAATGGTGGGATATGCTTCAACTGGAAATCATGGTTTATTAGTGCCTAATTATCCAAAGCTCGAATGGGACGCATCCGACCAACAAAGTGTTTGAAAAAGAAGCAAGTGAATGGACAACAGTTTCGGCTCAATAGGGAAGTCCACATGTTGAGTACATGTATTTGCCTCTTCTGATGTTTTATCACACCTTGTACAAAAGTGAAGCGTCTACTCAGCAGATAGGGTATTAATTTGTTATTTAATATTAAATTAAAATTGTAAGTTTATTGTTTTATGAATTTCAATTCATAAATAAATTATTATATATGGTCATTTTGTCAATTGCATAGCCATTTCTATACAAAAGGGGGTTGAAAATATTACTTGAATATTCAATAGGGATTTTGAAGTAACTTAAATCAGTTACAATAACTGAGAAGTAATTTTGAGATAGAATATATTGTAGAGAACTTAGCAGAGCAAGCGATGCTTCTTCTTTCTGAGGGGTATTGAGGCTACAGGAGGGAAGTAAGACATTTTATGTATTGATTGTAACACAGAGAAATAGGGGAAATTATTTTATTTCCTGGAACTTGATTTTAATGGCAGGGGCATATGTTTTTGAAATTGAAAGGAACTTATATATACCAAAACTCGAGGTCTAAATATTTATTTCTTGGGTTGAAATTGGTCATGTGGCCACTTCTTCCATATTTTAATTACAATTCTCTATTATCTGTCAAGTACATACATGCCTGTAAATCAGTTGGTCCACATACTCATATTTTGCAAAATAAAATATTCATTTCCTTTGTAATGTGAAAGGCGTAATAAGTGATCTTGGGGTTGTTTATTGATATTTATGTCCTTGTTGAGTTTGCAAGTCTAATAACAACATTCATCTCATATTTATGGATGGATGTTAGTTCGCCTTAGTGTCTTTAGGTTAAAGACATCAAGTTATTCAATTCGCTCAATATCATCTAGGAGGGAGTTGTGCCTCTCAATACAGAGGAGCATCATCAATGCAATGATGATCTGTCCATTCGTTGGTATTGGGGCATTTGGAATCAATTTGTATATTCACTTTTGAAGGACAAATCTTTTTGCTAACACATTACAACTTCTAGAAGAATGATCTTAAACACAATTTTCTTGCTTGAGGCATTAGCTATGGGTTTCAAACTTCAAAGCTTAATTTTAGTTTTGAGTCAAAGTTTTCCTATAAAAATGTTTCTGGGTTCAAAGCAATAAATTACTTGTTAAAATTTCAACAGTTTTGGAAGATTTGTTGAAAGTTAACAAGGTTGCAAAAACCTTGTCAAAACCCAACAATGTATATAAAACCTCTCTAATGATTAATTTCAAAACAAGAGAAAAAATGGAGGTCAAAACTTTCATGACTCCCATCGACACCTATATGGGTTTTAGGAACAACTTAATGGCTGGAATTAACACTTCATGGCAGATAAAGTTGAACCATAGCTTTATTAGCATTTTATTGGTTATGAAAAGAGAAGTGGCTCCCCAAAGTGCTTCTTTCAAGTAGTGAAGAATTAAATAAATGGTCACATGCTATGTTAAAAACAACTAAGGTCAAAGTGTTCATCAATGTATCTCTTAGAGTACAAATAGACTTTAGAACTTGAGAGGGATTTCAAAACTCCTCTCCTCCACCAATAACACAATGAATCACCACAATTCTCAAGTAGTTAGAAAAGGGTTACAATCTAGGGTGTAAAAACCACCATAATTCTCAAGTAGTTAGAAAGTGTTTTAGTCTAGATCATATTGGAGCTTGCGCATGAGGGAGATAATGTAATAACCCCAATAGGTTATAACTTCTTCAAACACCAAAAATCTTTATACTTCAGTTGTTTGATATTTCGTCAAACACTTTGCAAGCAAGCTCTGATACCACTGTAATAATCCTGCTCAATTCCGACCTTAAAATGCTGATTGAAGGCTCGAAAAATTTTGTCAAACACTTTGCATACAAGGGGTCATATGACTGATATAATTTTTCAGATTGCTGCAATGACTTTTTTCGATTTGCATCAAAGAGAATGCTTACAAAAAGACTCCAAATTGTCTAAACAATGACATAACATGAATGTGCAACTAATTTTGGCAATATTCAATACAAATATGTGACTTAAACTACTTGCAATATGCAGCTACAGCAACTAGTAATTAAGACAAATACTTTGGATGCAACCTAAGATGGCATTAATGCACTTACAACCAAGTGGCATTAATATAAACACTTAGTATGCAAAATTATAACATTATTTATGCCAAAAAGAGAACTTACAGCCAATTGATATTTTGTCAAACAATTGGAATGCAAACTAATAAGCTGATCATCAACTCTAGGGTTGCAATATAGATAGTCTAAAAATTACAACGCTCTTTCAATTGCAAAATCCTAGCCTTCCTTTGATACCAATAATGCCAAATGGCAAACAAAGACAAGTACAATGTAAAATAGTGAAGTGCTGAAGCTATATTTTGTACTCAACTGAAAACCTACATTTCTCAGAAAATATGCCAAATGAGAAGTGAAGAACCTGATTGTAGATGGCTGCAATAATTTCCTTCAATGCTGCCCCTTCTGCTTTGTTTTTTTTTTTTGATTTGCTTTTTTCGTTTTGCTTTTTCAAACTGCTTTTTCGGCCTGCTTTTTCGGACTGCTTTTTCGGCCTGTTTTTTCGGACTGCTTTTTCGGCTTGCTAAAAATGCCTCCTAAAATGCTCAAATGCTGAAAATGGCCTTAGGCCTGATGATGCCCTAGCTGAAGTGACTGAATTATCACCTCCAAATGTGCAACCCTTCAGAAGATATTTCACTTCCTCAATTATGCAAATCCAAGGGAGTTTTCGTTCCCAAAGATCAACTGACTATCTGAAACCACTTGGCTCCACAATAGACTATGTGACTGAATCACAATTTGATGTCAAGAGAGAAATAAACAACTGGATGATTAGAATGAAGCCCGAGGTGCCTATTTATTCTTTTTCTCCACTTTCTCCAGAAACTTCTAGAACATTATTTTATTTTATCTATTAAGTGACTTTATAAAAAAAAAATTATAATTCAAGTCACTTTATTAAATTAATTAAATATAAAGTTACCTTTTAATATTTATTTATTTGATAACTTTATAAATAATTAACTTAATACCACTTATTTATTTAATTAAAATAATTAATTAGTCATCCTCATAAAATATTCATTATTTTGGACAACCCAATTAATTAAATTAATTAAATCAAATTGCCTCCAAAATGGGGACATGACAGTCCGCCCTTCCTGAAATTGCTTGTCCCCAAGTAATGGTTGAACAATAAACCAATTAATCTGCCTGGATCCCAAATGTCGTCATGAACTATACTACTGTCAATTAACACAGGCTCCTGTAATATCCTCTGCAATATAACCAAGAGGAATCCATAATCAAACTAACAATCAGAAACCCACGAGACACAAACTCTTAGAAAATCAAAACCCAAGTAAAGTGGACAAATCAAATTGCCAACACAGTAAATACCATCAACGCATCCCACTGGCCTATACGGAATGTACAATCCAACTCTACAACAATGGTGAACGCTCCCGAATGAAACTGTACCAAGTATGGAGAATCCACACACTGTACAACTCCTGTAGTCAACACAACTCGACAGATCACTGGCCACTGTCTCATAACCATAACTCCCATGCACTGTTGATGGTGAAAAGACATCACAAGATAAACAGCAAGAAATGGAACCCAAACCAAATTTGTCTGCCATCAACTCCTCAACACAAGGATCAAATGCTAACTGATGTACATACCTTGCAGTATAATGTTGATAAAAAGAGCCAACCTCAGTCAATAGCTCACCATGAACAAGTGATACAACCCACTGTGACTGATCACCAGCTAAGTCAGGAGATGTCATAGCCAGAGTAGAATCAATAACAACCGCTGAAGCATCACTCCCAAACTCCCACTCTAAGTCATGCATTATCAAGCTGTCAACCGCAGAACCTATCGCCATGTCATGCCCATCACAACTCTCATCCCGAGGCGTCAAACCGTCCCATAACTGATGACAAGCACTAGGAACCAAAGTACATCTCTGTATCATCATCTCATCAACATGGTCATCAAAGGTAAATTGATGAGCATACCTCACAGTGTAATGCCGATAGAATGCGCCAATCTCAATTAGTGGCTCAGACTGCAATCCAGATGTAACTAACTGCAATCGATCACTAACCAAGTTGGAACTGACTACTACCTCCGAAGACATCGCCAAGGGAGTAGTATTACTAGCAGGAACCATGCCAACTATCGGCTCACCAATATCACACATGATCTTTGATACAACATCTCTAGTCTCTGTGCCATCAGTACTAGAGGCCACCACTATGTCAGGCATACCACAACAATCTGCTACAACACCCAACTCAATTGAACCTGACTCTAGTGGGAACTAACCCAATATGCCAATGTTAGTATCAAGGATGGATGCATCCCCATCTCCACTATCTTTGACAATCTCGACCATGGACATCCTCGGATCACCAGACACCATAGCTTGTGACTGTACAGAATCTAGTAAAGACTGCAGTCGCTCTAACTCCATGGTCACCTTAGCCAAATGAAACTGTGACTCCTCGAAAGCCAACTGTGTACTCTCAAGAATCTCAGAAGTCACCTCGAGCTGCTGAGTAAGCTCACTCACCTCATCTTCCTTGGCCAATAATGCATCGTATGTTGTACTCCCCCACTCCATAAGATAATCTCTGTCGGCTACCAACTGCATATAATTCTGTCTCAGAATCCGAATAGCCTCCCATAAAGAGTGGATCTCTGTCAAGGAAAGATAACTGCCTCCTTGCTCATCACTAGTAGGAGAACCCCATCCATAAACTGCTAACAACTGATGAGCAACATCGAAATGCTGGCAAGCTATAGCAATGTCTCGCTCACTAACTCTCAACTGACTAGACACATGATGGCACTGGTTAGACTGTCTCCTACCAACCTCCTCTGACACACTGTCTAAAGGAGTATCCTCAAAGTTACTGGTCTCTAGAGTATTACCATCCATATCCTGCGAATCAACTCCAAAGCTCATATCAACATATGGAGTATCAAAAACTGTAGCACCGCTATCCAACTCCTCTGTACCAAAAGAAATTGCCAAGGAAACTAAGTCTTCAAAACTGCCCACTGCATCCTCCTGGATGTCATCAATGCCAATATGATCCTGGGACTCATCTGTACACACTGCCAAATATGAAAGATCATCAACACATTCCAGCAAGAACGGTCGACTGGATATATGAACAAAGCCCAACACCGGTGTATAAAAACTAATACCAACATTGGACGAGCTGCTGGCACAAGAAAAGACAACACCGTGTAATCTGCTAATCAAATCCATGATAGCACCCAAACAATCACTGCTACCAAAAAGTGTTAAAGATCTCCAGTCAACTAAATCCCAAACGCCAATGAAACAATCTTGAGTCCATATTCGTAAACTAGAATCAGTTGGTAACTCAAGCAAACTCCTTAGCTGAGTAATATGACCAATACCAACTAACTCCACATACCTGTCTGACATTGTCCTTGTATCTTGGATGTGAATGCAAGATGAATTCACAACATTATCAATGACCACATATGATTTATGTGCCGTAGAAAGCTGAGTATCAAGAGTGCAAGATGAAACTAAACTCAACTCCATGCCATGCTTATCCCCATGTCTCTCCCAGTCCTATAATGCCAATGGAGTATTCACCAAAGAAGCTCGAGTGTCCTCAAGCTCGTGAGAAAGCCTATCAACTTCCTCCTCCTTCCTCCTCAAGGCATCTGAATAGTCTCTGACAAAGCTAAGAAGATGGTCACGATCTGATAGAAGATGTAAATAACTCAACTTCATCGTTCCCATTCCTTCCTTAATCGCCTGTACGTCAACACAAGAAGAACCTGTTGTGACTCCTTTCTGTCTCTCCTGTAGTTGAATCATCCAAATGTGATTCTCAATCAATCTATGCATCCTGTCATGATGAGATAAAGCCACGACAATATCCTTGTCCCTTGTCTTCAGCTGGCTTGCCAAACCAAGTGAAGAGCTACTAGCCTCTATCTCATGTGAAGAAGCATCCAACTGTGCCTGATACTCATTTTCTGCAAAGTCCTGAATGCTCACTTTTTGATCAACTGTACTATTCTCAAACATGACAGTATCCTCAACTGCTGTAACTTCATCCAGCCCAATTGTACTGTAATCACTATCTGTGTCAATGACGCAATCCGGCGTGCTTGTGATATCACCTTCCGATGCAACTAGCTCAACCTGCACAACATCTGTAACCACTTCTGCCTGTGAAGATGATGCAGATAAACCATTACCTGAAGATGACAAATACTTTTAATGCAACCTAAGATGGCATTAATGCACTTACAACCAAGTGTCATTAATATAAACACTTAGTATGCAAAATTATAACATTATTTATGCCAAAAAAAGAACTTACAACCAATTGACATTTTGTCAAACAATTGGCATGCAAACTAATAAGCTGATCATCAAACTCTAGGTTTGCAATATAGATAGTCTAAAAATTACAATGCTCTTTCAATTGCAAAATCCTAGCCTTCCTTTGATACCAATAATGCCAAATGGCAAACAAAGACAAGTACAATGTGAAATAGTGAAGTGCTGAAGCTATATTTTGTACTCAGTTGAAAACCTACATTGCTTAGAAAATATGCCAAATGAGAAGTGAAGAACCTGATTGTAGATGGCTGCAATAATTTCCTTCAATGCTGCCCCTTCTGCTTTGTTTTTTTTTCTGATCTGCTTTTTCCACTTGCTTTTTCCAGATTTTCTTTTTTCGTTTTGCTTTTTTGAACTGCTTTTTCGCCCTGCTTTTTTGGACTACTTTTTCGGCCTTCTTTTTCGGCCTGCTAAAAATGCCTCCTGAAATGCTGAAATGCTGAAACAGAAGATATTTCACTTCCTCAGTTATGCAAATCCAAGGGAGATTTCGTTCCCAAAGATCAACTGACTATTTGAAACCACTTGGCTCCACAATAGACTATGTGACTGAATCACAATTTGATGTCAAGAGAGAAATAAACAACTGGATGATTAGAATGAAGCCCGGGGTACCTATTTATTCTTTTTCTCCACTTTCTCCAGAAACTTCTAGAACATTATTTTATTTTATCTATTAGTGATTTTATAAAATATTTTATAACTCAAGTCACTTTATTAAATTAATTAAATATAAATTTACTTTTTAATATTTATTTATTTGATAACTTTATAAATAATTAACTTAATACCACTTATTTATTTAATTAAAATAATTAATTAGTCATCCTCATAAAATATTCATTATTTTGGACAACCTAATTAATTAAATTAATTAAATCAAATTGCCTCCAAAATGGAGACATGACAGATAATTCAAAATTATTATCAAAACTATAGAGGCTCTGCTAAGCATGTGCAAGGTTGTGGTGAACATTAGTTTGTGTTGGAGTAGTATTGGGATGTGCGACCTCCTAGGAAAGCTTAATGCTTCACCTTTGTAAGCATTACCTAGATGTAATGAGTGCTTAGTGTTCCATTCATTCTAATAGGAGATGAGTATTTGTGAACCTCTACTGATGAAACTTTGGTCAATGAGTTTGACTTGAAACTATAAGTTAAATCATAATATTTTATTTGATCAATCTCCATATTAACATATAGAATGAGTCTCCTGCAAAATCTATGTTCACCCACTACTTCTTTAGCAATCATAGAGTAAGTACCAATCGATGAGGGTGTACTTGGGCAACTCTCATGCTAATTGAAAAACTCCAACTCTTCTTGTAGCTCCACATTTAATTAACCACTTTTCTATTTTAATTTACAATGAAAAATTTCACATTTTTACTAGATATAATTCCTAGTCATGGAATGCTCAAATGTGACATCCTTCGCTAGTGGTCAAAAATTGTCTTCATATAGTTGTCTTGCTACTGTATGATACTGTTTATGGGCTAGATTTCTTAGAGTTTTCCTTGCCTTGGGAAGTTTTAATAGGCTGCAAAAGTTTTGAAGTATAAATCTTAATAGTCACTATTCTAACAAAATTTGGTTCAAATTTTATAAACACCAGCTGACTATGTAATGCATAGGCTTTATGTTCTTAAAAAAAGAGCTAAAATGTTGTATTCCTGTTGTAATTAATAAAATTTCCTCACTTCTTGATACAAATTAATCCCCCAGTTTTGCCTCTTACAATCCAAAATTGTGAACTCTCCAATCACTCCTTTTGCATCCTCCTATGGATTATTAAACCTTTACGCAACTAGAAACTTTATCACAATAAAATCTGTGAATAATAATGTTACGATTGTGATACAGTGATAATGATAGAAATCTTTTAAATGCACCGTGAAAACATCACCTATCTTTACATTGAGGCTTGTAGATACCTTTGAGGTCATGTATTTAGTAAAACATGACTTCATATCTCTAGTTGATAGTTTCTTTTACTCTTGAAAATTTTGATACAAAAGAAATGAAGTTGACTGTGTGAGTTTTGTTTTCCAGGGGATGCCAGATTGGGAGGAGATAATCAAGGAGTTGCCTCCATTGGACTCCTTCATCAGCAAATTGGAGAAGTGATGGAGTTATGCAACATAGTTTTTTAATACCTTGGACAAGATGTATAATCAAGATGTATAAATTGCAACTACATTCTGTAATTATTTATTATTGATTATGTGTTATTTTCAACTTTCTTTGGCATGTTGAATTGAAAAAAACAACAGTAGTAGCTCAAATTCTAGAAGAAAACATTTTTATTACTGTTGAAACTCCTCCTGGGCATGATCTTCTAAAATTTTTATGTGAATAGTCAATGTGAAAATAAAAACTCCTCCATAAACTTGTTTAAGGAGAATTTAAAAAACTGACAAATATTCGCAATGAATAAATATATAGAATAATATATTATTTTTTATCAAATTACAACAGTTATGATCTTCCTCTTGCTGGTGGACTAACAACGAGAACTAGTCGTCAATCCTAATTCTCTATCGGAAGAAAATCCCTTGCTGCCAATCTTGAGTAGCAAATAATCAACTGCAGCATTCAACAACATAATCATTCTTATTATGTGCAGTTTCCTTCATTCCAAAAGGAAATCAAAGCATAAGATGAATATGAATAATAACCAATGGAGCAACCAAGGATTAGTCGGGAATTTCAGTCCTAATTCATTTGAAGAATATTTTAGATTGAGAACATATAAACGTTGCAGGTCATCTTGGGTATGCAACACAAATATGGCCTTGTTAGAGAGGATTATAAGATTGTAATTAAATTTATCAATCTAATTCTCCATGTCAATTTTGACTTGTGTCAGTGATAATTAAAATACAATTTACAAATATTGTTTTCCTTTAGAAAACTAATCCATTATGGAAAAGGAAAATGCTACCACTCGTTCTTTGTAGTCAACATATTAATAATAATATTTGAAGCCTCATTAACAATGTAGATGGATTTACGCATGCACGTGTTCTTAAACTTTGCATAAGGAAAGTAGTAGAATGAAGGGAATTCATGCATCTCATAAATACAATTTAGTAAGATCAGTATGTGCATCCATTATCCATTGTTAGTTCACAAGCAAGTTACAATATGCTAATACAAACACATACTACTATGCAATAAAGAAAAATTAGACAATTTATTTCTTGGGACACCTTAGAGAAAAATGTTTGCAATATTGAATCTCTCCATATCATGCACTATACATACATTATGACTCAAAAATACAAAATCTTAAACAAAAAGAATAAGATATAAGAACATAGAATTTGGCTAATGTCTGCAAATGTTGTCGTGAACTTTGGCTAATGCCTTTTTGGATTCTTCTAGATCTAGACACCTAAGAAGTGTTTTGTCTAGACTCTTCCAATACAAGTCACCAAAGACCAAGGTGTGGCGTGAGGCATTGCGAAGGAGTTAGCGCTTTTGGTTGTGCGTGAGATTTTTAGGAATGACTTGATCACACAAGAGAAAATGGTAGCATAGCGAGAGGAATCCTAACCAACAATAGTGCAGATCACATGATTTTCAGAGAGTCATATGCAAGATGACATAATTCTTCAACCAGAAACTCAAAACATGATTCATGTTCTTGTAACTGAAGAATAGATGCTAGGGTGGCCATAGCATCTACAACCTTATTCTCTACTCTAGGAATTTGTTGAAAAGTGACAAATGTGAAGTAGTTTCGTAGAGCAACAATCAATTTCTTGTAGGGTACCAACATGTCATCTTTGGTTTGATGGTCATTATTAATTTGGTTAATAGCAAGCTGGGAGTCTCCATAGTTGTGCAATTTTGTGATCCTCCATTCTAAAGTCATTTTAATCTCATTTGTTAAAGCCTCATACTCTACTATATTGTTTGTGCATGGAAATAAGAGTTTGTAAGGCTTCAGGATTGTGTAACTATGAGGTGTGAAAAATAGAATGCCTGCACTAGCCCCATTTTGGGTGTGAGAACTGTCAAAGAAGATCTTCCAAGTTCTTTCAATGATATACATGATGGAAGCATCGAGAAATTTAATCTGCATTGGAGTTGTATCTGGTAATGGAAAATCGGCCAGTTGGTCAACTATGGCTTGCCCCTTGATAGCTTTGCTCTTGATGTACTAAATGTCAAATTTGGAGAGAGACATCATCTGTTTAGCCAGATGACTAGTAAGTGCAACTTTTCTTAGTAAATATTTGAGGGGATCATTTTTGCAATGAGATGCACTGTGTGAGCCAACATATAGTGCCTAAGTTTTGGGAGCAAATACCACTGCAAGGCAAACTTTCTCAATGTTGTTGTAGTTCATCTCATAAGCCATCAAAGTGTGACTAATGTAGTAAATAACATGTTCCTTTCTAGTCTCATCACTTTGTGCTAATAGTGCTCCTAAGAAAGAATCTGTAGTTGAGCTATATAGTATCAAAGATTTTCATGGTATGGGTTGCATCAATACTCGAGGTTTGGCCAAATACCCTTTGATTTGTTCGAAGTTTTGTTGACATTCCTCATTCTAGATACACGTGGAGCCTTTGTGCAAGGTTTTGTTGAAGGATTCTGCTCTATCAAGTAGTTGAGAAATAAACCTCTGAATGGATTGCAGATGTCCCTAAAGACTTCTTAATTGACTGGTATTCCTAGGAGGTGGCATTTCCATGATGGCTTGCACCTTTTTGGGATCAACCTCGATGCCTTTAGCAGATATGATGTATCCTATTAATATGCCTGATGTGACACCAAAGGTATACTTTTTGGGATTTAGCCTAAGCTAAAATTGTTGCAGTCGAATATCTAACTAAGGTCATCAAGATGTGGATCTCTTTTCTTAGATTTGGTCAATATGTTATCAATATAGTCTTCCATATTTTTGTGCATCATGTCATGGAAGATGGTGGTCATGGCTCGTTGATAGGTGGCTCCTACATTTTTTAACCCATAAGGCATGACATTCCAACAAAATGTACCCCATGCACATGTAAAGGTGGTTTTTTCTTGATTTGTAGGAGCAATTTTGATTTGTTTGTACCTAGAGAATTTGTCCATTAAAGAGCACATTTCATAACCCATGATCATGTCCACTATGATGTCTATGTTTGGTAGTGGAAAATCATCCTTAGGGCATGCTTCTTTGAAGTCTCTAAAATCGGTGCACACTCAAATGGACTTGTTATGTTTAGACACAAGTACAATGTTGGAATCCACTTTGCATAATCAATAGCTCTGATGAAGTTTTCACTTAGGATCTTTTCTAGTTTTGCCTTAACCAATAGAGCCACACGTGGATGCATTTTCCTCAACTTTTTCTTAACAGGCTTGACACCAAGAGAAATAGATAGATGATGCATAATGAGATTAGTGTCGAGATCGGGCATATCTGAATAAGTCCAACCAAAGTTGATTTTCTTCTCTTGAAATAACTTAGTGAAGTGCTCTTTTTCTTCAACTGATAGATATTTAACAACGTGAATGATTTTGGGGGACTCTTATGTACCCAAATCAATAGGTTATGTGGGTTCAATAACAGCTGACAATTTGTCTTGAAAATAATTTGGCAGACTACCAAGTACCTCAAAAAGGTTTTCACGCTTAGATACATCTTTATTTTTATTTTTTGGGGATTCAGATACCTCCTCAAAGTGGTTTTCTCCATCTAACTGCCTTTTTTGGTTTTTCTTTTGATTTTTTTACTGTACTTTATATGTCTTTGTTATGTTAACCGTTGGTTCACTGGTGGAAGATATCATGGGTTCAATAGCATTGAGGTAGCAAGTGATCTCATAGTCATTCTGAATTTGATAGTAGTTTTGGTCTTTGGTGTTGAGTAGATCAATCTATGAGATTGGGGTAGATTAATGAGAGGGACATAGAGGTTTCAAAGTTGTTGATTTGGAAAGAGTCATCTCTGGTGACATGAGAAGTTGAACCTATATTGAAAGTTCCAAAGGAATCCAAATCAAGAATAGACCTAGAGGGACCAGCGTGATCCATTGGAGCAAATTGCAAACCAAACTCGTCAAATCCTAGACTAGACTCGTCAACTACATTTGGTTGGGTAGCATAGGCATGGATGACATCCACGCCTAACTCACGAGATGCATCAGAAAGGGATTCCCATTCGTATTCAATAGAATCTATACTCTGGTTCCGAGCTATGAAGCAAGCAATGTTCTCTCTTATCCTTCCTATATTAGGATCTTCATGGTCAGATTCAATGGGTTCATGTTGTTTGGAGGTAGAAGCCTCAACATCATTGTGGGTGACCATTGGTTCTTCTACCCAAAGGAGAGAAGTAGGAGGCATGAAATCCTCTTCTTGTAGAACAGTAGTAACAAAGGGTGGATCATCATCCTCTAAGTCACTAAACATGGGAGCCCTTCTATCCAATCCTAGTAATTCATCTTTGAGGACAAAGCCTAGTCCAACAGTGTCTCTATTTTTGTGTCCCTTAGTATGACTTAAGGGTTCTGCAAGAGCTTTCTTATTACTAGTTAGGGATCCTTGGCCCTGATATCTCACATTTAAAAAAAAATTATAGCCTTTCCCATAGCGTTTCATGGAAATAGGAGAAGAGATTGTAACTTCCTCCATATCTTCCTCTTCCTTATAAATCCAATCTCTTATAGCTTGGTCTTCTTTTTATACTTCAAAGGTAGTAGAGGACTGAACAAATGTTCCAAAATGGTCAAGCTGAAGTCGAGGGCATCCTTTTCTCATAAGGCTTCCTATAAGATAGAAGAGAAACCGGTAAAGCAGCAATAGTCTAGAGTGTACTCACCTATACAAAGGCTCATCATTTTCAACTTTTGTTCACACTCTTTGAAAGAGAGTTTGAGCTTGTGAGAAGAGCGATTGTGAGGGACTAGCATTTCAATTGCAGACAGTGTTGATAGATATTGATTTGTCCCCTGGAACAACTAACTTGGTTTCATTGAAAGGAAACTTTATGCAATGATGGTATGTTGATGGCACAACTTGCATATCATGAATACAAGGTCTTCCTAGCAACAAATTATATGCTAGTTGGATGTCTAAAACTTGGAAGACCACATCTTTTTCAATAGGACCAACATAGATTGGCAGCACAATAAGACCTTTGGAAGGTTGTCCAACCTCATCATTGGCTTTGATAGTGATCTTTCGCCTAGGGTCAATAGCAAATTCAGACATGCCTAGCTATTGAATAACATTTAAAGAGATAATGTTTAACCCTACACCATTGTCTATGAAGACTCGGTGAATGCAAGTTTGAAAGATGTGGACTTCTATCTATCAGGATAAATTATGGGGATGACTAATTCACTTGTCATCTTCTTCAGAGAATGTGAGGTAATGTGGTGAAGAGATATGGCTCACCATTGCTTAGAATCACTCAGCATCAATATCTATGGGAACATTGGCTATTTGTAAAGCTTTTTCGAGAATTTCCTTGTGCAAAGGAGATAGTTCTAGCAACTCAAAGATTGAAAGTTGTGTCAGGGTTCTTTGCAACTGACTCACAAGGTCATAGCTGGATATAGGTCCTAGTTGTTTGTTTAGATGATGAGACATTCTTAGGATCATGTGCAACTTTAATGAAAACTTTAGATTTTCCCCCTAGCGACAGCATTAAGTGTCTCACCATGCAAGAAGGAAGGTTCCACAACTCTAAGAACTACCTTAGGTCGAGTGTCCCTATGTTGTTGTTGAGAATTACACATTTTGAGGACTACTGTAGGTCTTTCATCATCTGTATCATAATTGGGTTGATTGTAAATCTTAGGACCAATCATGTAAAGATTTTCAATAGGATCTAGCATGTTTATGACATTGTCAGCATCAATGTAGGTATAGTTGACCTTTGCATCGTGATTTTTCTTGGTAGCCTTGGATGATTCCCCTTTTTCGTATTTCGGTAATGGTTGTTTGAAGGCTTTGTGATCGAAGTTTTTTACTAAGACATTTGTTATGCCATTTGCTCCTATGATAATTGTAGAAATGATCTTCCTTCCACCAAGAAGGTCTAACAAGTGGGTCATAGGGCTAGGAATTGTCTGGAAGCATGACAAGTTTATTTGCAAGCAAGGTCTTCAAGACCACTTCATAAGTTTCTACCATAGGTGTGTAAACACGTTTTGGCTTAGAATTTTTTTTAGTTTTATCAAATGTTTGAGACTTTGAAGTCTCTTGTTGTTTTGCAGCTTAAATGACATTAGAAAGGTTAAAGGCTGACTCCTTAGTCTTAGGAGCATCCACTACTCCATCATTGATGACATATTTGTTCTTATTCCAAGCCTATTTTTTTTCTTTGCCATTCTTGTTGCCACTTTGTCTTTATTCAACACAATGTCATTTTTTTAATAGCAACATCCTCAATGCGATATCCATTTTCAACCATGGCATTGATGGATGTGAACATTTTTTCCTAAGATCAAAGTAGAGTTCAAGTACAAGTGTATTGACAAAAATGTCAATCTTCTCGGTCATAAGAACTTGTCGAGGGTACCTATAATGCAAAGATCTCCATTGTTGGAGGTATGTTGCAAAGGGTTCACCTTGTTTCTGTTTAATGTTGCACAAATCCAACATAGTAACAGGATGTTGAATGTTATAAGAATACTATTAGATAAAGCGTCGTGCAAGTTCGTCAAACATTTTGAGAGGAGGTGATAGTTTCATAAACCATTCAATGGCTTGGCTGCTCAAACTCCTAGGAAACAACCTCATGAGGTAAGTGTCTTCATGCATAAATTTCATGCTAATAGCATAAAAGTGCCTTACATGGTCGTGAGGATCACCATTTCCGTCATATTTATCATATTTGGGAACCTTTTATATCCCTAGGAAATGGGACCATGTAAAGACTCCTATCAAAAGGAAGAACACATATTGATTTAACAAAGGAGGTTTTGGGTTGTTCCTTAGAAACTTGTAGTTGTGCAAGTTGATGTTTAAGTTCTTGCATTTCCTCCCTCAAGATCTCAGCTTCAGTAGGTTCTCGTTTTTGGATTATTCTTTGCACATCAAAGTCTTGAGGGAGTTTCAATCCCTTAGCCGTCATGTATTGAAAGAATTGATCCCCATTTTGTTCCAAGGCTTTGAGCATTAGCCTTTGGGAAACTTTGTCTTGTTGGAATCTTATGAGGAAATCACTAGTAATTTTGTCATTGGTTTCACTTTTATGGTGTTACTGCAAGAATCTAGATGGTGACGAACACCTGCCATCCTTCATTCTAGGAGTTCTAGGAGGTGTATTTTTTCTGTCATTGCCACCAAGAGGAAAGTTCTCGAAGGGATTGCTATGCTAGCCATGTCTATTTTTTAACATTGTGGGCATGAGCATCAGACTCAACTTGATGATAGGTCCTTTCTCTATTAGCCATACATATGACCTCTAGGTGTGCTTGTTCTTCTAAGCGACATTTCCTTTCCTTAGGATGCATGGTGAGCAATATGTTGTTTTCACCCTTAGGTGTATCAAAGGTTGCACCGAATGGATTCTTGAAGTTGTAGAGAGGGTTATTTCAAGTACTGTTTTCTTGTGGTTTATTAGGTACATGATCTTCCAGACAAGGTTGTCCATGAGGGTGCCTAGGAAGGGTTTCTAATTGTTTGAAAGTGAAAGAAGGACAACTACCTTTACTGACTTGGAACCTAGCTATGATTGGCATGAAAGGGTATGTCTTCATTTAATAGGATTATAAAAGTATTTCAAATTTGAAGCTCATAAGGTAAAAAATGATCACTTATCAAAGATAAAATAGGCGGCTTGTCGAGAGTGCTCAAGAATTTACAGCACTAACAACTCGAGTCAAGAGAGTGAGCAAGAAACTCATTAGCAAGTACCTAAAATAGAAAGGTAACCGGATTTTGACAAGTGACCATTATCGACATGTTGATACTACATTTGACGAACTAAACCCATCTTTTCAACTTAGAATAGTGCCTAACATGGAGATTTTAAACCATATTCGGGTAGGATGAAGTGATGATGCCCCTAAATCAACTAAGATGCAATTTTGACTATGTTTTGGAAGCAACAAAAACTAGGCGATATTTATCAAAGAACCGGGCAATATTAGGACAACAAAATGTATCGTATGATGGAGTTGACAGTAGTTGGGTGATACTTTTCTTCCAAATGATACTTTCCCTAAAGGAGGGTGATAGGCTTCACTAGTGTCAAGCGATAGACTTCACAATAAGAAGGTGATACTTTTTTAGTACAAAATGTCGCATGATATTTCTCAAAAGGTCATACGATAGAGTGATAGTGAATTTTGAAAAAGATAGTTTTGAGCTAAAACCACTTATGTTTTGGGTTGATTGTTGAATGTTTCAAGACCAAGATGTTATGCAAATAGTATAGGACCTCAATTTTCATCAAAGAATGGTATGGTTTGCAAATAGTAAGGGTAATTCACATGTCTCAAATAGTTGGACAAGGGACAAAGAAACCTTGTGAATGTAGAAATGTGATATCAAAGAAAATTCCTACCAATGCTAACAAGATGTTTGATTTGTAAGAACGTTTACACGGGTCTAGCACATTTGAAAACACATGCCCAACAAGATCTACCTAAGAGTCATAGTTTATTACTCAACAACTTGTCCCACACTAAGTTCGCCTTCGCCTCACACCAAGTGGTTGCCCACAAGAGATATTAGCTTTGTCATGGATATGCCATAAGCATAACCAAGGGGACACATATGGTGAGCGTAAAATCTTGGGGTGATCCAGGTGATCCACTAGGACCAATCCTTACACCAAGATGTTGAGCGAAAAAATAAGGTAGCTTCTAACATAGGGTGTTTAGAAAGGGCTTATGTTCATATTACTCCTCTTGCACCCAATTAAGGGACACCTTGTCTTGCGATAAGTAATGAACCTCACAGCCACAAGAGCACCTTAAGCATACTTGCCTAGCATTTTTCTCATAGTCCCAATCCCACAAGTACTCACACTAAGCGAAGACAGACACTACATCTACCAAGGTTTTCTATCCTTGATAGCCTTGAATTTATAGTGGGTTGGAATAGTCGGGTTCACTTGTCCCCACTTGGGTCATTCCTCTTAATTTCTCAAGAGCAGGCCCTCTAAAGGATTCTAAACTAAAATAGATTGGATCCACTCTTGGGGGTCAAAATTTCTAATTCACCACAAGGGTGAAGAACATACTATCCTATCCCAATTGTTTCCCTCAAACACGCCAAGAAGCTCAATTAGCCCCTTGCTTTCAAAATCAAAAGATGGGTCAAGATTTATGATTCACCACAAGGGTGAAGAGCATACTTTCTTATCACCAAGAGATCCTAATCAAAAGTTTTATGTGCCTATAAGAAATGAATAACGAGTATGATGTTGCACACAAGATAAAGGAAATACAAGCACGTGTTTGGTTTTTATGCTTTTAGGAAGCTTTGTAAACAGTTGTTAGTAGCCTTTCTGCATTTGAATCTTTTACATGCATTATTTTAAGGAAAATTTTGAAGTATTTAGTGCAACTCTACAAGCAAAAACATTAGTTCGGCAAGGGTTAGTCCAAAAAAAGGTAAAAACTTGCAAAAAACCTTTGTCAAACAATAATGAATTTGGCAAACCTAAAAAATAGATTGCTAAAGAACCAAAACCTAATCAAAGAATCCAAATAGCAACAAGTTTCAAGCTAGGTGATAGTTTTTGCTGACAGAAAATTATACGATACTTTTTAGTATAGGGGTACGATACTTCTCCTCTATACAATACTTCCCACTATACCTACGCAATATTTACCTACAACAAACCTTTGTCAAACAAAAATGAATCTGCAAAACCTAAAAAACAGACTGCTAAAGAACCAAAAACTAATCAAAGAATCCAAATAGCAACAAGTTTTAGGCTAGGTGATAGTTTTTGCTGACAGAAAATCATACGATACTTTTTAGTATAGGGGTATGATACTTCTTCTCTGTACAATACTTCCCATTATACTGGTGGTATAGATGTTGTATGGGTGTGTTATACTTTTACTAGAAAAGTATCACCCATAATTACTAAGAAATATCATACGATACTGAGGAAGTATCACCCGATAATATCAATTGCAAAAAACATAAAAGAAACCAAGTAGTGAAAAATGTAAGAAAAAGTACATATTAGGAGGTAAAACCAAAATGTTCTGCTCCACGGTTAGCACCAAAAATGTATGTGTGAAAAATGTGGAGACACTTCTATAAACCATTATTCTTGCGAATACTCATGAATGAGAGCATTTGAAGAGGCGGCTTATAGCTTCCTATCTATAATGTGCAAGAGCTATGAGATAGTGGCTCTTAAGTGAACCTATCTATGAAAACCCTTGCAAGGTACACCATAGAATGAAAGATTCAAATAGTAGAGGCAAGAGTGCCAATATCCAAGAATCTAGAATGGATGCAATGCAAATGAAAACTAAATGAGAGAAAGTAGAATGCAAGCTAAACTAGAAAATAAATATAAAAACCCCTATTTAGACTAGATGATTTAAGCTATAAGCATGGAGAGAAACTAGAATGAATGAGAAGCATGGAGAATGAAGAATAGAGGATAGAAGAAGAGGAGTTCCACAAGCATGAGATCTTTAATCCTGCAACATAACATTAGTAAAAGAGTGGAGTTGTGAAGTGAGGAGAGAGCTCTTCCTTTTAAAGAGAAATGGACGATAGAGTTCATGAGGCAAGATGCATGTGATCAAGGGTGGAGTTTGAAAGTGGGAGTGATCCATGTGTAGAAGCATTTTTACCAATCGTGATGAAGAGTTGACTTTTTTTTTTGTGTGTGCAACTTAGGATAAGAGATGAGTGAGGAATTTTATTTTATTAAAAGGGGGACATGCTCTTTTTATTAGATATGAACTTAGGATAAAGTGGTCAAACTATAGAATAAAATTAAATAAATGGATTTTTGGAGATTTGATAGAGGATAATTAGATAAATTATGCAAAAATGTTAGAAAGGGGGCTCATAGTCTAGATGACCATTTTTGGGTGATTACAGTTAACAATGTATATGAATTTATACATACACATGTTCTCAAATTTTGATTAAGGAAAGTAACAAAATGAAGGGAATTCTGGCATCTCATAAATGCAATTTAATAAGATGAGTATGTGCATCTGGTATCTATTGTTAGTCCACAAAAAAGTTATAATATGCTAATACAAACACATACTACTATGTAATAAAGAAAAATCAGACACAATTTATTTCTTGGGACACCTTAGACAAAAATGTTTGCAATTTTTGTTCTCTTGAAATCATGCACCATACATGCATTATGCTTCAACAATACAAAATCATGAAACAAAAAGAATAAGATATAAGAACATAGAATCTATGTGGGTGAAATCTTTTTGGGTGAAAATCCTCCAAAATTGTAGAGACATTATATTATTTAGTAAAATAATATAAATACAAGACAATCTTCAAGCTCTAAGCTTTAACGTGGAGATTTACATTTTACTCTATCTAAGAGATAATTCGACAACATATTCACTTTGGAATGAACAACTATCTCGTAGAGCTCTTATTGCAACAAGTGTCTTATAGATTTCATAGTGAAAAAAATATAGTAGTTTCTCAAGCTTCAAATTTGTTTACATTCGATGCATATTCAATGTGTAATTAGGAACTCTCTTTTGCATAACTCTTACACAAATATTTTCAAAACTTAAATCTCCAAGTGGCACCAATTTAGGAATGCACCATATTGGATAGATAATACCTAAATAATATATGATAGGCCTCAAAGGTTGAGATATTTGGATCCCAATATTTTCCCACTTGTCAAAGAGTTATAGAGTCATTATAAACATCAAAATTTGCATTGCTAAGCGTTGCGTGATAAGAAAACACATTATTTCCATCCTTGAAACCACATAGATCCCAAAATGTGATCCATCAAAACACCTACAATATCTAAGATGCCCACCATCTTAGGCAACAATCCTTATCATCCTTCAAAATACCACCTATGAAAGAAAAGTATCAAGCCAAAGAGTATATGAACCAATTCAAAGAATACAAACATAAGATATCCTAGTGAAACTAAAAGCTATAGGATAATGCCACTACTCCATTGCACTCACAAGTTATACAAATGCATCAACAACATGAACTTCAAAGTGCAAAATTATGAAGTATCTAGGAAACAAGATAAAAAACTAGCCAAAATAATAATCAAAGTGATTGTTCCCATCTAACTTATAAACTCACGTGACTTTAATTAGCACCCACATCAAACATTAGCAAACTCATACCACCTACATAACCAATTCATATATTGCAATCTCAAGATCCATATGTAAGCAAATCAATCAAGACCAAACATATACATTGATTTGCACTGCATGGTAACGTGAAATTTGAAAGAGTAATGGCATACAAAGTTTACCAATCACAACACATAGTAACCAAACACATGGAGTACCAAGGACCATTCATATATATATTCCTACAAAATTGGTGCGAGAAACATATATCTCAAACTACCTCAACAACTCTCTCATGCTATCCACAATCGATAAAAAAAGTAATACAAGAAGCTCCATGTCATCACCCTATAACTAAGGGACAACACATGACCACAAACAAAACACATAGTAACCAAACACATGGAATATCAAGCACCCTTCACAAATACATATAATTTTTCCTACAAAATTGGTGCAAGAAACATAGCTCTCAATCTGCCCCAACAACTCTATCATGCTATCCACAATTGACAAAAAAGGGTAATACAAGAGCCTCCATGTCATCACCCTATAACTAAGAGACAACACCTGGTCACAAACCAATGATTATAATAGCTTCATGTTACCTATTTTCACTTACATCCTCAATGTTAGAGCCCTCAATGTTTGCTAAGGAATAACAAATCCAAAAAAAATAATGTATTATATGCCCTATAACTTTTACTTTTATCCATTCATGCATATAAGTAGTACATTTTATGAAGAAATTAAAACATAATAAAACAAGATGATACACTATTAATATCTTTTCTGAAATGTAGAAATTGTAATCATCAAAGTAAATTATTATTGCTTCACACAAGTTGTGAAAATGATTTTTGATTTTGAATCTAAAACAAAGACACGTGTGAATAAAACATAAAAGGACTAGACAAAGTTAGGGTTAATCATTTATTGAAGGATTGACGATTGTGTTGTTGTGTAGGCCACTTGTGCTCCACTATCTTGTTAACTCCCTTCATCTTTCCTTCCAAAGCTAATTTGTTAAAATACCAACATAAGGGGGGTTATATCCAATGAGTCTAAGCAATGACTAGCCCTAACTCACCATTATACCCCACACATGCATCCATGTTGCAAACCCAAAACCCACATTTATTTCTAATTTATTTATTTTATGCATGGCAACCTGGTTTATGATTAACATGTGGATGTAAATGTGGCTCCCACAAGGGTTTGAGTTGAGCATGTTAGTGATAGGTAAGATCTAACTATAAGAATGAAGAGCATTATCAAAGGGATACATGATCATAATGCATGAAACCTTTTATTATATTGAAATTCATATTGTAAGAAAAATGATAATTGGTTTTTTATGGGACAATATTCCATACTTGAAACCTTAAAGGTTAATTAGGATAAGAAGTAATGGGTTGGAGAATAAATAGAAGAACTAATAATAATGGATGAAAATGAAAAGGTGTAATGTGTGTTTTAGCAAGGGGTAGATATGGAAACAATAATTGTAGTGAATGCAAGTCATATCAAGTTTCTAAAAGACATTCAAGGGAAGACATACATGTAATCAGGTTTATTCAAACAACAAACAATATAATCAGTCAAAATACACAATGTTGTTACAAGAAAATACATGTTCGTATTACAAATGACATGTACTGATGCTGAAATGATAATTCATCAATGTAAGTTAGATCACATGAGCACCCTCTATACCTAAAGTATAGATTTGTGCAACCAATCATTTTTTCAAATGGTTAATACAAAAATATTATATAGATTCAAGTCAAAATCATTATTTCTTCTTTAGTCATAGTAGATGGTCATGTGGATCTAGTTGTAACATAACATGAGGTATGCATTGAACCTATTCTAGTAATGATCTACTATCAACATTAATAAGAAACATTCATGTTATGGGAAGAATCATAAGCTTGGTGAAATAGGAAAAATTATCATTCACTATAGCAATGAATACAATAACACACCTATGCAGTTTTCCATATCAAAAGAAATGGATATTTTCAGTTCAGGATCACAGTAGATCACATAGCCAAATGATAATAAATCATAACATTGATATGCATATCTATTATGAAGGTCAAATTCAACATGAAGAAAGGGGACAGTCAATAGTGTTGGAAGTGAAAGAAAAATGACAATATCAATAGAGAATATTTCATTTTTCATTAAAGCCAAGAAAATCTAGTGAAAAAAATAGTCCTAAATGAACTAAAGAGGAAAGTGTGATAGGGTTGTCCAAACAGAAAGATAATGATCAATGAATCAATTAACAATGTTGCTAGAATATTGTTGAATGATCAATACTTAATAGAAGCCATGCAAAAAGTATCACACTCACAGTGATTTGAAACCTTGATTTTGACTATGTTGAGTTCAAGAGGGAGAATATGGAATTTTCTAAGAGGTAAATGTGAAAACACCGAAAAAGAAATGTTGCAAAGTTGTTATGAGTCTGTATATTTCAGCAGGATATATTCACCTATATTCCAAGTATCAAAGGAGGAATACTACTGTTAGAGGTCGAGTAGTAAGGTTAACTAGTAGCGTATTTAACATCCAATGAATTACAGCTCACAGGTGTCAATGCATAATGGAAATTTGATTGAGAAACAAGTAGGGAGTTTTCATTCTAGCTACAAACAACGAGGATACCAATTAATACTTTAGAGGTATGTTGACTATAAAAAGAACCAATGATATTGCTTTGAAAGAAGAAAAATGTAGAAAAATCTTGGTAGTAAGCTAGGATTGGGACAAACAAGAGTGAAGGCTATTATAAATTTTCCATAGTCTAAATAGGTTGCAACCTCCATATTGAAAGAAACATTTACTTTAGTGGTGAATATTCATCAATTGGTCAATTTTTATCATCAACCAATTTGTTAGTTTGGATATGCAATAGTGAGCTATCACATTTTCAACAAGTTGATTTTTTGGTAGTCTATATTTCTTTGGAGAATTAGAGATGTTGAACATGAACAAGGATAAGAATCTTACATGTGGTGGAAGCCAAGAAAGGTCAGCCAAACGCACTCGCAGAACCTAGTCATCATATTTTAGTGGCCAAAAAAAGGAAGTCACAATATCGCAAGTACATTTGCAAGATCCCCAACCACTGTCAGTACCACTATCACATATTCAAGATGTTGGAAAACCTAATATCTCTAGGCATGATGAACTTGAACAAGATCTTCAAGTACATTCCTAGAGTAAATAAGATCTTTATGTTAGTATCCAAACTAGCCAAAACTGTGAGGCCTGACCTTGACCCATCATAGCTTAGCTAATACATTTTTTTTTATACATTTTGATTCAATATTTTGAGAGATTATTCGACTAATTAGACATTCACACACACACACACACACACACACACACACACACACACACACACACACACACACACACACATTCATGCATTGTGATGGTTTATTTCACTAATTTAAATTGAATTGATGAATACGTCGTGGTGTTTTGATTATGCAAATTGTTGTATTTAATCAATGTGCAGAAACAGAAAAGATTATTGAAATGAAAATTGGAATGTTTCGAGTTAAATTTGATTATGCATGTTAAATTTATATATATGTGATTTTATCGAACTACTGATATTCAAATTGAGTGTGTAGGGAATTAACCTTGGTATTAATTAGAGAACCAAGAGCCAAACCTACATATGTGCCATGAATCCAAGGTTGAATCTAAGGAAGAGATTCAAACCTCATTGTTACATAATTTTATTTGTAATCATAATTTGAATGTGTAAATGACATGTCAATTAGGGTTTGAAAATGAGAAACCAACCCTAAAAATGAACTTAATTAAGTGCCTAAGCTAATAATCTTTTTTTATAGGTTTCATGTGAAGTCCCATCAAATAGGAATTTGAATTCAAAATTTTAGGTCACTTTTAGAGGCCAAAAAGTGGTCCTAAGAGCTTAATTTAGTGGAATTTAAGTGCCCATGTGGTAGAGGTGTGAGTTAAGGACCTAATTATCACCACTAGAAGGTATAGGAAACTTTAAGGACCCTCCAAACAACTCATTTTCCAAAAGTTGCAAAAATGGAGAAGTATTATGTCCTTACCCTTACCCACACACTTGCCCTAACTTGCACTAATAGTAGGAGACAAGTATGATGGCCAAGGGCTTAGGTCAACTCAAGAAGTTATTTCTAGTAGGTGGGTGGGATTTAGAGGCCTTTTTAGAGGGCCTAGGATAACTTAGTGGGTATTCACCCACTCTCTAATTTTAAAGACACCAGGGTTTGAAGATTGGAGCAAAAAGGATAAGCTCTTCTCAACTTTCCATCCCATCACATTTTGAGGTTGGTGATTCTCATACCAAGGGTGTTATTCATTCCTTTGTAATATATTAGCATGTTGAAGATCTTGTTCATGCATATTTTATATTTTATGTATTGTCATTTTATGCTTATAAGGGTTGGGAAATGGTGTCCTCAATCTTGTTTTTATTGCATTTTCTTTGAGGGATTTTTCATGGGCATGAATGCATTACTCACCATTGGAAAGGGAAGAAGTGGCCTTGTGGGGTGAAGGGGTTAGTTTGGACCTCCATGAAAGTGTAGAGTCTCTTATCATATAGAAGAGGGAAAAAAGACAAGGTGTATGGGTCCTTTCTTGCCAATGATTTTGATGTCATTTGGGTGAGATAAGAGGAGAATGTATATGGAAGAATTGTGTTTACTATGAGCCTTGTAAAGGCATTAAATTATATGTATTGGTATTGTCATCTCATTCATGGTTGTTCCACCTTCACCCTTTGTCATGAGTTCTTAGGTGAAACCTATTGTGAATCCTTAGGTTTGGAGTTCTTGTGATGCTCTTGCATTTGTGATTTGATTTTGGTTCTGACTCGTTTAGCATTGGTTATCCAGCTTGGTGGGTGGTCTCTTTGAGGCCTAGTTTTGGAGGTGAGATCTCCATGGTTTGTTCATTCTTATTTGTAGGTTTTATGGATTCTTGTTAGATATCTTGAGATTCCTTGAACCTCCTCTTGGAAACTTGTGAATAAAGGAGTTTATGATTGTTGTGATCAAGTGGTGGTGTTGGAGAGTTATGCATTCCTTGTCTTTATTCTTCCATGTATTGCAATGAGTTGAGTGATGAAATTCTCACTCTATATGCCAAACTCCTTGCACTGTGTGAATCTTAATGTTGGAATAAAAGATGTATTTGTTGATATCATTGGTTGGGATTTCTCGTATATTTTTCTCTTCTATTGTAATGGAAATGAGAGGAAAGTTAAATGATTTCATTAATAAAGTTCAATGAAAATGTAATGAAGTTTAGAATTCTATTCTATTGCAATTTTATAGTGCATAAAATGAACAAGGTGTATGGGTCCTTTCTTGCCAATGATTTTGATGCATTTGATTAAGTTGTAAAATAGAAACATTAAGAGAAAAGTTGTTATTGTATCTTGTTATCAATTTGATGTATATCACAAAAGATTAGATGATACTATCAAGATTGAGGATATTTCATTTTTTATTCAAGTAAGATTATCCATGTCCATTCTTAATTAGATTATATTATAGAATTCATTTGCATTCATGATATTGGAGAAAAATAATGGTCTTATTATCAAGTTCATTCCAATTGTAAATCCTATTAGATCCATTGAACTAAATAGATCAAACAACTTAGATTAAATTAACTAATTTAATATGTTGATGAAAGAATGTATTAGCCATTAGTAAAACATGATGTCAATAACATATATTCCCTACCAAATAGATAAAGACATTGTCACAAAGAAAATATAAGCTAAAAATGAAGAGTGCTAGTAATTGGCATTATGCGCATACATTTTCCCTGAGAGAAAATTTTCTCTTTGGAAAATGTATGGAGCAAAAATTGATTCACAAAAGAGATGCAACAAGGAATATTAACTTTTCAAATATGGTTGTGCAAATTAAAGGCCAACATAAATATAAAATCAATATAAAATATTTTTTTCAAAAAATGACCTACTTACATTTCCAAATTATAATAGTTTTAAAATTGTAAGTGGGAGATGGGGATGTGACCCACATGGGGCCCACACCCCATCCTCCCCATTTCTTCCCAAAACTCACACAAAATTGCAAGAAAATTTAAGTTGAACCAAAAAAATTGCAAGTAAATCTTTTATGGCTACCACTAGTAAATGTGGGCTTAAATTTCGAAACGAAAAGGTCAAAATTGTGAACAGAGTTGGTCGAATTGGTGACAAAACTTGTCGTTGATCTTTTTTAGTCAATTTTTTGATGCAAACATTTTGTGTCAAAAATTTGACTTCATAAAGGTGGAGTTATCGATGCGAATTTCGTCGATTTCCTTAGTCTAGCGTGAACTATTATTTTCCCATTTGTGGGCATCGTTGGTCAAAATTTTGATGTAAACCCCTTCACTTGCGATAGCCAAATGACCAATTTTGCATCAAAATTGCAACCAATGCCCCTTAATTTTCTATGCCGGTGCAATACATTTTATGTCAAAGGGAAGACATGTGCATTGAAATTTTGACCAATGCTAGGTAGAAATTTAGATGAACTGTGTGAATTATTGTAAAAGCTTTGCTCTCATAGGAGCCTTCTAAACTACGCAAAATTTGATTCTAAAGCATAATTGCTTAGTGCATGAGAGTCAGGGTATTGTGCAAATTTCTACCTCCAAACCATTTTTTCATTCATCACATGATTTATTTCATACAAAACAATGGGAAGGAGGAAGAAATGTGCATGATATCTTGAGTCTCCACCAAGAAATTATGCTTTACAACTCAAATTTTGTGCAGTTTAAAAGGCTCCTATGAGAGAAAATCCTTTGCAATAATTGGCACAACCCATCTAAATTTTGGTTCTTGAGACAACATTTCTTGTGAATACTGGAGGGAAAAATAAAATTAGGAAAGAATTATTTATTAGGAATGAAAGCCAATAGTTTCACTTCAAACAGATAAAGTGACAAAAAAACTTACAATCCCAATCACATCATCATAAGAGTGCATATATAACTATAACTATGTCCAAAACCAACATAATTTACAAATATCCACAATTCAAATATTATCCCTTGATGTTTTCTTTAATGCAAAGTTTTAAGTCAACTATGTTATCGCCCTGGATGATGTAATACCAAATTGTCATTAGGCTAAAGACTGTAGCAAGATTTAAAAATGCAAGGAGAACTACCCAACCAAAGTAGAAAATGACATGAAAAGTTAACAATCTATCAATTGACACCTCTAGATGAAATATTTCTAGCAATTGAACTATATGTTATAGAAACAAAAATTGCCATAAAATTGACACCTCACCAATTGTGGTTCATTTGCATCCGTAATGGCTTCACAAAAGTTGAAAGCTTACAATTTGTGAAGAAAATAAAAGCCACTCATAGTTCAGCTGCATCAATAAAAGTAAAGTAGTTCAATTGCACGCTGAGGGCAAGAGACTGTCAATATCGATTGTGGAGTTGTAGATAGGTAAGCGATAAACATAAAAAGGTAGTACAAGGCACCATTTGCCATGTTCTAATATGATGAACTACCTTGGAGCTGGTTCTAAACCTTGATTGCTTAATGTTGGATTTGATCCAATGGTACCATTATCTGGAGGAGGTCTCACACCCCACTTTCTTGCTGATTCTAAAGGTGCTAACAGAGCATCTTCACTAGCTGATCTCCCTTGCAAGCTCAACTGAAAGAGAATTCTTGATCGAAGAATGCTGAAGATATTCATGATGTGCCTATTAGCTGAAGATAGTCACGATGTGCCTATTGCTAATAGGCACATGGTGACTATCTTTGACATTCTCCTATGGTTCTTGTGGTTCTAATCTTATAACATGAGGCTTCCTCTTCTTTTTTTGAGCATAAGGATGATGTAGCTCTGTAATAAGAAATAAATGGGTTTAATTTTGATTATGTACAACATAAAGAAAACCAAAATGTAATAGCAATTTTTAACAGAGAAATGAACTATATAAACTTGTAAAGCTCATAATAATAATAGGCCATAAACAAGAGCTAAATTTTGAGTAGACAAAGTTTGGACACATGAAGTGTACCTGATTGATCAAAACCAAATCATTGCTGAGCCTTTTAACCATTCCTTAATAGCACTTTCTCTATCACTAAGTTTGCAGCAGGGTTTTTGTTTATTTTTGGATCTAACATTAATATGGCATCTCCATCTAGAAATTTCTTCAGAGCCTAAAAGATTTATACATGAAGAGATCAAAAACTCAAAATCTGTCATGAGAAATAGAGCTCCAACACTGATAGTTTATACAATCTGTGAAATCAAAAAGTACTTGCATATAAACTGAAACTATAAGTTGGAGAAGTGAGAATAGGATCACAGCCCAAATGCTTGAGAAGTAGTCGAATATGTTATATTTGTAAAATATACATGTTAAATTTGGAGTATTAATTAAAACTATACATTAAAATTTGTAAAATCGAATATCTTTCTCCTTTATCTTTAACATGGTAATTTTTTAAAAATACAAAGCTCATTGTCTTAAATCTGCACATATACACACACCTATATAAGGACTACATAACATTAATATTTAGTTTACACATTTATAAAAAGGCTTTAGAATCTTTCAAACTAATGCAATCTTTGGGTATAAAGCTAAATTCCATGACTATTAAACAAATATATATTGAGTAGAAAGTTGGTTTTCATCGACATATAACAGGGCAACTACCATGCAAACTGGTATCATTGGTTGTAGCATCTAGGTATAGACTGAAGAACAATAGGGCATTTCCTTTGTAGGGCTTCACTGCATACAAAAAAGAGGTTTGAGAGTAGAGAACATTGACAAGCAAGATTTGGCATTTATCATATTAGACAAGGACATTCCACCTAATCACTTTTTTAGTAATTTCAACTTAGAGACAACATAGTGGTACTGAGACAAGCTCACTAGATTAGCCAAAAATCTATCTTATTGCCTCCTTTTTGAGCCCTTATCTCCACTATTCTATTTATTTTTTCAATGTTCATTCAGCTCTGCCTTGATGTCAAAACATAGACATATATTCTTGTACTCCACATTACATTACATTTTTTGTTGTTTTTTGCAACAAATCTAAGTGGATTGTAAGATTAAGAATGAAATGTATATGAACATGATAACATGTCTAGGTGCATGGAGCTCAGTAATCAATTCACCTTCCACAATTTATCTTCTTCTTACCTCTGAATGAGATGAAAATGGAATAGATGATTGAAACTTGCAACACAACATTAGAGACATGCCAGTTGTCTACAAAATGAAGGATCATAAACTGACTACCATCTCATTCAAAGGAATCAAGGATGATTAAATGTGTCCTCAAAATATTAGTAGTCTAGTCAAAGTAAAGCCTAAATTTCTTTTTCCAAGACACTGATAAAGCTGGAAGAAGATAAATCCCTTTAGTTGCCAAAGTTATCCACAATCTTCCAAGAGATCAAGTAGCTTTTAGGGTTCTAGAAATAGAAGTACACAAAATAAACAACAAATTAAATAGCTTACAATTTGGTTGACATTATTACTTCCATTGTAACAAGTTATAAAGCTATTCTCAAAAAGTCACCTTCCTACTCCATATAAATAGGGTTGCACCATTTTAGACAAGATTTGGCTTTCTTTATTCATGGAGAGGTTGGACTAGGTAATTTCTTCCCTTTCTGAGGTTGATCCTTGTAATCATTATGCTCACCTAATTTAAAAGATGAATCATGTATCTCTAGGGTAATTAATATAAGTTATATCCTTCCCCATCCCTCAAACAATGAGCATACCAAAATCACTATGAAAAATTTACCAAACATATATCTTAACAATAGCTATTCTCAGCAAAAAAATAGTATTGGGATTTACTGGAATAGAGCATCCATGTGGTGATCTTACATCTAAAGATCATTTGAAGTGAGCAAAGGTTGTTTTTCCACTGCAACCACCCCATGGTCTTTAGATAATTGTTAGAACTTGGAAACAAAACAGTATCATTATGTCCATTACTCTGATCCTTCTCTTTTTGTCATTTTTTTTGCAGAAAATCATACTCCTACAGAGAATTTGACTTGCCTAATCTGGAAAAATCTTCCTCCATAGCCTCCCAAAGTTAAGGTATTTAGCACACAAATGATAAAATGAATGAAAAATGTCATCTTGACAGTGTCTAAAAATTTATGAATGAAAATTCTCCCACCTGCATCCAATTTTTCAATTATGATTTTAAGTTATTTGACTTTTAGGTCTCTTGGTTGATCATTACCAAGGCTAATTTTGTCTGAAGAAAAAACATTAGAAATGATACATTCCTTTAAGAAATGGATATCAACCAAAAAACTAGAATTAGATGGCTAAAACATTAAAAATATTTTTTTTGTATCAAACTTTCTGTCTTGTATGCTTTGGCTCTTGGTGTTCCATTTACATCACATTTTCTTTAACCTAGGATCCTTCCATTGAAAAAATTCTCCATCTGGGACACATAAATTTGTTCCCACATTTGAGCTTCCAATAAGTTCCTTAAATTTCCTTGTCACACTAATTATGCTTATTGATTCTAGATAGCTAGGATTACGTCTGTTATTGAAGATGAATACCTAGGAAAACTTTATGCAAGAAGCAAACAACCAGATATCCACATGTAACAAAAATCAAAATACCTTGCTCTGATAAACAATCACCAAAGAAAGGATTTAAGAGTCCCAAATATCAGCCCAAGATACTGAATATTATTACCATCCAAACAAAATTCATCCCTATACTTTGAAGATCATTTTTGCTATAACAATCAAAATCTAAAATATTACATAATCACAAACTACCTCTTGGATAATGGCTCATACAAAAAGTGGAGTTAATAAAACTAGGGCCTATGCCTTCACATCAACCAGATACAGGTTCGATCTTTTTGTTCAAAATGCCTATTTCTAGCACACTGGAGTAATTCTCACATCTACACTCAACTTTACCGAAAATTTCAAAAAATTATAGAAAGTCATTTTAACTAGGTGAAGCATGCAGGATGGTACATTATCATTAGGGCCACTAGTTGCCATGAATTTTTTTAAGACTGTGGTACATTTAGCTGCAAGTGAAATTAACTATGTTAAAATTTTATGGTTTTGTTTTCATCTTTAGTAATTTCTCTAGATCTTTGGTAAAGTGTAGGGATGTGAATTCCAAAGAAATTCTCGAGATATGGGCATTACACTAGATTTGGAATCTATGTTGATTTTAGATTTAATTAAGATGATAATGTTAATTTAATGATCTTGAATTCAGTGTCATGATCAATATGCATCTCCTACAACACAAAATTTTGAAATTTATCATTAGAATCCTCAACCCTAAGCAAATTATTTCAAGTTGTTAATTGAAATAATATATACTAACTGTAAGATTTAAAGAACTTGATATGAACTTTTAAGCCATCTTTTATAACAATTATTATATCTATAAAATAATCTACTTTCATATAATAAAGAACTATTTCTATGCAAAAAATATATAAATATATTCAAACGTCCAAATCACAACATGTATGATGTCTGTATTTTTACTATTTTACCAATCATTTACATAGGCATGGTCTCAGGGGTGAATTCTTTATAGGTTCCAAGCTATTTACTGTTTTACTATTTTACCATTCCCAAGGTTTGTATATATTTACTATTTTACCAATCATTTACACAAGCATGGTCTCAGGGGTGAAGTCTCTATAGGTTCCTAGCTAGAGCTTAGTTACTTTAAGGAGTCACATAATCATAGTATCTATAATTATTTGTCCCATTGGGTCTATCTAGTACATGCCAGGAAGGGTTGTAAACACAAAGACTAGGAAGTATTCAAAAAGAACATTATCTTCCCAAAATTCTATAGATTATACAATAGCAAATAAGTCACTATTTTTCAGATCATTTTCAAATATTTTCACTTTTTATTAGAAAGAGAAATATTCCAAAAGAAGACATGGTTCACTATTACAAAGAATTTCAGCATTAGTTTGGAATGAAGTGACACTTGAGGAGCCAAATATTGATGCTCCTGGACAAAGTGGAGATTTAGATAAGCCATCAGAAGGCAATAAATAATATGTGTCTGGCTCATTATTAGAAATTGAATCACTTTCTGTTGAAGATCCTTCTAGTTTAGGATAGTCAGTACCCACTAGAAATATTAGCAAGAATGGGAATCCAAGAGTGCCAAATGAAGATTTAGTTTGGGGTGCAACTTTTATAGGGATAGTGAGAAGAATAGAATCATTTGGCACTTTTGTTGATTTTAGAGTTCTCATGGATGGACTAGTACATGTATCCAAGCTTAGTGATATAGCTTTGTGCACTCAAGGTCATCATGAGGCATTCTACAAGGACCCTGCACTACACTACCTTCCTAGAGAATTCATGAGTGAGATAACAAGGTTATAGGATGTTAGGAATATTATGAATCTAGACATTGAGTATGAATATGCACATAATGTTCACACTATTCTTATCTAAGAATCTAGACATTGAGTATTTATCTAAGAATAGTATCCTAAAACACTATTGAAGATAATAAGGTTTTAGGTTGTGTCTAGACACTGAGTATGAATCTATACATAATGTTCACCTTTCTCTTTCTCCTTCACAATCAAAACACTCAATCTTAAATATCAATTCATAACACAATGTATAACTCTTTAAAGTTGTTGTTCAATTTTATAAGAGATATTTCTTCAAAATTGAACATAATTTATATTATATATATAAACTAAGAAAATAAATAAGAAGTAATCTAATTGACTTTACCAAAAAAACCTAATTCTATACAAATAAAAGAAAATTCTTAACAACTTAAGAAATAGAATAAAATATACTAGAAACAAGAATTATGTGAAATTAAGAATTAACTATTAGAAATGGTTATTATGTTTGATGTTGATGGCATTTCTTCACCCATTTCATTCTCTATCCAAAATCTTCCTAGGAAGAACATTTATTTCAAACAATATGCAAATCAATTCATAAAATGTACTACAATTAGTAAGAAAAAATATCTCCCAATTACCTATAGACATCATCTAGAACCTCTTTTATCTCATGTTTGAAATGTCTTGCTATACCCAAGCTCTCCAAGTGATTTACCATTGAGAAGCCAAGAATCAAATTGATAGGATAAGCACCGAGCACTGCACCAACAAACAAATGTCTCTTACATTTACATGATCATTATAAAAATATCATCAAACTATATAAAAGAATATTTAAAGACCAACCTGTATCATAAGCAGAAAGAGATGAATATCTTCTCTTAATTTCCAAGAACAATATATTTATCCTTGTAATACTATAATCTATGCACATCAAACCAAATGATTTGTTCTCTCTGTTCTCTTTCTCAGCCTGCCATATAACAAGATGAGTGGTTATCAGAGAACAACATATATATTTAAATGTAAAGAGTACAATAGGTAATATAGTTAAATACATTGGAGTGATCTTCAACACTCATAGATTTGACTTTCTGATGTGTTCTTGTATTGAACTTCTTTCTTCCATTGAAGTTGAAATTAGAGGCCCCTAGATTAGAGATATTATTACAAATTAGTTCAAGAAAACTCAATGACAGAATTGATTATGAAATAAATATATGAATGAGTATAAAATTGTAGATTGTGCACTAATCATACCCTTCCAAACTGTAAATAAATTGGACTATGAATAGGGAAAACACAAATGCTTAACCACAAAATAATTGTAGTATTCAACTATGTTCTTCATAGCCTATAAAAGCTAACTAAGGTTGCAACGTTTATAATGACTAGAGACAAAAATATAAATTAAAACAAGCAATATTATCATCAATTTTTTTAAATGTAGAATGAAATGGTTGTAAGTATGCATTTCTACCACATGCAAATGATTTTGAGATACAGACCTATGCAATCCAATCTCCCAAGGAATAGATAGCACCACTTATCGCCATCTTTGCTAAAATAGGATTTGTCATAAAGTGATGTTAGAATAGTTAGTAAAATGGTCATAAATTATGTTGTTATGGTAAAATAATACTTTAACTTAAGAAAAAAAATACACAATATTAAAACATGATATCGTGCTTTAAAAACCAAAAAGGTATCTATAATGAAGAACTTCATTTCGACTTGCTAATCGGTTGTCACTATTAACTATAAGCTTATCTTTAAAGTTTGAGCTTCACTTGCTTTTGAGAATAGTTAAATATTCTCTACTAAACAAGGCCAACCACATGAAGGTGGAAACTCGTTTGGCCCCTTCCCCCACCTAACATCATTGTAAATTCCCCATTAACATTTAATAACATTCATTCATTCATTCACTCATCCATTTTTGAAATATAACATTCAATCATTATAATCACATGATAACATTCATTAACACATAAAATTCATTAACACACAACATTCATGAATAATTCATTAACACAAAATTCATGAACATGCAACATTCAAGAGTAAGTCATTCATGAATAATTCATTAACACAATATTTATTAACACCCAACATTAATGAATAATATTCATTAACAAAATATTCATTACCAATATTCAAGAGTAAGTCATTCATGAATAATCATTTCTTTTTGGCTTTCTTTCTGTTTTTTTTTTCATAAAATTTCTAGGAGGAATATCAATGTCCTCATCATCCCCCTCCTCTACTAGTTCTAACACATGTCTCCTCCTCATTTGTTCAGGAACATCATGAGGTCACTGCACCAAAGGAGGGTCAGCTGCAATAACAAGTACTTCATGAGTTAAATTCACAGCATTTTATATTAGTGAATTATGAGTTTTTATTTAAGTAAAGAACTATAAATAAAAACATCAATTTAAATGAACAAAACATAGATTTTCTTTACTTGAATGTGCGACATGATCTACCTACTAATCAGTCTGAACATCCTCCAGCACTCAAATAACATGACATGATTCTATATCCTCAACACAAAAAGGTCACACCAAGTTCAATTAAAGATGTTAAATTTTATTAATAATTAAATAATTAGTTTTAAATAGAAAATGAGAACCTCCATTGACAGTACGATGCACGTCAGGGGCTTCATGATGTTGCATATGATCTGTGTCACAATTAACAAGCTGCATTGCAATGTCATGCACATTATTATCAAATAGATTGTTGCTCACGTATTCAATTTCTAATATATATTTTGGCATATTTACTTGTGCACATGATGTAGGAGACTGTTCGGTTGGGGCAATGGAAGCTTGTTGTAGGCATTCAGCCATGGTTGTATAGCCTTGCTTGAAGGCAATCCTTTTGTGTTCTTCCATGGCCTCCAAATTAAAATCAGCACCTTGCATATTATTTACATTTTTTATTAATTAAAAAAATCATTTTCATTTTATAAATATTTTTTCTTTGCAATTCATTTGTTGCTACTTACAACTCGTGCTTTGATTTTAGAATATCCCCTAGAGCCAAGTTTGTGTTGCCCAACCTTTTCTAGCCTAGCCTTTGTTGCTTTTTATTGTCCTGCAACCTATGAAAAGTTTGAAATATGTTAGATGATATAGATATAAAGATCAGTCTAATTAGTGCATTATTAAATTAATGTACTAGTAGTTAATACTATTGCATACCTTTCCATATTTGTTGGTGTACTTTCTTTTCGACCTTCCCATTTCTCCTTTGCATCCAAAATGAACTCATTCCACTCCCTCACTGAAATAAAGGGAGGACGCTTGTACTTTAGGTTTAGGATGAGACTCTTTCTATAATTGTCCCTCACAACCTTAAGATGTTTGCAATCTTTTTGTAACAATTTCTTATGATAAAAAATATTACTACCAAACTCATGCTCTATATCTTTGATGAGCTCATCTTTTAATTTTTTATCTTGGAAGTTCCACCTTTTAAGAAAAAACACAAAATTGTTACATATAGCTAGTATAAGAAAAGAACCGAATGAAAGGAAAAATGTTGCACCAATTAATGATATGAAAAAAAAAATGGGATAAAATTAGTTCAATTATGATGTTCCACCTTGTACGTATGGTGGGCCTGAATCTTCACAACGTGAGGTCATAAAGCCTCCTATAAAATGTATCATTTCCTGCAAAAAATGTCATGGGATAATTAATAGTAAGAACCATTAAAATGAATCATGCAAAGAATACATTTCATAGTGAATAAAAAATACATAAAATGAGATACATTTCATCTTTTTAGTGATCTATTTCAGGGTTGGAGGGTCAACTTGACCAAAATTGACCAAAAAAGATGTACCTACAATATTACCATTTGAGCAATCCAAATTAAAACCACCATTGGTATTGAATCAAATAATTCATAGCTCAAATTGAATTACTAAACTAGAGAATTACTAGTATAGGTAAAAGGTCATTGATAATTTAGATGATCCGCCAAACCCCTAATAAAAAGGAATTCCAGAATAATCAAACAACTTGTACAATATGACATACTAAATAAGGTCATGAGGCATCACTCCATATCAAAAGCCCTTGCATTTACCACTTCCTATCATGTTTACGTCTTGCAAAAAAATCCTTATTACAATATAAAAAATAATTATTTAAAGTACCTAGAATCTTAGGACATTTCAAAGGCATTGATTCATCATCATCAATCAAAAATGATGTTTGCGTAGCTCCTATGCTAGAAACATAGGTAGCTCCAAGAAATGACAGTGAATTATCACCAATACATGCACTATGATCCGCATCTGGTGGCGTACTAGACGGTGCATCTCCTACCACAAAACTCCTATCACAAAAAAAAAAAGCACTATGTGATGCACCCAAGATTTAAGTACAAATTATCAACTCATAATTAACACAAAACCAAATATAGAAAAACAAGGATTTACCAGCTGGATGCCCCCTTGTTGCCAACATTGCAGTAGTTAATCTCGTACCTAGATGACCTGAATAATACATTGTTAGCAAAGACATTCTGAAATAATAAAAGTAAGAGTTAAGTTAAGAAGTTTTGAATGTTTGAAATAAAAAATTCCTTCTAACTTGTCAACTAAAAGATTATTTTACCAGTAGCAGTCAGAGCTCTACTACTATGAGCCTCACTATGTTGTCCTTGACCAAGTTGTGAATCAGTTGCCAAAAAATCTTGTATAACAAGAATTTGGTAGTTAAAGTTTCTTACAGCTCTTTAAAAAAATTTCATCAATAAAGTATTTTTGCACATATTACATATTTTTCTTCACAACATAAAAGATAATAAAATATAAATCTTTATTGAAATTTTGTTATAACTAAAGATTCATTACTACTTACTTCATAACGACGAGCTTGTGCTCTTAAATTTGATAGCCTCTTCATCATCTCCTCAGATTCCATATTTGCCTCACCCAAAATTTTCATTATTTTTAAATTAATTTTTAAAAAAAAATTCTTCAAAATTTTTGTTACATTGGGAGTTTTAGCAATATCCTCATCAGAAGGCATAGCTAGTGGCTTAGTACTTACTACTGGTGCTTTACCCTTATCTTGAACATCAAATTGTGAGAGGAATATCAGTAAAACTATCATAAAACTCAAAAACTATAAATAAAATAACATAATAATATAACATTTTTCAACTATCTAATTTATACAATTTCAATAAGGTTTACCCTCACTGAAGAAGGGGTGGGAGTAGCATCTTGGTGGCCTCTATCATCTATCGGATCCATATCATCCTGTCACAAAGATTAAACATAAAAAATTTAGCTAACTGAAAGTAATAGACAACAAAAAAAAACTTATTAACAAAATGGTATATAATACTTACAACCCTCATGATAGTAACTTCTTTTATATCTACACAATTTAAATGGTAATCTATTAGCAGTCTTCCCCTACACTTATTGATTTTATTGCACAAACAAAAACTTCATTCCCCTCATGCACCTCAAATATTCAAATAGGTTTCTTACTAGTTAAGGAAGGTCACATTTTATTTATAAAACTTGCAATATTACATGTTGCTTTTGGTCTCCCATCAATGTACATAGCAAATGTTTTACTTTGATCATTTTCTTTCTGTTGTATATATAATTAGCTAATAGTGCATACCTACACATATTTTTTTATATCGAACAATCTACATCCAATCATTGTAATTGTAAGATGGATCAACATACTTGAACAATTTGACAACTTTGTTGTAACATACTGTAGTGCCTACCCTCGTTCACATCTTTTTGGGACATTGTTGTTGTTATTATCAGACTATGATGGACTAGTTTTATGTTGATGGATTAGTGGTATTGTTTTGACACTATCAGACATTATGTTATGGATTTAGTGGTTATGTGATGAGATCATTTAGACTTTACATTTCATGCATACATGATGATCATTATATTGTTTTCAGCTATGGTTGATGATTAGTTGATGGTTATTATCTCATGTGTTTTATTATGGATACTTACCCCATACTTGCATGTGTATGGTTTGTGTGTTTTCTTATTGTATGGCATTTCTGATGTGGTTAAGGAAGGGAGTCGTAGTTACCTGCTTAGTCGGGATCTACACGATGCACCACTTCTTGCCCTTGTCTATTTAGCTTAGCATTATATATATTATATGTACATGCATGGGTTTTTCTACAGGTTGCAGGTACTGGGTATCGACTTCCCTGAATTGCCAAGATGAGCGTATCCTATTACACTATCTCAATGATAAGAGAAGGGAGATAAATTCTCAAGTCCAAATCCCAAACCTTTAAGCCAATTGTCCTAGTGAGGTAGGACAAGTATCTGAATATTTTACCCACTGAATGTGTTAGATGACATGATTCATGATTTTTAACCCTTTAGACTGATTTTGAGTGATTTGTTCTATGATGGGTTTTCATATTTTATCTTGGAGGTCTATGGTGAATTTTTTATTAATTAAGTCTTAATAAATAGATTTAATTAATAAATTAATTATTTGAGAAAATTAATATAAAATATCATGTTATTTGATATTTTGATTATATTTAATTAAATGAGAATTAATTGAGGAAAAATAATTAAATAAAAGAAAATTAGAAATTAAAATTAATAATAATTATCAAATAATAAAGTAACAAATAAATAATAATAATAAAAGTTATAAAAATGAAAATGAAAATTTATAAAGATTAAAATAGAAGTTATAAATATTTAAATAGAAATTATATAAAAAGTGAATTGGAGTTATAAGCTTGCATGGGAGTTAACGCACTTTTCTATTTCTCAAGTGTCAACAACACGGGGGTTAGTGCATCAATTAAGCACATGGTGTCTACAACCCTATGGCTCATCTTGAAGGTTGGAAAAGACCCATGCTTAGTTGGTGACACCTTCCAGCTATTTCTAGAAGCATTCTAGATGTTTCCTGAAAGCTCTTTATATTCAGGCATTCATAGAGGCTTAGACATAGCGGTTGGAGTGCAAATTGGAGCATTGGAGGACTCGAGAACTCTGAAGAAGGGAGGATCTTGCTCTGCGGGTTTTCTGAGGAAGAGTGAATTAGCATTAGAATCCGGGTAGATTCTTGTGATTTTACTTATGCTATTTCCGCATCATGCATTCCCTGTCTTCTTCGTGTCTTCCATATGTCTTTTGAAGAATTTCATAATTTATTGTGCATTCTCAATATGGATAGATTAATTTATTTGAGAATTTTTATATGCATGGATCTAAAAAGAACACGGGGCTGGGGTTGAGATTCATAGTCAAACCCATTAGATTAATTATTGGAAATTTTGGCAGATCAAAAGTTTATGGGAGAATTCTGAAAAAGTTGAAGTTTGTATTGTTATATTGTCAATTTGCTTATACTTACATATATATATATATATATATATATATATATATATATATATATATATATATATATATATATATATATATATATATATATATATATATATATATATATATATATATATACATATATATGTATATATAATATATATTTGTTAAAAAATGGATAACATATCTGTGGGCGAAAACATTTTAATAAAATTTTTAAACCAAATCGCAAATGAAAATCGTTTTAGCGATTTTAAAAAATAATATAAACATTTTATAAACATTGAGTTGGGGGGGGAGGGGGGGGGGGACGAGATCCGCACCCCCCACTGCAGTCGTAGTGTACCCCGTCGTAGGCCCTATGACCACAGGGTCCTGTGTACCGGCAGTCATATTATGTAATGTGTGTTGTTTTTTAAAAACGTTTGCCATATTCAATTTTGGCATTAATCGAATTTGATTAATTCAATTTTGTTAAATGATAAAATAATTTATATATTCATATATGTATTTATATATTCATATATATATATATATATATATATATATATATATATATATATATATATATATATATATATATATATATATATATATATATATATATATATAAGTATGTATATAGTATGTAAATACGATTATATGTTTTATAATTGTAAATTGATAATTGATTTATATCAAAGGCTCATGATTAAAATTAATTGTTCTATTAAGTATATTAAATATTGATTTGGTGGGGGACGTTTGGATTAAAATTATAATTAAAGAATGGATTTGTATTCATTCTAAATGTATAAATGTTCCTTCAAGTTCTTTCTCTAAACTTGAAAATGTAAATCGAGACTTTTGCATTTAAATTCAAATTGTAAATTTAGTAAAACCAAAACATGTGTTTACATTGTGTATTCGTTATGTTATTGTTTGGGTTTTGGGTTGACTAGTGTTGACCAGTTACAGGACGTCTACCAGCGGCTTGGGAGTTATGTGATTGTGATGTCATGATGATGTTTTAATCTCGATCTTTATAAACCCGACCATGGTTATGTGATGGAATGCTCTATGTATTGTTTGTAATTACTGATTGTTATAGTTGAGATTCTTATGTATGAGACACTTGACTTAACCATTATTTTGGTCATCGATCAGTTAATCTTGGTTATTTTCTAGTCCCCATGATGGGACTGTGATGTAGATTTATTCTTGATGATGTCATGATGTGACATGTTTGACTCAACCATTTTTGGAGTCTTCGATCAATATGATTGAGATATATTTTGGTTATTGAGAACCATTGGATACTTTGATTATCAGTGATACTTCAGTTCCCAATAGAGAGCTGTTGTGTTCATGATTTTCTATGGATGTTTTCTCATGGAGATTTGATGCTTTTATGCATATTTGATGATTTTATTATGGATTATCTTTTGTGATTTTGAGATTTATGATTCCATGAGCATTAGGGTAGGATATCTGCATGTAGTGATGGGAAGTGGCTTGCAATGGGGGTCAGGGCCCTAAGAGACTGCTAGGGTAACTCATTGTAAGTTGGATTAATAAGTGATAACATTCACACCTAATACTAATTGAATGAACCTAAAAAGATAAGAGTTTTTTTCTTGCCCATGCCTTGAGTGCTTGTACAGGCTAGGATGGGAGTAGTGAGGACGCATGGTTGTGACCTTGCATTCCATAGTATGCCTCATCAGTATGAGAGGATACTAGTGGCCTCATGAGATCAGTATGAACCCGTGGAGTTTAGCTAACTGCCAGGATAACTTGTATGTGATAATTGCAATGACACTTTCTCGCTTGCATAGTAGGTTACTACATGTCATTGTGTGCCTTTGGGATTAGATGTCAGATTTTGTGTTTGGAACCTTTGAGTTAGTATACTTTTAGGATTCTTGGACTTATGGAGATTTTTGTTATGGATAGCCTATTTGGGACTTGAGGTTATCTCCTCAGCACGGTGGGAGTGGACCACTTAGGTACCACGTGGTCGGGTGGTAGTGTATTTTTCCACTCTTATAATTTTGAGATTCATTGAGACATCGTGGCTGATGCATCCTACATGATGGTGGATATGTATCCTTTTCATTGATGATTAGTATATGCTAGATGATGTTATTTTATGCTTTTATTTGCATGTTAGATTACTTTCTGCATATGATGTTGTATATGTTAGGAGTGACATTCTTACTATATTAATACCGATGATCTCTTTGATGATTTAGAATGTTACGCATGAAGGGATGGCTAGGATCCATGATGGTCCAATGATGCTATTAACGGTTGGGAGAAACTGTGTACTTAGTTTATTATGTTTTATCTTCTATGATGATGTATCATGTGTACCATGTGATTATCTTTACTTGATGTATCATGAATTAGAATAGGATGATGTACCTTATTCTACGTATGTATATTCTTTGAGCTTGTCATACCCTATGACATGTATAGTGGATGATTGAGTATTTGAAATGTAATGTATAAACATTGGAATTATCATTATTATTTCATGTGGATGTTGTATTAGATGGATTCATGTATCTAGATGTAATCTAATGTTAAGGGATCTTAAAGAATGTAATCCATTATGTATGTTATGTTTAATTTTAGATGGACATTACTATTGCTCCCATTATTGTGCATAAGTTATATGTTGTATTTACTTTCATGTTAGAAAAAAAAAAATTGCTACTAAACTTAGTGATTTTCTAGGTTAATTCTTTGGATTCCTTGGCGGGGCATTACACATACCTTTATCCCATCCATGGAAAATAGGCCCAAACCATGTAATGAGGATGGAGCAAGGTGATAAATGCTCTCATTAACACAAAAAATTTGTGTTAATTGGAGGTAGCTCATTGGGTACCCATTCTTTCTCAATGTGTGTGTACCGAAAGGGCACCTTGATGTCGCCTTTGGTATCATCATCATAAGAACATGACCCCCCATAACCAAGGAAAAATTTCATGCATTTATCAATTTTTTTTCTTATCTTTTGACCTCTAGTTGATCTCCCTATTTTAGCCGTACTATAGGTAGAGCTTTCATTTACCATTTCCTCATTTCCCTCATTTGATGTAGATAGATCTAACAAGTACCTATTTGGTGGGTCCTGCAATCCATCAAATGGAAAGTGAAAGTGACAAATATAAAATATAGTAAGTTGAAAGTGATTATACAATTATATTTCTATACAAACCTTCTTTTTCTATATATACATTATATGATTATATAATATGTCTATTTATAACATTCATGCTCAATGATAAACAAGAAGAATATAAGAAAATTATGTCTATTTATTTATTTATACCTGCTAATCCATGTCACTATGCATGATCCATGCCAAAGGGGTCAAATTTCCTACATATGTTAATCATTTATCTTAAGTTAGCTAAAATTTACATGATACACACAAACATGAACAAATTTACCTTATATATGGAATGCAAGATTGTTAACAGAAGGGGTGATGATGTACCTGTAGTCAATTGACTGTTTGCAAAAAGGGTTATAATCAAACATAATATAAACATTGGCAATTATAAATAACATATGTTGTAATCATTAGAAATAAACACAATAAATATGTAATCAAATTTCTTGCATATGTTAATCATTTACCTTAAGTTAGCTAAACATCACATGATACAAATTTGCTACAAAAAACTTAGAAGACAACATGAACAATAGTCAACATCGTAAACATGTACAAATTTCCCTTATATATGGAATACAAGATCGTCAATAGAACGGGTGACAATGTACCTGTAGTCAATTGAATATTTTCAAAAAGGGTGATAATTAGACACAACATAAACATTGGTAATTATAAATAGCATATGTTGTAATCATTAGAAATGAACACAATAAATATGTAATCAAATTTCCTGCATATGTTAATCATTTATCTTAAGTTAGGTAAAAATTACATGATATGTGTATGCTACAAATAACTTAGAAGACAACATGAACAATATAAAACATCGTAAACATGAACACATTTACCTTATAAATAGAATGCAAGATCGTCAACAGAAGGGGTGACGATGTTTGTAGCAATTGATTATCTTCATCATCATCATCATCATCATCATCATCATCGCCATCATCATCACCATCATCGCCATCATCATTTCCATCATCATCGCCATCATCACCATCACCATCATCATCATCATCATCACCATCATCATCATCATTGTCATCATCATCATGATCACCACCATCACCATCATCGTCATCACCATCATCTTGATCTTCATGATCTACTTCATCATCATCTTCAATATCTTCTTCTTCCTTAACATTATAATTTATCAGCCTTCCTCTTGGATCATGTCTAACAAAAAATGACCAACCCTATTTATGTGGAATCTCTGAGTAAAACACTTGCTTGCATTGGCTTGGAAGAACATAGAGCTCATCTCCAACTAACTCAAACGACCTTGTATTAATCATTGTAAATCCACTATCATGTTGAATAACCATTCTATCTGGATCATTTTGATTTAGTCTTAACCTGTACCATTTGACAATGAATAAAACTACTTCAAAGGTGTTAAATTCAAACTCAATTATATCATCCAAGATGCCATAGTATTGATTTTGAGATTGTTGAGGATGTATGTCATTTCTAAATGATATATTGGTGACCTCAAAAACTGTAGTTATCCGAAAATCACAAATTTTCTTTGTGTGATCCAACTTTTTTATGAAAAATTTGTGGCCATGATAGTGCATAGCTTTGTGATGCTTGACCTACAATTTTTGAAGTGTGTGTAAATTATTTTCATCGTGAGTTGATACGAAACATACATCAAGTTATGATCATTAATAAATTTCTACATACCTCTCCACCTCTTAAACCCTTTACTAGATCAACTACCATTGGCATAACATTGGAATCTCCATTACGATGAGCTTCTATAACCAATGAAGCAACACCTTCTCATGTTAATGAGAAACCATTCTGTTGACATCATTCAATCCATTCCGTCATCCAATCAAGATTGTTCACAATATACAAATGTATTGCATCCCACTCTCGACCACCTGTTTCAAAAAAAATACACCAATTATAAATAACTTATATTGACGATTTATAAGAATTAATTAACTACAATAACATCTTAGATTTATCTCTCACTTTCCTCAATATACCTTTGCTCATCAAGTACTCCCCTTCAAATTATTTAATTGAGTTGGGATCCCAAATACGATCTACATGGATCTTTGCTACAAACTTAGGAAGATATTCACTAATGTACACCATAGTCTAGTATACCATATATCCCTCCACCATAGAACCCTCAGGATGTGCTCTCTATTGAACCAAGCCTTTCAAAAATTTCAAGTGCATCTCAACCATCCACATTGACCTGGTTGGTACAGGTCCACACAATTCAATCTCCTCAACTTGATGTATGAGGTAGTGTTCTTGTGCATTGAGAAAACTTGGAGGTAGACACTTTTGCATTTCACACATCAGAAGAGGAATTTTTCTCTTTCAATATTTTATATCTTCTTTATTGATTTCATTAGATGAAAACCACCTCATGTATTTTCCAAGATCGTATATAACCTATTTGACATTGTTGGTGAAGTTGTGTGGGAGAGATAGAGGTAGAACGTATTGCAATATTTGTAAAATAATCTTGTCAATATTTTATAAAAGAATGCAATTAAAACTACATGCAGTATATAAATATACAGTGAATATAGAATAACATGAATTACCTTAATAAATGTATGCCAATCATGTGTTTTCAACCCTGGCCCAAATTCACTTTTCTTTGATATGAGATTGTTTATGTTCATAGAAAATCCTATGGGAAATTGTATTTTTTTTATGACTTCTTTTATAGCATTGCTCTGCTGCTTTGATAATAACCAACTAAGGGCACTTGTATCAATCTAGTCTCCATTTTTATTTGATCGAATGCCATTTTTTATTACATGGTTGGATTCTTCATTGTCACTACAAGTTTTGACAATTTGGTCTTTGTCATGCCTTCCATCCAAGATTTTTCCATAATGTCTTTGTTACTTTCTTTCCAATATGCATAGGATCAAACAAAAGCACAATTGGGAGTTTCTCATAGTACGAAAACCTAGTAAATTATGTAGGATAAATTTTTAATCATTTCGGAAGTTGGCCATTGATGCCTTGATGACCTTCACAAGCATCAATCACATCATCAGTAAAAAAAACACAGTATCGAAATATAAATTTGAAACAAAAACCATCAAATGGAATGACAGTACCTCGACAATTTATTTTATTGTATTCCAACTTCCATAGGTGAGGTGTCATTCTCTATGGCTTTGACATAGTCTCTTCTTTCCCATTGAAAAGATGTTTTTTGATAATTCAGTACTTATGATTTCTATGCAGAAAGTGTCTATTCTCATCAAACACCTTCTTTTTAAAACTTTTTGAATAATGAAATTTCATCTTTGGACCACAAAATGGACATGAAAATTTTCCATTTGTTTGAAGACCTACAAGACCATGTATAATTGGATTAAATGTGTTAACTTTGACATACCAAAAAAGAGGTGTTAAGAGGAGAACATACCACAAAAATGTTTTAGCCCAGGGGCATTGTGTATTGTCCATACAAGCATTACATGAAATTGAAATTGTCTTTGTCCTATTGGTCTACAGATTTCATACATAGTAACTCCATTCCATAAAACCATCAAATCGTCGATAAGGGGTTCAATATATACATTGATATCTTTAACTTGGTACTTACCTAGTTGAATGAACAAAAATATTACATAATTATTATGACCATTTTGATGGATTAGTAATAATAAATTAATTTAGATAAAAACTAAATCAAAAAATACCTAGAACACTCAATGTCAACATTATGTGCTCTCTTTATGGAAAACCAAGGAGGTATGTTATTGTTGATAACAAAAATAGGCCACACTGAGTAATTAGATCTCATCTCTCCAAAAAGATTGACACCGTCTGTTGCCAATCAAAGCTTGAGATTAAGAGGTTCTTCTTTAAAGTGTGGCCATTTTTCCTCTATTTTCTTAAATGCTAAACCATTTGTAGGAATTTGCATAATGTCATCTCGACTTCTATTGCATGCATGGTAATTGATAAATTGTGCCAAGTTATTGCACCTAAATAATCGTTGCAGATGTGGAATAATGGGAATATGTCAAAGAAGCTTGTGAGGCACCTTTTTTGTTAATCGATCTGATTGATATCTACTAATATGAAAAATAGGGCATTGTGTTGCAAATTCATGTAGTTTATGATATATAATATGATCGTTCAGACATGCATATATTGTTTGATACTCCATTCCAATATTTTTCATGATGACAAATAATTCTCAGTATGAGTCAGGTAGAATGTTTGATGGTGGTAACAAACATTATAGGGAAGCATCCAACACAAACAAAGTATTTTTCACATACTTCACATGGATGGTAATTTTACAAAATTGGAGACAAATAAAGCTCACTTAACCTTGAACAAAACTAATATTTGTTCTTCAAAAATAATGAAGATAGTAGAATAGCCAAAAAACTTAACTTAGATTTGGTTGAATTTAACAAGAAGGTTCTAAAGACCATTCATTAGAGAAATCATTTCAAAGGTGATGTCTTGTTGCATATGGTAAGAGAATTTCACTTTCAAAAAGAAATAGAATGCTTACTAGCTCTATAACACATTTTGATACAAAGAATTATAGTGACTAGTCAAAATATCAATATGCTCAATTTGGTTTCATAAGTCAAATTTTATAGTGCAACTTGACTTCGAAAGGCATAGGTACTATCTTCAGTTTCTTAGCTCCTATTATTTAAGTAGGCTTTGATTCAATGAAGCTTGAACTCTATTTTGAAAAGAAAAGAGTTGTTGATTATTTAACTTCCACTAGTGCCACTTATCCAATTTATATAAAAAGAATACCATCAATATTTGATAACAATTTCCATGATAAGTTGATGTAAAAAGAAGTAGAATGAAAGTATAGTAATAGTCCAGATTGAGTTGAAGACAAATTTATGGTATTCATTGATTGTGAAGGATATCAAAATCATATATTATAGTTTGAAATGTTGAAATAGAAGAAGATTTGAATGTTAAATATTAGTTCTAATTCAAGATATAGTTACAGATATTTTTAATGGTTATATACATACTCTTGTCAAGAAATAAGGTTATTATTTTTAAAATAAAATTTAATCTTCAAAGCCACCCAAATGAAAACACATAATATTTTGGTCTTTTTGTTTCAATAATCCACTTATCCAATGAGAAATCATATAATTAAAAGCTTCATTATAGTATTTATAAAGGTCTTAAATTTTGTCAATTACAATCTTCCATAGAAAGAAAGGAAGTCACCAATTGCCCAACCTAGATAATTTTGTTGAAGGAGATCTATGTTGTGGAACACTTCCAAGAAATGCAAGTTACACTTCAAAACAAAGAAAGCAACACAAAGTAAAATGGTACTTTCTACTTCTATAAATTCCATTTAATCCTAATATTAACATAAAATAGAATGAGTTTAAATGGTCATAAACAAATTGGCTTTAGAAACTTTCATTAATTCTTGGAAATTTTTGAAACATTTAAATTGAAACCCAAAGTAATATGAATATTTGGACTTAGTTATCAAACCTTATTTTAGTAGCATACTAAGGACTCCAAGAGCCTTACAGCAACCAAGGAGGGTGGAAGCAATCCACCATTGGTAAGAAATAAAGATTGCATGTGCATATAGCCTCAATCAGAGAGGATGATCTTAACAAGAACATCACATAAGAAATAAGATTAAATATCAAAAACAATGATAAAAAACTTTAGACTGGCCATTACATCAATCCATCATTTGGATAAAAAAGTGGATCATCACATACACAAAATTGAAGAACATTAGAAATAGTGATGAGCATATTAATTTCAGATTGATGAAAGAAACCATATATATCCATCGTGATACTGGAAACTAACTAACTCACTAAATCTGTGTGTGTGTGTGTGTGTGTGTGTGATAGTTTGTTCTTTGTTACTATAGGGGAAACCCCTACTTTCCATAGCCTAGTTCTGTGAGAGCATCAGATTTTGGTCTGTACTTGTATATAAAGATATATAAATACACTAAATGTATAAATTGTGAAAGGCCATTGCATTTTTTTTACTACATCATTATGATCTTTAGTAATCATTTAACATTCTTATTTCTCTCATTCATTTCCTTTTCCTAGCCATATATCTATGTTGATTATGTATAAACTACACAATAGTTAATGAACTATTTCTCTTCTAAGCACGTGTGGACAAACTTTTTCTAAAAAATAAGAGAGAGAAAACTCTAGTTTGTTTCTTGCATTATCATAACTTCAACATTTTTAGTGCACCACCAATTGTCTCTGACTTTTTGGATTAGCCTATATACTATGCAGCTTAACACCAATAAGCAAAATAAATTGCTTCTTGTTTACACCCCAGCTAACATGCACTCTTAACTTGTTCAAACTACGTAAGTGAAATAAATTATTTACTATTCACATCCTAGCTAATGTATATTCTCAAATTTCTCATATTGGGATCTCAATGATCAAATAAATAAAAAATGTGTTATCATTTGTATTCTATTTCTAAAAATTTAGCAAAATAAGCTAATACATCACCTTGGGACATTACATTGCAGTACTAATTCTCTAAGATATATTTATTGGAGATCCTTCTCAAAGATGGTTTGTAGTCAAAGTTCATTAAATTTGATGCCTATATGAATCTAAAATTTAGATACCAGCTTAATGCCTTCTAAGTTCTATAGTTAACGTGTATCTAGATTCTAATGAGAAAATGGAGATTATGCCTTCCAATTGATCACTGACCATATTAATTTTGTATAGGTGATTATGCCTTTTGAACTTGACAATAGCACTTATTTCTGTAATGATAGTAAACTGAACCCTAAACCCTATTACAACCTCTTCTACTGCATCCTGAGGACCTAAGGATGGATTCTTGGATAAATCATCTAAAGCTCCCACTTTGGCCATTGTCAATTTGTTTGCACTATTGAATTTTGAAATCTCAGTCAAGAAACTAGAACAAGTGATGTTGCATCTAATTGACTTGGCATAGGCTTAAGCTTCTCAAGCTCCCATTTTGTCCATGGCTAATTTCCATATTGGATTTTGAAATCTTAGTCAAGAGAACTAGACAAGTAGAGTTGAATTTGATTGATCTAGCATAGGCTTAACTAAACAAAGAATAGATTTACAAGTAGTGGCAACCACCATAATGTCAATTACTTTAAATAAATATTTATCATCATCCTAAACAAGGTCACACAAAAGAAATTTCTTCAGATAATGCATCAAGTGTTGATATATTAAATAATTGTGACCTTATGCCCTTTAATCCTCATAGATAGTATTCTTCCCCTTGCCCTTGGAAACTCAACCCTTGTAACTTCAAGACATTTTCCACACTAACCTCAATATTTATTAACCTACCCTATCACAAATCTCTCACCCAAGAACAATGTTGAATTTTCTTTATTATCAAAAGAACTAGTTGATTACTTCTCCAAATTGTCTTTGAACCGAACATGATTTGAATATACACATATATTTAGACATCTTCTAGACTCCACATTCTTTTTTTGACACCCCTCCCAATGCTTCCCTATTGTCTTGTATGGACAAATCCACATCTACTCACTCTTGTCTCCATCTTCTTAGTAGTAAGATGATTTTCTTAGACCCTTCTTGCACCTTTTGCACATGTTTCTTTGTGCATGGCATCTTGCATCCTTGTGGATAGATATTATATACCTTTCCTTATATTATTTCCCAAATTTTAGGTCTTATTGCATGTAAGATGATGTTAAAATACATTTCATAATGTTCTTACTTAACCTATATTAAGGTTTTGACAATTCCTAGGAAAATGATTTGATCTTTGCAAATATTATAGGGTCTTAATCCTTGCAAATGCCAAAGCAATGGATATTCAATACTACACCATCTATACTAATGGATCTTTAGCAATACAATACAAAACTATGAAAAAAGAATTAGACTATCAAAAATGTCAATATATAGGAATTATGCAGGAAATTCAATACTTTATTTGTTTAAAATAGGTTTACATTCATTCTCCTCATGTCATCGATCATTGAAAATTTTATAATCTTATACTAACTCCTAAAATCAACAACCAACCGTAACTACCCTTGAACTAACCACAAACTACTTATTTTTTTAGTCTATTACATTATGTTTAAGATGTCAAGTTGATAACAAATTAAATTTCCCTTGCATATGAATATTGGAAAATTATATCCAAATGATTGCTTCACAATATAAGGAACACATTTTGCTGACTATTTCTTAGTTTACCCCATCAACCCTCTTTAGCCTTTGTTAGACATATTTTGACTCAAATTACATTCATATCGCATTGATCACTATAATTACATTATAGAATGACCTTATAGGTCATATTAAACTATATTTTCTATTGGAACATCAAGTGATCACATAATGTTCCTTTATCTCTCAAGTGCTTCTGCAACACAAGGAAAACATTTAAAATGAAAAATATAGTAGTGGAACACCAATAAAAGGAACAAAAAATATAGGTTAGTGAATAGAAGATTAGGAATGAATAGTGTAAAGTCTGATGAGTTGGAAAATAAAATAAATGAATTATAGGGAAGAAAATGATGCCAAAAGGATATATAATATTTTGACACTCATTGAAAAGATTATTGTCTAAGAGAAATGCCAAGGATGATCTAGTTGTAACTAGAAAAAAAATGTCAATTCAAGATGATACCTTGGTTGAACTGGATAAGAAAATTGCAAAGTTGAAAGTAATAGAGGATGAGTCAAATGCCAAGATAGAGACTTGAGTGGTGGACACACATTTAATATTCCTAGGCTTATTGAAGTAATTTTGTAAATTCTATCATTCAATTTCTTATAGCCAAGCACTGATGTTAGACCTCTAGCTACTTTTGAATTCTCTTTCACCAAAACTAAATTGTATATGAAAGAGGAGGTAGGGTAGATGAAGAACCCACAAAAAGCAAAGATTTTTAACCATCACAATCTAATGCCCTCAATTTGCCATAAAACCCTCTTCCAATTTTATCAGCTCGAGAAGGAAAAGTGAAGGATGAAGTTAGCCACATAGGTTACTAGACCCCAATCATATTCACATTGTATGGGAAACCCCTACTAGAGAAAGACTATAGACTATCTCTGAAACATACAAAAAATAACACCGCGTACTGTAAAAAATCTCCACTATTTTGTAATATCCAAGAAAAGTATCAGTAGTTGGCTGAAAACCCAATTGATATAGACTAAAATTTTACCTATTACAATGGTTGGCATCGAAGTTAGATCCTATTTGACATGTTCCTTTAAAGTGACTTGGTATTGGTGGAAAACTAGCATCACTGAAGCTTTTTGATTCTGGCCAAACACCTACATTTATATTGTCCAATTCTTCAGCGTGAATGTTAACACAAAGACTAATTTTCACTAGCCGAGTTTGGCCCTACACAATATCATCTCAATTTTTAGTGAAGCTGGTCATCCTTGGTGAAGACTATATCAACATATGTGCCTAACACAAGTCATCTCTTCGAGAACCCCCCTTGAAGACACTATGACCTCATGCAAAATGCTGGAATGCTCTGGAACCCTTGACACTGACTTACTTAGATAAAATGTGATTTTTGCAATTTTTTCCTTTTTGTCTTTATGTTCTTGTGTGTGTCACAATTGAGACCAAAATAATTGGTCACAATTGCGACCAACATGTGCATGTTATAAAAAAAATCAAAATTTTTCTTTATAAATTGACCAACTAACCCATTTAAAAGAGTTGGTCAAAATTTTTGGTCAAAATTTAGGGTTAAATGCACTAGTGTACTTGTTGGAGTTGATGAAATCTAACTGCGAAGCAACCCAAGATCACCTGCATGTAGAAACCTATCAAAGGGAAGCCAAGGAGAGAAGAGTGTGGAGCTAGGGAAAAACCCTAAATAGACATGAGAGACCACAATATATTGCAAATGAAAAAATATGTATTTACAATATGCAAGAAGTGATGATCAAAATACAATGAGGGAGCTCAAATATAAAGAGCTCAAGGAATCTCCTAGAAAAAGCTAGAAGACGCTAAGAGATAAGTGTGACAACTAAGAATACATCCACATGAGGTGGAAAGTCCTTGAACAAAGTGAGAGGATAAGTATGACTTAGGAGAGAAAAAACTCCAGTGTTGTCAACAACTTATAACAAACTCCTAGACTACAACTAATAAATGAAATACATTTACCTAAGTAAGCTTAAGTAAATAGAATAAATAATTAATTATTTTTTAATTATTTACTCTAACACCCCGCCTTAAGTGCAACTTAGGGAAATGCCTTAAGCTCACAAAACTAAGAAATGCAGGAGTGGGTCCTGGCAACAAGGCCATGTTAGATACCCATGTAAAAATGCAAAGGAATGCAACCTCTGAAAATGGGGAAAGAGAGAAAACCACATGGGAAAAACCCTCCCCCAAAAAGAGGTAAGAACCTAGTGAAGAACTGAAGAAGCCTCCAACTAGGGAAATGTCCCCTAAAACAAGAACAAGGAGTGATCATGAAGAGCATCACTGAAGCTTGAAGAAGTCGCAAAATTTTCCATCTAAAAGAAAATTGCAACTACTAATCTAAAGAACCACCAAGGAAGAAGATGGCATGAATTGAGCGTGTCTATATGGTAGATGATCCATCTCACCAAAATGCATAGATAGTCAGCCACTGCAATCACCTTGTATATAGGATCAACCGCTAAATACATAGTTCATACTGTCAAACCATTGAACCAAGGATGCATTAGAACAATAGCATAACTTCCCCTTAATGCAAACATGGTGAGATGACAAGCAACTGAGAAGATGGGCCAAAGTCTCCTGCAAATGAACCAAGAATGACAAGAGAGGGAAAGAGGTACAAAAACCCATAAAGACATGGTCAAATTGACTTTGCATGGGGCTAATGTCATGGAAGGGACACTCACTTGACAAAGGGAGAAGGCCTAAAATAGCAGACAACTATCCCCCCCATGGTGCTTTATAAAAATAGTGCAAGTACAACTAACTCAAGAACAATGTTCATGAACCTGAAATACAAAAGTGATACTTTATCTTAGTGCATATACAAAAGTGCTTACAAATGATGTCTACAATGATCAAAACTAAAAACAAGCTATAACAAAATAAAGTACAACCCAAAACAAATGAAACCATGCTAGGAAAACAATCCTTAGGCCTAAAACACTCAAGATATCCACCATAAAGAAAAATGCCAAAAATATGATAGAAAGAGCATGGGCAAAAAACTAAAGAAAAGGATGACATTTCTAAAAAGGTAACAAAACCAGCTTTCCAAAAATATAACATTTTCAAAAAATTGACATGGGACGCAAAAGAAAAGCTTACCGAAGCCAAAAATATAACTTTAGACTTCAACTAAAAATATGGGCAATAAAAATGCATCAAAACCTAAAAATACCTACACCAATGTCCTCGTCTCAAAACTAGCTTTCTAATGCTTCTTTTAGATTGGAAAAATACATCTGTATGCTCAAGTTATGGCCAAAAAACTACAAGTAGGTCAAAAAGGACCTAGGAGGGGTGCAAGGGCTATGATGCAGTGATGTCATGCTGATGTCAAAAAATTATAAGCTTAAAATTGATGGTCTAGCAATCATCGCAACAAAAAAGAGGCCATGTGGCATGCCATGTGGTAGCCACATGGTAGACAGGATGACGTGGTAGTGGCCATGTGGCAATGTGCTATGTGTCACATGCAGAGACTGCCAATAGAGCTGCAAACTGTGTTCATGCAAGTAGGTAGAGGAGGAGCTGTGTGTCAATGGAAAATGCTTACAGAGCAGAGAGCAAAGGTGTCACCACCAGGAGGAGGTGGCGCTTAGGTGGAGTGCAGTGTGAGACCAAGCCGCGCCTCTAGAAGGGTGGCGCTGTCGGCTGCAACCACTATGGGTTGCACACGAGTGGTGCAGCAGTGGCCTCGTAGTGGCGTGGTGGTTGCATTGTGAAATTTTTATTATTTTTAATATTGAATCGTTCATATGATTGTACAGAAAGCCATACAAGTAAAAAAAATTTTGCCTCCTGGAGCCCTGTCTCCAAAATTGACAAGTTTTATATGAATCTTGACTACAAATAGCCTTTTGAATCTAATGGAAACATTCGTTAAACCCCAAAGCGCTCCAAAAAAATTTTGTTCCCACAATTTGAAGAAAAAATGCACAAACAAACTAGGGTTTGTTACTTCAAATCATGGCTTCAAAAATCCTTCAATGAAGTAGTAGCAAGAAGGTTCTGATACCATGTTGGAGTTGATGAAATCCAACTTTGAAGATGCCCAAGATCACCTACATGCAGAAACCCATCAAAGGGAAGCCAAGGAGAGAAGAGCATGGAGCTAGAGAAAAACTATAAACTGACATGAGAGACCACAAGATATTGCAAATGAGAAAATATGTATTTACAATATGTAAGAAGTGATGATCAAAATACAATGAGGGAGCTCAAATATAAAGAGCTCAAGGAATCTCCTAGAACAAGCTAGAAGACGCTAGAAGATAAGTGTGAAAACTAAGCATACATCCACATGAGGTGGAAAGTCCTCAAACAAAGTGAGAGGATACGTATGATTTAGGAGAGAACAAACTCCCGTATTGTCAACAACTTATAACAAACTCTTAGACTACAACTAATAAATGAAATGCATTTACCTAAGTAAGCTTAAGTAAATAGAATAAATAATTAATAATATATTATTTATTTACTCTAATAGTACCCATTAGTTGGGTGGGATCCCCCCAAATCCATCCTCCCTTTCACCGTACTCTTTCTATCTTTCCATGCCTACTTCTCCTTTAGAACTCACATTGACCTTGGGAAGTGGGGGCTACATGTTGATTTAGGTTGTCCCCCCCACTTGTCTGACACTGGGGAGTACGTGAGCTAGGGGCTAGGTAGGTACTAGGATGCAGGTGGTGTTAGGTATAGGTAAACATGTTTTAGAGTATCTAATTTGTATTTCTTTTTGGTAAATAATACAGTTAATGGTAAGTATGGTTTAGGTGTTATGTAAATCAATGCTTAATAAAAACTTTATTAAATATAAAGTGTATAAAATTTAGCAAGGTAAGATTCATTAGGGAAATTAGTTAGTAGGTTAGAATAGAGTTAAGATAATTTAGTTAGTATTTTATTAATATTGTTAGTAGTTAATTAATAACTACATATTAGTTAGAATTTTAATAGGTATTAAATTTGTTAATATTTAAGTAAGTTATTAATATTTAATAAGTGATTATGTTTAAATATAGGTAAAGTAATGTTGGGTAAGTAGTATAGTAAAATTTAATAGGTTAATTTTAGTTCCATCTTATGGATTTAATTAATTAGTATTTTTTGTAAATTAGATAGCATGTAGAGGGGATGGGATTAAATTAGAAAAGTGGTATAATTAGATAGTTAGTAGATTAGGAAGGAATTATACGTAATAAGTATGGTTTAGTTAATAAATGTATTTAAATATTGGTATTAAGTTGCAAAAATAAACATAAAACAGAGATTAGAAAAAAGGAGCTCTACAACTACATATGGAAGGAAAACATTTCTAGACCTTAGCTCTAATACCTTGCAACGTGTTTCTTGTCTAGATTTTTCTCTAATTGTGCCTTGTTTTTAATGCTTTTATTTTCTTTCTCTTTTTTGATTGTGTGGTCTCTTGTTTATTCTTTCATGATTGCTTCAGTGTGACAATTGGGCCTCAAAAACATGTCATCTTACATGACACATTGAGTTTGAAATTTGCAAAGAATGAATCTGTTAATTTAGGCTTTTAAAAAAACTCAAACACATACAATTGCCAAATACATAGTCAAATTATTTTCTATTATCCATTCTACCTATGCCAAAATGGGTAAATAAAATTAAAAAACCCTTAAAAACTTTAAAAACTTGAAAAATTTCATGCCCAGTTTGAGATGAGAAAGGACAAAGGTTTCATGCCTTAAGGCACAAAGTCAGTCAAGGATTTGATTCCAAAGCCACAATCGAATAGGAAAACATATTGTTAAAGCATTACTGACAAGTCTTGAATAGATAGGTAATATTTCAACAATTGGCAAGAAATAAAGTATAGGAGATTGCAAATATCAAAAAATTAGAGAATATGAAGTTGTTAGTTTAAATATAAGTGAAATGTAAATGAAACCTACAAATATTATCCATAAACACATTACTATTTACAAAATTATTTCTAAGGCCATGGCTAATAGGCTAGTGATCTTTCTCTTTCATAGGTTGCTCCATTTAAAATGGCAACATTATAGCTCATGAAGCCATCAGTATTTGGATTAGCAAAGTACAAAGGATGTTGGTGAACATGAAGTCACATCATTACCCTAATGTTAAAATAACAAAGAAACATATGTGGTCAAGGGGTGGTAGATCTTGAATACCTCAAGATAGTTATCAAATAGAAGTTGGCAAACTTTACATATTACCTTTGTATTAATGAAATCTAAAATCATGGAAATCAAACAAGAAAAATGCTAATAATTATGTCCAATCTATCCAAAATGTAACCCATGCACAAATCCTAGACCAGTCAAGTTTCTCAACCAAAAAATGTATAGCACATATATGTAGATTATACTAAAAGTTCAATGTGTAATCAAAATTAAATCAATAAAGAATGACATTAAACATACATCCAAGTAGAAAACAAAAAAAATAGACAATACAAGATAATTATAATTACTCCATGATCACACTCCAAACTATTGCCCTTGCAAGGAAACATTGCATGGATTGCAATAAAATCAATAAATGAATCATGAAAGAAGAATTTTTATAGCACCAACAACCATAAATTTAAAACAAAAATATCACAAACTATGAAAGTAGAAGTTTTATAGCACCAACAATCCAAAATTCAAAACAAAAACATCACAAACATTGTGAGATGTGGTCTACAATACATCCATGCTTCCAATGCCATGAATTGCAACAATTTGAGGTTTCAATAAATGAGAATTCAATGCACAATTTGGTGTGTTTTTCATTTATCATTTCCTCCTTTTTCTGATTTTCTTTTTCATTTATATGACAACATTAGGAAATCAAAGTTCCAATATGAATTTAATGATGATCAAAGCACGAACCTTTTTTAGTAATTCGAATGAAGCTCTTGATGAGTTGTTTGAGACAAGAATATTTGTCTTTTCCTTCTATATTATTTATCTTGCATGGTTTATTAAAAGAAAAATATAATCCCTATTTAAATGAGTTGCCAAAGTAAGGCTTGTGTTTCCATATTGTTTAGAAAAAAAAGACTTGTTTAAGATGGATAAAAATGAATTAGAAAAATAATAATAATGGGTGAGGTCAGTGTCTTCCTTTGAAATATAGACATGTCTTTGACCATACTTGGAGTGTTTAGGACATGGATTTGTTTCCTCATCTCAACTAGTTTGTGATTTGGAGGATTGTACAATATTTTTCTTAATTGAGAAACGTTCCTATTAGTGTTCTTTTTTAATAGTTTAGATATGGTAATGTATTCTAAGATAGAATTGTTGTAGGAATCACTATGGAATTTGTGGTGTTTTTTGATGTTTCTAAATCATGTTCTATTGGCGTTTCTAGATCACATTAATTAGTGTAATCATCTTTTAGGAATTAGTATCTAATGAGTTACTATTTTCATGTTCTTGGTTGATAAGATGGTGTTGGATGTTGCGAAGGATCAAGGTGTGATTATTGGGGGTTTTTGCATGTTTGATGATGATATAGATTATTTCTATTTCTTAGCCAACATATATTGGTCGATTAACTATATAAATAAAATACATTGTATCAATATGTAGAGAGTGCAAGGGTGAGAATATGATGATATGAGAGTGTGTGAAGAGGTATGAGTGAAATTTTGAATAGAGACAAGCATCTAATGTATCGTACTTCAATAATACTAACCTTGAAAAAAGGAACACTTAGAATGTATACAAAGCTTAAAGATCACAATGCATACTATACATTGAAGGTCTAAAACATTCCTAGTGTGATCCAAATGTGAAAATTAGATAGAAATCACTTTCGATTCAAAAGGATGTGAGATCATAAAAAAAAGTAATGGGAAGATTCTTTCCAAAGGTAAGAGGATGGATGCTAATGTGTATTACCTCAAGGATTTAAATGAGTCACAATGTATCATGGGACAGAAAGATAAAATCTATTCATGGCATAGGAGGCTAGGTCACGTAAATTTTGGAAATCTTATCAAGGTAAGAAAGAAGGGGTATATTAGTTTGAACTTCACTTGGTTCCAAGAATACTTTAATATTCTCCACTTAACAAGGTCAACCATGTCACTCTAAATTCCCAATTAACATCGAATTACATATTTAATTCATTCATTCATTTATGAACTATAACATTAAATTAATACAATCACATAACATTCATTAATATGACACAAAATTCATTAATACACAACATTCATCAATAATTCATTAACTCGTTCATTAAGACAATGTTCTTTCATTATCAAACAAGGTTTATAAAAATCATTTCTTTTTTGGTTTTTTATTTTATTTTTGAAGGTAAAGGATAATAGGAACATCAATATCTTTTTCATTCTTCTCCTCTTGTGGGTGTGATCTCAACATGTGATACTTCCTCATTTTTTTGGAGCACAAGGTTTTTGTGGTCCGTTGCAATAACCCATAAATGGGTTAACTTCAAAGCATTTTAATTACTATTACAAATATAATTAATCAAAAGATCATAATAGGGATTTTTTGTTACTTTTTAGTGTTGTATCATCTACAATAACATTTTGATCAGCCTCCACCTCAACATGTTGAACATGTAGATTATGCTTCACTTATTCACGATGATGTTTGACATGCTCTAAAATATTTTTAAAAATTTTACACCAATTGCAATTGAAGATGTTATATTGTATGAATATTTACATAATTTATTTTATATAGAAAATAAATACCTCTATCACTATGATGCACATCATGCCTTTTGTCATGTGGTGGTTCTTTGCCAGGATCTACAGGTTGCACTGAAATGTCATCTGCATTGTTATCATTGTTTTCTTATAAAAAAAGAATAGTTAATTTATGTTCAAAATTAACATCAAACACATTATTTCTCAAGTATTCAATTTTATTTATTTTTCATTTTACCTATTTACTTGTGTATGATTTGATGCACCAGAATTTTTGTTAGGGTCATAAGAATCTTGGTATAGGAGTGCAGCCATGAGTTTATAGCCTTTCTTGAAGGAATTTTTTTGTCTTCTTTCATTGATGCTACATTGAATTTTGAGCCCTCAATTTTTGGCTTAATATTGTCAATTTGGCATGTATGGTTTGATTAAACAAATTTTTTTACAATTTTATATTAAAAAATTGATGCAAAATTTCATTTAATGCTACTTACAAGTCTTGTGTCAAGTTTCATATAGCCAACTGAGCCAAGTTTATGTTGGCCATGCTTTTCTAGTCTAGCCTAGTAGCCTTTGATGTGTCTTGTAGTCTAATTTAAAAAAAAAAATGTTAAGTTATATAAATATAGAGATCACTAGTTAGTGAATGATTATATTTTACTTAATACTATCACATACCTTCTTTTTCCCTCTTCTAGTTGAATTATTTTATCCTTTTGCCTTATCTCTTTTGCATCTTTCATGATTTCATTCCAATCCATTGGTGGAATCATAGGAGGACACTTGTACTTTGGGTTAAGATTTAGAGCCCTTGTATATTTGTAACTTGCATACTTTAGATGTCTACAAGCTTTTTTGAAGAAATTTGGCATTGTAAAAACCATTATTTCAAAAGAGCAGCTCTAAAGGTTTTATAAGTTGATTTTCTAACCCACCATCTTGCTCATTCCACCTTTTAAGAAAAAAAAATTGATAAATTTTTTAATTTAATCTACGTAACTTGAATATAGTGCAATAAATGGATTAAAGGAAGCTACATATCTTTTATGTATGGTGGGCTCAAAAAGATCCAATGTCATTTCATAAAGAGTTTCATAAAAAGGATCGTTTCCTACAAAAAAATCATGGGATCATCAATCCAAAATGAGTTATGTATATGTAAACTATAATTAAAATATAAATAATAACAATTTTAAAGTATCTAGAAGCTTATGTACTTTTAATCGAATTATATCCATGTTGGTCAATAATAATGGTTCCTTCAACAATCCAGTATTAGAAACAAGATCTGATCTAGGAAATGATGGTAAATTATCAATAGTACTGGTCTTTGTTCTATCCCATAGAGGTGTATCACTTATTGCACAAAATTAATCCATGACTATGAAACCCACCCAAGAAAAAAAATCAATGCATAATGAACACATAAAAAAATATATAGAAAAACAAGGATTTACTAGCTATAGTTGGTGTAGATGTGGAAGTTTGCATGATCCTTGTTACCAATGTTGCAGTCGGCAATATCATAGTGGTGATCCATAAAGGAGGTGTTTGCACTTCATCATGACCTAAAGAATACATTGCTAGGAAAAATAAATTTCATTTCATAAAATCATTTAAGTCTAATCTAGTTTGTGAATGTTCCATAGAAAAATTTCCTCATTAAGTAAAATCAAAGTCCCTTAAGGATTATTTATGTAAAAGAAGTTTTCTAGTACCCTCATCATGTGCAGCAAGTTGTCGAGGTCTCATAAAATTCCTATAAGAAAAATACGTACATATTTTAGATCATGATCCATAAAATAGTATAAAATATAAACCTTTATTAAAGTTTTTTAATAGCTAACTATTCATTGCTACTTACTTCCAAACAACACACTCTATGTATTAATTCCTCTTTCAACTTGATTTAGTTCAATTTAGTTTGATCACAAGGCCAAGAATTTGTGAATTGATATTTTGAATTCTCTTTCTAATCATATTGATGGGATCTCATTAGTTTGATTTAGTTCGATCACAAGAATAAGAATTTGTGCATTGATTTTTTAATTCTTTTTCTATTCATATTGATGGGGTTAGTGATATATGTGATGTCATCATTGCATAATACTATCACCTCCATTTTAGATTGTGATTGTTCTATTGCTATTTGTGGTTTTCCTCTTAATAAACATCAATTTATGACAACAATATGATTAAAACTATCAAAATAACTCCAAATCCACAAAGAAAAGAGCATGGCAATATGATATTTTGTTTCTCTCTAATTTGTATAATTACAATTATTAAGGTTTACCTTCATCAAAGAAGGGGTGGGAGGAACATCCCCACCTCTACCATGTAATGGATCGATGTCACCCTGTGACAAAGATTAAATTTAAAAGCATCAACGCAATGATTAAAGTAATATACTTAACAAAAATACTTATTAATAAATAGGAAGATTGTATATTGGAGCAATTAATTGGAGGTAATTAGTTTAAATTATATATATATAATACTTATGAGTCCCATGATAATGAATTTTTTATCTATGCAATTCAAATTGTAATCTATTAACAACTCTTCCCTTGCACTTATTAATTTTATTGCATTCCTTAAATATAAAATTGGATCACTTATTAGTTGACCCAGGTCATGTACTATTTATAAAACCTATAATATTACCTATTGGTTTTGACCTTCCATCAATGTCCATAGCGAGCCTTTTACTTAGATTATTTTCTTTGCATTGGATATAATCTGCTAACATACATACCTACACATACCTTTTATATATTGTACAATCCACATCTAACTATTGTAATTGTAACAAGGTCCTACATACTTCATCAATTCAACAACTTTATTATAACTGACCTTTAGGCTATCAATGGAAAATAGACACAAACCATGTAATGAAGATGGAGCTATGTGATATATCCTGTTGTTAACACAAAAATTTGTGTTAATTGGAGGCATATCCTTGGGCATCCATTATTTCTAAAGATGTATGTACCTTAAGGGAACCTTGATGTTTCCTTTTCTCTCATCATCATATGAACATGACCCTCCTTTGGCAAGGAAAAATTGAATGTCTTTATTGAGTTTTCTTCAAACATTGTGACCTCTAGTTGATCTCTCTATATTAGATCTACTATAGGTTTCACTTTCATCTTCTATTCTTTTATTTTACTCACTTGTGAAAGAAATATATGAAAAATGTTGAATTTGAGAAAATATGCAAATCAAATCCACAAGCCCTTGAATCACCTGCACATAGTAGAAAGCACAAAAACTAAGAAAAGAACCTGGATTTTGGATGCAAAGAGGGAGGGAACTGAAGCCTCTACTTCAACACCAAAAATAGGAGCTCAATATTACTCCAAATTGATTCTAGATTTGGAAAGTAGACAATAAATCATGCACTTTAAAAAAAAAAAAAACATTGAAATATGTGTCCATATGAGCCCTAATGAAGCCTTTGAAGGTGCAAAAAATGAGATTTTCAAGTTGCAAAAAAAATTAGGAATAGAGATGTGAAACTTCTTGCACCAATGTGTAAATCACAAAATTCTACCCCAAAACAAAAAAAATTGCTTGAAAAAAAGAGTTTGTATGAGGGAGATATCACTATTTGAAATTCACCTTTGTAGTTATTTTTTCTAAATCACCACTGTTAGACCTCTAAAAAATAAAGGAAAAAGCCCAAAAAATTGTCAGATCTATTATGTCAAACCCTCTTTCTCCTTTTTTTCTAAATACTAAACAAGCTACAATAGATCTGGCTCTAATACCATGTTGGATTTGAGCAAATATGCAAATCAAATCCACAAGCCCTTGAATCACCTGCACATAGAAAACCTATCACAAAGAAGAAAAAGACAAGAAGAGGTAAGGGTTTGGTCTGAAAATAAGAAAATTGTATTATTAGATAAAAAGTAAATTGTTTTACAATATGATATGATATGAAAATACAATAGGAGAACCCATTTGTAAAGGCCTCTAGGAAGCTTGTAGAACAAGCTAGAAAGTGCTAGGAGATAAGTTTGATAACTAAGCATACATCCACAAAAGGTGGATTATCCTCCATGTAGGTGAGAAAACAAGTATGAATAGGTAGGAACAAACTCTCGTGTTGTCAACAAATCCTAGACAACAACTAATAACTAAATGCATTAACCTAAGTAAACTTAAGTAAAAGGGTAAATAATAATTATTTACTCTAACAACAAATACCTATTTGACAGTACCCATAGTCCATTGATGAGATATATAGTTGGTAAGGATCTCTATATTTTGCTAAATGAGGGTAATGTTGATGATGTCAGCCTAAAATTGATATGATGGTAAAGAGAAGGAAAGAAAATAATAAATTGTTTCTATATTGTATGTTGAATTATACATATTGATCCATGTCACTATGCATGATCATTGTCAAAGGGGTTAAATTTTCTATATATGTAAATCATTTATATTAAGTTATCCAAAAATTGCCTAATATGTATGCTACAAATTACATAAAAGACAACATGAACAATACACATTCATTGTAATCATTGTATACTTTATAATTCCTTACCTCTACTTTATGTATGGTAGCTATGCAAGATTGTCAACAAAATGCGTGATGGTGTTTGTAGTCATTTGCCTGTATCCACAAAGGGTGATACTCATGCATAAAGTATATACATTAGATATATGAGAAATATTGGAAACATGTGTATCATAAATCACCCGTGTTATTATGATAAAATTGAACTTAATGATATAATTATATATACCATGCCATTAGAGTTCAACATGTAATAAATTTATTATAAAAACAAATAAGTTAAACAAATTTCTATGAATAAATCAATACCTCATACATTAAATTGATCATATCTCATACATTTCATTGATCATCTTCTTCATCAATCTCATCATCATCACCATCTTCGTCATCATCATCATCATCACCATTGTCACCATAATCATCATCATCATTGTCATCATCATCATCATGACCACAACCACCACCACCACCACCACCACCATATTCATGATCATGATCTTCATCACCATGATCATGATCATCATACTCATCACCATCATCACCATCATCAACAACATTATCTTCTTCTTCGTCTTCATTGTCTAACATTCGTTTGTGATCATCATCCACTTCATCTTCTACTTCTTTAGTATCTTCTTCTTCCATCACATTATACATTACCAACCTTCCTCTTGGATCATGTATAACAACAAATGACCAACCCAATTTATCTAAAATGCTAAAGTAAAATAATTGCTCACATTTTCTTCGAAGAACATAGGACTCACCTCCAACTAGCTAAAATGACTTTGTATTAATCATTGTAAATCCTTTATCATGTTCACTATTAGTTCTATCTAGATCATTTTGATTCAAATGTAACCTATACCAATTGATGATGAGTAGAACTAATTTGAAGGAATTGAGGTCGCCATCAACTAAATCATCAAAATGCCATAGTGTCATTTCTAAATGAAATATTAGTGACCTCAAAGATTGTTGTTATCCTAGAATCACAAATTTTCTTTATGTCATCAAACTTTTTAATACCAAATTTATGGCCATGGTAGTACATAGCTTTGTGGTGTTCAACCTGCAATTTTTTAAACATGACAAAATTATTTGTATTGATATGTGAGTTGATATTAAATATATGGGTCATGATTAATCAACTTATACATACCTTTCTACCTCTTAAACTATATGCTAGATCAATTACCATTGGGATAAAATTGGGATCTCCATTACAATTAGTTTCTTTAACCAATGATGCAACATCCTCCCATTTTAATGAGTGACCATTTTTTTGAGATAGTTCAATCCATAAATTCATCCAATCAAGATTGTTTGTAATAGACTAATATAGTGCATCTCACTCATGACCAACTGTAAAAGATAAAATAGACCACTTATAATTACCTCTCACTTTCCTCAATCTAACTTTCCTCATCAAGTATTCCCCTTCAAAAATTTTAATAGAGTTGGGATGCCAAATGCAATCGACATGGATATTTGCTAAAAATTTGGGAAGATATTCACTAATGTACACCATGGTTTGGTATACCATATATCCCTCCACCATAAAACCCTTAGAATGTTCTTTTTTTCAACCTAAGCCTTTCATAAATTTCAAGTGTCTCTCAACCATCCACATTGGCCTAGTTTGTATAGGTCCACACAATTTAATCTCATCAATTTGATGTATGAGGTAGTATTCTTGTGCATTGAAAAAAGTTGAAGGTAAGCATTTTTTCATTTCACACATAACATTGAGAAATTTTTCTCTTCCAAGTTTTTATATCTTTTTTTAAAAATATCAATTCCTGTAGATGACACCACGTAAAAGAGATTCAACACACAAGAACATATAAACAAGACTTTACAAAAAAATTAAATAAATTACATAAAAATTAGAGCATGTCACAAATATAATATCTATACAACAAATTTAGAAAAATAATTTTAAGCTCATGTATTTTCCAAAATCATATATAGCTTGTTTGACATTGTTGTTGAAGTGGTGTGGGAGAGACAGAGCTAGAATGTATTGCAATAATTATAAAATGATCTTTTCAATATATTATAAAATAATACAAATAAAATGTAAATATATTTAAAAGTAAATGGAGTTTTACAAATATATTATAAATAGAGAAGATAATAACTTTCCTTGATGAAGGTATGCTAATCATGTGTTTTCAACCTTGGCCCAAAATCATCTTTCTTTGTTGTGAGACTTCTTATGTTTGCAGAAAATCATGTGGAAAATTTTAGTTTTTGTATGAATTCTTTTATGGCATCACTTTCTTTCTTCATTAATATATAACCAAGAAAGGACACTTATATTAATTTGGTCTCTATTTTTTCTTATTCAATGATATTTTTTAGTGCATAATTAGATTCATGAATCTCATTACAAATTTTGACAGCTTTTTCTTTGCCATGCCTTCCATCCAATATTTTTCATAGTATCTCTATTGTATTCTTTTCAATATGCATAGCATCAAACAAATACATGATTGGGAGGTGATTGTAGTATGACAACCTATAAAATTGTCTAGGACAAATTTTTAGTCCTTTTAGAAGTTGGTTGTTAATGTCTTGATGGCCTTCACAAGAGTTAATTACATCATTACTAAATAAAAAGACAATATTAAAATAAAAATTTCAAATAAAAATCATAAGATGATGACATTACCTCAATGATTTATTTTATTGTATTCTAGCTTCTATAGGTGAAGTGTCACTCTTTGTGGCTTTGATGCTATCTCTTCTTTCCCATTGAAAAAACATTTTTTCAATAATTTGAGACTTAAAATTATTGTGGAGAAAGGGCCTAAACACATTGAAAATCTTCTTTCCTAATTTTTTTGAATGACAAGATTTCATCTTTGGACCACAAACTAGACATCAAATTTTTCCTTTTTCTAAAGACCTGCAAGATCATGTATAATTGGATTAAATGTGTTGATTTTGATATTTACAATTATTGTGTATAACTTAAATATACAACAAAAATGTCTTAGCACTAAAACATACCAAAAATATGTGTTAATACTATAACATACTACAAAAATTTATTAGTCCAGGGGCATCATGTATTCTATACAAGCATAGCATGGAATTGAAATAGTCTTTGTCTTATTGGTCTAGGGATGTCATACATAGTGAATCCATTTCATAACTCCAAAAAATTGTCCATAAGGGGTTCAATATATACATTCATATATTTAACTTGGACCTAGTTGAATGAACAAAAATATTACATAATTATCATAACCATTTTGATGCAGTGTTAATAAATTAATTTAGATGAATATTAAATAAAAAATACTCAATACAATCATTTCCAATATTATGTGCTCCCTCTTTATGGACATCTAAGGAGGAATATTATTGTTAATAACAAAGACAGCCCACACCAAGTAAAAATATCTCATATCTCCAAATGGATTGACATCGCCCACTGTCAATAAAAGCTTGAGATTATGAGGTTCTTCTTTGAAGAATGGCTAAGTTTCTTCTATGTCCTTAAATGAAAAATAGTCCATAGATATTCGTATAATGACATCTTGACTTCAATTGGGTGCATTGTAATCCATAAATTGTACCAAGCTAGTGCACCTAAATAATTGTCATAGACATAGAATAATGAGAATGTACTAAATGACCTTGTGTGGTACCTTGTTTTTTATTTGATCTTATTGATATCTACTAATATGAAAATCAGGGCATTCTATTAAAAATTTGTGTTTTTTATAATATATTATATGATAATTGGAACATGCATGTATTGTTTGATACTCCATACCAATATCTTTCATAATGGAAGATAATTCTTGGTATGAGTGAGGTAAAATGTTTGATGATAGTAACAAAAATCACCAATCAACCTATGGTGAATTTTTTTTTTTTTAATATAATAAATATTAATGTTACACTAACATTGAAGATGACAAAAATGACATACCTTAGCATATGTGAGATTTCTACATTGGATAGACCATTCGAAACATTCAAGTTCACCAACAACAATACAAAAAAGAGAAGAGTTGTTTGGGAGCCTTGGTATAGGGGCTCATATGCCTTCTCAAGTATAGGTATATCAAGACCGTCTTTATCATCTATTAGAATATATAGTTCACCAATATAACTTGTTGGTGGGGCGGGGGGGTTAATCAATTATTAACTATTATCACAATTATCAACCTTATTATATCTTAACTATATGAGCAATATAATCAAAAACCACAACAAGATACTCATGCACAACAACACTAGATATGTTGATTAAGGAAACCCTTGATTGAGGGAAAATCAAGGTGGAGATTATACCCACAAGATGATGTACTGATATAAATACTCATTGTTAAAGGATGGACCCTATTAGGAGTCTATAAAACATATTCAATATATGTTAGTCCCTATTAGGAGACTTTGAATCTTTGCTAGGAGATTCCAACCCTATTAGTGTATGTGTTGATTATGGGCCTCTAAATCCATACACACTTCAACGTGATCTTTACATGCTAGAAAAATCTTAAAATGAACATGAGATTTCCAATTGGTATGACCCAACAAATTGATATGTTGCCTTCTAACTAGACAATTTTTCTATTCACTCTCAGAATTGAGAGGTCAACAACCAAACAAACTAGTATGAAGGATTTAATCTAGATGAATACAAAATTAAGCTAAGATGTATGAAAGTTAATCTAAGAATAAGATAAGAAAATTAATCTAAATGGATGCATTGTAATCTATATGAGAAATCATGTGAAAGCAATGGAGTTATGAATGCAAATGCTTGAGTAAACAAATTGGCATTAATTTGATATTATTCATGTGCATCACTCAAAATGTGAGTTTGAAGGTTTCTTATATAGAATCCTAGAATTTGATCAATGGTTGAGATTGAAGATGAGATTTAGTTAGAATAGAAAATTCCCTTATGAAAGGGAAGCTAACTGATCACTTTTGAGTGTAATGAGTTAAATGATCTAATTCCTTTTCTAATTTCAGTCCACTTAGTGTTTCCAATTTTAAACTAAAGAGAGAATATAATAGAAGATATTTGATTTAAATAGTTAAATATGACCTAATAATTGAATAATCTAATCAATTGAATGATTAAATTCAATGATCAGAATGAGGGTGTATTATTAAAACAAATATATTTAATTCCTCATGTATATAGCTAACGGGGTAATTTTAATTTAGTGAAAATACTAAGACTTATAATTGAATAAAATTCAATTAATATGTTTCATTTAGCTAACTCAAGTCAATAATTAGGAATTAAATAAAGTTTGTGATTAATGCAGATTAATGATTTTTTGCATTTGACACTTAGGTCGAGTAGAGATTATCAAAATTAGAATTGCCTAGTACAATAGGGCTTTAAGTAAGATTGATAGACCAAAATTGGTTCAGAATACCAATGTACCAATTTAGGGGAATTAAATTCTCCCCTCTTTGAATGAATGTGCGAGCATCATGTTGATTCAAAGAAATCAAAAGTATGAGAACATAGACCAAGAAGGGAGATTGGTTTTGAGATTGATGATGCAAAGACCAATTGATGAGCTTTTGAAGGTTATCTCTAGAAAAAAGCTTAGCCTTAGGGAATCTAGATAGAACACCAAGATACTGATATGAAAGAATAAATATTATCAAACTTCACAAAATTGTTCCTAGAATGAGACTCAATTCACATGAGTCTAATAGTTGTCCATTAGAAGGTGACAATAATAATCATAATTCATAGAATTATCCCTAGAATAAGGTTTAATCCTCATGACATAGGGTTAAATTGCCTTGATACCTATCCATTAAATAGTGATTGAAAGAAGGAATTTGGAATTATCTCTAGAGTGAAGCTTAATCCTCAACAAGAAATAAAATTATCTCCAGAATAGAGCTTAATCCTCTAGATTCTAGATCAAACACCTAAATAATGGTTCATAAAAAGCTAATAATACCTAATTATGAGTCATAGGATCATCCCTAGAATGAGGCTTAATTCTCAAGGGTCAAGGTTAGATTACCCCAATACTTGCCCATCCAACTATAACAAGGACTATTATAAGATTGATTAGTTAAATAGCATATGATGCTAGATTGAGGGAACAAAGATACCCTAGGTGATGAGATGCCCCTAACATATAAGACATTTCAATGTTCAAATTAAGTTGAAGCCAGTTTTGAAAGATTCAATGATGTAATTGTCTTGCCCCCTTAGGAGTGAAATTGAAAGATGACACACCAAAATAGTGATGTGGAGCCATATATTGGAAGACATGTACGTGATTAAAGATTTAGAAGAAGGTAAAATAGATTAGAAGAGCATTAAGAAAATTTTGAGTTGATTCAGAGTGATTTTTAGGTCCATTTGACCAAGTTTGGCTTTGGTTGACCAAAGTTGATCAGAGTTGACTTTTCCAAAAAAATTGGAAATTTTGACAAAATATGTGATTTGAAAATATTCCAAGATTTTGCAAAGTATTAGTAAAATGGACTACACAAGCATTTGATTGCATTGATTCCAAAAATTTAAAGTGTTTTTTTTGAGCTATTTAAGTGTGTCATGTTTCAAATCTACTCCCGAAAATGAGTTCATAGTAGCCAAATTAACTAATAAGGTAATTTTCACATCAATCAAAGCATTTTGAAAAATTAGGTCAAAACCTATATAAGGGCCCAAATGGTCATTTTAAAATCATTTTTGCATTTTGTCTTTTGTGTAGAAAAGAGCTCTGAGGAGAAAACATGGTGGTTCTATGCATTCTCATTGATTTAAGCATTCAAGGTGACATAGTCAGCTAATGGATTGTGAACCTCTGGTGAGTAGTTGACTATCCACCTTTGCATTAAATATTTTACCCATCTCTCACACAAGAGACCCTAAATCCCATATATTTCTCACTTGTAATGTTTAGTTTCTTCACATGACTGAGTTTCATTGCTAGATTCAGTGGGGTATCTCATGCAAGGAAACCATAGCTTTGTGTGAGAATGTGAAAACTTGCGTGAGAATTTAAAATCTCACACAAAATTTTGGTGTTATTTGCAAGAATATTTTGTCAAAAACATGGTATTTTTATCGTCATTTTGCATTGTTGCTAGTCATTGTTACATGTATGCTATATGTTATAGTGCATTTAGGAATAGTACAATGTTTTAGATAGTGAATACTAATTGTATAATGTTGTTTTCATGTTCCCAAGTTACCTTTCTAGATGTCTCATTCAGATCTCACTATCCCCCCATCAAGGTGCTGATTTGTTAGTTAAATGTTATAGAGATGACACATATTGATTCCCTCAACCTCTCACATCTTTGTGATATCCTCGATTTGTGAGTGAATCATGGGTTATTGATAGCATTAGTAGAGTGTTTCTACTTAGAGACAAACACCTTTCATTTTTCCCTTGGAGAGATGATGATCACCACTCAGGACATATACAAGATTCTATAGATGCCTTTCCATAGGCCACAAGTTGAGTATGACATACAACCACAAATGTGAACATTGGCACTGAGGGCCCTATTTTAGGAGGATCTCATTATGGGTAGAGCTATTCCATGGCATGAGTTAGTGTATACATATGGTCCTACCCATAGATTGGAAATGGTACTTGGAGTGTTCTTGAGTTGCTTTCTAATTCCTAATAGAGGATAACATGGGCTTGAGTGTGGATGGGGGTGGTTGATATAGAGGATGCCAGAGGATTAAACATATTTTGGATGGGGTTAGTATATGTTGGCACACATGTATCATGAGATGCATGAGGTTGTGTATCATGAGAAGAAGAGCATGGAAGTAGGAGTGTATGTTCAATAGGTATGGGCATGGGAGCACTTGCCCATTATGAGGCTAATTTGTGCATACATGAGGTAGGATCATGATCCATACACCTATAAATACTAAGGGCAGATGACCTTGTGTATCATGAGAAGAAGAGCATGGTAGCGGGAGTGTATGTTCAATAGGTATGGACATGGGAGCACTTACCCATTATAAGGCCGATTTGTGCTTACATGAGGCAGGATCATGAGCCATACATCTGCAGATACTAAGGGTAGATGACCCTAACAACTCTGGGTAAGACCGAGTAGTGGTGAGGTCAGCTTGATGACCTATTGGCCATAATATGGTGGTTGTGGAGAGAGATAAAAGATGGATGATGCACAAGTGGAGCTTGGATGCATGTTTGCTTCTTAGCCACTAATTGGTCGCTCAATCTAGGTGATCAAGAGATTTTCCTTCACATGTGTGTGGGAAAAGTATGACTAACCATAGGACATATCCTAGGAGTATTTCACCTATGCTCGATTCACCTCAAAGGTGGAGAAGGGGTGGTTTTTTAGATTGGACACGAGGAGATCGATGATTGAAATGTGCTCCATCGCTATGGTGCACTAGGATTATATGCCAATAGTTGTAGATGGGGGGATAACTCTAACATATAGGGAGAATTTTGTGAGTCATCTCTTTCCTTGATTCATAGATCCAATGGGGATGATAGCATTAGAAATAGATAATAATGAGAGGGTGTGAATTAGTATTTTCAATCTTTTTTTTGCCCACAACTCGATATTATTAATTACTTTACCACATGCATAAGAAAGTAAACCAATAAAGTTGAATAGTATAAGCAACCATACATAAAGAGAGATCATAACACCATATTTTGTTAACTAGGGAAACCCTAAGCAAGGGAAAACCCCAATGGGGATTAAACCCACTAGATGATTCACTATATAAAGAATTTGGTTAAGGATATTGACCTTGTTAGGAGTCTATTAAGAATGTATAATGTCTCGAGTCCCTGTTAGGAGACTAGGCCTTGTTAGAAGCCTCAACCCTATTAGGAGTTGCTTCAAACCTATTAGGAGTTGGTGGATCATATACAAATGTGTACAAGAAGAGCCCACTACACTAACATGCAACTATACAATAAAATCTTCAGAAAATAAGTATACATACAATTATGAGATACTTGATGTACTTCACAAATATTTTGATTGACAATTGTTCATACAAGAGTGACTGTGCACAACTTAATAATTCTGAGATACTTGTTGTACTTCACAAATCTTTTGATTGACAATTTCTTCATACAAGAGTGACTACACACAACTTAATCTGCATCATGTCTAGCATAAGAATGCTTCACATCATATATCACAAAGTCACATTCACTTGTTACTAGCATTTCACAAGATAATATCAACTTCACAATCACTGATCACACATCATTATTATCATGTTCCTCATCTATACTGACTTCACAAATGAATTTCTTTACTTATACCAAGAATATTGGTAAATTATTCCTTAGTTAGCTTATATAACATCATTAGAGTTGGCTTATTAAGAAATAATAATTAAAACAATAAATCAAGTTGCTTAACACATTTTTTGGCATGCTCTATTTTGAGCTGAATCATCATTGTGTTACTAATTCCTTCATAAATCAAACTTAGTTGATCGTACAGACATGTGCATTGGTATACATCATCATTATGATGTCTTGCATCTTTGGTTAATTGTGTAAGAGAATATTCCAAGGGAATATTTAGTTACCATCAAAATTGTTATGCTACTATAACACTGTTTGACACTTATACAATTTTCTTTATAGATGAGCAAGAGTGATATGCAAAACAAATATGTTGCCACAAATGACAACCATAACTTACCTTATCTGATTGATTGGACATATTTCCAACAATCTCCCCCTTTTTCATTGATGGCAAGATTTTAGGAAAATTGGCTAAGTCTCAAACATGCTGTCATACCAATAAATAAAAAAACCATAACATAATTAAAAATATTTGTATTCATGTTATGAAAAGGTTACATCCCTTATAAATTCCTATTACAACTTATTGATCCCCCTTACAATTATGATTAGTTACAAATTTTCATATATCTCCCCCTTTGACATCAATGAAAAGGGTATCAAAAAGATATTGTCAAAATTTGGTAGCTGCATCAAAACTTAGAAAAGTAATCATTGAAGTTGGTTTTTAACTACAAAAAATGTTTCTTCCAACTTTCCTTTGGTGCATTAGATACACTGATAATAGGGCATATGTGGCCAACTCTGCTATGTTCAAGCCTATAGCCACAAACTTGTCATAAGAAGATTTTTTTGCTAACAAACATTCCTCCAATTGATTCTCTAGCAAAGTTACTTGTGGGAACAAGTGTTCTCTTATGAGAGTGAATCTCTATAGAGCTTTTTCCTTTTCTGCTTGTAAGTTCCTAATGCTATCATGGAGTATTTGTATTGAGGGCTCAATGGTATCCATCTTCTGATTTTACTTCAAAAAGTTGTTAGTGACCATCTTTCTGCTTGTAAGTTCCTAATGCTATCATGGAGTATTTGTATTGAGGGCTCAATGGTATCCATCTTCTAATTTTTCTTCAAAAAGTTGTCAGTGACCATCTGAAGCTCAGTTACCTTTTCTTTGATTTGATCATCAAATTTCTTAAGATAATTATATCAAGTTGCACTTAGCATAAGCCTATTTTCCTTCCTCTATACACTGTCTCAATGCTTTAATACATATATTCAAAGTTTCTATATCATTTCTCATATTAGTGCACATGGTATTAAGAAGTTTATCATTATGCTCTATTTGTGCTTGAATTGTAGCCACATTTGTGAGTGTTGTGAACTCATCATCAAAGGCTTTACATAAAATTGTTGCATGTTGTTGAATATTTGCAGGGGTGTCAACAAGGCTTAATAATTTCTCTATTCTATTCAAAACTAAGGTCAAAGTCTTCTCCATTGACTTGACTAATTTCTTCTTCTCAAGAAATTTACTCAAAGAAGATAGGAGATTTTATGCTTCATCTTCTTCATTTGATTGAGCTACTGTTGCTATGACCACTATTTCTCGAGTAGGTGGTGTGGATGGTATTACTATTGTTGGTGTCAAGGGTACATTTGAAGTAGCTACTTTACTACTAGGCTCAATTTTCTTTGTAGAAGGTGCTTCTTCTTCCTTTGGATCCTTATCTTCTACTTCATCTAATGAGATGCTATCATCTACAATATTTCCAACAATGTTGGTACCAAAATCCTTGAATGGATCCTCTATTTTGTCAACTGTAACCTTAGTGTTATCTACTTGTATAGATTCACTACCAATGGTAATATGTGGTGAAGAACTTGGTGTGGTTTCTAGTTCAAAATTTTGAGGAGGATTTCATGCTGTAGGACTAGTTTCCTTTGTTTGTACACACTTCTTAGGTGTCTGGCTTGCTTCCTCTAGCTACACACTTTCCTTAGGCATCTGGCTTGTCTCCTCTATCTATGCACTTTTATCTATCATTGGGCTTTTGTTTTCTAGCTGCACACTCTTCTTAGGCATAGTAGACATGTATGAAACTATAGCCTCTTGAGTTTCCTTATTAACTTCTTCATAATTTCCTCCCATGAGGAGAATGGATCTCTTTTTATGTCTCAAAAATGGTGCTATACCTTTCAAAATTTCTATTATTTCTTCCTCATTATTTATAGAACATAACTTTCTCACCATATTCATTCTTATCTATTTTTCTTCCTCTACAACTCTTCTCTTTCTATTTCTCAATCTATTATACAAGTCTTAAGGTATCTTACCTCTTATACTATCAAATCTCTTATCTTCAAGAATCATGTTTCTAACTATGACATTTCTAGCTATCTCTTATCCATATTATTATACAAATCATAGTATTTATTCAATTGTACAAAATTGTTGTTATTAATGACTTGCAAGTTTATATTTTCTACCTTTGGCTGCCATGCTTTTTTCCTTGCAGATGTCTTTGCTTTTTGATCAGTTGGCTCAATTGGTCTATCACTAGTTTCTTCATTAGATTTAGATGAACTAATCTACAAGGTTCTTCTCTTTTTTCTTGGGCCACTTGTAGTCTACTTCAATCTTCTTTTAGGAGGTGTTTTGGTACTTTCAGGCTTTGTAGGCTTCCTTACAGTTGATGCTTCTTCAGTCTTTATTAGATTCATTAGAGGTTGTTTTTGTACAACTATTGCATAAGGTACATTAGGTGTCTACACACTTGTTTGAGTAACTGTGAGTTCTTCAATAGGTTCTGCCACTACAATGCATGTAGGGTTCAAAAGCTCAGATTGAATACATGCCTTCATATCCATAGCTATCCCTTTCACTTCATTAAATTCTTTCCTAGTCATCCTAGATTCTTTCATGATAGAATCAATTAGTTTCTCCACCTTTTTCTTGGAATCCTTCATTAGTTTACTAGTTTTAACTTCTTTGATTTTCTTAAGATATATTTCCCCCATCTAGGACATTCGGAATCAACTTTAGAATGAAGGATTATCTATGCATACCCTTCAATCAATTCTTCACTCATCTCATATCCCATAAGTTCAATGAACTTTATCTGAGGAATCACTACCTCCATACATGTAAAATCTAGCTCAACCATAAAAAACAATTCATCCCTTTACTTCTCTACTAGCACAAGATGTATCCTATACCTTTGCTTCATTTTAGTTGGGAAGGATTTCATTATTCTATCAATATCACTATCTCTAACTATTTCAAGTCTTGACCCATATGCTCAAGTAATTAGCTACATTGCACACTCATTTTCATTCCAATTTGTGATTCTAGGGAACTTCTTGGTAGCATAGAAAAATATATGTGTCAATGGGATTCAAATGTAAAGACTACGCTCCTTGATTTCTTGATTCTAGATATGTTGTCCAATAATTGTTTTAAGATAATGTCACATACATTAATCTCTTCACCTCTTACTACGAAGTAAGATGCATGAAGAAATCTTGCAAGTATTGAATCTATCCTGGATCCATGATTGTACTTATATCCCAAAATCTTACAAATGAGTCTCACTCCATCATCTTGAATGGTGTTAACTTTCATGTTTCTTCCATCAAAATATGTATTGAGACTCATCTCAACTATCTTGTGCACACTCTTAATGTTTACTAGATTGCATCTGTCATTGCTCAAACCTATGACCTTGTGAATTAGGTCATTATCTATACATATGATAGAATCTCCCAACCATAGAAAATTATCATGTATTTTTCTCAGAATTATCCTTGTCCATTTATTATTGTCAACATCTATGTAGCACTTATGCTTAACTAGGTTAAGTCATTCTAGGTATCAATGTTCACGTTTCAATTGCAAGTCATTGCTGCACATTTTCTCTAATTCCTTATGAATCTCTAAATCACCTATGCTGTCAATCTTTCAATGAATATATCCTCTTATATCGTTGATGTGAAGAATATTTTTTGGAACTCATGAAAATGCACAATTTTGCATATTAGGGTTTCTGGTGAATTTTTATAATTGTAGGCCTCTGTAATTCTCCAAATCTTTCTTTAATCTCACACTCAAACTTCACACAAGAAAATGATGTATGAAAATTAGTTTTCATCCTTTAAATCTTTCACAATCTGTACTTCACATTAAATGCATGTCTGCCACTACTGCAATATACTGTCTTTATGCAACAGAGAGATAAATCTTCTTACATATCCTTATCCTGATCTTATCAGGTAATGCGCACTTCATTGTAGACTTCTCTCAATATCTACTACATACTATCAACTGTGTAACCTTTAATACATACTCTAACATTAGTTATCAATAACTAATACTCTATTTCACTAAGAGTGCTTAATTCTGGTAATAAGAGTCACAAACAATAAGTGACTTCATTATCTTGTTAGGTACATCTCTTGTAACTATATGAGAAATTTCTAGTTCCTTTACCTTTACAAATTATGAGTCCAAAGTTATTGCATAGATGACATATAGGTACATTTATTTTTTGTTCATTTAGTTGGTCATCAGGTGCTTTGCAATTCCTTGCAATGTGTCCAAGATTGTTGCATCTATAGCAAATAATTTGTCTTCTTTCTCCACTTTCATTACTATGAGATCTTCTTCTATTTCTTGCATGGTTAGTGTTCCTATATATCCTACTATTTTCATTATTGCTATCAAATTTAGGTTTCTTACAATCTATTATGTAATTACCACATCCATGATAATTATGGCAATAAAACTTTGAAATAGGTTTGAAGGAATTACCTTTGCAATTGACTTCAGTGTCTTCAAGTTCATTACACTAGGCAAAAGATTCCTTTCTTTTGTTGTCCATATCTTGATTAGATTCTTTAACTTTTTCAGAGTGAACAACAATCTCTTTGTCTTTAGATGTATCACCTATCTTACTTAGATCCTCATTGACTTCAAGAGTTTTAGGTTCTTTTCTCTCAATAGATTTCTTGGTAGATTGTCCAAGAAAGAACCCAAGTCTAGTCTTGTCATAACTGGGTCTTTGTGTACATATATGTTCTTCAATCTTGTCACTAATAGTATATAATTTTTCAAGTTGTTATTTGGTTTGTACCAACTCACCTTTCACAATAGTGTTTTATTTCTCTAATTTTGCATGCTCTAACTTAATAGATTCCAATTCAGATGTTACCTTCCTTAAGTGAGATATTAGATCAACATTTTCAACTTTAATTTTAGAGTCATTCTTTCCTCCATTTTTCTTAAGACTCAGCTTAAGTTCAACTATCTTTAACTCATGTTTTAGGATCTCATTTTCTTTCTTTAGATCTTCAATTTCATCATTACTAGTTTTCTTACTAGATCATTTTTACTTCAGGTCATCAATGTTGTCTTTTAATTCACCATTGTAGGCTTTTGCATCATTTTAGTTGTCTTTAAGGCCATCTCTTTCATCAATAAGGAGATCAATCTATTCAAGTGCTTATTCAAGATTCTTCTTCAATTGTTCCATAACCACAAGGATCTTATTCAAGCTATTAAGCCTCTTCTAAATACCTAAGCTCTGATACCAATTGCATAATACTTGGGGGGGGGGGGGGGGGGGGGGGGGCGGGGTGAATCAGTATTTGCAAATTTTTTTACCCACAACTAGATATTATTATTACTTTACCACATACATAAGAAAGTAAACCAATAAAGTTAAACAATAGAAATAACCATACACAAAGAGAGATCATAACACCATATTTGTTAACTAGGGAAATCCTAGCCAAGGGAAAACCTCGGTGGGGATGAAACCTACTAGATGATTCACTATATAAAGAATCTGGTTAAGGATATTGACCCTGTTAGGAGTCTATGAAGAATGTATAGTGTTTGGAGTCCTTGTTAGGAGACTAGGCCTTGTTAGGAGTCTCAATCCTATTAGGAGTTGCTTCAACCCTATTCAAAGATGGTGGATCATATACAAATGTGTGCAAGAAGAGCCCACTGTTGATGCAAGAGCATCCTAGTTGTAAGAGCAATCTTGCATAACCCAAAAATATTTTTCATTTTAGTCTTTTCGATTTGAAGAAGGACTAGTAGATAGGGTGGTTAATATTTATGGGAACTTACTATTTTTAGTAAGTTTTTCATACAAACTTGGAATGTTCTCATTTTTTTAGATGAAGGTTCATTATAGAGTTATAAGCCTACCATAAAAATCTTAGTGCTCTAGCATAAGTATCAGAGAAGTTATTGCATATTTTTGATGGAAAAATTTGTAGAAAAATCTTCAAACTCACCATTGGAGGCCTTAGAGTGCTCGGATGAGGTCCGTAAACTTGAAAGAAGGGCACAAGTGCTAATTTGAGCTTGTAGATCATGAGCTAACATTTCCAAAAATTGGTTATAATAGCTAATCAGAGAAATGGTTCATGAGTTGTGGCTTTTCAAAGTTGGGCTACCTAAAATTTCTAAAATAAATGTTAAAAATGTATTTGACCAACTCTATATGTATTGTTAGGGTTTTTTGGCCCTAGGTCTTAAGTTTCAATATCTAGAACCTTTTTGTGTGGCATAAAATTGCCTATTTAAGAAAGGCATGAACATTGTTTAGGATAGCTCTAGGTGATAGTTTGCAGCTTGTCTTGCAAATTATTCTACTTAAGGCACCCATGTGAGTTAGCATATTGTATTTATGAATTCTATAATGTTGCATTTGTAGTGAAAATAAGAAGTCCTTATTTTATTTTTGCATATTCTATTTTTCCTTTTTTTTTGTTATGAGTTTATGGTATTAAGGGGAGACTCCAACATCAAGTGGTATTGGAGATAGAGTTCTTGAGTGTGTGAATAGATCATCGGTTGTGAGGTAGTTTTCACCAAGACCATGGTTTGGGTTGAGTAGATAGATCGTCCATTGTGAGGTAGTTTACACTAAGATTTTAACAGAAACAAAAAAATGCCTCCACAAAGAGAGCATGGCAAAAAAGGTATAGGTGTTAGACCTAGGGCTTTTTGAGCCTTCCAAAGGCAAATGCAAGCATTCAAAGAACAAATGCAAAGAGGAATAAATCTTCCTATAAGACATGAAAGTGAGGATAAGGATGAAGTAGAAGAAAATGCTAAAGTAGAGGCATTTCTAAATCTAGAGGAAGAGAGGCTTTTTAGGGCCATCTCCAAGATTGGAAAAAGGCTAAAGTTTGAAGTTCCCACATTTTTGGGAAATCTTAATCTAGAGGAACTGTTTAATTGGATCAATGAACTAGAGGAGTACTTTGAATATGAAGATATTGAAGGTCATAATATGGTCAAGTTTGCAAAGACAAAACTGAAGGAACATGCAAAGATCTAGTGGTAAAAGGTTTAGTTGGAGAAAAATAGAAAGGGAAAGGAAAAAATCACCAAATGGGATCGAATGATAGCTAAAATAAAGTGACAATTTATTCCTATGGATTATGAGCTTGATCTATTGAAAAAGATACAAGGAATGAAGCAAGAAGGAAATTTTTTTCAAGAGTATACCAAAGAGTTCTACCGAGTTCTCATTAAAATTGGCCATGCAGAAACTGATAACGAGAAAGTTGCTTGTTATCTTAATGGGTTAAGGCCAAGCATTTAGGATGAGTTGAGTCTAGTTCAAATGAGTAGTATTGAGGAGGCATACTAATTTTCCCTAAGAATTGAGGAGTTGAGCAAGAAGTATGATAATAAGAATAGTGGAAGAGGTTGTGGTGGAAGATCTGGTAGATGGTCTTAAGGAGTTTGTAATGATGATCAAAAGAACAAAGATGAGGCTGGAAGTAGCAATAAAAACCCAAGGGGAAAAAATTCAAATCATTTCCATGATTAGAATAATAGAGATTAGAGAGGAAGAGGCAAAGGACAAGGATTTGGAAGAGGGGGCTTTTGTGGAAAACATTTTTACTATGGAGAAGAAGGGCATAAAGAATTTGAATGTACTTAGCACCAATGAAGGATAGATCAAAGAACTAACTACCCAACTAGAGTGGCACATGTTGATGAAGATGTCAGATCCTCACTTTCTGAAGATGCTGAAAGAGGAGAAGTCCTAGTTAATAGAAGAGTCCTGCTGAGTGGTAAGAATGAACCTAATCAAAGAAGGAGTTTGTTTCACACAAGGTGTAGATGTGAAGATAAGTGTTGTGATGTGATCATTAATGGTGGAAGTACTAGAAATTTGGTGTCAAAAATGATGGTCATCAAGTTGAAGCTGAAGAGATAGAAACACTCACATCTATATCGCACTACTTGGGTGCAAGATGACCACAAGGTTATGGTCAATGAGTAGTGGTCATTGAAGTTCAAGATTGGAAGCTACCAGGATGAGGTACTATGTGATATCATACCTATGGACATACATCATATGTTATTGGGTAGGCCATGGTAGTTTGATAGGCATGCAATACATGATGGGCAAGAAAATACCTACACTCTAACTAAGGATGGAGTGAAACATAAGTTAAAGACATTGAAGGATAAAGAAGAAAAGATATGTAGTACTGCCAGAATATATTTTGTTGATGGAAAAGAGTTTCTTAAAGGTAGGAAGCATGAGCATATGTTTTTTTCTATAATTCCTAAAAATAGTAAAGAAGAAGTAGAGGAGGTACCTATAGAAGTTGCAGATATGTTGGAAGAGTTTTTTGATATTGTATGATAATGTACTTGATGGATTGCCCCAATTGAGGAAGATCAACCACCAAATGGATTTGGTTCCAGGAGCCAAATCACCAAATAAAGTAGCACACAAAATGACACCGACAAAAAGTGAAGAGTTGAATAGACAAGTTCATAAGTTGTTGTAGAAGGGGTTGATTTGAGAGAGTCTAAGTCCATGTGTTGTGCTAGCAATATTAGTATCAAAGAAGAATGGATAATGGAGGATGTGCATAGACTCTTGTGCTATCAACAAGATCACAATAATGTATAGATTTCTATTGCTAAAGATGGATGATATTATGGATTGTTTAAGTTGAGCTCAATATTTCACAAATATAGATCTGAAGAGTGGGTACCATCAGATTCATATTAGAGTAGGTGATGAGTAGAAAACTAGTTTTAAGACAAGGGAAGGACTATATGAGTGGTTAGTTATGCCTCTTGGGCTAACCACAATACACCAAGCACTTTCATGAGGCTCATGAATGAGGTATTAAAGGAATTTCTAGGTATGTTTTTCATTGTTTACCTAGATGATATTTTGATCTTTAGTAAGACATTGGAGGAGCATTTGATTCATATTCACAAGGTGTTTGATAAGTTGAGTGAAGAAAAGTTGTTGATAAACCTAAAGAAGTGTAGTTTTGTAAAGTTGTTGGTGTACCTAGGATTTGTAGTCTTAGGAGAAGGTTTGAAAATGGACTTAGAGAAAGTGAAAGCTACCATTGAATGACCTACTCCAAGGAGTGTGATAGAGGTAAGATCTTTTCATGGACTAGCTAAATTTTATAGAAAGTTCATAAAAAGTTTTAGTAGTATTTGTGAACCCTTGATGTAACAATGAGAGGGGATAGGAAAGAGTTTAAGTGGACTGTAGGTTTTAATCTATTGAAATAGAAAGTTATTGAGTAGCCTATTTTAACACTTTGTGATTTTAACAAGGTGTTTCAAGTAGACTATGATGCTAGTGGTACTACAATAGGAGCTATTTTGAGCCAAGAAGGTAGACTTGTTGCTTATTTTAGTGAAAAGTTGAATGATGCAAAAAGGAAATATTTTGTTTATGATTAGGATTTTTATGTTATAGTTCAAGCATTGAAGAAGTGGAGACATTTTCTTCTTCCTAAGGAGTTTGTTTTATATACTAATCATCAAGCTTTGAAATATTTGAATAGTCAAGGAAACTTGAATCAAAGGCATTTAAAGTAGGTTGAGTTTTTTTAGAGTTATACATTTTTTTTGAAACACAGGAGTGTGAAGTCTAACAAAGTTGTAGATTCTCTTAGTAGAAGACAACTTTTGCTGATAGAAATGTAGATAGAGGTGGTTGGGTTCAAGGAACTTAGTACTTTGTATCCAGATGATCTTGATTTTGGTGAAGTGTGGAAGGCTTGCACAAAATGTGTTACACTTGATAGGACAAGGTGGTTGGATTTCATGATCTAGGATAGTATGTTCAAAGGGATAAAACCATAGCTTTGGTTGCTGAGAATTATTACTAGCCATAGTTATAGAAAGATGTGAAGAAGTTTGTACATAGTATGTCAAATGGAAAAAGGAGTGATGCAAAATACATGGTTGTATTAGCCATTACCTATACCAGAGAAGCTATGGGAAGATGTCAGCATGGATTTTGTTCTTGGATTACCAAGGACACAATATGGGCATAATTCTATTTTTTTGTGGTTGGAAGGTTTTCAAAGATGACCCATTTTATTCCTTACAAGAAGACTAGTGATGTTGTTCATATAGTAAAGTTGTTTTTCAGAGAAGTGGTGAGATTACATGTCTACCAAAGAGTATAGTTTTAGATAGAAATACCAAATTTGTTGAGTATTTTTGGTGTACATTATAGAAGAAGTTGAAGATAGATTTGAAGTTTAGTTCATCATTGAATCAACAGACTAATGGACAAACACAAAATTTTTGAATTGCAATTTGGGAAACTTGATGAGATGCTTGGTTGGGGATAAACCAAAAGGATGGGATATGATTTTGCCATAGTTAGAATTTGCATATAATAATTCTATCAATAGGATTATTGGTAAATCACCATTCTAGATTGTATATGGGAGTAGTCCCATAAATGCTTATGAATTAAGGAAGTTGGATAAAGGAGAGATAAGTAGTGTTGAAGTAGAAGATTTTGTTGAACATTTAAAAAAATCCATGAGGAGGTGAGAAAGCACATCATAAAGATGAATACATAGTATAAGGTTAAGGTAGATGTGAAAAGGAGATATAAGGAAATTTAGGTTGGAGATGAAGTCATGGTTCATTTCAGAAAGGAATGTTTTCTAATGAGTTCATATAATAAGTTGAAGATGAAGAAGTTTGGACCATGCAAGATAGTGAAAAGGAATGATCTTAGAAATACGTATGAAGTGAAGTTTCCTGTTGAATTGAATATTTCACCAGTATTTAATATTTTAGATTTGATAGAGTATTATGAAGGAGGTGATGGAGATGAAGTAGCAAAAGCACAGTGGAGCATTCCAACAGCTAGTTTGGCTACAACAAATATTGATGAGATACTGGATAGTCAAGTTGGAAAAAGTACGAGAAGTAGAACTTATGAGGAATATTTGGTCAAATGGAAAGGGAGGCCAATTGAGGATTCATCATGGCTAGCAAAGGAGGAGCTTAACCATCTTGGTTTTCCTCTAAACACCTAAGACGTGATGGGGTTACTTCTCAAATTACCCTGGGTGTCTAATGTAGGAGCATCTTAGGTGTAAGAGCAATCTTGCATCACCCAAAAATATTTTTCATTTCAATCTTTTCTATTTTAATAAGTACTAGTAGACAAGGTGGTTGCTATTTATGGGAACTTACTATTTTTAGTAAATTTTTCATATGAATTCAAAATGTTCTCTTTTTTTTATATGAAGGTTCATTATAGAGTTATAAGCCTACCATAAAAATCTCAGTGCTCTAACATAAGTATAATTTGCAAAAAAATCTTCAAGCTCACCATTGGAGGCCTTAGAAGGGCACTTGCACTATTTTGAGCCTATAGATTAGGAGCTGGCATTTCCAAAAAGTGGCTATAATAGCCAATTGGGCCAACGATTCATGAGTTATAGCCTTTCAAAGTTGGGCTATCCAAAATCCCTAAAATAAATGTCAAAAATGTATTTGGCCAACTCTATATGTGTTGTTAGGGTCTGTTGGTCCTAGGTTTTAAGTTTCAATATCTAGAACCTTCCCAGGTGACATAAAATTTCCTATTTAAGAAAGGCCTAAACAATGTCTAGGATAGCTCTGGGTTATAGTTTGTAGCTTGTCTTGCAATTTTTTGTACTAAAGGCACCCATTTGGGTTAGCATATTATATTTATGAATTCTTTAATTCCACATTTGCAGCACAAATAAGAAGTCCATATTTTGTTCTCACATTTTCTATTGTTTCTTTGTTTATGTTATGAGTTTATGGTATTAAGGGGAGACTCCTACATCAACTACCCTAACATGCAACTATATAATAAGATCTTTAGGAAATAAGTATACATACAATTCTAAGATACTTGCTATACTTAACAAATCTTCTGATTGACAATTCTTCATACAAGAGGAACTACACAGAACTTAATAATTATGAGATATTTGCTATACTTCACAAATCTTCTGATTGAAAATTTCTTCATACAAGAGTGATTGTGCACAACATAATTTGCATCATATCTAGCATAACAATGCTTCACATCATATATCACAAAGTCACATTCAGTTATTACTCACATCTCACAAGATCATATCAACTTTGCAATCACTAATCACACATCATTATCATCATGTTCTTCACCTATACTAACTTCGCAAATGAATTTCTTTACTTATAGCAATCATATTGGTAAATGCTTCATTAGTCAACTCATATAACATAATTAGAGTTGGATTTTTAAGAAATAATAATTAAAAAAATAAATCAAGTCATTTAACACAATTTTCTAACATGCTTTATTCTATGTTGAATCATCATTGCATTACTAATTCCTTGATAACTTGAATTTAGTTAATTATATGGACATGTGCTCTGGTATACATCATCATTATGATGTCCTACATCTTTGGTTAATTGTGCAAGAGAATATTCCAAGGGATAATTCTATTATCATCAAAATTGTTATGCTACCACTGTTTGACACTTAGACAATTTTTCTTATAGATGAGCAAGACTAATCTACAAAAAAAATATGTTGCTATAAATGACAACCATAACTTACCTTATCTAATTAATTGGACATATTTCCAATAGACAGTTCCCATACAGCCTATGTAGGAACCACAACAACAACCATAGGAATAGTAGAGACCTAGAAATTGTATAACACTAGTGTAGATCCCTCCTTGTCAGATGAGAGAGGACCCCAATGCTGGTGGGAGTGGGACAGGATATAGATGTCCTTAGGGTGAGATGGGTACCTTAGGTGCCATTGGTGGTGATGCATAGAGGAAATGAGTGGATGACCAACCTCTACAATAGCTAGAGTAGGATGTGGGAGATGAGAAGATGTAGGACTAGCCTATTCCAAAGCTATAGAGAAGAGAGGCACAAACCCATGATTCTTTGAGGAGAGCTAGGGAGAGATTGAGAGTAGCACAATGACAACTAAGTGAGATACAAATTCAACTAGTTTTTCATGATATGCAATTAGGTTATTGAGAGTGAGAGATCTGTGCACTGCATGAGTAATTAGAGCAAAAATGAGAGGAGGCTTGATTATAGGGTGCCAAAGTAACCTATTATTATGCAAGATATATCACAAGAATGTCTAAGGTTTCAAAGTACATGTCTAGATTTTTTGAGTATGTTAGAGCATTATATGGTGTACATCATCTAGTGGGAATAGATGCACCTCCTCCTCCTCCACTTGAGGATGAGGGAGAAGGAAATGTTGGTAATATGACCAATCAATCAAATAAGGTGAGATATGTGGTTGCCATTTATGGAAAAAATTTTTTTGCAATTTAGTTATGATTATTTATGAAGGAAAATTGTCTAAGTATTAGATAGTGTTACAATAGCATGACAAGATTTTTTGATAGAAAAATTCTCTTGCATAGTCAACCATAGATGCATGACATCATCTTGATGATGCATACCAATGTGCATGTTTGTATGATCAACCGAGTTCAAGTTATGGAAGAAATACTAATACAAATACCTCACAGTGTAGAATAGAGCATGCCAACAAATTAACTTATATGACTTGCAGAATTGTTTTGGTTACTAAATCTTGTTGAGCTAACTCTAAGGATGATATGTGAGCCAATGAAGGAAGAAATTATTAATATTTTTGATATAAGTAAAGAACTTCAAATGTGAAGTTAAGAGACAAGTGAATGTGAATGTGATATTATAATATGTGATGTGAAGCAATGTTATGTGAGATATGATATGTGTGTAGTCACTCTTTGTACAAAGAATTGACAATCAGAAGATTTGCAAAGTATAGGAAGTGATCTAGTATTATATGTATACCTATTCTCTTGAAGAACTTATTGTATAGTTGCATGTTAGGGTAGTGGGCTCTTCTTGCACACATTTGTATATGGTTTACCAACTCCTAATAGGGTTGAGGCTTCTAACAAGGCCTAGTCTCCTAACAAGGACTCGAGACACTATACATTCTTTATAGACTCCTAACAAGGTCAATATCCTTAACTGAAATTTTATATAGTAAATCATCTTGTGGGTTTTTTTTCCACTAGGGTTTTCCCTTGGCTAGGATTTCCCTAGTTAACAAAATATGGTGTTATGAGCTCTCTTTATGTATGGTTATTTCTACTATATAACATTTTTGGTTTATTTTCTATGCATATGATAGAGTAATTAATAATATTCAATTGTGGGTAAAAAGATTGAAAATACTAATTCACCCCCCTCTCAATTTTTTCTATTTCTAATAGGAAACAATTAGCTTTCTCTCTTCTAATTTTGTTTTGGTTATGTATTGATTAGTGTGCCAGCAACATTTTGCATTATTTTGAGATTGAAAGTGCTTAAGTAGCATGTATTTTTGTATTGATGTACACTTGAATCTATTGGAGATATTTATATATATGAGATCTATGATATGAGTACCTTTGCATGTGTCACCTTTTCTCTTATAGTTTGTCATACAAAAGATGTTAATGATATGATTTTGATAAATGAAAATTGATATGATGTATGAATGTAGTGTAGATGAGATAAATATGAAAATATGTATATAAAATAAAAAATGTGAATGAACTAATATCTCATGCAGGTCTCTATTTTGTTATTAGTGACAGTTATTCCATGAAAGTAGAGAGGATGAACGAAGGAGCTGAATGCTTGTGAAGTCATGAAGAAACATTATACTTTAAAGAAACAAACAACCTCTCATGATGAAATATGCAAGAAAAGAAATGATTAAAATGTACTCTTATGCAACTGGAGTTTGAAATGCAACCCTATGCTAGATGCATCCCTAGGTTTGGTTACTAAACTCATAAAATTATCATCACTGAATGTTTAGTTAGACCCACAAATGTCATACAATTCACACTAACATTGTAATCATGACACTATGAATATAACATGTGTCTTAGTTTTCTTAGGATTAAATGTAAGCATTAAGGCACAAGAAGCTAGAATGACCAAAACATTTGTCCATTTTAATGTAATAAGCTAACATAAGCATCAGAGCATAAACACTAGGATGACTAGAATGTTTCTTGTGTGGAAACACACCAAAAAAACAAGAGATCCTTCTTATGCAAATTATTTAGTAAAGATTATGTCCACAATGACCCTTGCATATGTAACTTGAGACATAAGTGTTTTAAGTATACTCATAATAAACCATGCATTCACTTAGTAGGATGAGTATTGGTAGTTATTATAGCATAGAGAATTCACTCAAACAAGTAAGGAAAAGAACTAACCTCACTGAGGTATCCATATAAAATGAGTTGAGGTACAAATGGCCATCCAATATGAGATAAAGGCTCTTATAGTGGACACCCCTTTTCTATGGATGTTCAAATCATTAGAACTAAACCCTCAAATAGAAAGAAAAGAAAATAGCATGCTCGGAGTCCTTGCTTCTCTAGTCAAAAGAAACATCCTCAAGTCACTCAAAGGAAAATGATAAAGCAAAAAGAAAAAAAAGCAAAGAAAAGCTTAACATAACAAAAATCATGTCAATGTTTCCATTTCATTTTTAGTGTTATAGGATTGATGTTAAGTGTCAACTTTTAGAATATATGTGAAAGAAATATCTTTAATAGGAAGATGATAGTAGATAGACTTAGTTAGAACAACTATGACTAATGTGAAAGAGATCTTCTTCAAGATGAATCTCTGTAGTGAAGCAAGCAATAATAGGTATACAAAATTAGAACAACTAGTGACTAAAATCAGAAGGAAATCTTTATTGAGAAGAACCTTATTGGGAAACTAATTAATAGTATATATACATAGTTAGAACAATTGGTGACTGCCATAAAAGAGATCTTCTTCCAGAGGAATCTCTATAGTGAAGCAAGTGATAGTAGGTAGATGCAGTTAGAGAAATGCATAATTGACACAAAAGAGATCTTCTTTGAGAGGAATCTCTATAGTGAAGTAAGTGACAATAGGTAGACATAGCTATAACAATTGGTTATTGACAAGAAATAAATTTTCTTTATGAGGAATTTCAATAGGTGAAGCAAACAACAATGGAAAGATGCAATTAGAACAACTCGTGACTAATGTGAAATAGATCCTCTATGACACTATAGGGTGTTGCCCCTAAGCCAATGACAAGACTCAATCCATGGATGGATGAGTGAAAGTAGAAAACTAAAGTAGGAAAGCAACTATACAAGAGCCAGAAGATGTGCTACAAAATATAGAATTTGAGACAAGAGGTGCCTATTTACTAGGTTTTCACCTTCTTGAAGGAGATTATATTTTTGCTACCATGATGCCTATTTGCCAGGTTTTCATCAATGACACTTTTTTGTTTTTCAATTTTTTTGTATTGTTTATTTTTTATTTTTTATTTTTTTTAATTTTTTTTTTTTCACTTTTATTAGTATTACCAAGGCACCTATTGCTATGTTTTCACCAAGATAATAAAATTTTAAGGACATTTAAGTATGTACAAAGAGCTTTTGAAAGCATGTAAGAAATATAACCTCTTGAGATGGAGAGTGTTGAATGAATCCTTGAGTGATTCTCCCTTAGTTGTTGAAAGTTGATAAGCACCAAATCCAAACACTGCAGTAACTATGTATGGACCAAGTCAGTTAGGTTCAAAATTCCCTTTCTATATCCATTGTTTTTTATTCTTAGGCTTTTGCCTCTAGACAAGGTCACCCACTTCGAAGTCATGTGGCTTGAATTTCTTATTGTATGTTTTAGACATACTCTTTTGATAAGCTTGGAGATGATTACATGCCACTTGTTGACATTCATCTAGCAATTCTAGCTCTTGAAGTTAAGATATTTTGTAATCATCATCATTAATGAGGCATTTGATAAATATTCTCAAAGTAGGAATCTTGACCTCAATAAGAAGTACAACATCAGCTCCATATACCAAAGCAAAGGGTGTTGTTCCAGTTAGAGTTTTGATGCTAGTTTTGTATGCCCATTAAGTTGGAATAATATGAAAGTGCCAGTCCCTTCCAAATTTGTTGAATATGCAATGTAAGATCTTAAGGATAGCCTTTTTGGAGGCTTCCACTTTTCCATTATCCCAGGGGTAATAAATACAAGACTAATGCTACTTATTCTAAACTTTAAGAACAACTCTTTAAGATCCTTATTTTTAAACTGTCCCCCATTGTTAGTGATGATAGAGGATGGTACACCATACCTTCATATGATGTAGTTAAGAATGAACAGAGCTATAGTTTTTCCATTTTCCTTAGAAAGAGGGACTGCTTCCACACATTTAGTGAAGTAGCCTATAGCTATGATAATGATCTTGTGTCCATTTGAAGAAGATAGATGAATCTAACCTACTAGGTCAAAAGACTATTGCTGAAATGGCCAAAGCATGATAGATAGAATTAGCTCCTTGGCTGGAGTATGAATCTAATTTCCATGGAGCTAGCATTATTTTTAGGACTTGGCATATTTAATTTCCTCTTGCTCCATATTTGGCCAATAGTAATAATCTTTGATAAGTTTATGAGCTAGTGTCAAGACATTAGAGTGAGATCTGCAAATGCTTTCATGTACATCAATTAATGCACATTTGGACTCATCAGGTTCTAGACATCAAAGGAGTGTTCCATCAAGACCTCTCCTAAACAATTCATCAACAATAATAACATACTATGATGCACTACTAATAAGGTGACATTTTTTATTTTGGGTTAGATTGTCCAAAATTATTTGGTCATGCAGGTAAGAAAAGATATGATGGTAGTGGGACGAATCATGTCCTACAATAGAATAGATCATCTAAGATTCAAGTGAATTATAAGCATGGTAGAGTAACATATCCAATAGGAATTCATGTTGAAAATAATTCTCAAGCATTTTTAGCATGGAAGGGAGAGTAGCCATTGTATCAACTACCTTGTTGTCTATGATGCAGAGGCATCTTTGGAAACTCTAGGAGGGATTAAACACTCAACTAGATTACATCAAAGGACTCATACATCACAAATAAATTCATAATGAACTCTTTTACCCAAATATATTTCTCTTATTTTTCTGTCATAAAAATAGAATATAGGAAAATGTGCTAAAACATGCATTTTTTTCTGCAAATCTGTAAAAAATTAATTCTGTCATAAAATGACAGGAATCTTAAATTATTCTTGCAGCCAATCAATTACTGTATGAAAAAAACCTAAGGACTCTAAAACATATGAATTCCAATATAAATGAGACTCTGAAATGCAAATCCAAAACTGATACATAATAAAAAACATTTCCATATACAATCGACATCTTTTAAACCATTCCACATAACTAAATTAGAAACTATGTTAAATCACAATAAAACTATAAAGCCTCCATAACTGATGGCATGGATTGAGGATCACACCAAGGAATACTAGAAACAAAAGGACTTAAACTTTATTTAAAACTAAGAAAACTACAACAAGGGCAAATGACTATCGACAACCCAAAAGAACAAAGAGACTAGATTTTTGTTATTCCCTTGGTACCCCTTTGTTCAAACCACTCATGCCTTTTTATAATTGCATTATTGGGTAGTTACAATGACTCTTCCTATTCCTGTTGGTTCTATGATTATGACCTTTTATATTCCATTGATTATAATGACATTAAGTTTTTTTTTTTTGTCATAAACAAAGAAAACTGCCAGGCGATAGGAACTTTTAATCTTCCTGTCTTAAAATTCAATTTCTTGTGAAACACATACAACTAACTATAATTTGTGCTATTTGGATTGTAATATGTAGAAAAGAGGACTGATCTTGGAAATAATAAAATTCTACCTTTTAGTATGTTGTATTCCATCTTCTTGTTGCCACCAAACTCTCTGTTGCACTGTGCTCCTGCACCATACTCCCAGATTTGAAAATTTTCCATGTCTCATAGAAATGTGGTTTCATTTAGTTGCAATAAAGATTATATTAAAATATTCAACATCCTCATCCTTGCCTCTCGTGATTCTCTCATTCCTCTTCTTCCATCAATGAACCATTTAAGGACAGAGGACTGCCTTTGTAATCATCCTTTCAGTTACTCCTGTCAGTGGAGCATTCAAATGGCTGCAATTCTAGGGTGCTTTAATCAGTTAGAAATCCACCTTTAACCAAAGATTCATTAACTGATACAAAAAAATCATAGGACCACTCCTTGGCCCTTGACCATTCATCTTACCCAACAACAAATCCTAGAAGATGCCTCTCTTTTCACCTTGCACCTTCTACTCAACTTCATCTCCATTGGAGAATGGTTATAACAAACCTTCTCTTGTCTATCCACAAAAACACAACTTCAAACTTTCTTCCTTTGTAGTTGGTGGATATGCACCTACAACCAAATCCATTACTAAACCAAACACAAAACATCTTTACTGCTTCCCAAATCTTTCGCTAAGCTCTAATACCAAAAAATGATGTAGATGCATCTCTGGAAAATCTAGGAGGGATTAAACACTCAACTAGATTACATCAAATGACTCATACATCAAAAATAAATTCATAATGAACTCTTTTACCCAAATATATTTCTCTTATTTTGCTGTCATAAAAATAGAATATAGGAAAATGTGCTAAAACATGCATTTTTTTTTGCAAATCTGTAAAAATTTAATTCTGTCATAAAATGACAGGAATCTTAAATTCTTCCTGCAGCCAATCGATTAGTGTATGAAAGCAACCTAAGGACTCTAAAACATATAAAATCCCATATAAATGAGACTCTAAAATGAAAATCCAAAACTGATACATAATTAGAAACATTTCCATATACAATCGACATCTTTTAAACCATTCCACATAACTAAATTAGAAACTATGTTAAAACACAATAAAACTATGAAGCTTCGATAATTGATGACATGGATTAAGGATCACACCAAGGAATAATAGAAACAAAAGGACTGAAACTTTTTTGAAAACTAAGAAAACTACAACAAGGGCAAATGACTGTCGACAGCCCAAAAGAACCAAGAGACTACATTTTTTCTATTCCCTTTGTATCCCTTTGTTCAAACCACTCATGCCTTTTTATAATTTCATTTTTGGGTAGTTATAATGACTCTTCCTATTCCTGTCAGTTATATGATTATGACCTTTGATATTCCATCAGTTATAATGACATTGAATTTTTCTTTCTGCCATAAACAAAGAAAACTACCAGGTGATAGGAACTTTTAATCTTCCTGTCATAACATTCAATTTCTTGTGAAACACATACAACTAACTATAATTTGTGCTATTTGGATTGTAATACGTGGAAAATAGGACTAAGCTTGGAAATAATAAAATTCTTCCTTTTAGTATGCTATATGCCATCTTCCTGTTGCCACCAAACTCTCTGTCGCACTATGCTCCTACACCAGTCTACCCAAGGAATCTATTGAAAAGTGACATGAGCAAAGTATTTTTAAAAATCATCCACCATTCATTTATAAGGTATCAACTTCTCATCTTTTGTCTAATAAAAAATATTTTCCTAATTGATTATGAGCTATGAATCACCAAAGATATTTAATTCATCTACTCTCCATTCAACTACAATCTTCACACTATTGATTAGGGCTTCATATTCTACAATATTTTTTACACATGGAAATAGAATCTTGTAAACCTTTGGCAAAAAATACTTTTGTGGTGCTATGAATAAAAGTCCAACACCAAATCCTTGTTGTGTGAATGAACCATCAAAGAACATCACCCGATTTTGATGTGTTAGCATTAAAATAGATTCATTAGAAAAGTCAATATTTAGTGGGAGAAGACTTTGTAGTAGTGCTTTTTCAAATTGATCAACAATTGTCTATTCTTTAATAGCCTTTCTCTCAACATATGTAATATCAAAGTCACTTAGTATCATGACCCATTTGTCTAACCTCTCTATTAGAGATGCTTGTTAAGTAAGTACTTCAATGGATCTATTTTGGCAACTAGTCATGTAGTGTGAGAAAGAATACAGTGTCTCAAATTTTGAGAAGCAAAGATGACTGCCAAGCAATCTTTTTCAATGATGTTGCAATTCATTTCATAAGAAATCACTATGTAACTAATATAATAGATAGATCATTCCTTGTTATCATTGTCCTCTTGATCTAACAAGATACCAAGAGATCACTCTATTGCTAAGATATACAAAATGAGAGGCTTCCCATAAATAGGAGGCATCAGGATCGATGGGCTAGCAAGGTATTATTTTATCTGAATTAAACTCTTATCACAATCTTTGTTCAAGTCATATTTCACACCTTTATTTAGAGTCTTAGGAAAATTTTGTAACCTATCCACCAATTGTGAAATGAATCTATGAATGGATTGAAGTCTTCCTTGCAACCCCTCATTTGACTAATACTATGGGGTGGAGGCATTTGCATGATTGCCTAAATTTTTTTGAGTCTACCTCAATTCCTTTTATAGAGATAATATAGCCAAGTAACTTCTTGGAAGTTATACCAAATGCATATTTCTTGGGGTTTAATCTCATACTAAACTTCTCCATACAATCTAGGATTGGTCCCAGATCTTGAAGATGAGTGTTACATTGTGTATCCTTGACTAAGGTGTCATTGATATAGTCCTCCATTGTCTTATGCATCATATCATGGAAGATTATTTTACCTTCTCTTTGATACATGGCACCAACATTTTTTAGATCAAATGACATCACATTCCAACAAAAGGTACCCCATGCACAAGTGAAAGCAGTTTTCTCTTGAACTTCCAGTGCAATTTTAATTTGATTAGAACCTGAAAAACCATCCACGAGTAAGTAAATTTAATATCTTACTATCATATCCACTATCATATCAATATTGGAAAGTAAAAAATCATCCTTTGGACATGCTAAGTTTAGATCTTGAAAACTTGTACAAACTTGGATAGACTTATCATGCTTAGAGACTAGAACAATATTTCAGATCTTCTCAACAAATTGATAACACAATTGAAACCAGCTTTTAGAAATTTTTCTAGTTCAACTTTAACAAGTAATGCCACATAAGGATTCATTTTCTTGAGCTTCTATTTGACCAATTTTACTCCTAGTGCAATAGATAAATGATGCATTATGAGATCAAGATCTAAGCGTAGCATGTGCATTTTCTTGAGCTTTTGTTTGACTAGTTTTACTCCTAGTGCAATAGATAAATGATGCATTATGAGATCAAGATCTAAGCCTAACATGTCTAAGTAGGTCCATGCAAAATTAATCTTTTTTTCTTGAAAGAAGAAAATATGTTCCTCTTTTTCTTCTACAAATAAAGATTGTGCAATGTGTATCATATGAGGATGTTCTGCTATTCTCAAGTTGGTTGGCTATGTTGGATCAATTAATACTGATGATATCTTTTTAAAATGACTAAGAAATTTATCAAATATTTCATCCTTAGGAACCTTAAAGAGATTTTCATCTTTGGATACATCTTTTAATTTTACTATTTTGGGTTCTAATACTGCCACAATGTGGTTTTCACCATTGGACTTTCTTTTTCTTTTTCCTTTAATTATGTGACTAAGATATTTGACATCATCTTTAGTCATATCGATACTATGTTCACTAGTGGAGGATGTTACTGGTTTGAAAATGTTTAAATAATAGGAAAGAGATAGTCATTATGGAATATAGGGACTTCACTAGATGTATTGGAATTCTTGTCTATGAGCTCGGGATAGGTGAGTGAGAGAGATGTGTTGGGTTTGATGGACTTCATGGTATAGTCATCAAATTATTGGGCAAGTAATTCAAGACCTAAAGTGATTTTGTCCAAAGGTGTATTCGAATGTCTTTGAGTTCTAATGACATTAATTGAAGACTCATTGACACTAGTAGGATGAGACTCATCCAACTATACCCTAGATTGTTCAGCTATTTCAAGCTAATTTCCATATATAAGAACTTGATCTATATCCTTGTCTAAAGCTATCTCTAAGAGAGAATCAAATTTTTACTCTTAAGAATCTACGCTACATGGAGTTAGAGTATAGAACTCCCCAACAGTGATGGGAACCAATTCTCTACTTTCATTATCATCTTGATTTTTACAAAGTCATTCACCAACTATAGTATGAATGAATTCTCCTTGTTCCCATTGAATATAGGGAGTATTAGTAGTGTTGTTAGAAGAATCAATATCAACATCCACAATGTTAACACATGGTACAAAGTCATCTCATTCTACAAAGCCTTTAGCAAGATCAAAAGGAATTGGATAAGGATAAGTATCCTCATCACTAGAGTTGTCCTCATGATTATCTAACCCAATTTGTGACTCACATTTAGATGAACTTGTAGGTTTTTTTATGAATTTATTATTCCCTAGATGTAAGGGAATATTCTTGAAACCTATACCTATTGTATCCTAAGATCATCCAGATATTTCTTTGATGGGGTCAATCAAGCCATTGTTGTTACATACAATTGGACCATTTCCTTTATAACTAATGTGTTTCACGAGCTTAAGAATTGGACCATACTTTTTGGAAGTAATCTCACGAGATTGTTTTAAGAGATCCACTAGAATTTTTTCTTTATATATCCACACAGCAATGGATTTTTTTTCATCTTCCTCTTCCATAGGTATAATAGCTTTGACAAAGGTATCATTAAACTTGGTCTAAGGTGATAACATAAAATATTTCTTCACTTTAGATGGTCTCCTCTAATGGTGGGAAGACTCATGAAGAGATGTCAAGGATAGAATAGGTTCAATGTGATACTCACCCATCCTAGTTTCTTTCAACTTGAGTGAAAGTAGGTACAAATCACTTAGAAAATTTTAGCATGTTGCAAGTGTAACTAGTATTAGCAGGTATAGTAACTTTAGAGCCTTGGAATGGAAACTTGACACACTGATGGCATGTTGAAGGTACAACTTCCATTTCATGTATCCATGGTCTCCCTAACAAGATAGTGTATGCTAACAAAATGTCAAGGATTTGACAAGTAACATCTCTTTCTCTTGGACTCACTTGAAGTGGCGACACAACAAGACCTAGGGATTAATGCTCAACTTTATCATATGCCTTGATGGTTATTTTGCAATGAGGATCAATAGACTCTTCATAATAACCCAATTGTTTGAGTAAAGTAGCAGAATAAATGCTTGGACCAGATCCATTATCAATGAGCACATGATAGACACATTTTTGGTGTATCATAACTTCATTGTATTATGGTTGGTTATGAGGATGACTCAATGAATTATCATCCTCTTCAGAATAGTAAAAATAGTGAGGTGAGGTTAGGTGACCCACCATTGATTGATGCCTATCAAGGTCAAGATCTTGAGGTACACTTTCCACATTGAGTGCTTTGTTAAGAATCTACCTATTAGCATGCAAGATTGTAAGTAATTCAAATATTATTATTTGAGTGTTCATCCATTGCTATTGGTCAAGGATATTGTAGTTGGTAACCATGGAGGATATTACAATTTTTGTAGCTTTGCTAGATGGATCAGCAATAAGTTTGTCTTTATGTTGATCTATCTTGGGAGTAGAAAGTGCAAGGCCTTTAAGTACTATCTTGGCATGAGAGTGCGTAACAACATTGGCACATGATTATGACTATTCTTTATTAGTTGTAAGAGATATAGCACCTTTCAATACAAATGGCATTTTTAGTTTCATATCATCATATTTTCCTCTAATCATGATAACATCACAATGTTCAAAGTCTTTGGGTTAAATCATGTTGATCACATCATCTTCATTGGTGTATGTATAATTGACCTTGTTATTGGTTTTCTATTTAGAGTTTTCTCCTTTCTCATAATGTGGAAATGGATCCTTAAAACCCCTGTTGTCTAAATTTTTATTATGTCCATCCACAATGATTTCACTATTATCAATTAAGTCATGAACTTTATGACATAGTTTGATACAATGCATTCTTATTCCAACCCTTCTTCTGATGGTATTCACAAAATGCATTTGTATTCCACCATGGGGGTCATGGTTGTGGAACATAAGGATGCGTATTATCTAATGGAGTAATGATCCAATTTTGAAGCAATGTTTTATAGACCACAACTATAGGTTCACCAAGAGATTTGTACTCTCATTTTGGTCATGTAACCCAAGATGAGTTCTTCATTTTGTTCCCAAATGTCTTGTTATCAAGAGGAGATTTGTCAGCAGTCTTATATGCATTGATATTGTCTATGAGATTGAAATCTTTTTTAGAAGGTTTGGAGTAATGTTATCAACTACTCCATCATGTACTACCTCTTGATTCTTGTTTACATACTTGGATTTATCCTTGCTAGAGGTAGATCCTTGCTTAATATCTTTTTGAAGGGTTATTTCACCCTTTTTGACCATAAACTGCTATATTTAGATAACTTGTGTAATCATATCTTCAAAGGTGCGTAGACATTGAAGTTGTATTTTATACCCAAAATTAGGCAAAAGATTATCAATGAAGATGTTAAGTTTTTCTATTTTAGGAATTTTTCATGAATATTTGTTATACAATTATCACCACCTTTGAAAACATGAGGAAAGGTTCTCCAACCTTTTATTTGAGGTTACACAGATCGCATATGTTGACTGGATGTTGTATATTATGTAGTATTGCTGAATAAATATATTGGCAATCTCATCAAATGTTTTAATACCAATAGGTAACCTTGAAAACCATTTCATGGCTCAAACACCTAGACTCTGTCTAAATAAATGCATAAGAGATGTTTAATTGTGTATGAATTCCATATACAAAGCATTAAATTCCCTTTAATGATCTTGGGGATCAAATGTTCTAAAGTATTTGTTGAATTTGGGTAACTCAGCTCCTCTTGGAAAAGAAGGCATATCCAAACCCTTGTCAAAAGGAAATGGACAAATGGTGTCTGACATGTATTTTTTCATTGGTTTATCCTTGTCACACATCATTTGGTCCAATTGTTCTTGCATGGCCTAAAGTTTTTTCTATAAATTGGATGTTTTAGTTTCTTCTTCTTGTGTGACAATTGTTTTGACATTAAAATGTTGAGGTAGTTTTTCTTCTTCTTGAGTGAGCTTGAGAAAATATTTCTCTTTCTCATCATTGAGAAGGATCTCCATCATTTTCTAAATTTTTTAACCCTTGCAAAATTTCTTTATGTCTTTAGGGGGTATCTCTTCACTATCCCCATACTCATTTGTGTAGTTGTAAGGTTCTTTCAGTCTTTTGTTTCTTTGGTAGTCTTATCTCCTACTATGGTCTCCTATTTCTTGATCTTGATAAGCCATTTTATGAGTGTAGAAGGTTTCAATATGTGTTAGTTGAAAAGATTTTTTGAACAAAAAGTTAGTTATTTCATTCAAAGATTTAGGTGTTCTATCAATTTTAGGATTTTATTGATATAATGGATTCCTACTTTGTTAAAATTTTATGGAAAACATTCTTCAAGCACTAGGTGGACCAATAGGTGAAAGAGATCATGAGGATCCTTCACTAGATTCAGACTATGTGTAAACTTGGGAGTGACCTCTACTACAATTTTTACCTCTAGCTTTACCTTGTTGTGGTATATAGGGAGAAACAAGTTTCCACTCCTTGTGGCAATTGTCACAAAAAATGACTTAAAACAAAGTTTGAACAAGAATCATACTAGAACATTGTTTCAAAGTAAATAAGCATGTTGCATATCTATGTTCAAATAGTTTAAGAAATGGCTATAAGAATCAATAGTTGTGACTATTGTGACACAAGGTATAATGAACACGAGAACAAAAATAGAATAACCAAGTAAGGAGACTAGATCATGTACAAATTGAAAGTGATCAACTAAGCAAGAAATTGAAGTTTGACACTATTGTAGATAGGGTAATGACTATATATTTTTAGACCTAGATCAGATTTGGATCAAGTTTTGATGAGGGAGCTCAGAATAGCTCACTATTTTTAGATAGATATGGATAGACTCATGTGGGGAAATGACTTCCAGGAAAAGAAATATAGAAAACTAGGTAAGAAAACACCTATAGTAGAGCAATTTTGATAGTTTTAAGACAAAAGTTTACATGAACATTCACATAAAGTTGCACAAGGAAGTACAATGAACCATGTGAGAATTATGAACAACAATTTTGAAACTATTTTCTCACACAAGAATTTGGATAAAGCCACATTAGGAAAGGACAAATTGAGAAAAAAGGTAGGTTTTGACTCAAAATTCAATATTTTGGTTGACTTTCAGGTGAGGGTTCATAGCCATATGTGTAAGGAAATATAGAGAACCATGCAAGGAAATGTAAACAAACAATTGTAAAGGTGTTTTCTCACGCAAAATTTTGGAGAACTGTAAGCAAGAAAATGACAAAACCAATAGGTTTAGACTATATTTGAATAGATTTCCAATTATTTTGGTAGTTTCTAAATAGAGGACTAATAATATTTGCAAGTTTTAGGTAGATATGGACATCATTTTCAAATTTTTGACATCATGATGGTTTACATGTAAATAGTTGTTTTTTAGACAAGGGATGTAAGTAGTAATTGTAAACAATTTGACCAAGGACGAAGCAACTTCGAAGGATGGGGGGAGTCTTGAGCTTTTGTTGTTTGTATGATTTAGATTGTTTATAAACTTGAAAAAGACACATTTTATCCCTATTACTATAAATGGTAGAGGAAGCAAAACCCGTCTCACAACTTATGTGTATGTGTTCATTCACACAACTGTGTCACCCCACTAGAGGGCACCCATGTTTTTGGTGTATTCCAAAGACTTAATAACATATATTCTCAATAGGCACCCTTGTGATAGGGGTCAAGGGCATATATCACCTTCAAGCTATTGGAATTCTTTAGAATAACTAAGAGGGGGGGGGGGGGGGGGGGGGTGAATTTTCATCATGCATGCATCTATTAGATTATGCAATCACTCAAAATTGTAGGTTATAGTCAAATCAGTTTATAGAAATGTAAACATGAAACATAATAGATTCAATAACACATTCGACACAATGATTTAACATGGAAATCCAATTTGGGAAAACCACCAATAACATGCTACTCATTCTCACTCTTTCGAAGTGATGCCCTGTGAAAGGCCAACCCTATTAAAGGTTATAATGCACACTATTAAATGTGACTTGGATAAAGGATTTCAACCACCTTTTTAGGAGTGAGCCTTGTTAGAGGATTTTAGATCATTCACTTGGAATCTGATCTAGTTAAAGGATTTAAAAATGAATGTTAGGTCAACCTTAATCAAAAGGATTTACCCTAGACTAATACAATGACTAGAGTGCAATAGTAAGGTTTGATCTAATAACAACTTACAACACACTTGTAGATTACACATTTTAGTCCTCCATTCTACTTAGCTTTCATACACTTCATCTCTAATAGCTTGTTCACCCTTCAAGCATTCATACCCTTAAGCCTTCTTTCTTTGCTTGCAAATGTAGTCTATTCTCTTAGGTCACTGAATGAAGCAATAACCTAGAGTCCTTGTCTTCCTTAAGTTCTTCCATATGACAACCCTTGTCTTTGACCAACCATCTCTATAAATAGAGAATTAAGATCTTTTATCATTCATCCTCCATTGTCCACTTTAGGGTTAGGTTAGATTAGGTAGGATTCAATGAATCTACCCCTCATTCCATTTCATTCCCTTACAGAAAGTTCTCCTTCAATTCTCTTTGAATTCACCTCAAAATGGTTAACCATGAATTCTATGCCACCAGCTCATCAATCTTATCTTCCACATGGTTCACACAATCCAAGAAATCAAACTTGCCAGCTCAGATTTATCAAATTCTTGAACTTTCTCATAATGCTAATACTCGACATTAATTGGCCTTTGATTCTTAGCGCAAAGTTCATTGCATGACATCCACTATCAAAACACTTAGCATGAACTAAAGTTTACTAGTGCTCGACATCAACTAGACTTTACTTGGCTTACATTGTTTCACTCGACTTACACTGAAATTGACTTTGCTTGGCTCCAACTAATTTTTTCTTAGCTTGTACTAACTTTTCTTGGCATGTACTGTCCAATCACTCAAGCTTGGCAAAAAAAATTCATTTAACTTGTTCTTCCAGATTACTCCGTGTAATACAACCTTTGCAACCCTAAATTTATTATCAATGCACTATAATATCACTATCTTAACTGATTCTTGTACTCCTTTTCATATCATAAGTCAACCTTTCCTCTAGGTGTTATTGTGACCTCATTTGATCAAATCCTCTTCATTAATCAAATAAATGATAGTACTTAAATCATATAAGAAATTATCTTATCAGTAAGTAGTAGGTTTGACATTAGTGACAAAAAAATGATTGAAACACATTTATCATACTTATATCAATATATTTTCAACAATCTCCCTCTTTGGCATTGATGGCAAACCAAATTGGCCATATTTAATCAATAAGACCAACAAAATACCAAAAAGAAAATAATTCCTTGTATTGAAATCTCTCCCTCTATCAACAACTTCCATCTTTTGAATAGGTTACAAAATTTTGTTCTAGTCAATAGAAAATCAATCAACTCATCCTTATGACTTCCTTTTGATCACTTCTTATATCTTCCTCAAAATTATCTCCATCTTACTAGATAGATGTAACTAGTAGGTACACTTGTAAATTTTCTCCCTTTGAGTAGATATTCCATAGTTTTGTATCTTCTATATTTAGATTTCTCCCTCTATGATTTCCTAATCTTAGTACACTTTTCTTGACAAAAATTTCTTCCTCTTTGAAAAAAATGACACAATAAATATTTTTTAGTTTCTCCTTCTATCACCTTGCTTGTGAGTGATTTATAACTCTAGCTTTTTTATTACTTTAGGCAATTCCTAAAGTAAGATTCATTGCGTCAATTTGTAACAAATGTCAATCAACTTTTTTGATGCATGGCACTCCTCATGCTTCTTAGATAGCCTTTTATAGGGGTATCACCCCTAGCTTAACTCTTGGATACTTATGAGCATCCTTAAGTAATATTTTTGTGAAGATATCGACTATTTTTTCTTTTGTATTAATATATTCCATCTTCACCTCTTTAACTTGAACTAATGCTATCAAGTAATGATACTTGATTATAATGTACTTAGTCTTTGTATGCATCATCTTTGATATATTTATAGCACTTACATATTATCACAATAAAGTATCATAGGTTCAGTGATTTTGTCCTTCATGTCTTTGATTAGTTGTTGATCCATACAATGTTTGTACAATTTACTACAACTACAACATATTTAGCTTCAATAGTAGATTGAAAAATGCAATTTTGTTTCTTGCTAGTCCATGTAACTAGCCTTTTGCCTAAGAAAAATTCTCCTCCACTAGTGCTCTTTCTATGATCGACATTTCTAACCTAATCAACATCAGTATAGGCTTTTCAAATCAAATTTTTCATTCTTCTTGTAATATAGACCATAGTCATTTGTTCCTTCTGGATATCTTATTATTATCTTAACTTCCATCAAGTGATTCTCCGTAGGATTAGTAAAGAATCTTGCAACTATTCCTATGGATAATGCAATATCAGGTCTTCTATGTACTACATATTATAATTTGCTAATCATAGACCTGTATAATAATTGAATCATCATTCTTTGACAATTTATGTCGTATCACCATAGTTGTACTTATTGGTTTGGAATCTTCCAATCCAAAAGTTTTTAGTATCCCCTTTACATACTTTGACTGAGTGATGTATATACCATATTTTATCTAATGTACTTGTAAACCCACAAAGAACTTGTTTTCTCCAAACATAGAAATCTCAAATTCTTGCTTCATTTAATTTGCAAAGGCCTTACATAAAGTATCTTGACCTCCAAATATGATATCATAAAAAAATTTAGATAAGAAAATACCTTAGCCTTTCTATGTCTTCAAGTATAGATTTTTGATATCAATAATCCTCTCAAATCATGCTCTTGGTGCTTGCTTCAAACGATATAAAACTTTGTGTTGTCTACATACCATATTTTTGTCATTATCATCAACAAATACTTTTGCATGTTCTATATAAACCTCTTCCTCTAATATACCATTTAGAAATACAAAATTAACATCCATTTTATAAACTTTGAAACCTTTGTATGTAGAGTAAGAAAGAAAAGTTTTTACTCCTTCCAATCTTACAATAGGAGGGAATGTCTCTCCAAAGTCTATCCCTTCTTCTTGTACATATCCTTTACAAACTAATCTTTCCTTGTTCCTTGTGAATTCACCATTTTCATCTAACTTGTTACTAATCACATTTTCATCTTCTACTCTAGGAACTAGAGTCCATGTCTTATTTTTCTCAATTTGTTCAATCTCTTCTTCCATGACTTTACTCCAATCTGCATCTTTTAAGGCATCTTTCACCATTTTTGGTTCTTTCATTCTTAGTAAATATGTATCATTTCTCAATTTTTTCCTTTTCATAGTCTAGCATCTTTATCTCCAATGATTTGTGTAGCAGGATAATGTCTCTTGACATAGACAATCTTGGTTTAGCTTTGGTTTCTACATTTGGTCTCTCAACTTCTGAATCACTATGCACCTCTTTGTTAGGTAGTTAATCATCTCTTTCATGTACACTAATTTCATAATTAGAATGTGCCTCAACTTCATTCTATAACTCAATACCTAAATGTAGCTCAGTTCCTAAATGAAACTCGACATTCATAGTATGTGACTTGGTAGCCACTAAAACTTTCTATTGGTTTGTAGCTTGATTTACAACATCTTCATTAGTAGGCATACTTTTATAAAAGTATACAAATGATTTGTATGTTGAGATATTGTTGGAAGCATTAATTTTGATGATATTCCTATGGGGGAGTATTGTAGATATGTTACTATGATGATATGTTACATTCATGACTAAGTTTGTCATTGATGTCAACATAGCATTTTTTTGTGGTATTTGACAGAAGAATAGCAGAAAGATCAAATTGGTACAAACAAATACTTGAGTATTCTCACTATCTAAGGTTATGAGAGATATTTTTGAGTATCTAGTATATGTAGTTAACATCGAAAGAAGAAATGATAAATTTGGAAGAAGTCATGTAAGTTTTGGTGATGTCTATTTTGAGATAGAGTTTACAGAGGCATGTTCTAGTAAACTTGTCATATCTTTTAGAAAAGTTATTATTCTGAGAATCAAGGTTTACAAGGTGAATAAGACATGTTGGTGATGATCTGGCTAAGTTTTCTCATCATAATATTACATGTATAGAAAGATATTCAAGTTGCAAGGTGGAAAATTAATGTTATTGCTAAGTGTAATGTGTTCTTAATGTGGTCCTATAGTGATTAATTGAGAAGGTTTAACAACCAACTCAGGGAATTTTTTTATGGACTCAATATAAAGGAAGGATATTTTCCTTTATCAAGTATGACATGTTATTGTATGGAATTGTATTGATGCAAAGTGATTTTAAGTAGCAGAGAGAGTTGAATGCAAAGTTGAGCAGAGTAGAGAAGAAGTGAAGGAAACTTCATTACTAAGGTTTTTTTGAGTGATCTGAGGTTTGATATTTGGATCCAGGGTTTGTGACCTAGTCTAAAAGGTCTAAAAGTAATTGGTTTGGTTGATAGAACAAAGGAAAGAAGAACATAACAGAAAAATTACATGTTTGAGTGGTGAGCTCTTCTTGTAGTTGAAATTGTATTTTTGGGCAATGGGCTCATCTTGCATACATTGTCCTATAACTCCTAATAGGGTTGGAATCTCCTAATAGGGATTTAAAGTCTCCTAATAGAGACTCATATATACTAAATGTTGTAATAGAGTCCTAAAAAGGTCCATCCTCTAAAAATAAATATTTATATCAGTACATCATCTTGTGGGCATCATTTTCACTAGAGTTTTCTCTCTAATTAAGGGTTTTCCTAGTTAACATATTTGGTGTAATTGTCTATGTGTATCTCATTATGGTTTCTATTTAATTTGGTTGAATGTTTAAGTTTATTTAAGGAAGACAAATGTTTTAATTGTTGGATAACTGATTCACCCCCTCTTAGTTATCTTTGTGGACTATTGTTTCTAACATTGTATTCTTCTTATTCCTTCATAGGTTTAGCCTCACATACTTTTGTATATTCATCAAACTTCACATTTTCACTTTTAAAAAAAAATTTAGTGTTAGTATTTGAACACTTATAATCTTTACTTCTTGTGGAATAACCAAGAAATATTTCTTCTTTACTTTTTGCATCTAGTTTACCATTCCTAAAATCTTTGAGAATACAACATTTGCTTCCAAATACCTTAAAATATTTTACATTGGGTGAGTATCTATACCATAGTTCAAAAGGTTTTGAATGAGTACCTTTCTTGACTTGTACATGGTTCAAGGTATAGATGGTTGTACTTACAAATTCTCTCCAATATTTCAAAGCAACATTTTTCTCCATCATGAGTGTCCTAGCATAGTCCATTATAGGCCTATTCCTCCTTTTAGCAATTTCATTTTATGGATGGGTTCTAGGAGAATATGTATGTCTTTTGATTCCTTTGTCATTACAAAACACCTAAAACTCATTTGATATAAATTCTCCTCCTCTATTAGATCTCAAACATTTCATACTTTTACTAGTTTCCTTCTCAACCCTTGTTAACTACCACTTAAACATTTGGAAAGCATTTGATTTTTATTTCATAAATATAACAATCATCATTCTAGAATAATCATCAAGTAGCATAATGTAATTATCTCCTTTGTGGCTTTTCACTTCAATTGATCCACACAAGTTAGTATGAACAATCTCTAATATTCCTTTAGAGATGTGAGTCTTAATCTTAAAACTTGACTTTGTCATTTTGCCTAACTAAAATTATTTGCAAATTATATTTTCATGCTTCTTCAACTTAGGAAAACCTCTGATTCTTCTCATTTTACTAATACTAACCAAGTCATCAAAATTAACATGACATAACCTCTTATTCCATAGCCACACATCATCAAATTATACAACTAAACAAGTAACATCCTCTATGTCAAGGTATAATAGATTATCTCTAGTTTGATCACCTTTTTAAATCATTTTTCCATCATTATCATATATCCTAGCAATTTTGTTCCTAAACTCAACCTTACATCCCAAATTATTTAGTTCTGAAATAGTTGACAAATTATAGTTAAGTTCTTCAACATAGTAAGCATTGTCACAAAAAATATTTTTTGTGAGCTTGATAGTGTTAGAAATGCTTTAGAATAACTGGGTGGGTGAATTAGTTATTCAAGGTCCAAATGTCTAATTAAAACTTTTTCAACAAGTAAAGTGAACCTATAAAATTTTTCATTCATCCAAGCTTAAACTTTCCCACTTAGTAGGTTACTATAAATCAACATGCAATCATAACACATGAAAGATCAACACATAACATAGTGATTTATGTGGAAACCCAATTTGGGAAAAACCACCAGTAACATGCTACTCAATTTTCACTCTTCTAAATTGATGCCCTGTGGAAGGCATGCCTTGTTAAAGGCTACAACATGTTGTTAAATGTGACCTTGTTAGAGGATTTAACCACTCTATTAGAAGTGGGCCTGGTTAGAGGACTTTAGAACATTCACTTGGAATGTCACCCTATTAAAGGATTTACAAATGGTTGTTAAACCAACCTAAGTCTATAGGATTTTACCCTAGCTTGCACAATTGTTAGAGAGCAACAAAAAGGGCTTTTGACCTGATACAACTCACACCTTAACTTGCATATTTTAGATCACAATTCAAATCTTCACAATTTTCTTGGCTTTCAATCTCTACAACTCTGATAGCTTGTCCTCCTTTCAAGCTTCATCTCCTTGAGTCTTTATGCTCGATGTACCACTGCAATCTTCCTTATGACCACTTATCGAAGCAAAGTCTCTATGCTCTATTCTTCCTTAACTTCTTGATACCTTCTCCTTGATACCTTTCAACCACTTCACAATTTGGCACCCCAGCCTCTCTTAGTTCTTGGCCTATGACTCCTTAAATAGAAGTTTGGAATTGCTCTTCCCCCTTGATTCTTCCTTCCTTAAATTTTAGTTTGAATGGATTAGGTAGGATTCATTGAATCTAACCCATATCTTGTTCCTTCTAGAAAAATCATGAAGAATCTTCTTGAATTTTCTCAAAAATGGTTTATATAAAATTCTTTCCCTCTAGCTCATCATCTTTATCCTCCAACTGGTTCACAAAATTTATGGTAACAAACTTGTCAGCTCAAATTTGGCAAATCTTTTACTTTTCCAATAATGTAGTAGCTCAACACTATTGAAATTTTGGTGCTTGACATACACTGTGTTACTTAGCTTCAACTACATTTTATTGATGCTTGACACTAGCTATGGATTCATTCGGCATCCACTAAGTTTTTCTGATGCTTGGCACCTGTTACTTTTCTCGACACTTGAACATGCTCGGCTCCTTCTGTATCACTTGGCACACACTACATTTTTTGATGCTTAGCACCTATTACCATACGTTGATGTACTTACAATCTAACAAAGAATTTGATTTCTCCAAACATTGACATCTCAAACTCATGTTTCAGTTGATTAGCAAAATTTTTGCATAGAGCATCTTTTCCTACAAATATTATATCATCAACAAAGATTTTAGATATCAAAATATCTTTACCTTTTTCTACCTTGGTGTATAGGTTGCTATTTTCATCTATTCTCTCAAATGTTATCTTCACAAGGTATTTATGTAGTCTCTCATACCATGCTCTAGGTGCTTGTTTCAAACCATAGAGTGCTTTATGCATTTCACAAACAATATCCTTGTTGTTGTCATCAACAAATCCCTCTAGTTGTTCTATGTAGAATTCCTCTTCTAGTATGCCATTTAGAAAAGCAAACTTTACATCCATTTGGTAGACTTTGAAACCTTTGTAAGCAACATATGGAAGTAGTGTTCTCAATGTTTCCCCATAGTCCAATCCTTCTTCTTGTGCATAACCTTTGTAGACTAGTCTGACCTTGTTTCATGTTATCTCACCATTCTCATCAAGTTTATTCCTAAAGAACCATTTGGTACCAATTAAATTTTTATTAGCTGGTCTTAGAAATAGGGTCTAGGTTTTGTTCTTCTCAATTTGATCTATCTCCTCTTCTATAGCTTTATGCCAATTATCATCTTGTAATGAATCTTTCACTATTTTGGGTTCAATCTTGCTCAACAAACATGATTCATTCCTTAGTCTGTTCCTTGTCGTTGGTCTAGCTTCCTTGTCTCCAATGATTTGTTCTATAGGGTGATGTCTTCTCACATACCTAGATAGTCTTGGTTTTGTCCTTCTTTTCATGTTTGGTCCTTAAGCTTCAGAGTCAATTTTCACATCACTTTCAAGTATTTTATCATCTCTTCCATGTGTTCTATATTCATAATCAAAATGTTCATTTTCTTCATTTTGCAACTTAGCTTTTGAATGTAGCTTGACATTCACTGGCTATAACTTGGCTAATATTAAAATTTGTTGTTGATTCTCAACTTGATTGATAGCTTCATCTTTAGTTGGTATTTCTTCATAGAAGTATAAAAAAGATATAATCTTCTAATATCTTGGATTCATCAACTTGGATTTCTACATGTTCATCAAAATTTATATTTTCACTCTCCACGATCTTGTTAGTGTTAATATTCAAACACTTATATGCTTTACTTCTAGTCGAGTATCCATGGAATATGCCTTCATCACTCTTTGCATCAAACTTTACATTTCTAGTATATTTAAGAATATAGCATTTACAACCAAACACTTTGAAATATTTGACATTAAGTGAGTGACCATACCATAGTCAAAAGGTGTTGCATTTGTACCTTTCTTGACTTGTACTCAATTCAAGGTGTAAATAGAAATACTTACAACTTCTCTCCAATACTTCAAAGCAACATTTTTTTCCATGATTAATGTTCTAGCATATTCTATCACTGATCTAATTCCTTTTTTTTGCAATTCCATTCTATGGTGGAGTTCTAGGTGTTGCTATTTGTCTCTTGATTCCTTTTTCATTGTAAAATATCTCAAATTCTTCTGATGTAAACTCTCCTCGTCTATTTGATCTCAAGTACTTTAGACTCTTTCCTATTTCCTCCTCAACCTTGGCCAAATACCACTTAAACATTTGAAATGTATTAGATTTTTGCTTTAAAAACATGGCAGTCATCATCCTAGATTAGTCATCCATCATCCACAAATAAAATTATGTATCTGTCTCCTAGGTAGCTTTGCACTTCTTTTGGGCCGCATAAGTTTGTATGGACTAGTTCTAGTACCTCTTTGGAAGTGTAATTTTTTCTTTTGAAACTTGATTTGGTCATCTTTCCTAGTTGACATTGTTTGCACATTATATTTTTAGGCTTCTTCAACTTAGGCAAACCTCTAACTTTCTTCTTTTTGTTTATGCTAATCAGATTGTTAAAGTTAACATGACACAACCTTTTATGCCATAGCCACACATCATCTAGTCTAACAATAAGACAACTTGTATCTTCCATATCTAGGTAAAATAAATTACTCCTAGTTTGTTCACCTTTTCCTATCAAATTTCCATTAGTATCATAGATTTTGGCAGTTTTGTTTCCAAATTCTACTTTGCAACCTACATTGCCTAACTATGATACACTCAAAAAATTGTAGTTTAGTCCTTCAAAATAGTATACATTATCACATGATATTTTTCCTGTAAGTTTAATAGAACCTCTTCCTTTGATTTGACATGGAGCATCATTTCCAAATCTAACACTATTTCCATCATATTGGGCAAAGGTAATAAACTTACTTTTGTCTCCTATCATGTGATGTGAGCATCCACTGTCTATGATCCATTTTTTATTCTTTTTCATCCAAGTTACCAATTTTTTCACTTGATATTTATCTAATTCATCCTTCATGGCTACATAGACTACTTCATCATCATTCTCATCAGAATCTTCTTCAACAATGTAGCATTTTTTGCCTTTCCCTTTGTAATCTCTACTATCATCTTCCCTTCTATTCTTGTATTTATCTCCCTCTTTGAAGTTCTTCTATGTACAACTTGTAGAAATATGTCCTACTTCATTGCAATTAAAATAAATGATAGGTAGCTTACCTTTGACTTTACCTTTGCCTCTGTGAAATCTTCTAGCCAATACTGCTTCCAATTGTTCCACATCTTCCTCATCTATGTTGTTGGCACTGGATGCATGTTTCCCTTTCTTACTCTTCTTTTTTGATTTCACCTCCTCAATATCTTTCAACAATAGCTTAGCCTTGAAAGTAGATTCAAGATTCTCAAGTTTGTAGTTATCAAAATTGGACAACTGAAAAGTAGTGAGTCTCCCTACTATTCCTTCAAAATTTAGTTAATTTCCTAGGACACATCTCAACTCTTGGATGGCTAAAACTCTAATAGCATAGATGGGGAGCAAAGCTCTTAAGTATTTTCTATTGACAGTGTAATCTTCCAAATGACCACCCAAACTTCTTATTACACTTACCACTTCTTTCATTCTAGAGGCATATTGAGCAACATTCTCACTTTCCTCCATTTTCATGTCATCAAACTTTCCTCTAAGGCTTTCTCTTTTTACTCTTTTAACATTTTGATCTCCTCCATAGATATCTAATAGGGCTTTCCACATCTTGAATGTAGAATCACATCCTTTGATATCATCAAATTTAGCACAGCTAAGTGTAGAGGCAATCTCTAGCATTGCCTGATTACGCTCCTTCCTTTTGTTCAAATCATTTGTAGTAAGGGCTCTAGCTAGATCTACATGTTCCACTCCAATTGAGGTTTTTTCATAATCACCTATTGATCCAAGGTGAAGTTTCATTAGGCTTTTCCATGCAGTAAAGTTATCTCTGTTGAGCTTGGGAATTTCTCACTTGGACATTTTGATCTTCCTACTTCTAGTACCTTTAAACTAAATCATCAGATGGCTCTGATACCAATTGTTAAAAATGCTTTAAAATAACTAAGAGGGGGGTGAATTAGTTATTCAAGGTCCAAATGTCCAATTAAAACTTTTTCATCAAGTAAAGTGAACCTATAAAACTATTCATTCATCCAAGCTTAAACTTTCCCACTTAGTAGGTTACTATAAATCAACATGCATGAATAACACATGAAAGATCAACACATAACACAATGATTTATGTGAAAATCTAATTTGGAAAAAACCACCAGTAACATGCTACTCAATTCAAACTCTTTTGAAGTGATGCCCTGTGAAAGGCCTACCTTGTTAAAGGCTACAACACACTATTAAATGTGACCTTGTTAGAGGATTTAACCACCGTGTTAGAAGTAGGCCTGGTTAGAGGACTTTAGAACATTCACTTGGAATGTCACCCTCTTAAAGGATTTACAAATGGTTGTTAAACCAACCTAAGTCCATAGGATTTTACCCTAGCTTGCACAATTGTTAGAGAGTAACAACAAGGGCTTTTGACCTAATACAACTCACAACTTAACTTGCAGATTTTAGATCATAGTTTAGCTCTTCACAACTTTCCTGGCTTTTAGTTTCTATAGCTTTGACAACTTGTCCTCCTTTCAAGCTTCATCTCCTTAAGTCTTCATTCTCAATGTACTCCTACAATCTTCTTTCTCACCACTTATGGAAGTAGAGGCTTTGTGCTCTATTCTTCCTTAACTTATTGATGCCTTGTCCTTGACACCTTTCAACCACTTCACAATTTGACACCCCAACCTCTCTTACTTCTTAGCTCATGAATCCTTAAATAGAATTTTGGAATTTCTCTTCCCACTCGATTCTTCCTTCCTTGAATTTTAGTTCAAATGGACTAGGTAGGATTTATTGAATTTAACCCATATCTTGTTTCTTCTAGAAACATTATGAAGAATCCTAATGAATTCACTCAAAAATGGTTTACATAAATTTTTTTTCCTCTAGCTCATCATCCTTCATCCAACTAGTTCACAAAATTCAAGGTAACAAACTTGTCGGCTCAAATCTTGTGAATGTTTGACTTTTTCAATAATGAAGTAGCTCAACACTATTGAAATTCTGGTGCTCGACACATACTATGTTACTCGGCATCAACTACATTTTACTGATGCTTGGCACCTACTTTGGATTCACTCAACATCCACTAAGTTTTTTTTATGCTCAATAGTTGTTACTTTACTTGGCACTTGAACACACTTAGCTCCTTCTGCATCACTTAACATACACTAGATTTTTCTTTTGCTCAACACTAACTAAAAATCCACTCAGCTTGACCTAGCTTTCTTGACACTCACTGATGAACTTAGTTAAGATTTGTAGACATCCTTATTGCAACTTATTCTTCCAATGTTTCTAAGTGTGGCCAACCTTAATGTCTTCAAGTATGTTATCAATACATCATTTTACTATTGTCTTAACTGATCATTGTACTCCATTACAAAATCATAACTCAACCTTTCCCTTAGGTACTCTTGTTACATCTTTTTGATTAAATCCTTTTCATCAATCAACTAAGTGATAGTACTTGGATCTTATATGCAATTTTTATTCCAGCAAATAGCAGGTTTGACATTAATGACAAAACAATGATTGAAAACATACTTTATCAACCATCTTCCTTCTTTGCAACAATCTCCCTCTTTTATAGTATTCATTTTCAATCAAATTTCCAATAGATAGAACCTTTTCTTTTTATCAAATATGGTGCATCATTATCAAACCTTACACTATTTTCATCATAATATTTCAAGGTAATGAACTTACTTTTATCTCCAGTCATGTGATGTGAACAACCACTATCAATGATCCATCTATCATTCTTGTTCACAAAAGACACTAGTGTAGTTGCATCATCCTCAATAAATTCATCCTTCATTGCAACATATACCACTTAATCATCAATATCTTTAGATCCATCTTTTTTTAAGTTTTTCTTTGTTATAATTCTTTAGAATAACTGAAAGGGGGGGCAGGAGGGTGGGGGGTGAATCAATTTATTCAAGGTCCAATGCCATTTTTTAAAATCCTCAATAGCACATAATTGAAACTATCATTCATGTAATTTGAACATTTAAACAACTATGAAAAGTAGACATGCCTCACACCATAACACTGAGAATTTGATAACCTAGAAACCCTCCAAGAATAAGAAGGTAAAATTGGGGTGGGGATGATACTCAAAAAATAACTGCGCAATTGATTTCAACCACTTTTGATGGTCTGCCCTATTAAAGACCTACCTTGTTAAAGGCTACAACACATTGTTAAATGTGACCTTCTTAGAGGATTTCACCATATTGTTAGGAATGGGCCTGGGTAAAGGACTTTGGAACATTCACTTGGAATGTCACCCTGTTAAAGAATTTACAACTTGGCTATTAAACCAACCTAAGTTCATAGAATTTATCTTAACTGTTACAATTACTAGAGACTAACAACAATGGCTTTTGATCTGATACAACTTACAACATATCTTGTAGATTTTAGATCACACTTCAGTTCAATCCTTTGCTTGGCTTTAATCACTTCAGATCTGTTAGCTTGTCATCTCAAGCTTCATCACTTTGAGTCTTCTTACTCATCATACCAATGCAATCATATCTATGGTCACCTATTGAAACAGAGTATCTATGCTCTTTTTCTCCTTAGCACCTTCTTCAACACTTCATGCTTTCATGCCTGACCCCCACACCACACACTTTGGTTCATGACCTTATGACTCCTTAAATAGAAATCTGGAATCTCTTTTTAACTCGATTCTCCCTCTCCAATTTTAGGGTTTCAATAGACTAGGTAAGATATAATGTATCTATCCCATATTTTACTCTTATCCAAAAAATTCATCTAGAATCCAATTGTATTTGTCAAAGATAGTTTACATAGTGTTCTGTGCCACCATCTCATCATTCTTATCTTCTATCTAGTTCACAAAATTCTAGATAACTCCCATGTTGGCTCAGATCTGACAAATCTTCGATTTTCAAAATAATGTAGCAACTCGGAATTATTGATTTACTGATGCTTGGCACCCTCTGTATTACTTGGCTCCTATATTCTACTTGGCATCTATTGGTTTACTGATGCTCAACACCCTCTGTATTACTCGACACTTGTATCTTGCTTGGCACTTGTATCTTTTCTGCTACTCGATACCTAACATTCACTCGGCACCTGAAGACTAGTCGGCACACTCTAAAGGTGAACTTGCTCGGCTTCAACTAAGAATCTGTTTGACACTAACTAGCTTGCTCAACACTCTCTTATGAACTTAGTTAGGCTATACAAATGACTTAGCTAAAAGCTTAGATCTTTGATATGTCTTGGTTGTCTATCCTCTGTGTCTTAGAGTATGTCGTCAATACACTATTTCATCAATGGCTTAGCTAATCCTTATACTTCATTACAACATCATAACTTCAACCTTTCTCTAGGTACTCTAGTTACATCTTATTGATTGCCACCTCCTTGTCAATCAATCATCTTGTAGTATTTGGATTACTAAAGCAATTTTCATTCCTGCAAGTAGCAAGTTTGACATCAATGACAAAACAATGATTGAAAAAATTCTTTATCAATTCCATTACTCCTCAATCATGACCTTTTCAATCATTTCCAATAATATCCCTCTTTGGCATTGATGGAAAACCAAACTGATCACTTGATCAACTTAGGTACCACCAAAATCATATTGGTTTCTTGCTACATTCTGCTTCCTTTTTTACTGTTGCATCCTTTACTACTGATCTCATATATCTCCATATCTTTACCTTTTCAGTTTCTCATAAATCTCCCTCTTTCATATATATCTCCCTCATGAGTATCTCCTTCTTACTTTGTATTGATTAGTTTTCTACATATATCTCCCTCTTTGACATAAATGCCAAAGATGTAGCTTCTTTAACATGCGAAATATAAGCTTTGAATCTCATGTTTTCTCCCTCTGTCACCATGGTTGTGACTAATTTAGAATTCTTGCTCCTGCTGTCATCCTCTGCATCATTCTTCTGATTTTTCAATGATTTTTTCCTGTTGATGTAGGGCAGCTTCTTTGCTTTTAAAATTCTTGAGTTAGGGGGATTACCCCCAACTTGCCTCTAAGATATTCATAAGCATCCTTAGGCAATGGTTTGGTAAAGATATCTATAGTTTGTTCCTTTGTTTGAATGTACTCCATCTTCACTTGTTTGTCTTCTACCAGTTCTCTGACATAATGATACTTGATTGTAATATGCTTGATTTTTGCATGCATTACTAGATTCTTGGATATGTTTATAGCACTTGTATTATCACAAGTTTGGATACCTCTTCTTTCACTCCTTTCAATAAATGTGTGAGCCACATAATGTTTGTGCAATTGACTGCTACTGCTACATATTCTAATTCTGTAGTGGACTGAGATGTGCATGTTTGCTTCTTGCTAGTCCAAGTGACTAGTCTTTTACCTAAAAATAATGCTCCTCCACTTGTGCTTTTTCTATCATCAATGTTGCCTCCCCAATCTGCATCTGTGTATGCATTGAGCTCAAACTTTTCATTCTTTTTATAATATAAGCCAAAATCATCAGTTCCTTTGAGATACCTCATTATTCTTTTTACTGCTATGAGATGATTCTCCTTAGGATTAGCAGAGAATCTAGCCACTATTCCAACTGCTAATGCTATGTCTAGTCTGCTATGTACAACATATTGTAGTTTTCCAATTATGGATCTATACATTTTTTGATTAACTTTAGCTAATACATCATTTTTGGATAGTTTGGATCCTATTGCCATAGGTGTGCTAATTAGTTTGGAGTCTTCCAATCCAAATGTTTTAAGTATCTCTTTGATGTACTTTGATTGTGTCATAAATATACCATGTTTTAGTTGATGTACTTGCAAACCAACAAAAAATTTGATTTCTCCAAACATAGACATCTCAAACTCATGTTTCATTTTGTCAGCAAAACTTTTGCAAAGTACTTCCTTTCCTCCAAACACTATGTCATCCACAAAGATTTTAGATACAATAATATCCTTACCTTCTTCTGATTTGATGTACATGTTGTTGTTATCATCAGTTCTTTCAAATCCTATTTGCAATAAATACTTGTGAAGTCTCTCAGACCATGCTCTATGTGCTAATTTCAGACCATAGAGTGCTTTATGTAGTGTACAAACCATATCTTTATTATTTTCATCAACAAATCCCTCTGGTTTTTCAATATAGACTTCCTCTTCCAATATACCATTCAAAAAAGTAGACTTTACATCCATCTGATAGACTTTAAAACCTTTATATGTAGTGTATGCAAGTAAAGTTCTTACTCGTTCCATTCTTGCAATAGGGGAAAATGTTTTCCCATAGTCTAATCCTTCTTCTTGATCATAACCCTTACATATTAGTCTGGCTTTGTTTCTAATAATCTCTCCATTCTCATCTAGCTTGTTTCTGAATACCCACTTGGTGCCAATCACATTCTTGTCAACTGGTCTGGGAACCAAACTCTAGGTTTTGTTCTGCTTTATTTGATCAATCTCTTCTTCCATAGCTTTATACCAGTCACCATCTTGTAATGCATCATACACTGTCTTAGGTTCAAATTTTCTTAACAGAAATGATTCATTTTTTAGTCTATTCCTTGTCATTGGTCTTGCATCTTTGTCACCAATTATCTATTTAGCAGGGTGATGCCTCTTCACATATTTGGACAACCTTAGTTCTGTCCTTGTTTCCACATTTGATCTTTTAGATTAAGGGTCACTATGCACTTCGTTGTCAAGTAGTTCTACATCTTTTTCATGTGTACTAACTTCAGAGTCAGAATGAGAATTTTCTTCATTCTGTAACTCAACTTCTAAATGCAGCTTGACATTCACTGGTTGTGACTCAACTGAGACTAAAACTTGCTGTTGAATTCTAGTTTGATTGTTAGTATCCTCATCAATAGGCATTCCTTCATAAGAATATACAAAGGTTCTGTATTCATCCATTCTCTTTGGTTTTTCAGCTTTGACATCTGCATGCTCATCAAATTTTACATTTGCACTTTCCACAATTTTGTCAGTGTTAGTATTTAAACACTTGTACGCTTTACTTCTAGTGGAGTAACCAAGGCATGTGCCTTCAATTTTTGCATCAAATTTTTCATTTCTAGCATCTTTAAGGATAAAGCATTTGCAATCAAATACTTTGAAATGCTTTGCATTGGGTGAGTGACCATACCATAATTCAAAAGGTGTTGCATTTGTACCTTTCTTGACTTGTACTCAGTTCAATGTATGAACAGCCACACTTATAGCTTCCCTCCAATATTTCAAAGCAATAGTCTTTTCCATCATTAATGTTTTGGCACAGTCAATCACAGATCTATTTCTTCTTTTAGCAATTCCATTTTGTGGGGGAGTTCTAGGAGCTAATGTTTTTCTCTCGATTCCTTTGTCTTTGCAAAATATCTCAAATTCGTTTGATGTGAATTCACCACCTCTATCTAATCTCAGACATTTCAAACTCTTTCTTGTTTCTTTTTCAACTCTAGCCACATACCACTTAAACATTTGAAAAACATCAAATTTTTGTTTTAAGAACATAACAATCATTATCCTGGAATAGTCATCAACAAACAACATTATATATTTATCCCCTTTGTAACTTTGTACTTCTATTGGACCACATAAGTTAGTATGGAGTAACTCAAGTACTTCTTTAGATGTATAGTTTTTACTCTTGAAACTTGATTTGGTCATCTTCCCTAGCTGACATTGTTTGCACATGATATTGTCAGGCTTCTTTAGTTTAGGTAAACCTCTGACTTTCTTCATTTTGCTGATATTGACTAGATTATCAAAGTTGACATGACATAGCCTTCTATATCATAACCACACATCATCAAATTTTTCAACAAGACAAGAACCATTTTCCATATCAAGATAAAATATATTACTTCTTGTTTGATCTCCTTTTCCTATCAATTTGCCATCAGTATCATAGATTTTTGCAGTTTTGTTTCCAAATTCTACTTTGCACCCTACATTGCCTAACTATGAGACACTTAGAAAATTGTAGTTTAGTCCTTCAACATAATATGCATTATCACATGAAATTTGCTCTGTAAGCTTAATGGAACCTTTCCCTTTGATTTGACATGGAGCATCATTGCCAAATCTAACACTATTTCCATCATACTGAGTAAAGTTAACAAACTTACTTTTGTCTCATGTCATGTGATGTGAGCATCCACTATCTATGATCCATCTATCATTCTTGTTCATACATGTTACCAGTGTTGTAGGCTCTTCTTCATCAGATTGGTCCTTCATGGCCACATAGAGAATTTCATCATCATTATCATCAGAATCTTCTTCAACAATATAGCACTTCTTGCCTTTGTCTTTGTAATCTCTCTTATCATCTTCTCTTCTATTTCTGTACTCGTTACCTTCCTTGTATTCCTTTTTCTATGTACACCTTGTAGCAATATGTCCTACTTCATTGCAATTGAAATAAATAATAGGCAGCTTACCCTTGAATTTTTTTTTGCCTCTGTGGAATCTTCTAGCTAGCAATGCTTCCAATTGTTCCACATCTTCCTCATCGGTGCTACTATCACTGGATACATATTTCATCTTTCTTCCCTTCTTTTATTTCACCTAATCAACATCTTTTAGTGATAGCTTGGCCTTGAAAATAGATTCAACATTCTTAGGTCTGTAGTTGTCAAAGTTAGATAACTCAAATGCAGTGAGTCTACCCACTATACCTTCAAAACTTAGATTGTTTAGTAGCACACATCTTAGCTCTTGTATAGTTGATACTCTAATAGCATAGATAGGGAGCAAGGTTCTTAGGAACTTACTATTAATAGTATCATCATCTAATTGACCACTGAAACATCTTATTGCACTTACCACTTGCTTTATTCTAGCGACATACTGAGCAACATTCTCACCTTCTTCCATTTTCATATCATCAAACTTTCCTTTGAGGTTTTCTGTTTTTACTCTTTGGACATTCTGATCTCCTCCATAAATGTTTGATAGGGCTTTTCACATCTTGAATGCAGTGTCACATCCTTTGATATCATCGAATTTAGCATAGTTGAGTGCAGAAGCAATTTCTAGCATTGTCTGATTATGTTCCTATTTATTTTTCAAATCTTCTGCAGTTAGAGTACCAGTTGGATCAACATGTTCAATAATAATTGAATTTTGGGCATAATCTCCTATGGATCCTAGATGTAGCTTCATCAAGCTTTTCCATGCAACAAAGTTGTCTTTGTTGAGCTTGGAAACTTCTCTTTTAGGCATTTTGATCTTTTTTGCTTCTAGTCCCTTTAAACTAAGTCAGCAACATTTCTTTGATACCAATTGTTATAATTCTTTAGAATAACAAAGAGGGGGGGGGGAGGGGGGTGAATCAATTATTCAAGGTCCAATGCCATTTTTAAAAAATCCTCAATAACACATAACTGAAACTATCATGCATGTAATTTGAACATTTAAACAACTATGAAAAGTAGACATGCATCACACCATAACACTAAGAATTTGATAACACAGAAACCCTCCAAGAATAAGAAGGTAAAAATGGGGTGGGGATGATACCCATAAAATAACTATGCAATTAATTTCAACCACTTCTGATGGTCTACCCTATTAAAGACCTGCCCTATTAAAGGCTACAACACATTGTTAAATGTGACCTTGTTAGAGGATTTCACCATACTGCTAGGAATGGGCCTAGTTAAAGGACTTTGGAACATTCACTTGGAATGTCACCCTATTAAAAGATTTACAACTTGGCTATTAAACCAACCTAAGTTCATAGGATTTATCTTAACTGTTACAATTGCTAGAGACTAACAACAATGGCTATTGATCTGATATAACTTACAACATACCTTGCAAATTTCATATCACACTTCAGTTCAATCCTTTACTTAGCTTTAATCACTTCAAATCTATTAGCTTGTCATCTCAAGCTTCATCACCTTGAGTCTTCTTACTCATCATACCAATGCAATCATATCTATGGTCACCTATTGAAATAGAGTATCTGTGCTTTATTTCTCCTTAGCACCTTCTTCAACACTTCATGCTTTCATACCTAACCGCCACACCACACACTTTGGTTCATGAACTTATGACTCCTTAAATAGAAATTTGGAATCTCTTTTCAACTTGATTCTCCCTCTCCAATTTTAGGGTTTCAATAGATTAGGTAAGATACAATGTATCTATCCCATATTTTACTCTTATCCAAAAACTTAATCTAGAATCCAATTGTATTTGTCAAAGATGGTTTACATAGTGTTCTGTGCCACCATTTCATCATTCTTATCTTCTATCTGGTTCACAAAATTCTAGATAACTCCCATGTCGGCTCAGTTTTGGCATCTTCAATTTTCAAAATAATGCAGCAACTCGACATTATTGATTTACTGATGCTTGGCACCCTTTTTATTACTCAGCTCCTATATTTTGCTTAGCATCTATTGGTTTATTGTTGCTCGACACCCTCTGTATTACTCGACACTTGTATCTTGCTCAGCACTTGTATCTTTTTTGCTACTCGGCACCTGACCTTCACTTGGCACCTAAAGACCACTCGACACACTCTAAAGGTGAACTTTCTTGGCTTTAACTAAGAATTTTTTTGGCACTAACTAGCTTGCTCGACACTCTCTTATGAAACTTAGTTAGGCTATACAAATGACTTAGCTAAAACCTTACATCTTTGATATGTCTTGGTGTGTCTATCTTGTATGTCTTAGAGCATGTCATCAATACACTATTTCATCAATGGCTTAGTTGATCCTTATACTTCATTACAACATCATAACTTCAACCTTTCTCTAGGTACTCTAGTTACATCTTATTGATTGCCACCTCCTTGTCAATCAATCATCTTGTAGTATTTGGATTACTAAAGCAATTGTCATTCCTGCAAGTAGCAAATTTGACATCAATGGCAAAACAATGATTGAAAACATTCTTTATCAGTTCCATTACTCCTCAATCATGAGCTTTTCAATCATTTCCAAAATTATTGTCTTCATCTCTTCTACTTTTGTACTTATTACCACCTCTATAATTCTTCTTCTCTGAACATCTAGTAGGAATATGACCAACCTCATTGTAATTGAAACACATGATAGGTAACTTACTTTTAAACCTTCCTTTACCTCTATGAAATCTCCTTGCTATTAATGGTTCAAGTTGATCTACATCTTCCTCATCTGTATCACTGTCACTTGGCATATATTTTGTCATTTTCTTATTATTCTTCTCATTAGGTTCCTTTAATGACAACTTAGCTTTGAATGTAGATTCAATATTTTTTAGGTATGTAATTATCAAAGTTAGATAGTTCAAAAGTACTGAGCCTACCTACTAGATCTTTAAGAGTTAGATGTTTCCCTAGCATACATCTTAGTTCTTGTATAGAAGGAACTCTAATAACATATATAGGAAGAAATATTCTCAAAAATTTACTTAATATAGTATCATCATCAATTTTACTAGTAGCTCCTCTTATTATTTTAACAACATGTTTTATCCTAGAGCAATATTGAGCAATATTCTCACCTTCTTGCATTCTCATGTCATCGAATTTACCTCTAAGACCTTTAGCTTTAGCTCTTAGAAAATTCTTATCACCTCCATAAATAGTGTGTAGAGAATCCCACATTTTCTTTGCACTATCACAACCTTTGATATCATCAAACTTGGCATAGCTTAGGGTAGAGGCAATCTCCATCATTGTCCAGTTGTATTCCTCTTTCTTTTTTAGATCTTCAACAATTAGGGTTCCAATAGGATCAGTATGCTCAATATCAATGACAAATTATGCATGATCTCCAAGACCTGGTAGGTGTAGTTTCATCAAACTTTTTCATGTAAGAAAATTATCTCTATTAAGGTTGGGTAGTTCTCTTTTTGACATCTTGATCTTTGTGCTTCTAGTACCTTCAAACTATTCCTCTTAAGTAGATGGCTTTGATACCAATTGTTGGAATTCTCTAGAATAACTGAGTAGGGGGGAGGGGGGGTGAATCACTTATCCAAGGTCCAAATGTACAAATAAAACTTTTTATAGCTTAGTAAACCCATATGTATAAAACATCTTCATCATGCATGCATCCATTAGATATGCAATCACTCAAACTTGTAGGTTACTGTCAAATCAATTTGCAGAAATGTAAACATGAAACATAATAGATTCAATAACACATTTGACACAATGATTTAACTTGAAAACTCAATTTGGGAAGAACCACCAGTAACATGCTACTCATTCTTACTCTTTTGAAGTGGTGCCCTATGAAAGACCAACCCTGTTAAAGGTTACAATGCACACTATTAAATCTGACCTAGTTAAGGGATTTCAATCACCCTATTAGGCATGAGCCTTGTTAGAGTACTTTAGATCATTCACTTGGAATATCACCTAGTTAAAGGATTTACAAATGATTGTTAGGTCAACATTAATCAAAAGGATTCACCCTAGACTGATACAATGATTAGAGAGTAACAATAAGGTTTGATTTGATAACAACATACAACATACTTATAGATTATAGATCTCTATTTCAGTCCTCCATTCTATTTGGCTTTCATACACTTTAGCTTTGATAACATGTTCACCCTTCAATAATTTATGTCCTTAAGCCTTCTTGCTTTTCTTGCCAATGCATTCTCTTCTCTTAAGTCACCGAATGAAGCAATACTCTAGACTTCTTGTCTTCCTTAGGTTCTCGCACATGACAACCCTTTCTTATAACCAACCATCTTTATAAATAGAGAATTAAGATAATTTTTTGGTCATCCTCCATTGTTCATTTTATAATTAGGTTAGATTAGGTAGGATTCAATGAATCTACCTCTCATTTCATTTCATTCCATTCTAGAAACTTCTCCTTCAATTCTCTTTGAATTCACCTCAAAATATTTCACCATGAGTTTTGTGCCACCAAATCATCAATCTTATCTTCCACATGGTTCACACAATCCAAAAAATCAGATTTTTTAGCTTAGGTTCATCAAATTATTGATTTTTTTCATAATGCTGACACTCGACATTAATTGGCTTTTGATGCTTGACACAAACTACATTGCTCGATATCCACTATCAAAACACTTAGCACAAATTAAAGTTTATTGGTGCTTGAAATCAACTAAAATTTACTTGTCTTACATTTTTTCACTTGTATTACACTAAAATTGACTTTGCTTCATTCCAATTGATTTTCTACTCGGATTGTACTAACTTTTCCTAGCACCTACTTTCCACTCGATCAAGCTTGGTAGACAAATTTCATTTAACTTGTTCTTTTAGACTTAATCAATGTAATCCAACCTTTGTAACCTTAATTATATTATTAATGCACTATAATATCACTTTCTTAACTAATTCTTGTACTCCTTTTCATATCATAACTCAACCTTTCCTCTAGGTGCTATTGTTACCTCATTTGGTCAAATCCTCTTCATCAATCAAATAAATAATAGTAGTTAAATCATATAAGAAATTATCTTACCAACAAGTAGTAGGTTTGACATCAATGAAAAATAATGATTGAAACATATTTATCATATTTATATCAATTTATTTTCAACACTAGCATCCAAGTACATGCCTATAGTGAGTATCCACAAGAGACATTCTTTCCCCTCCTTGCACAAATATCATGTCCTCTTTTAGAGGTGAGCCAGGTAGAAACTATCTAAAAAGTGTTTACTTGGATTCTATTCACATTAATCCCTGTTGGCTTTGCAAATGAAGTTGAGGCCAATAGCCCACACCAACATCTATAAGTGCATACACTTGAATAGCAAGCCTTAGGGTGATACTACCTAATGCAATAGATAGAGCCTCTTCTTGATATGTGATATTAGAATAGAGAAGAGGAAATTAACATGGATTTGGAGTCTTTTTCTCTACAAAGCTTCTTTATTATAGTGAGTTGAAATTAGCAGTAAAAGGCATGTGCTCACTTGGGTCATTTCTGGAGGTTGGATCACTCTGGCAAACCCTCTAAAGGTTGACTAAGACTATAGCTTAGACTCAAGGGTCAAATTTTCTAATTTTTTCAAAGGGAAAAAAGCATACTCCTCTACCTCATCACCTTACCCAAACACACCAAACATTTTCATAACCGAATTAGTTTATCAATCCCAACATGTCTTTTTCCAAGATTTTGATTTTCCTAAAAGGAAGTGAACATCTCTTCATAAAAAGCTTTGTTGAGAGAACTGCTAACTTTCTTGCCTCCCTTAGATACCATCTTCCAAAGGTGTCTAGGTTTTTGATTTACTCTTAGGTATCACTTCCAAGTAATAAAGAACATACTCCCCTATTCCTTTGTCTAGAGCCCTATGAAGTTCACAAACCTTATTAAACTATGTGTGTAAGAAAGCATTAAAATAGACACATTATTTGAATTGTTTGAATACATTCTTTGACCAACAAATCTTTGACTAAACATCTTACAATTAAACTATTTGTACCATTTGTATGTTCATGATAAGGTATGTTCAACAAACAATTTGTACACCACTATTAGGCTATCTCAAAAATTAAAAATAAAAGAAAAATGCTTCAAAGACAAGTGTCAAATCAATCAATATTATGAAAAATTACATTTATAAATTGCAATTTACTTTTATTGGTGCCAATGCGATGGTTCTGGGTCTGAATATTAGGTAGGCCATGGACTAAATTATCTCGAGCAAGTTGTGCTAGATATTGAATGTTCAGATGACCATATCGCTGATGCCAGAGACTACTGAGAGTGGATGGTTCAGTGATGAAGGCATGCTCAAGGGAATCGCCTGAATCTACAAGCCTATAAATACCATGATCCTCAAGACCAAAAGCAAGGGTAGTGCGGGAAACACGATCAATAATCGAACACTTATTTCCACTGAAAATGACTTCCAACTGAGGAGAGTGCTTCATAATCTGACTAACAGAAAAAAGATTATGTTTCATGCCAGGAACATAACATACATTGAGAAACATGAGTTTTCTTCCTCCAGACTAAATCTGAACATTGCCCTTGCCGACAATATTGTATTCTTCACCGCCTCCAAAGATTATTGAGTCAGAATAGGGAGTGAATTCAAAAAACCAATCATGCCTATGAGTGAAATGTCCGGAGGCACCAAAATCGATGTACCAAGCAAAATATTTCACATGATTTGCAGGTATACTGGCCATAAAGGCATGGTAGATAGATTCTTTCTGCTTTGAGTGTTGGGCAGCATTGGCGTGCTGTTTAATTGAGTCCAACTTTTGATGCTGCTGATACATATGCTTATAATATGTGAATATTTCAAATGGCACAAACTTCGAAGTGAGAAAATGAAAGACCCAAAAAAATTGGAGAAGTAACTAGAAAAGAGCTCGAAAAACCCAGAAATAAAATGTTGTCGAAATTCGGATCCGCTGGCTCGAAAATTGAGGCACAAAAAATGAGGCACCCACAAAAATCTGATGAAGACCCATTTGAGATTTCAAAAAACCCACCAAGAATATGTGCTCAAAAAAATTTTCCGAAGTCAAAAACTAGGGTTTTGAGCAAAATAACAGTCGGCGGCCAAAAAGGTCAAAAAGGAAAAAAAAAGATGTTTGCAGGTGAAAAAAACAACAAAAGCCAGCAGCTAAAATGCAAGCAGAATATCCAACAGGGATAGACAGACCCTTTTTGAAAAAAAACAACCAAAAAATCCCACTTTTTGAGATCTGGATGTGAACAGATTTGAAAAAATGACCTCCAGATTTGAAAAAATGACCTTCAAATTTGTGACTTACAAACTAAGCTACGGGTTTCCAAGAACGCCAGTAGCTCAAGACACAATTTTTCAATCGATTTGCACAGAGGGTTTAAACCCTAGCTTTGATACCATGTTACAAATGTAAATGGCAGAATACTTGAATGAATTAATCAGAGATCAAACTGATCTATATATACAAAGAGGGGAGTCGAATAGAATAGAAACATTCTATTCTAGACTACACCTAAATATTAGAAACATTCTAATATTTACAGAGATATAATAAGATATAATAGTGAGCATTAAAAAGAAACATGAAGGTTATTTTAATAAGTTTCACATGAGCTTCAACATAGTCTTGCGTGAGAATATGTTGTGTAATGCACAAGAAATCATGTAGGAATACACTTTTTTGCATGAGAAAGTACAAAACCATAGGCAAAAAATTTGTTTCTTCATGAGAGAATTGATCTTATTGCACTAGAATTCATTGAATCATACATACATAAATATTAGAATATCATAATGTCAAAAAATGATCAAAAGTTGAGGCAAGAAAATTGATTTTTCTACCCCATAGTGGGTGCTAGAAATGTACATGCTAATTATGGATCTCTAAATCCACACACACTTCAACATGATCTTTACATGCTAGAAACATCCCAAAATGAACATGGGATTATCCATCCCGTATGTCCCAAAAAATCTATCTGTTACCTTCTAACTAGATGGATTTTTCTATTCACTCTCATAATTGAGAGGTTAGCAACAAGACCAAATAGTATGAAGGATTTAATCTAGATGAATACAAAATTAAGGTAAGATGTATGTAAGTTAATCTAAGAATAAGATAAGAAAATTAATCTAAATAGATGCATTGTAATCTATATGAGATAGCATGTAAAAGAAATGGAGTTATGAATGCAAATTCTTGAGTAAAAAAATTAGCATTAATTCAATACCATTCATGTGCATCCCCCAAAATGAGAGGTCGAAGGTTTCTTATATAGAATCCTAGAATTTGATCAATGATTGAGATGAAACTGAATGAATGGTTGAGATTGAAGATGAGATTCATTCATAATAGAAAATTTTGTTATGAAAAGGAAGTTTACTGATCACTTCTAAGTGTAATAAAGAGTTAACTAATCTAATTGCTTTTTTGATTTTAGTCCACTTAGTGTTTCCAATTCTGAACTAAAGAGAGAATATAATAGAAGATATTTGATTTAAAATGTTAAATATGACCTCATAATTGAATAATCTAATTAATTGAATAATTAAATTCAATAATCAAAATGAGGGTGTATTAATTAAATCAAATATATTTAATTCCTCATAGTATATTAGCTAAAGGGGTGACTTTAATTTAATGAAAGTACTAAGACTTATAACTAAATTAAATTCAATTAATATGATAATTTAGCTAATTCAAATCAATATTTAGGAATTAAATAAAGTATGTGATTAATGTAGATTAATGTTTTTTGCATTTGACACTTAGGTCAAGTAGAGATTATCAAAATTAGAATTGACTAGTACAATAGGACTTTAAGTAAGATTGGTAGACCAAAATTGGTTCAAAATATCAATGAGTCAATTTAGGGGAATTATAGTTAGGAGATGTGCCAACCTATTAGGAGTTGTAGAAGGCAAATGAACCCACTGTCCAAACAAATTTTTGGGCAAGACTAATTAACCCATTCTCCAAATGATCTTTGTGTTATTCCTTGTAGGATAATAGAATTGAATTGTACTTTTCCTTCCTCTTTCTTTTTCCTATCAACCAGACTTCTACTCCTTCTGATCTTGTAACTAGATCAAAAAATTTTCATCTAATAATGCTTTTGATAACTTACTCCCATTTACCAAACACTCTACTCCTTTTTGCACTTCCTTTATTACATCACATAAAACATACATTAAAAACAAGAAATGATCTTTCCCTTATACCATATCCTCGAAATAATTCCTTTAGTCAACCTTGAGGCTTGCCCAATTAACTATTATAAGATAATTAATTAATTTGCAATTACAATAGCACTGTCAGCTCACACTTTATAAAACTTCTCACATGTGAGATACTTGGGCCTGCACACTCATTAACACCACCATTAGACTATGTTCTATCACTAATAATTGTGAACCTCAAGATTATATCTCTATTAGAAGATATAATGCAATCATAAAAAATTACTTAATAGTTACTCTATCTCTACACCACTCTTGGTAAATCACTTATAACTTCTGTATGTCTTTGACTTGTGTTACACACATTGAACCTCATCATCTAGACACAATAAAGAACACATCCTTAACTGCATGTCAACTTACAACAAAAAACTTTTTCTATCTAACCTTGATCGCTATCTGCTACTATGTTAGTCTTCACAAACTTACTACTCTATTAACATCAATGCCAAACACATTCATTAATGCAACATTTTAATACTACCACATGATATCCAATTCTTAGGATACTCCCCCAAAGGAATGCCATCAATATTTATGCTAACAATCTTTCCCTTTGGCATTGATGGAAACATCAATTAAAAACATCTAGGCTCTAAGAATACCAAATAGTACTTTGTTATTGCTATTGTTATTCTCATCTTCTCAAATCCTCTTTATAAATCTAATCTTAAATCCTTTGGAACATTGCTCTATTTTGCATCTTCTTTAGGATCAAAAAAATTGTTCACATTAAAAAACTCTCCATACACAAGAACTCTTAATGTTGTATACCTCCCTCATAGAGATATTCCTTCTTCTTACTTACATGAATCTTTCTAAATCTCCTTAATGAAGTAGATATTTTCTCCCAATTTAGATATCTCTCACTCATACATATTTGGGAGATATTTTTCATGCACTCCTCTCCCCCATTGACATTAGTGAAAAAGGCCTCATTATGTCTATTTACTACTCCTACTCTTCAACTAGATCAAGTGTCCAAAGATAGTGTCCAAGATCAAATACCAAGAGTCCTCAATGACTTAGCTCATCATAGAGTGCTCTGTACCACTAGACTTATGCAATCTCTACATTGTCTATTCTAAAGTAGGAAAGGAAATAACTGCAAGCATACCTCTCAAGTACTCAAATGTATCTTTAGGTAATGGTTAAGTAAATATATTTGCAATCTAATCTTTAGTACTGACATACTCCAATATAGTCTCTTTTTATGCTGCCTTTTTGGGGTAGGAGCACCCTAGAGTCTTGCTTAGATTCTAGTTTAAGTTTGGCTTCTAGGTGATTCTAGCCAATCACCAGGGAAATAAGGGCTAATCATAAAGTCCCTAGGTTGATTTAGTGTGTGTTGAGTTAAGGATGCTTATATTTTTTGATTTTATGCTCAATTAGGCTCTAAAGTCGAACTCTTGGGAAAGTCAACAAAAGGGTCAAAGTTTGACCAAAATCCCAAAATAGAGTGGCACTTGTATTTTTTTTATGTTTTTTTACTATTTTTTGATCCAAGGAGTTGACCTTGGATTTATTTATGCAAGCTAGGAGAAGAAATTGCTCAAGGAGCAAAAAGTTGCAAAAGTTTCTAATGACAACTTTGCAACTTTACAAAATTGTCATGACAACTTTCCCTAAAAACTTGGAATTAGGCTTAATGGTGTTATAAGACCAACCTAATGGAATCAAAATGTGGCAAGGGGATATATAAGGTCATTCAAACCCTAACTTGATAGAGAGAAAGGACATTTTATAGATTGTGGATTGGGAAGAGAAAGAATTGACTATATTTGGGTAATAGAGCCTTAATGCAATCATCCATGTATTGAAAGGACTAAACTAATGCATTAAATTTTACTTGGATTTGTGTAATATTTTATTGTAGTATTGGTTTGGTTTTTTTTGCAAGACTTTTTATCATTTTTCTAATTATTATGATTTTGTTGATTCACTGACTGGTTTAGAGTGAGCATTGTAAATATGGCTCCTACTTGAGTTCTCATCATTGGCCTTTCATGGCCTCTTAGAATCAAGTATAAGAATATATAAATAGTATAAATATGGATTTTTTTTTCCATATTTTATGGATGATCTATTTTTACTAACAACTAACAATCCCTAAGTGAGTGTAGTGACATTTTGGTTAGATGCTTGTACAAAACAACATCAAGAGGACTTGCTAAATAGAATGGGTGTGCTAGTTAAGAAGTGTGGAAGTGAAGAGGCATGTTTCCTATACATGTATAAGAAAGGAGGATGCATGAATGACAATTTAAGAACTTTTTGAGAGCCAATAGACTAGATTGGTTCACATGCCCTAGAAACCCTTAAAAATAGGGGTTTGGTGAAAATCCTGTGTATGAACACTTTGGGAAGCCAATACCTAGGAAATCATGAATCCTAGGAAGACTTTAGGAAGAATCCCTAAAAATTTTGTGGGTTGGTTTGGATAATTTGGGAGATACTCCAACAAAGATGAATTTGGGAGGCTTGATTAGGGTAAAAACTCTACAAGGCCTTAAAACCTAGTAATGTTAGAACTCTATAGGAAATCCAAGAAATAATCCATCAAAATGGATAAAAATGGATTGAATACAAGTTAGGGATATAAATAACACCTATTCCTAGACCTAGGAGTAGTTTGGGAGGAAAGTGGTTGAATTGAGCTGATGAGTACATAGTTGAGTTTGAGGTATGGTTGATGTTTGAAGTTGGTGGAGAGTTCTAAATGAAATAGGGATCTTAGAAGTGATCTCCAAGTAGGGTAAGGAGAAGAAAAATATCAAGATCAAGGTATAAGTCATAGGAAGAACTAGAAAGGATCTTGGGAGTTAGTTAGGACTCCCCATCAAAGTGATATTAGAGCCATTGAAAGGCTTGGGCAATGTAGAGAGCATGTTAGATGTAAGTGAATTCATAGGAGAAAGCACCATGGTGACTAATGTAGAGTTAGAGAGAGATTTGATAGGAAAATGAGAGAAGAATAAGATTCTTGAGGAAGTTGTGGAAGAGATGAAGAAAAAACTAGATGAAGTTGTTGAAACTATAGGAAAGATGAAAGAGAAGTTAGAAGTAGATAAGGACGAGAGAAAGAATCAAGTAGAAGAGCAACTAAAACTAGAGCCATGCCCTCCATTAGCTAAGGAACCTTTTCTCAAAGCATTGAAGGCACTAAGTGGCAAGGAATTAGAAGGAATTCCAATCTTTACTAGAAGGATGGATGTAGAGTTAGTTATGGAATGGATTGAGGATACGAAAAATCACTTTTAATGTGGTGGAATAACAAATGCACAAAAGGTGAAGATAGCCAAATCAAGGTTAAGAGAAAAATCATTATCTTGGTGGAAGTTCTTACAAGAAGAAAGAGATAAGGAAGGAAAGAAGTCAATAGTGAATTGGAAGACAATGGTGGTTAAAGTGAAGGAAAAATATCTACTTGATGATTATGACATCCAACTACATAACAAAATAAAAAATATCAGATAGAGAGACCTAGAAGTGGTTTCCTATATCGAGGAGTTCAAAAAACTAAGCCTTAGGTCTAAAGTGTAAGAAAATGAAAGCATCAAGGTTGCTAGGTATCTAAATGGTCTTAGATAGATTATATAAGAAGAACTAAGTCTCTTTACAATCGCTACCCTCTATAGTTGTTATCAAGTAGCTATCAAAGTGGAAGAAAAATTGAAGAAGAAACTAAACCCAAATACTAGGGGCAAAAGAAGAGGTAGAGATTCTAGAGGTGGACATAGAGGATGTTCTAGTGGAAGAAGTAATGAGAATAGAGGCCAAGGATGCTCCAATTTTGTTGAATAAGCACATGAAACTAATAAAAAAGGTGGTCATGGAAGAGGAAGAATTTTTCCTAGCGGCGGAAGAGGAAGATCAAGTGGATTTGGAAGGAATTTCCATTTTGCTTCTATGAAGTGTTATAATTGTGGGCAGTTGGGTCACCTAGCTTAGAGTTGTCTTGATAAACCATCATCTTTATAAGGGGAGAAAAAGATATCATATCATGTGCAAGAGGATTATTTTCCTAAACACTCAGAGGTGAGTTAAGATTTAAAGAATGGCAAAAATCTGATGTTGAGGAGAATATTGGTCAAAGAACCTACCAAGGATGAGCACAAAAAAAGGAGGGCTCTTTCTAGGGTCAAGTGAAGATATTAGGAAAACTTGTAGGGTCAAAATTGATTCACGATCTACTTATAATTTCATTTTAGAGGAAGTAGTCCTAAAGCTGAATTTCACCAAGATACCCCATGAATGTGCCTATAAAGTCACCTAGTTGAACACAGGAAAAAACAAATTGGTTAATAAGAAAGTATAGGTTGATATCACCATAGTAAAGTATCAAGATAGAATACCTTGTGATGTGTTACCAATGGATGCATGCTATCTAGTGCTTGGTAGGCCATGGCAATATGATAGGGAAGTAGTACACTATGGAAAAGAGAAAAATTACTCATTCAAGAAGAATGGAGTAACTTATAAGATTCAATCTTTGATAGAAGAAGATGCAGTGGAAAAAGGTAGAAACCAATACAATTTTAATGAGTGGGAAGGAATTCCTAAAGGATATGAAGAAGGAAGAAGAAGTTGGCTATGTCATATTGGTGAAACCAAGGGAGAAGGAGGCATAGTCACCTATGCCACAAGTGTTGTAACAACTACTAGATCAATTCAAAGGCATCAATTGTGATGCTACACCAACTATATTTCCACCAAAGAGAGCAATCAATCATCAAATTGATTTTGTTCCAAAGGAATCATTTCCTAACAAGGTTTCTTACAAGATGGCACCATAATAGAATAAGGAGATAACAAGGCAAGTACAGGAGCTTTTGGATCAAGGTCTAATTATGAATAGTATAAGACCATGTGTTGTCCCAAAAGTTTTGGCTCATAAGAAGGGAGGTAAGTGGATAATGTGCACTAAATTATAGGGTAATAAATAGGATAAATATTAGTTATATGTTTCCTATTCCTAGAATAGAAGATTTAATGAATTTCTTAGGAAGTGTTAAATACTTCTCCAAGATTGATTTAAAAAGTGGATACTATCAAATTAGAATGAAAGAGGGGGATGAGTGAAAGTTAGCCTTTAAGACTACAAAGGGTTTATATGAGTAGCTAGCAATTCCATTTGGGCTTACAAATGCACCTATTACCTTTATGAGTGTAATGAATAAGGTTCTAGAGGACTTTATAGGAGTCTTTGTGGTAGTATACTTAGATGATATCCTCAATTTTAGTAAAACCAAAAAAGAATACATAAAACACCTAGAACTTGTGTTGGAGAAACTCCAAGAGGAAAAGCTCACCATAAAACTTGGAAAGACTAAGTTCATCAAGCAAGAACTAGTCTACCTAGGATTTATAGTTTCACAAGGAAACTTTAAGATGGACAAGAGTATAGTTAAGGCCATCTTAATTTGGCTTAATCCCAAGATAGGGACTGAAATTAGAAGTTTGCATGGGTTGGCTTAGTTTTATAGAAATTTTATAAGGAGATTTAGTTAAATATGTGCACCATTCCTTGAAACCATAAAAGGAGGACTCAAGACAAATTTTGTGTAGATTAAGGAAGATAATTAAGGCTTTGAAATATTGAAGAAGGAAGTGGCTACCCAACCTATATTGGTGTTGCCAAGTTTTGATAAACCATTCATAGTGGAATGTGATGCAAGCAACATTGCAATGGGTGTAGTCTTAAGTCAAGAAGGTAGGCCAGTGACATTATTTAGTGAAAGGTTAAATGAGGCCAAGTCTAGGTATTCATCTTATGACTTAGAGTTATATGCTTAGTAAAAGCCCTTAAAAGATTGAGGCATTAACTATTTCCTAAGGAGTTTGTGGTTTACACTGATAACTAGGCCCTAAGTTACATCAACACTCAAGAAAAATTGAGTTTAACACATATCAAGTGGATGGAATTACTATAGTTCTACACCTTTACCATCAAGGACCAAAAGGGAGTCAACAATAAGGTTATAGATTTACTTGGTAGGAGCTTTCTCAATGCTAAGGAGATCTAGTTGTAGAGCACTAGACTTGATAAATTTGAAGACCTCTAAAAAGGAGATTCAAAATTCTCAAAGATTCACAAGTTATGAACTGAATTTGATAATCATTTCCATAGTGAATATGTTGACTACACATTCCAAAATAGGTTACTATCAAGGGAAAATTATTGTTTGTCCCAAGAAGCATTGTGAGGGAGAATCTTACTCAAGAAAAATTAAATGGGAGTTTGAGTGGACACTTTCAATTGAACAAGACCTTAGACTTAGTAAAGAGGTTCTAATGTTTGAGTAAGATGTAGAAAGATGTAAGGAGATATGTGGAGTAGTTTCAAATATGTTAGAAGAAAAAGGGAACATCATCAAATGTAGGTCTCTCCTAGCCATTACCCATCTCAAATAGACCTTGGGAATGTATTAGTATGAATTTTTTGGTAGGGCTACCTAGGATACCAACTAGTGTATATAGTGTTTTAGTGGTAGTGGATAGGTTTAGAAAGATGATTCATTTCATCCCATGTAAAAAAGAACATAATGTCAATCAAATTGCCCATCAAGGTTCAAGGAGGTAGTAACAATACATGGGTTTCCAATAAGCATAGTTGTAGATATAGATAGGAAGTTCATGGGCCATTTTTGGAAGACCCTTTATAAGAGACTAGGAGCCAACTTGTCTCATAGCTCTATATACCATCCCCAAACTGGTGGGCAAACAGAGGTAATCAATAGGGCACTTGGTAACCTACTGAGATGTTTGATGAAGGAGTATGGACAAGGATGAGAAGAAATCATTCCTCAAGTAGATTTTTCATACAATGAAAGTACAAAAAAGAGTACTAGTAGAAGTCCATTTGAAGTGGTATATGGTTTGTATCCAAGAGGTGTTCTTGAGCTTAGAGACTTGAAGGGTTGTGAAGGAATCAATGCTATTTCTGATGGTTTTGGTCAATCAATGAAAGAGGTACATGATCAAGTAAAGAAGACACTAAGGGAGGCTAATAAAAAGTTGAAAGCTAAGAGAGATAAAGTTAGAAAAGACCTACAATTTTAAGTAGGAGACTTAGTGATGGTTTTGTTAAACAAATCTAGACTAAAAAAGGCACACCAAGTAAGCTACTAATGAAAAGGATTGGACCATGCAAAGTGTTAGCTAAATATGGACTAAATGTCTACAAGGTGGAACTAACCAAGGAGATTTCCTTTTCTCCTATATTCAATGTGAATGACTTGATAAAAAAAAAGGACCAGAGATGAAGATGAATAGTATAATATGAGGTGAATAAGGATGTGGAAAAACTCAAGACACCTTATCAGATCAAACCATAAGACTACAAGATTCTGGATTGAAGAGTGAAGAAGAAGACTAGGCATTGTGTGCATAAAAGTGTCTCACTTCTATAAACCATTATTCTTGAGAGAACCCATGGAAGAGAGAGTCTCAAGAGCTAGTTTATAGCTCTCTATCTATGATGTGCAAGGGCTATGAGATGGTGGCTCTCAAATAAACCAAACTAGGCAACCCTTGCAACGTGCACCATAGAACAAGAGATTCAAAGAGTAGAGGCAAGAGTTCCAATATCCAAAAATCTAAAATAAAATGTAATGCAAATGCAAGCTATTCTAAATGAAAGGAAAGCTAACAAAGAGAACTAAGCTAAAGCATAATGAAACTAAGCTAAAAAGCATGCCATACTGCAAGTAGAATGAGAGATAAGCTAAAATGAAAAAATGCAAGAATGCTCCAAGTCTCCAAAATCACCAAGAAAACCTGCAGCATAAAAATAACATGAGAGACTAAGATCTTTTGAATGAGAAGAGAGCCCTCCATTTTAAAGAAAAATATATGGTAGAGATTAAGAGGCAAGATGAAAATAATCAAGGGTGGAGTTTGAAAGTGGGAGTGATCCATGTGCACAAGCATCTCAACTAATCACAATTAATGGTTGACTTCTAAGAGGGTTTGAAATGTGTGGAGGAGAATTAAAGTTATTTTAAAAGTAGAAGATTTGTCTCACATAGAAAAATGTACATTCATGTGTAGACAAAAATGCCTTTTCATTTATTTATAAAATAGGAATGATGCTTTACGTGTGCACACTTAGGATAAGAGATGAGTGGGGAATTTTATCTAATTAAAAATGAGACATGTTCTTTTAACTAAATATGAACTTGGGATAAAGTGGTCATACGATAGGTTATAATCAAATAAATAGATTTTTGAAGATTTGATAAAAAATAACCATTAGATAAATTATGGAAAAATGCTAGAAAGGGGGCTCATAGTATAGATTACCATTTTTAGTTGATTACATTTGCACCTCTTTGACTAATGTGTGATCGATCCAAGAACATATGATGTCAAACAATAAAGAAGTCAAGATGGCAGCATTAGATATAGATATCTAATTCTAAAGAATGACATGCAAAGAGAGATAACACATCCTAAATGTACAACCTAATAGCAGTAGTACTGAACATTAGGAAAAAGACAATGTCAAAATTCAAGAAGAATGCTAACACCTAGCAAAGTAGATAGACTGAGAGAAAATGAATAGATCAAACAAATGCTCCTAAGAAATAGATAGTTGTAGCAAGTGATGATAGAATATTTTTACCCCCTCAGGATTGAAATGAAAATGAGATAAGGGGATGCATAAATGAGCAAGATATGAGAAAATAAAGATATATCAATGTCTAAGATGATAGATAGAGGATTAGAACCAAAGAGTGACTACCAAGAAATGAAGATATACCTTAGTTTAACTATCTTTGACCAAGAAAGATAAAACATAAGAATTAGGTCAAGTGGAAGAGAGTAGAAATGATGAAGAAATGAAGAAATGATGATTTCCCCTACAGGATTAAACGATTAAGCCTTAGTAGGTCAGCTAACTACATAGATGAAAGAAGAAAATTTTTACTAGGGAGATGAAGCCAAATTTGGATTTCAATCCCAAAAATGGATCTAGGATATCAAGATAAGCAAAGATAAGTCAAAAGCATAGAATAGCTGGTAAGATAGAAAAGAAGTAAGAAATAGGAAAGAAGAGATAATATAAGATCGATGAGATACAAGAGAAGGATGAATGTAGTTAGCTAACAAGTCCATGAAAGATAAAGAAGAGAGCTCTCTCAACATTCAAAATGCAAGGCTAAGCTAGAATGAACCCTAGCATGCAAGCTAGTATGAAAAGGTGCAATTGCAAGGGTTACATAAGTAGGTCCTAGTTTATATCATCAAGCCTTATTAGGGACATCATAAGATCATACAATCATCACTAGTAAAAATATGAGGATACAAATATGATCAACATCAAATAGAAATGTGGGAATCCAACCTAAGTATCAAAGACATGCAAGTCAAGATGACTAATACAATTAGATTTTCTAAGTTTAGTATAGCAAGATTACACCTATATCAAGGCATAAGCACCAAGATAACCCCTGAGTGCAGTCTTGCAAAAATAGACAACGATGATACATTGTAGGTCCAAAGTGTCACATAGGACAAGCATGAATGCTCTAAAAACCTTAGATTAACAAAATATACCCACAAGTAGAAAGCAAGTAAAACATGCCCCTATGCCCCCAATCTTCTAGTCTATGACATCCTTGAAAGACTTATTAGGGAGGGAACATATAGAAAAGAAATCATCATAGAAAACACACAAAGAAGATAAAGTTCATCATGGCATAGTAGTTTAAGTGTTTAAGTGTGTGTGTGTGTGTGTGTGTGTGTGTGTGTGTGTGTGTGTGTGTGTGTGTGTGTGTTTGCGTGTGTGTAAGTCACTTGGCCATTTCTTCAAGATTTCAACTTGATAGTGAGAAATATTGCAACATTAGAGATTGTAGGTAAAATAGGTGAAAAGTTTTGAGAAACACTTGATGTCAAGTTGGGGTTAGTGTTGAGAAACACTATTTCGTGAGTTGCCATACAAACCCTAATGCACAAGGAGACCTCAAATAGGCTAAGCAGTTGTGCCCCCAAGAAAAGGACAAGAAACAATTACAATCTAGGAAATGAGTAGAAAAATGAGTGATTGAGATAGATAGACATAGATGCAAGGGTCTCAAGCAGTGCCTGTTTCTATTTTTCACCACTTGGCATATTTTTTGTTAGGACTTTTTTCAAAAAAAATAAAATTTAATTTTGGTGATACATCAAAGCACCTATTGCTAGGTTTTCACTAAGATGGTCATTTTTTAAGGACATTTTCTAATTTATAAAAAAAAATTAGCATCATATATGATTTTTTAGATTTTTTAGAACATTTTAGAGATTTCAAGAAAGATCACATCATTTTCTCCCAATATCTATCAAGGTATAAGACATGATGAAGCAATGAGATGGTAGATAAGCAAAAAAATATAATAAAGGAATATGAAGCAAGTGAAAGTGATCTTGAAGGACTGACTACTCAAGAGTACCCAAGCTAGGGAAAGAGGTGAAATAGTCAGATGAAGTATGTTTTGGATAAGCAATGGAAGTAATGAGCAAGATAGCATGTAGGATAAAAAGTGAAGCCAACAAATGAGATAACATTAAATGTGTAATCCAAAAGAGTAGCCATGTTAAGACACTTATGAGAACCATGTTTTATTTATTGTGAACAAGACTAAGGGGTTAGCTAGATAGAATAGTAATGGGATAGAGCAATAAGAATAAAGCTCAAGATGGAGGCTATGAGTGAATGAGAGAGCACAATAGAAAATCTCATGGATAAGATAACCAATATGAAAAGATAGCTCAACATTGTCAAGATCAAAGAGAGAAGAGGGGATAGATGGATGATGGAAGAATCATGCATAATGCCTATTTACTAGGTTTTCATCATGGTACTTATCCAAGGTGCCACAAGAAGTAGTTTTTACCATAGGATGAATTTTATTTCTCTTTACTTTTGCTACCAAGGTGCCACAAGAAGTGGTTTTCACCAGGTACTTTTTTTTTTTTGAATTTTTAGAAAGAGCTCAAGCTATTTGAATGTAGATAGTGCTCCTATAGGAAAGAAAAGTCATGATAAGCCAAGATCATAGAAAGGTATGCTCAAAGATGTTGATAGGGTGATGAAAGAGAAATGGTAGCAAGAAGAATATATTGAGGATAAGAGTTCATGTATAGAAAGTAAGTGTAAGCTTTAGAGGATTTCATGAGGGTAGCTAATATATTGGACAAGATCAACATTGACACACACCTTGAAGGGTATTGGAATGATGGAGGAATCATGGATGAAATAGCTTGAGGTTTTAGATGTATGAGGTGGTAGAAGAGATTTGGAAAAAAGTGGAGTGGAAGGCTTTGGAATATTTTTAGGAATATTTTTGGAAGAAGATAGAATGGAAGCCTTTGGAAGATTGAATGTCAACTTTGAAGTATTTTCAATATTCAATCTTTCAAAAGAGACTTGGGAATCCATATAGTTTCTGATTTTCCTTTGGACACTTTAGAACATATTTCATCAATAATGGGCTTAGGAACCCATATTTTCTTTGATTTAACTTTTTTAATAGTGGACTTTTGTGGTCTGTTGAATTTCTTTTTTTCATTCACATGTCGATTAGATGGGACATATGATCTTTATTTTTTAATGGATTCTTATGTTTATTCTCACTTCCAAAGGACTTGGGATTTGTGGATGAATAAGGATGATATGACTGGTTTAGATGGATAGATGGGTGGAAATTCATCAAGGATAAGTTTCTTTGTTCATCTTGAGGTATGATGGGAGAGCTAGGAGTGGAAAATATAGGAGATGAAGGAACATAAGGTCCCAATATAGATGGAAGGTTTGAAGGCTTTAGCTTTGATGGATGAGGACCAATGATAGAATTAGGATATGCAAATGGATAGTGGACAGGGATATTAACATCTTTAGAGTGAGCAACATGGTCAAAGCCATCAATAGAATCATGAGTAGCTTTGAGAGGAATAAATTTTTTAATTGGAGCACTTGAAGCTTGAGCACAATTTTGAAGTGGATATGGAGAAGTAGAACATGAGGGGATGCTTTAATCTTGACAAGTAGCTTTAGATAGCATAGGAAGAGAAATTTTCTCATAATTTTCAGTAAGCTCAAGGGAGATATTGGAAGTATTATCTTCATCATACTTGGGGGATGGAAAAGACATAGGATATGAAGGGGAGAAATTTTGAAGGAGATGAAAGTGTGCTTGATCTTGATCTTTTTTGACATTTATAGCTTTTTATTTTTCAGACTCCTCTTAACATGGAGCCACTTCTAAGGACAAGGGAGAATGAAGAGTGAATTGATTAATTCTTGGATCTTTAGGCTTGGTAGCATGGAAAAGGTTTGTAGCCAAGTGAAGATTAGCTTGAGTTTCTTTTAGAGGTAGCCCTTGAGGATAGACATAGTGTACATGAAAAACATTAGGTTCTTTATTTGAAAGAGGCATGTTGGAAAGATTTGAAGTGTTGGGAGGTGTGTGAGTGTTGGAAGAAGTGGAGGTATTAGGGAAACCATCACTAGACATAGGTTCATTAATATGATCTTTCTCAAGAAATGTATCCTCATCACATGAGTTATTAGAGGCATCAACAATCCCATCATCTATAAGATCTTGGATTTTATGTTTCAGCTCAATGCAATCTAAAGTTCTATGCTCATTATGTTGATGTTAAGAACAATAGATATCCAAAAATGGGTTTCCACATGAGTTAGACTTAGGTAAGATGATGAGCTTGGTGCCAAGAAGTGTTTGCAAAGTGTCATCATAAGAATCTTCCAAGGGAGTAAAAGTTCTATCAAAATTATGTCTAGAGTCCTTTTATTGTTTCTTAAGTGAATGGTATGCATCCATGTCTTCATCATTATCTTGGTCAAAGGTAGGTCCATCATGATAGCTTGGAATAGGCTCAAAGGAGGTATCACTTTCTTTCTCTCTAAGGAGGTCTTTAGATCTAAAAGATGAAGAGATTTGATGTCTTGGATTAGAATATGTATACCTTGAAGAAGATGAACCATGTGTATGTAAAGGTCTTAAGGGAGATTCATTTAAGAACGAAATATTGTTCTCTAATTTTTTCTCAAGTTTAGACTTCATTTCTATCATATGCTTAGAAAAATGAAAATAAGAAAGATCATTTGTCTCTTCTAGTTCTTTGTATTGGACATATAGATATTGAAACTCTTTGGTGGAAAGAAGGATATCATGATCATCTAGCTTTGGTTGAGGTTTCGTAGCACAATTTTTGAATGCCATAGTGGTAGATAGATGTTCAAGCCTGAAGGAGACTAGAGGAAGCTAAGAAGGTGACACAAGATAACCTGATGTCCAAACTAGAGAGGTAGAGTGTTCACTTGCCAAATAATAAATATAAAGTGACTTGTCAAGAAAGTGTCTAAGAAACCTACAACACTAGTGACTCAAGTCAAGATCTAGGAAAGAAGCCAAATAGCCAAGTAGATAAAGCAAGTGGGTTGACAAGTGAACAAATTTCCCAACATAAGAGTGTAGTCAAGAAATCAAATTAACCATTTTAGAAAAAAGATAACTAGCAAGCAAACATAGACTATAAAGATAGAAAGACCAAGAGCACTAAGACCAAAGAGTCACTTTAAGCATGTTCAAGTACTAGAGACATAGAAAAGAAAAATAAAATGATGAGACTACCCTTAGCAAGCAACACAAGAAAAATGTTAAGACTTGATGTTTTGACTTGGTTGATAAAGTTTGACAATAGTTGATAGCATAGCAAGTTTGATGTTCAAAAGTAATTTCTTTCCAAGTGAGATAGTGACACATGGAGTAATCTTCAAACAATCAAGCAAGGGAAAAATAAACCTTGCATGATACAAGCATATGTGAGGCCTTAATATAAAGCCCTAAAAATATTCATCATGTGTATGTTCAAATGATTTCCACAGGTCTAGCACATTCAAGAACAAATCAAGCAATATCTACCTAAAAGTAACAGTTCATTACTCAACAACTTGGCCCATTCTTGATGCTCCTTCACCTTACACCAAGTTGTTGCCCACAAGAGATATTTTCTTTGTCATGGAAGTTCCATAAGCACAACCAAGGGAACACATATGGTGAGTGTAAAATCTTGGGGTGATCCAAGTAGTCCACTAGTATTGATCCTTGCACCAAGAAGTTGAGTGACAAAATAGGGTAGCTACTAACCTAGGGTGTTTAGAAAGGGCTTCCATTCATAATGTTCCTCTTGCACCCAATTAAGGGACACCTCACCTTGGGTAGGTAACAGACCTCACAGTTACAGGAGTACCTTAAGTGTTCTTGCCTAGTGATCTCCTTATTGTTGAACTCCTATAAGTGATCACACTAAGCAAAGATAAACACTAAATCTACCAAGGTTTTGTGTCTTTGATAGCCTTGAGTTTATAGTGGGTTAAGAGCTAGGTAATTTGCTTGTCCCCACTTGGGTCATTCCTCTTAGGTTGTCCAAGAGTAGGCCCTCTAAAGGATCCTAACTACCACAAAATGGATCCACTCTCAAGGGTCAAGATTTTTGATTCACCACAAGGGTGAAGAGCATACTATCCTACCTTGATTGTTTCCCCCAAACAGACCAAGAATATTCAATTACCCACTTACTTTTGAAATCCAAAGGTGGGTCAAGATTTTTGATTCACCACAAGGGTGAAGAGCATACTCTCCTATCACCAAGGAACCCAAATTACAAATTTAATGTGCCTAATAAATGAAAGAAACTAGTAGAATGCCACACATGGAATAAAATAATTACAAGAAAGATTGGTTTTTATGCTTTGGGTAGCCTTGCAAACAATTGTTAGTAGCTCTTGTGCATTTGAAGCTTTGGCATGCATTCTTTTTTAGCAATGAAAATAAGAAACTCCCTACAAAGAAACCAAGTTTAGCACATAAAAACCAAGTAAGACATGTAAAAAAAAGTGTTTAGTTGCCTTAAAAATCCAATTCATCTTCCAGCCAAGTGCATGCAAAGAAAGTGCAAGTTAATCACAAATGCTCTCATTTTTACTCTTTGATTTTGACCTAGTCAATAATATTGGACTTGTTTGCTATGATTTCAAGTTCAAAAATGGAAATGAAAAGAAGAGACCCCTAGTAAAAATTAGAGAGCTTTCCAAAAATGAAAGAAATTTAAAAAAAAATCTCTTCATTTGTGTCCTAGGGACCCATTTTTGTCAAAATAGACCAAACTTATCAAATTGAGTTGTTGATCCTTAATATGACCTCAAAATTCAAAATACAAAGAAAGAAACCCTTGTGTAATTCAAAAACCTTTTTGAAAATGTAAGTTTTTTTGAAAAATTTGCTAATTTGTTACCAGAAATATTTTTTATGAAAAAAAAAGAAAAAATCATAACTAATGAAAATCAAGTCAAAATGATTTGAAAATCAAACTGAGACATCATGGACACATAGTCAACCTGCAAAAGAAAATTTTAGAACCAAACTCAAATTGGTTTAGGAGATATGATAAAATCTTCAAAAACCTAGGGTTTTGGCCATCAAACCAAGCTGCATATGCGTTAGCCTTAAAACCAAAGTGAGAACTCTAAAATAGAACTTGATTAGATCAAATATGCTACCATAAAAAAATAGAAATGAGAAATGAAGCAAATGGAGGTAGAAACTTGATTCAATCCCCACAGTGCACCAAAATTGCATGCATAAAAGTGTCACACTTCTATAAACCATTATTCTTGAGAGAACCCATGGAAGAGAGAGTTTCAAGAACCAACTTATAGCTCTCTATATATGATGTGAAAAGGCTATGATATGGTGGCTCTCAAATAAACCAAACCATGCAACCTTTGCAAAGTGCACCATAGAACAAGAGATTCAAAGAGTAGAGGCAAGAGTGCCAATATCCAAAAATCTAAAATAAAATGCAATGCAAATGCAAGCTATTCTAAATGAAATGCAAGCTAACAAAGAGAACTAAGCTAAAGCATAATGAAACTAAGCTAAAAAGCATGCCATAATGCAAGTAGAATGAGAGCTAAGGTAAAATGCAAAAATGCAAGAATGCTCCAAGTCTCCAAAATCACCAAGAAAACCTGTAGCATAATAATAACATGAGAGACTAAGATATTTTGAATGAGAAGAGAGCCATCCCTTTTTAAAAAAAAATAGATGGTAGAGATTAAGAGGCAAGATGAGTGTAATCAAGGGTGGAGTTTGAAAGTGGGAGTGATCCATGTGCACAAGAATCTCAACCAATCACAATTAGTGGTTGACTTTTGAGAGGGTTTGAAATGTGTGGATGAGAATTAAAGTTATTTTAAAAGTAGAAGATTCCTCTCACATAGAAAAATGTGTATTCATGTGTAGACAAAAATGCATTTTCTTGTATTTATAAAATATGAATGATGCTTTATGCGTGCAAACTTAGGATAAGACATGAGTGGGGAATTTTATTTAATTAAAAGGAGGAAAAGTTCTTTTGATTAAATATAAACTTTGGATAAAGTGGTCATACCATAGGTTATAATCAAATAAATAGATTTTTGAGGATTTGATAAAAAATAACCATTAGATAAATTATGGAAAAATGCTAGAAAGGGGGCTCATAGTCTAGATGACCATTTTTAGTTGATTACAAGCATACGACATATATGGAACACCTAGTGAAGTGGAGACACCAAATAGAGTCAAAGGCTACTTGTATAGCATAAAGTGACTTCAAGAAGCATGTCATCAATCTAGAGTTCTTAACACCATAGGTCTCTTATCTTTTTGTTGTAGGGGAAGAATAGTGCAGAAACACCCTAGAGTCATGCTTAGATTCTAGTTTAGTTTTGACTTGTAGGTAATTCTAGCCAGTTACCACGGTAATAAGGACTAATCAAAAAGTCCCTAGGTTGATTTTGTGTGTGTGTTGAGTTAAGGATGGTTAGATTTTGTGATTATATGCTCAATTACATTCTAGAGTCCATGTCTTGAAAAAGTCAATAAAATCATCAAAGTTTGACCAAAGTCCCAAAATAGAGTGGCACTTGGTTTTTTATTTTTTTGAGTATTTTTTAGTGCAAGGAGTTGATTTTGGATTGAGTTGTGCAAGCTAGGAGAAGAAATTCCTCAAGAAGCAAAAAATTGCAAAACTTTCTCATGACAACATTTCCTAAAAACTTTGAATTAGGATTAATGGTGTTTTAAGACCCAACTAAGGGTCCAAACATGTGGAATGGGGATATATAAGGTCATACAAACCCTAAGTTGACTCAATGAAAGGACATTGTACAAACTATGGATTTAGAAGAGCAAGAATTGACTGTATTTTCATATCAGAGCCTTCATCCTGTCATCCCTAGATTGAAAGGACTGAATCAATGCATTAAAATTTTACTTTGTATTGTGTACTTGTACATTGAAGCATTGGTTTGGTTCTTTTTGCAAGATTGGTTATCATTTTTCTAATTATTTGTGTTTTGCTAATTAATTACCTAGTTTAGAGCCAACATTGTAAATAAGGATCCTACTTGAGTTCTCATGGTTAAAATTACATGGCCTCTTGGACTCAAGTAGGAGAATTTATAAATAGAGTAAATATGGATTTTTGTGTCATGGGTTGCATAGGAACTACTTTTACTAACAAACCCTAGGCAGGTGCATAGGCATTTTGGTTAGGTGGTTATGCATAACAACAATGAGAGGGCTTGCTAAATGGATTGGGTGTGCCAATAAAGAAGTGTGGAAGTGAATGTGCATATGTCCTATACATTTATAAGAAATAAGGAGCATAGGGGAGACCACTAAAGAACTTTTTGAGAGCCAAGAAACTAAACTAGTTCACATGCCTTAGAAACCCTTAAAAATAGGGGTTTGGTGAAAATCCTATGTATAGACACTTTGGGAGGCCAAGACATAGGAAATATTGAAGCCTAGGAAGACCTTAGGAAGAATCCCAAAATAGTTTGGGGGTTGGTTTGGAGAAGTTGAGAGATACTCGAAGAAAGGTGAATTTGGGAGGCCTAATTAGGGAACAAGGGTATAAGGCCTAAAACCTATAAAGGCTAGAACTTGATAGGAAAACCAAGAAAGAATCCATTAAAATGGATCAAAATGGATTGAATACAAGTCAAGGATAGTGAGAAAACCTATTCGTATCCCTAGGAGCATCTTGGGAGGAAAGTGGTTGAATTGAGCTCATGACTACATAGTTGAGTTTGAGGTATGGTTGATATTTGAAGTTGGTGGAGAGTTCTAAAGGAGATAGGGATCTTAAAAGTGATATCCAAGTAAGGTAAGGAGAAGTACCTTAGCATGACCAAGTTATAGGTCTTATGAAGAGCTAGAAGGGTCCTTGAGAGATAATTGGGACTCCTCATCAAAGTCATATTAGAGCCATTGAAAGGCTTGGGTAGTGCAGAGTGCATGTTAGAGGTAAGTGAATCCATAGGAAAAAGTACCATGGTAATTAATGTAGAGTTTTCAAGATATTTGACAAAGATATTTGAAAAATCAGCAAGAGAAGAACATTCTTCTAGAGGAAGTTTCTGAAACTAGCAAGATGAAAGAACAGTTAGAAGTGGATAAGGACAAGGGAAAGAATAAAGTAGAAGAGGAAATAGAACCAGAGCTAGACTCTCCATTAGTAGAGGAACCTTTTCTCAAAGTATTAAAGGCATACTAGAAGAGTGTATGTAGAGTTAGTTATGGAATTGATTGAGGGAATGGAAAATCACTTTAAATGTGATGGAATAATAGATTCATAAAAGGTGAAGATAGCCAAATCAATGTTAAGAGGACAAGCATTAACTTGGTGGAAGTTTTTACAAGAAGATAGAGAGAAGGAAGGCAAGAAGCCAATATTCAATTGGAAGATGATGCTAGATAAAGTGAATGAAAACTATCTACTAGAGGATCATGACATCCAACTACATAAGAAAAGAAAAAATCTTAGATAGAGAGACCTAGAATTGGGTATGTATACTAAGAGGTTCCAAAAACTAAGGCTTAGGTCTAGAGTGCAAGATAGTGAAAGGATAAAGGTTACTATGTATCTGAATGGTATTAGATGGAGTGTATAAGAAGAACTAAGTCTCTTTATACTCACTATCCTCCATAGTTGTTATTAGATGGCTATCAAAGTGAAAGAAAAGTTGAAGAAGAAACAAAACTCAAATACTAGGGGTAGAGGAAAAGGCAGAGATTCTAGAGGTGGACATAGAGGATATTCTAGTGGAAGAAGCAATAAGAACATAGGCCAAGGAGACTCCAATTCATTAAAAAAATACATGAACCTAATAAAAGAGGTGGTTATGGTAGAGGAATAAGTTTTTCTAGTGATGGAAGAGGAAGATCAAGTGGATTTGGAAGGAGTTTACATTTTGTTTCCATGAAGTGATTTAATTGTGGGTAGTTGGGTCATGTAGCTTATATATGTCTTGATAAACCATCATCTTTACAAGGGGAGACAAAGATAGCATATGTGCAAGAGGAGGCTTTTCCTAAACACTAGGAGGTGAGTTTAGATTAAGAGAAAGCTGAAAATATAACACTAAGGTGGATATTGATCAAAGAACGTACCAAGGAAGAGAAAAAATAAAGGAGGGATCTTTTTAGGGTCAAGTGCAAGATACTAAGAGTGTGTAGGGTCATAATTAATTTAGGATCTACTAATAATGACATTTTAGATGAGGTAGACCAAAAGTTGAATCTCACCATGATACCTCATGAATCTCCCTATAAAGTTAACTTGTTGAACAAGGGGAAACACATATTGGTTAATGATAAATTATGGGTTGAGTTTACCATAGGAAAGTATCAAGATAGAATACTTTGTGATGTGTTACCAATCGATGCATGTCATCTATTGCTTGGCACACTATGACAATATGACAAGGAGACAATACCTCATGGTACAAAGAACAAATACTCATTCGAGAAGAATGGAGTAACTTATAAGATTCAATCTTTGATAGAAGAAGATGTAGTGGAGAAGGTAGAATCCAATACACTTTTGATGAGTGTGAAGGAATTCATAAACTATATGAAGAAGGAAGGAGTTGGCCATGCCATATTGGTGAAACCAAGGGAGGTGGAGGCATCTAAAAAGTTACCTATGTCACAAGAGGTGAAACAACTACTAGATCAGTTGAAAGACATAATTTGTGAAGGTAAACCACTTACATTGTAGCCAAAGAGAGAAATCAGCCATCAAATTGATTTTGTGCAAAGGGCATCATTGCCTAACAAGGCTGCATACAAGATGACACCAGAACAAAATAAGGATATAGAAAGACAAGTCCAAGAGCTTTTGGACCAAGGCCTAATTAGGAATAGTATAAGCCCATGTGTTGTCCTAGTATTTTTGGCTCCTAAGAAGGGAAGTAAGTGGAGAATGTGTACTAATTCTAGGGTAATAAATAGGATAACTATTAGATATTGGTTTCCTATTCCTAGAGTAGAATATTTAATAGATTTCTTAGCAAGTGATAAATACTTCTCCAAGATTGATTTAAAAAGTGGATACTATCATATTAGAATGAAAGAGGGGGATGAGTGAAAGTCATTCTTTAAAACTATATAAGGGTTATATGAGTGGCTAGTAATGCCATTTTGGCTTATAAATGCACCTAGTACCTTTATGAGGGTAATGAATGAGGTTCTAAAGGAATATATAGGAGTCTTTGTGGTAGTTTAGTTAGATGATGTCCTAAAGTTTAGTAAAAAAAAAAGAACACATGAAATAAATAGAAATTGTGTTGAAGAAACTTGAAGATGAAGCTCACCATAAACCTTGAAAAGAGTGAGTTCATGAAAAAAGAACTAGTCTACCTAGGATTTGTAGTAGAACAAGGAAACTTGAAGATGGACAAGAGAAAGATTGGGCCATTTTAATTTGGCCTACTCCCAAGATAGGGACTAATGTTAGAAGTTTTCATGGGTTGGCATGTTTTATAGGAAGTTTATAATGAGATTAAGTGAAATTAGTGCAATAATCCTTGACACTATAAAAGGTTTACTCAAGACAAAGTTTGTGTGGACCAAGGAAGCTAATCAAGGTTTTGAAAGATTGAAGAAGGAAGTGGCTACCCAACCTATACTAGTGTTGTCAAGTTTTGATAAAACATTTATAGTGGAAACTAGTTGTGTGTGTGTATCTCAAGAGGCTTTATAAGGGAGAATCTTATTAAAGAAAAACACAATAGGAGTTTGAGTGGAAACTTTGGGTTGAACAAGACCCTAGACTTGGTAGAGAGGTTGTACTATTGGCCTAAGATGTAGAAATATTTAAGGTGATATATGGAGCACTATGGAGTGTGTCAAAAGGCAAAGGGAATCATCAAATGTAGGTCTCTACCATCTATTGCCCATCCCAAATAGACCTTGGGAATGTATCAGTATGGATTTTTTAGTAGGGCTACCTATTGTGGTCTCACAATGCATGCCCATTTTTCTCCTATAAATGGGGACCCCCTAGTAATTTTTGTCTACCAGACTCCTAGTCTAGAGTCTAGGTCACTTTTGGACTCCCCTAGGAGTCTGGGTTAAGCCCCAGTCTCTGACTAGAGAAGTTTGGAGAGCCTAGGTTTTGAGAAAATGAAGTTTTTTTAGGTTTTAAAGTTATTAAGTACATAATGTACAATTGCACATGTATGTGTAGTGTGCAAGAGTGTACTTCATCTCTTTTTGGAGATGTGTATGTGCATACCTTAAGAGGGTGTACACCTTTGAAAGTGCATACCCTAAGAGATGCACACTAAGGGTAGCCTGGGGTCTATATAAGACCCTAGACCCCCCTTCTTTCTTCATTAACACTCTGCTCCTATTCTCACTACACCCTCGCACCCCTTAATGTGCATTCCCTGGTCTCCTCAACTCCCAAGTTGCAACACACTAAGGTTATCCCTTTATGAAGCTATACACATGCACACCTCCATAAGGTATGCATTCGCACACCTCTACTCACACAAAGACCTTATAAGACAACCTAACTTAAAAGACACTAACCTATAAGATAATCTAACCTAAAAGACACTAACCTAAGATTGGAAGTAATTGAATTCTTAATCTCACATGTTGATGAATTGTCCTTCTATGATTGTGTCATTATGAAACTAAGGACATTAAGAGTAGTTACTTAACTTTTAATGATAATTTGTAATGTGTTCAAGTGACAAACCTGTACATGAGTAGAAATTATGAAACTTGATGAAAGAATGATATTATGAGATATTGTGCATTAAATAGTATACACTATTTTTTATAAATTATCTAGTATCGTAATATTGAAAACTTTGATTCACTAAGCTGTAAAACATCATGATTTTGCCAAAATTCTACTAAAACTAACAATGGTTGGAGTTCTCTAGAGGAATGAACCACTTGATCATCTGGTTCTTCCAGGTGATGCATTTAGTTGTGAAATATTTAGAAGAAGGGGATGGTTGGATTATTGTCTTAGTTTAAAAGGATTTGATGAAGAGGTCACTCTTAAATTCATAAGCACCTTAAAGGATGACATTGTAGTAGTTAAGGGCCTAATAATTTATTTCACAAAGGACATAGTTTCCAAGTTCACTAGGTTACCCTAGGAAGGCTAAAATTGGGAAAATGAGTTTAACCTATGGGCCTCTAGGGCACAGTTTAGTATACACCAGGACCCTCCACTAGACATTGACAAGAAACAAGGTACTTCTAGATTATCCTTTCCAATGGAGTTTATTCAGCCAATAGAATTTATCATCTAGTACTTCACATGTGAAGGACATTACACATACTTGCATGCACTACATTTCAAGATTTTGGCTCACCTACAAAATGATTACAAATAGGTAAACCTTCCAAGTTTCCTATGTAACATTATTAAGAAGCAAGCTTCTTTACTACAATTAAGAAAGGATAAATTTGTCTCTCACCATTTCTTAATTAAATTAATCATATAAATTGAGTTAAATAAGCAAGTGATTGGGACATGGGAAGAGTTTTTGTGGTTAAAAGAGGTAGAGCCTAGGTTGGTAAGTCCTAGAGGCCCAGCTATTGGATATAGGGAAAGAACATCTATTGGTTTCTATAAAGTTGTTCATAGAGGCAAAAGTGTTCCTAAAGCCTCTCCCTCTAGTTCTAGACCAACTAAGAAGAGGATTTACAAAGCTAAACCCTCCATTGCTAGCAAAAAGAGAAGCAAAAATATAAAAGTTAATAGTGCCCCTATGACCACATCATCTACTAAGAATAGGTCTACCATGAAGGAAGATAAAGAAAAAATTATGGAGACCAAGGTAGAAAGTTTAGAACAACAACCAAATGAAGAGAGTACCATTAATGAAACCCTGCAATCACAAGAGGAGAAAGATTCAAAAAAACCTCCTAAAGCACCTACAGTGGAAATACCTATAAGCAAGAGGAAACAAAAGAATCCTCTTTCAACACCACCCATGAGGTGAAGTGGGAGGCTTTCTAAGGGTAGGGTTCCTAAAACCTCTATTCCAATAGTTATCCATAAGTTTTCTAAATGTGAAAAGGAGTCCTCTTTGGAGGAAAAATTGTAGCAAAACATAGCCAGTGAGAATGAGTACAAAATCAAAAATCTACAACCAAAATTTGATTGTAATGTTGACTATGTGCTTATTGATAGTGATAAGGAGTATTTGAGGAGTTTGAGAAAAACCTCAATATGCAAGTTATTGGTGAAAATTCTACAGAGTTCCCTTTGGAGGACTATCTAGAATTTAGACCCAAAATTGTTAAGGAAGTAATAGTAAAATTGAATCAAGCTGGGTTAGACACATTAGCTACATCAGCAACTAAATCTAGTGGGGAAGAAAATATGGTAATAATAATTTTCATGAGAAAAGGAAAATGCTCCACACAATAGAGTGTCAACAAAGCTCCCCATTTGGCATCTGAATGGATAGACCTCTTTAATAAAAAATTATTGCCACCACTCAATCTATCTGCACCTTTATTTGAAGGTATTAATTTGTTTCAAAAGTTGTTATGGGAGAGAGCTCAATGGAAATTGGAGAAAGAAAAATTAAAACATGTTATCAATGAGTAGAGTTACCAGTTGAAACAAAGTTTAGACTAGAATGAATTCTTGAAAAGAAGAATTGAATTGATCATAGAATTGATTCCTTAATTAATAGAATGCAGGTCACCATCACTAGTGTATGCCTTATTTCTTAAAGAGTAACTTGCAAATTTTTAATTGACTAGAATTGTGGAAAGTCTTAATACCTCTATTTCTACCCTACATGAGTTTTATGACACATTCCAATCTATTCCCATAGCTTTTAAAAAATTACTGTGTGAATTGTATCTCCATAATCTAGTAGTAACTAATGACATAGAGTGGAATTCACTCCTGTATGTAGGGGAGGTGTAACTTAGAGAAGTGATGTCATGTATACAAAATGAGATAAGAAAATAACATTAAGTTGCACCTTACAGGGAAAGTGCAATGATGACACTATTACTTAGGAGACCAGAAGTTCAACATTCTAGAAGGACATATCTAGATTGGATTTTTATTCTAGGCAATCCTACAAGATCTAGTAAGGTGTGTTTAGTCAAGGAAACAATGGATTAGGATGCCACATGACCTAAAAGTAAGAGAACCCCACTCTCCTTAAAACTTGACTCTTACTACTATTAGGATTCCATGGTATATTGAATTAGGGAGAAATCAATGCAAACATTGACTTCCACTAAGGTATCAACCTCCGATTCTCTTGTAGCCACTAGTAGTAGCAAACAAAAATGTAGAAGATCATGATATGATAGCTATAGTACAATACTAGAAAAGGCTTAAGACAAATTATGGTTACTTTGACTATGTAAAGAATTAGATAGGGTGAAAGGACACCTAGTGACTGGAGAGTTTGGGCCTAGATCAGGAATTTCATGATTGCTAGGGACTAGCAATAGATTAGTTGGGGGAATGATGAGCCTTTGAAAGGCCATTATTTTGAGATCCTTTTAATCTTGTCTTTAGAAAATTATCTTGCAGAAACATTTTACAACTCTATGGTTTTAAGAAAATGAACTTATATTTTTATGAACATGTTGTCTATATGTGAAGACATGAAGTTGAAGAATAGATAGTTTAGATATGCTATGTTTTCTTAAATCTATGTACTTTTATGGTATAATGAAGGGAAGTTACATGTTGATAAATGTTTCCTTGTCCATGCTATATTTGGGTAGATTCCTTCCTTTAGCCAAAGGATTTACAAAGAGTGATAGCTTGAATATTATACCTTTTCTAACATTGATGATGAAATGAATATATGTATGTGGAAGTTGTATGTATTCAATGTTTTGTAGGTACTTGCCACACATATTCAAAGTCAAGACTTCAGTGCTAAGTCAATGTTGACTAGATTACTGAATCACTGCAATAAGAAAATTATTGTGTGATTTCTATTATGGTAGCATACAAATATAGCTCCCTCAACCTGCTATATTCTTTGAGGATTTAATCATGGTTAATGATATTTCTTTTGCAAACATTAGGAACCTATAATTGATCCTCATTGATGGAGTGATCATAGAAGTAGGAAGTTGTTGTAGTTTCCCTTTAAATAATACCTATTGTAGCTTTGAAAGAAGTTTTTGAGAAGGAGAGAAATAGAATAGATTGATTCTCATAACGATAATGTGTGATATTGGTTTTTATCAAATGTAATCTCTTACCATGAATGAATAGAATATAAAGTTCAAGTTTCCATCTTCTATCTTGATTGTCTTTTCTGTTCATTAATCCAAGGGAGCCCACTTGGTGAGTGAACTACTCTATTAGAATATATTTCATTTCCTTTTTTGTTTCTTCATAAGGTAAAGTTCTATTATTCCTAAAACATAGGTGTATAGATAGATTTACAATTTTCAGCATTACTATAAGCTCTAAGACAAGATGTCATTTCACTTCCTAGTTTAAGTCTCCTTCAATGTTCCCTTTTTTTTTAGTCGTAATGACTTAAAGAGGAATTAGAGCATATACTTTATATCCACCCTCTCAAGTTTGCATTCTCGAGTTGACAAAATAAAATGAAGTTAGTATGTTATTCTTAGGAAAACATGTGATTCTATCTATTCAATATAGAGTCACTATGAAAGGATATTCAATCCTTTATTAATAAGGTATTAAGCTAATTGGCCAATAGTCCTAGACCTCTAATCAAAAAATATCAAGAAAGTATTCTATCTTCCCAAATTTGATCAGTATTTTGAAGATAACCTATGATAGATTAGAGAGATGGTATTAGGAGAATGAAGAGGAATCCAAAGAGACATAGAACACTTGTGGGACATAGAGTTGACAAAGTGGACATGACTAGGGGTTATATGAAAGATAACATTGGATACATAATTTTTCTTTTAAGAAGAGTCATGGGACTACCAGCAACAAGACACCTTCAAACTTGGATGGTCCATTTTATTGAAACTATTAGGATGGCCAAGATGCCAATAGATTGAGATATTATCCTTAATGATAATCTACATGAGAAACTCATAACTATGAGAGGCAATCCAAGATTATATATGACATTATACATGGTGCACCTATTGGGAAAAAAAAACCACAAACTGGCCAGGACTCTAAAGGAAAGGGAGAATGTAGGATGCTAATGCTTGGCCCTATGTGGTGTATGCACAATTCATGAAGAAGAAAATATTAGAGCAGAGTTTGGAATACAAGGTGGTGAATGAAAATTTTATATTCACAATCATCAAATTCATAGAAGGTAATTATGCAAAAAGGATGTTAGAAGCAGTGACTAGGATCATAGAGGTCGGTGCAAACTACATTCAGTTTAAAACATTCACCTACCTAAGGGTAGCTAACACTTTGGAAAACCCAAAGAAGCTCCTAAAATATCCATTAGATAGGCTAATCTTGTTGGATCTAACCACTAAGTAAGGAATGAGAGAACTGGTGAAAGTAATCAAGAAGCCTGATCCACCTATAGGTGATGCACAAATACTGGCCTTCATAATGAAGAACCAAGATCATGACTTACTTGTACATATTTCTATTCATCCTCGACATGTTGACACCAAAAAAATGACTCCCAAGGACTATAAAATAAAGGAGGTTATGTTGGGTAGATCCACAGTAGACACGAAAAAAGTGATAATCACTATAGGGATGAAAGAGGTGTTAAGACATATGGACCAAGATAAGTTTGAATTAATAGTGCTACAAAAATAGAATGAGCTTTTAAGAGGCTATTTGAATGAGGTTATAAGCCATATTGACCTAGATAATCTAGAGATTACTCTCTCTATGATATTAGAGAAAAAAGGAATGGGGATCATATGACTATATCCATTTTTGGAGGCATGTTAGAAATGGCATAACAATTTTGAGGAGAAAGGTGTACAAATAATATAGGGTAACTTGAACTTGTTGCACCATATTTAGTTGAGTGTGGATAAATTGGTATCCATAGTGAACCAAGATTTTATGTTAGTGGATGAGGTACATACCTAGACTAAAGACCTACAGATGCTAAAATCAATAAAGGGTCAGAGGTATCATATTCTCATGGAGGTCTACATAGTTGAGGAGCTAGATAAGCTTGATGATTGGATTGAAAATATATCTACCAGCAATAAAGTCATGGAAGGATGAAATATAGATATTTATAAAATAAGGGATTAGACTCAAGAACAAATTTTGGAAGTAGAAAGGTACTACAATGCCACTTGCCTTGAGATTTTTGAAGATGAGTCAAAGACTAAGCTTAGTGCAGTGCAATCAATGGTCCAATAATTCCAAGGAACTTTTGAAGATGCTTCATCAGATAAAGACATAAGGCAAGCATTCATGACCGAAGAGGTATTGTTGGAGTTGGACACTAAACTTGAGGAATTTACAACTACTCAAATAAAAATTAGTAACTACTAGCAATTAGTAAAGGATAAATATGGAGATTTGAATTTTCCAAAAGCTTTCCAAGAGATGAAGATAATTGAAAAATTCAATAGAAAACATTCAAACATCATTTTGGTATAAAGGAGAAGAAAACCCAAATGCTAGAAATTTAGTTTTGGCAATTAGAAAAAAAATTCATATTTTGAACCTTTCATCAAGGTGTGTAGGTGTGCTATTCATAGAGGTGTACTAATAGTTTTGAAGAAGAAGTATTGCACTGATAGTTAACTTCCAATTTCTATTTCTAAACATTCCATGCACTAAAAATGTATTTTGACAACAATTCAACTCCTAAAAATACCTAAACAAGGCCAAGATTCTATTTTTAGAACTTCTAGAGACTCCCAGATCATCTCATAGCTTCTATCTTCTTATCTTCTTCTTATTTTATTATTTTATGTCATGTAATGGCTCATGCACCTATTAATTAGTATAAACAAGGGTGGAGATCTAATTAACACCATTTAGAGAGTTAGTTTGTATATAATTAGATTTGTTTTATTAGTTTTTTGCATGTGTTTTCATTTTAAGAGCTCTTGCTCTCAACACAAAATGAGGAGATGATTTATTATAAATAGATGGATGTAATATGTACTCCAAACCATTATTTTGAGGTGATAATATATGATATTGGTGTTCTCATTTTGAGTGTAGGTATTCTTGTTGGAGTTTTGTGAATGCATGTTCATGAATAATAATTGATCCAATGGTTTTATTATGTTGTTATGATTGTGCTATCTTTTAGTTTTGGTGTTTGTCTCATGTTAATGAACTCTGCTGATGTAATGAATTGGAGAAAGGATCACCCATTATTTTTGTGTAGCTTCTTGTCTTGCATGAGTGCACTTTTCGTGCCCTTGTGATTTGATGAGAAATGAAACATTTTTATGTTATTATTAAGTTTTTATCAATGATTGTATCAATGAAATTGAGGAAGCATTGCTCCTATTTTTATTGGTTTGCTACCTAATCTTTTAAAAAATTTAACTCATAGACATGTTATTACCATGGTTTATGTCCATTAGGAAATTCTCTTTCAAGTTATTTTCTTTAATCTCTCATTACCCTATCTTGTTATTTGATTAGATAACACTTGGTTAAATTAGGAATTCATATAATTGCATTTATCATAAAACAAAAAAATCAAAAATCTCTTTTGTGTTTACTTTTCAAATTAGAGATCAAAAAACTTATCCAAAATTATTCAAACCAACAAAGAGCTCCTTGTGAAAATACATATTTATCTTCAATTGAGCGGATTCTAGTAGGTTACAATATTGCCAAAGACCTTAGAGTTAATCCTATATTAGCTTTTCAAGAGAGGAGTTTGAAAGGATTCATGTCATTAGCATTGTGCAAAATGATAGCTCAACACTATTCACAACACCAACTAGTTTAGACAATGTGTTAGTGGTAGTGGATAGGTTCAGTAAGATGATTCATTTGATCCCATGCAAAACAACACATGATTCTAATCACATTGCCCACCTTTTCTTCAAGGAGGTGGTAAGAATACATGGGTTGCCAATAAGAATAGTTGCAAGTAGAGATGTCAAGATTATGGGCCATTTCAAGAAGACCCTTTGGAGGAGACTAGGAACCAACTGGTCTCATAGCTCTTCATACCATCCCAAAATGGATGGGAATATAGAGGTAATTAGCAAGGTACTTGGTAGCCTATTGAGATGTTTGAAGGAGTATAAACAAGGATGGGAAAAAGTCATTCTTGGAGTAGAATTTTCTTATAATGATGGTACAAATAAGACTATTTGTAGAAGTCCAAATGAAGTGGTATATGAGTTGCATCCATGAGGTGTTCTTGAGCTTAAAGAATTGAAGGGTTATAAAGAAATCAATGGTCATGCTAATGATTATTCTCAGTTAATGAAAGAAGTACATGATCAAGTAAAAAAGACACTAATGGAGACTAATCAAAAGTTGAAAGCTAAGAGAGATGAAGGAAGAAAAGACCTATAATTTGAAGTAGGAGATTTAATGACAGTTTTCTTAAACAAAGCTAGACTACAAAAAGACATACCAACCAAGCTACAAATGAAAAGGATTGGACCATGCAAAGTGTTGGCTAAATATGGACCAAATGCCTACAAGATGGAATTACCCAAGGAGATGTCAATTTCTCCTATATTCAATGTGAAGGACTTGATCAAATATAAAGGACCAGAGATGAAGGATGAATAGTACAATACTAAGGTGAATAAGGATGTGGAAGAAATCAAGATACATGACTAGATCAAACCATAGCTTGACAAGATTATAGATTCAAGAGGGAAGAAGAAGACTAGGCACAAGATGTATATGGAACACATAGTGAAGTGGAGACACCAACTAGAGTTAGAGGCTACTTGGATAGAATAAAGTGACTTCAACAAGCATGAAAGTAGTCCAGAGTTCTTAACACCATAGGTCCCTTAGCTTTTTTTGCAGGGGGAGAATCGTGCATGAGCACCCTAGAGTCTTTCTTAGATTCTAGTATAGTTTTGGATTATAGGTGGTTCTATCCAATCACCAAGGTAATAAGGACTAATCATAAAGTCTCTAGGTTGATTTAGTGTATGTGTTGAGTTAAGGTTTCTTAGAGTTTCTGATTGTATGCTCAATTGGGCTCTAGAGTCCAAGTCCTAGGAAAGTCAACAAAAGGGTCAAAGTTTGACCAAAATACCAAATAGAGTGACATGTGTATTTTTGTTGTTTTTAGTTTTTTGCGATCCAAAGAGTTGATCTTAGATTGAATTATGCTAGCTAGGAGAAGAAATTACTCAAGGAGCAAAAAGTTGCAAACATTGCCCATGAAAACTTTGCCTAAAAACTTGGAATTAGGATTAATGGTATCCTAAGATTAACCTAATGGTATCCTAAGACTACACTCAGAATGAGAGCACCAATAGCATACATTATTGCATCAAAATAATGACTTGGAGTACATATTACATCCATGTATTTATAGGAAATTGTCTCCTCTTTTTGTGTTTAGGGAAAGAGCTTTTAAAATACAAACACATGCTAAAAACTAATTTAAAAAACTAATTATATACAATCTAACTCTTTAAATGATGTTAATTAGGTCTCCACCCTTTTTATACTAATTAATGGGTGTGTGAGCCTTTACATGACTTAAAATAATAAAATAAGAAGAAGATAAGAAGATAGAAGCTATGAGATGATTTGTGAGTCTCTAGAAGCTCTATAAATAGAGTCTCAGTCTTTTTAAGGTATTTCTGGGAGTTGAACTGCTATCAAAATACATTTTCAGTGCATGGAATGTTCAAAAATAGAAACTAGCAATTAATTGTTGGTACACCTAGGCACCTTGATGACAGGTTCAAAAAATGAAAATTTTCCCAAGTGTTAAAACTAAATTTCCAGCATCTAGGTTTTCTTCCCCTTTATACCAAAATGATGTTTGTGCAAAAGATTTTGGATTCAAGAGTGAAGATGAAGAATAGGTACAAGACATTTATGGAACACCTAGTGAAGTGGAGACATCAACTAGAGTTAGAGGCTACTTGGATAGAAGAAAGTGACTTCAAGAAGCATGCCATCAATATGGAGTTCTTAACACCACAGGTCCCTTAGCTTTTTGTTGCAGGGGGAGAATGGTACATGAGAACCCTAGAGTCTTTCTTAGATTCTAGTTTAGTTTTGGCTTGTAGGTGGTTCTATCTAGTCACCAATGTAATAAGGACTAATCATAAAGCCCCTAGGTTGATTTAGTGTGTGTGTTGAGTTAAAGATGCTTAGAGTTTGTGATTGTATGCTCAATTAGGCAATAGAGTCCAAGTTTTAGTAAAGTCAATAAAAGGGTCAAAGTTTGACCAAAATCCCAAAATAGAGTGACACTTGTAGTTTTGATGTTTTCCAATTTTTTTTTATTCAAGGAGTTGATCTTAGATTGAGTTATGCTAGCTAGGAGAAGAAATTGCTTAAGGAGCAAAAAGTTGCATATGTTGCTCATGACAACTTTGCCTAAAAACTTGGAATTAGGATTAATGGTACTCTAAGACCTGTAATCACCTAAAAATGGTCATCTAAACTATTACCCCCCTTCTCAGCATTTTGGCTAAATTAATTTAATCATTTATCTAGACCAAATTGCTAATAATCAATTTATTTGACTATAACCTATAGTTTGACTATGCTATCCTAAGTTCATTATTTGATTAAAAGAACATGTCCCCTTTTAATTAAATAAAAGACCCCATTCTTCTAACCCACTTAAAGTGCACACACAAAGTCCTTTTTCTATTTTACAATTAAAAGAAAAGGCTTGTGAGACTTTTGTCTTATGTGACAAGTCAACTTATATTCTATTGGTTGACTTGTGTGTGCACATGGATCACTCTTATTTTCAAATTCAACTGTTGATCATCCACCATCTTCATCTTGATCTCCACCGTTTGTACATCTTTAAAAGGAAGAGAGCTTTCCCCCTCAAAGGATCTCATCCATCTTTTGAATATTGTTATGCTGTAGGTTTTCTAACAGGTTTCTTGGGAGCTTTGTGGAGAACTTCTCACTCCTTGTCTACATTCTCTCATTCCATCATATTAGCATAGGATCATATGGCATTCTTAGCATAGTTGCATGTTAGTTTAGCTTTCATTCTTGCAATAATCTCACATAGCTTAGTATTTGGTTTTGTAACACTCTCATTCATGCTTAGCATAGCTACATTTTGCATTATCATCTTAGCTTAGTTTCCATACTTGCATTGCATTCTTGAGGGATTCCTTGAAGATATTGGCACTCTTTCTCTTGTCTCAAAGAACCTCCCATTTCATGGTTTACTAGCAAGAAGTAAATTTCTAAGGCTTGGCTGAGAGCCTTCATGCTTGAATACTAACTTCTTGCACTCCATGGATAGGGAGCTCTAAGCCGGCATCCAAGCATTTCAAACTCATGAAATCGTTTGGATAGAAGGGTATAGAGTGGGACACTTTCGAGTGTACATTTTTGGCGCCCACCGTGGGGCTTGAATCAAGTTTCTAGCTCCATTTTCTTTTATTTTTTATCTATAGTTTTTTACAGCAGCATATTGGATCTAATCAAGTGCTTTTGTAGAATTATCACTTGGGTTTTAAGGCCAACCCATAAGTAGATTGGTTTGAAGGCCAAAAATATAGTTGGTTTAAAGATTTGATCATATCTTTTAAACCATTTGGATTTTGGTTCTAATTTTTTTTTTCAAGTTGAATATGTGTCCAACATGTCTCAATCCAATTTTTAGAGCATTATGAGGTGATTTGCGTGAGTTATAATATTTTCTTTATTTTTCATAAAAAGTCATTTATTGTCACAAATCAGTGTATTTTTTAGAAAAACTTACGTTTTCAAAAATATTTTTGAATTCTATGAGGGGTAATTTCTTTGTGTTTTGATTTTTGAGATTGTATTAAAGATCAAAAACTCGATTTGATAAATTTGTCCTATTTTGACAAAATGGGTCTCTAGGGCACAAATGAGGAGATTTTTTTTAATTTCTTACATTTTTGGAAAGCTCTCTAGTTTTTAGCTGGGGTCTATTCTTTGAATTTCTCCTTTTGGATCCAAAATAATAACAAACAAGTCCAATCTTGTTGACTAGGTCAAAATCAAAGAGTAAAAATGAGAGCATTTGTGATTAACTTGCACTTTCTTTGCATGCACTTGGTTGGAAGATAAATTGAATTTTTGAGTCAACTAACCACTTTTTATTGTAGTATTTTATGTTATTTTACACTAACTTGTGGTGCTAACAAGATGTGATTGCAGGTTCCCATCCTTATGAAAAAATTTGAAACATTGCATAAAAAGAACGCATGTCAAAGCTTCAAATGTGCAAGGGCTACTAACATTGTTTGCAAGGCCGCCCAAAGCATAAAAACCCAAACTTTCTTGCTTTTTTGTTTTCATGTGTGGCATTGACTAATTGTTCATTTTTCATAGGCACATAAAACTTGTGATTGGAGTCTTTTGGTAATAGGAGAGTATACTCTTCACCCTTGTGGTGAATCAGAAATCTTGACTTGCCATTTGGTTTCAAAAGCAAGGGGTAACTGAATCTTCCTGGTGTGTTTGGGAGAAAATGATTGGAATAGGAGAGTATGCTCTTCACTCTTGTGGTGAACCAAAAATCTTGACTTCTGAAAGTTGATCCACTTCTGTGTAGTTAGAATCCTTTAGAGGGCCTGCTCTCCGACAACCTGAGAGGAACGACCCAAGTGGGGACAAGCCGATTACTTGGCTCTTCCAACCCACTATAAACTCAAGGCTACCAAAGACACAAAAATTTGGTAGACGTAGTGTTTATCTTTGCCTAGTGTGATCGCTTATGGAATTTTGACCATAGGGAGATCACTAGGCAGGAATGCTTAAGGTACTCTTGTGATCGCGAGATTGGTTACTAATCGAAAGGTGAGGTGTCCCATAATTGGGAGCAAGAGGAACACTATGAACAGAAGCTCGATCTAAAAATCTTAAGTTAGTAACTACCCTTTTTTAGCTGCTCAACTTCTTGGTGCAAGGATTGATCCTAGTGGACTACTCGAATCACCTCAAGATTTACACTCACCATATGTGTTCCCTTGGTTTTGCTTATGGCACTTCCATGACAAAGCCAATATCTCTTGTGGGAAACCACTTGGTGTGAGGCAAAGGAGCATCAAGCATGGGCCAAGTTGTTGAGTAATGAACCATGTCCTTTAGGTAGATATTGCTTGATGTGTTCTCAAATGTGGTATACCAGTGAAAATCTTTTGATCAAGATCAAGTACCCTTTCATCTCTTTCAAGATTTTTCCCCTCCATATCCTATAACTTTTCCACCTCCTAAGTATGATGAAGATACCACTTCCATTATCTCCCTTGAGCTTACTGAAAATTATGAGAAAAGTTCTCTTCATATGCTATCCAAGGCTACTTGTCAAGATCAAAGCATCCCCTCATGTTCTACTTCTCCATATCCACTTCAAAATTGTGCTCAAGCTTCAAGTGCTCCTATTAAAAATGGTGTTCCTATCAAAGGTACTCATGAGTCTATTGATGGCTTTGACCATGTTGATCACTCTAAAGATGTCGATATCCCTTTTCACTATCCATTTACATCTCCTAAGTCTATCCTTGGTCCTTATCCATCAAAGCTAAAGCCTTCAAACCTTCCATCTATATTGGGACCTTATGTTCCTTCATCTCCTACACTTTCCACTCCTAGCTCTCCCATCATACCTCAAGATCAACAAAGACACTCATCCTTGATGACTTTTCATCCATCTATCCATCTAAACTAGTCATATCAGCCTTATTCATCCACAAATCCCAACTCCTTTGGAAGTAAGAACAAACATAAGAATCCATTGAAAAATGAAGATCACTATGTCCCATCTAATCGACATGTGAATGCTAAGAAGGATAAAGCACAAAAGAGACTACAAAGGTCCACTATTAAAAAAGCTAAATAAAAGAAAATATGGGTTCCTAAACCCATTATTGAAGAAATATGTTTTGAAGTATCCAAAGAAAAATCTTAAGCTATATGGATTCCCAGGTCTCTTTTAAAAGAATTGAATATTGAAAATACTTCAAAGTTGACATTCAAGCTTCCAAAGGCTTCCATTCCATCTTCTTCCAAAAATCTTCCTAAAATTATTCCAAAGCCTTCCACTCTACTTTTTTCCAAATCTCTTCTACCACCTCATACATCTAAACCTCAAGCTACTTCATCCATGATTCCTCCATCATTCCAATACCCTTCAAGGTGTGTGTCAATGTTGATCTTGACCAATATTTTAGCTACCCACATGAATTCCTCTAAAGCTTACACCTCCTTTCTATACATGAACTCTTATCCTCCATATATTCTTCCTACTATCATTTCCCTTTCATCACCCTATCAACATCTTTGAGCATACCTTTCTATGGTCTTGTCTTATCATGACTTATCTTTCCTATAGGAGAACTATCTACATTCAAAAAGGTTGAGCTCTTTCTTAAAAAAAAAAAGAACAAAAAATATTAAAAATGAAAAAATTGAAAATGTGCCTTGGTGAAAACCACTTCTTGTGGCACCTTGGTAGCAAAAGTAAAGAGAAGTGAATCCATCCTATGGTGAAAACTAGTTCTTGTGGCACCTTGGATAAGTACCATGATGAAAACCTGGTAAAAAGGCATCATGCGTAATTCTTCCATCATCCATATATCCCCTCTTCTCTCTTTGATCTTGACAATTTTTGAGCTATCCTTGTGTATTGGCTATCTTATCTATCACTCACCCCATCCTTCTCATTCTCTCATATCATTCGCATCTAGCTTCATTCTTATTACTCTATCCCATCGCTATCCTATCTAGTTGACCCCATGAGTCTTGATCACAATAAATAAAACATGGTTGCCACAGGCCTCTTGACATGTCTACTCTCTTGGATTGCACACTTTCATGCTATCTTACTCATTGGCTTCCATCACTTATCTTATATGCTATCGCACTTTTTGGTTTCACCGCTTATCCTACATGCTATCTTGCTCATTTCTTCCATTGCTTATCCAAAACCTACTTTATATGGCTATCTTTCCCTAGCTTGGGTACTCTTGAGGAGTGCATCCTTGAGGATCACTTTCACTTGCTTCATGCTCCTTTCTTATCCATCTTTGTCTATCTACCAACTTTCTCCTCCATCATGTCCTATACCTTGCTATACATTGGGAGAAAATGATGTGATCTTTCTTAAGAACTAGTGATCTCTAAAACCTTCTAAAAAATCCAAAAAATCATATATGATGCTGAAAAAATCCTAAAAATCAGAAAATGTCCTGAAAAAATAATCATCTTAGTGAAAACCTAGCAATAGGTGCTTTGATGTGTCACCAAAAAAATCAAAAATTTAAAAATACAAAAAAATTGAAAAAAGTCTTGAAAAAATCTATCGAGTGGTGAAAATCTGGAAACAGGTGCTACTTGAGACCCTTGCACCTCTGTCTATCAGTCTCAATCACCTATTTTGCTACACATTTCCTAGCTTAGAATTGTTTCTTGTCCTAATCTTGGCGGCACAACTGCTTAGCCTATTGAGATATTCTTGTGCATTAGGGTTCCTTGGACAACTCACAAAATAGTGTTTCTCAACACTTCCCCCACCTTGACATCAAGTGTTTTTCAACACTTTTCAGATAGTTTACCTACGGTCTCTGATGTCGCAATATTTCTCACTATCAAAATCAAGTCTTGAAGAAATGGCCAAGTGACTTACACACACACACACACACACTTTAACACTTAAACAACTAAGCTATGCTGATCTTTATCTACTTTGTGTGCTGTCTATGATGATTTATTTACTATATGTTCCATCCCTAATAGTCTTTAAAGGATATCATTGACTAGAAGACTGGGGGCATGGGGCATGTTTTCTTGATTTTTTCTTGTGGGTATACTTTGTTTGTCTATAGTGTTGTAAGCATTCGTGCTTGTCCTATTCAACACTTTGACTTATAAATGTATCATCCTTGACTATTTCGCAAGACTGCACTTGGGGTTTATCCTGACACTTATGCCTTGATACAGGTGTAATCTTGCTAAATTAAACTTAGGGAATCTAATTGCATAGTCATCTTGACTTACATGTCTTTGATGCTTAGATTAGATTTCCACATACCTATCTGATATCGATCATATTCATATCCTCATAAGTTATACTAGTGATGGTTGTATGATCTCATGATGTCCCTAATAAACGCTTAATGATGAAATTAAGAGTCTAAATGTTATGCACTTCTTGCTGGTAAACCACTTTGCATATTAGCTTTCATTTTAGATTCATTTTCTAGCTTAGTCTTGCATTCTTGCATATGGGGAAAGCTCTCTCTTGTTCTTTTCGTAGACATATCGGCTAACTCCTTTCATATATTTATTTACTTTCTTCTTGTTCATGTCTTTTCACCTTCTTAATCTTTCACTTCATCTCTTTTCTATCTTATCATCAAATTATATAAAGTTTTGACCTCTTAAATAATTTCAACATCCTAGATTCATTTTCGAGATCGAAATCCAAATTTGAGTTCATCTTGATGGTCAAAATTGTCTTTTAAAATTCTACTTTCTTCTAAGCAGATAGCTGACCTTTTGAGGTCTAATCTCTGAATCATCACTAGGGCATCTTCATTTCTTCATGTCTTCATCATTTCCATACTTCATATCTACTTCAATTCACTATTTCATGTCTAAAATCACCTTTCTACTCATTTCAACCTAATTTTTATGCTATATCCTTCAAGGTCAACTCTAGTCAAACTGGGGCATTTTATCACTTTCTTATAGTCATTCTTGGGCTCTAATCATCTATCTATCATCTTGGACATTGCTATATTCTCAATTTCCTCATATCTAGCTTCTTTTTATGTCCCCTTACCTCATTTCAATTTTGATCCCGAGGGGGCAAAAATGCTCTATTGTTGATTGTTACAGCTATCTATTTCTTAGGAGCATTTGTTTGACCCTATGACTTTCTCTCGATCTATTCACTTTGCTAGGTGTTAGAATTATTTTTGGATCCTAACATCATCTTCCTAGTGTTCAGTACTACCGCTAACAAGCTATGCATTCAGGACTTGCTATCTATTTATGTATTTCATTCTTCAAAATCAGACATCTATATCTATCACTGCGTACTTGGCTTTTATTTTCTTTGACATAATGTGTTCCCAGATCGATCACACATTAGTCAAAGAGGGGAAAATGTAATCACCTAAAAATACATCTAGACTATTAGCCCCCTTCTCAGCATTTTGGCTAAATTAATTTAATCATTTACCTAGACCAAATCAAATTGCTAATAATCAATTTATTTGATCATAACCTATAGTTTGACTATGCTATCCTAAGTTCATTATTTGATTAAAAGAACATGTCCCATTTTAATTAAATAAAAGACCCCATTCTTCTAACCCACTTAAAATGCACACATAAAGTCCTTTTTCTATTTTGCAATTAAAAGAAAAGGCTTTGTGACTTTTTTCCTATATGACAAGTCAACTTATATTCTATTGGTTGACTTGTGTGTGCACATGGATCACTCCTCTTTTCAAATTCCACCATTGATCATCCACCATCTTCATCTTGATCTCTACCATCCATACAACTTTAAAAGGGAGAGAGCTTTCTCCCTCAAATTGTGTCTAAATTTAGAATGGTTTAGAATGGTTTCGAGTGTGACAATGGTGTAGGGTTAAATATCATTTCATTTAATGTAATCCAAGAATTGGGCATGTCTAAATTTTCCATCAATCCTAAGTGCAAGATCACTATAAAGGCCTATGATGAGGTTAAAAGGCCTTCTAAAGGTCTAATTGTACTTCCAATCAGAGTTGGTCTAGTTGAGAAGAATGTCATTTTCCAAGTCTTAGACATACCACTTGCATACAACTTGTTATTGGGATGGCCATGGATTCACGATATGCAAGCAGTACCCTCTACATACCATCAGTGCATTAAGTTCCCTTTTAATGGTACTGAAATAGTTCTCCCTGGCGACAACTCTATGTCTATCAACACATTATCTGCTGCTAAAATGCTAGTCCCGCACAATCGCTCTTCTCATGAGCTAGCACCATCTTTCACAGAATGTGAACAAAAACTGAAAATGATGAGCCTTGGTATGGGCGAGTACACTTTGGACTCTATTGCTGCCTTACCAATTTCCCCTCGGTCCTATGGGAAACCAACTATTGCAAAGAAGTCTTTTGCTTCTACTATGAAACTTTTTGACACTTTTGTGCAATCTTCCATACCACTAGAAGCAGAGAAGGAAGAACAGACCATTAGGGACTGGATCTACAGAGAAGAGGAAGACGAGGAGGTTATAGTGACTACTCCTATTTCTCCTAAAAAAATATGGAAAAGGCTATAAATTTCTAACAAAAATGGGCTACCAGGGCCACGGGTCCTTAACTGGTTGTAAGAACGCTCTAGTTGAACCTTAAAGTCACACTCAAGGTCGTGATGCTCGAGACACCGCTGGTCTAGGCTTTGGGCTAAACAAGACGAAGACTTTTTTCCCCTCACTTCCCTCCTTTGGGGAGAAGAAATAGTGACTACTAATAATGAAGAAGCTTCTACCTCCCAACAACAGGAACAAGAAGGGTCTACTTCTGAGGACATAAATAGAGGACGAATTAGGCAGAATATTGCTCATCTCATAGCTAGGGGTCAAAGTACAGATTCTCATGAGTATGAGTGGGAAAGCCTCTATGATGCATCTTGAAAGCTAGGGGTGGATTTCATTCATGCCTATGCAACCCAACCCGATGTAGTCAAATGGTCTAGTATGGGGTCAGATGAGTTTGACTCACAACATGTCTCAATGGATCATGCTAGTTCCTCCAGGACTATTCCTGAGCTGGACTCCTTTGCGACATTTTCTATAGGCTCAACTTCACAGGTCACCAGAGATGACTCCTTCCATATCAATCACATTGTAACTTCTCTCTCACTCTCACTAATTCACCCAGATCTCATAGATTGGTCTATCCAAAATCAAAGACCTAAAATACGGTCTTTCCAAAATGACTATGAGATTGCTTTTTATTTGAACGCAATTGAACCTATTAGTTCTTCCACCAGAAAACCCATGGTTAACATGACAAAATCAAATATCAAGTACCTCAGTCAAAAAATTAAAAGGAAAAATAAGCGATCAGATGGCAAAAACCACATTATGGCAGTGTCTGATCCTTAAAAAAGTAAAAATAAAGGCGTATCTAATGGTGAAAACCTCTCTGAGGCACCTACGGATGAGGTACTTGGTAGTCTGCCAAGCTATTTCTAGGATAGATCTTCGATTCTAGTTGAACCTACATAGCCTATCAACTTGGAAATAGAAGAATGTCCTCAGATTATCCATGTAGCTCAATCTTTGTCAGATGAAGAAAAGACACAGTTTGCTCAATTCTTTCAAGACAAGAAGGTAAAATTCGCATGGAAATACTCTGACATGCTAGGGCTTGATATAGATCTCACCATGCATCACTTATCAATCTCACCAGATGTCAAGCCTGTCAAAAAAAAGTTGAGAAAAATGCATCCACATGTGGCCCTACTGGTCAAGATAGAGTTAGAAAAACTATTGAATGCAAACTTTATTAGGGCCATTGATTATGCCGAGTGGATTTCCAACATTGTACCTGTCTCCAAGCATGAAAAATCAATACGAGTTTGTACTAATTTTAGAGATCTCAATAAAGTGTGCCCCAAGGATGACTTTCCACTACCAAACATCGATATGATAGTGGACATGACTGCAGGTTATGAGATGTACTCACTCATGGATGGATTTTTTGGGTACAACCAAATAAAGATAGCTCTAGCAGACCAAGAAAAGATAGCCTTTACATGTGCATGGGGTACCTTTTGCTGGAATGTCATGCCTTTTGGGCTCAAAAATGCTAGCACTACATATCAAAGAGAAATGACAACCATCTTTCATGATATGATGCATAAAAACATGGAAGACTATGTTGATGACACAGTGGAAAAATCAAAGAAATGAGACACACATCTCAAAGACCTTAGTTTGATATTGGACCATATGGAAAAATTCCAACTTAGGCTGAATCCAAAAAAATGTGCCTTTGGTGTCACTTTTGGAAAATTGCTAGGTTATATCATTTCAGAAAAAGGCATTGAGGTTGACCTCCGAAAAGGTCCAAGCTATCATGGATATGCCTCCACCAAAGACTATCAGTCAGCTTAGAGGTCTACAAGGACAACTACAATCCATAAGAAGATTTATCTCTCAATTAGCTGATAAGGCTCAACCCTTCAATAAAAATCTGCATAAAGGATCTACCCATATTTGGAACAATGATTGTCAACAAAGCTTAGATCAAATCAAAGGCTACTTGGCAAAATTGCCAGTTTTGATGCCACCCATTTTGGGAAAACCATTGATTCTTTACATTTCAGCTACAGATTTTTCTCTAGGAGCACTCTTAGCCCAAAGTGATGACAACGGTAAAGAAAGAGCCATATACTATATCAATCAAACTTTGGTGGCTTATGAGCTAAATTATACAAGTATAGAGAAGGCATGCCTTGCTGTAGTTTTTGCCTCCCAAAAACTCCATCATTATATGTTGACCCATACAATTCACTTGATTTCCAAGATAGACCCTTTGAAATATCTATTAAGTAAAGCTGCACTTACTGGTTGCCTTGCTAAATGGATGATGATTCTTTCCGAATTTGACATTGAGTATGTTGAACGTAAGGAAATCAAAGGATAGGCCATAGCTGACCAGTTGGCTGACTTCCCACTTGAAGATGTAGCACCTATGCAAATTGAGTTTCCAGATACCTCGATCATGTACATTACTAACAGAACATGGAAGATGTTTTTTGATGGATCCTACACACATAATGGAGCTGGAGTAGGGATTTTTTTTGTTTCCCCTCATGGTTATACAATTCCAAAGTCCTACAAACTATTGTTCCCATGTACAAACAATAGTGTAGAGTATGAAGCATTAACAAATGGGATCAAAATGGCCCTTGAATGGTGAATAATTGAGCTACACATCTATGGAGATTCTCAACTAGTTGTGAACCAAGTGAATAATTAATATCAAACAAAGGATGACAAGTTGATCCCTTATAAAAAGTTGATAGATGTTCTAAAGAATTATTTTACTTTTGTAACATTCCAACAGATTCCTAGAGCAAAAAATAAGGTTGCTAATGCTATGGCCACCTTAGCATCTATCCTCTAATTACAAGAACATGAATCATGATTTGAGTTCCTGGTGGAAGAATTGTGTCATCCAACCTATGATTCCTCAGATAACTAGGTGATCTACACTGTTGTAGGTCATGATTCCTCCTACTATGTGGCTATTTACTCCTACCTACATGATCAGGTTATTCTTGAAACCCTCACGCACAACCAAAAATGCCAACTCCTTTGTAATGCCTCACACTACACTTTGGTCTTTGGTGACTTCTATAGGAAAGGTCTAGACGAAACGTTGCTTAGGTGTTTAGAGCTAGAAGAGTTTGAGAAGGAACTTGCCAAAGTCCACGATGGCATTTGTGGGGCACATTCTAATGGCCTTGCACTTGCCCAAAAATTGCTTAGGATGGGTTATTACTGGCCCACCATGCAAGCTGATGCTGTGTGCTATGCAAAGTCCTGTCAGAAATGTCAGCTCCATGGCAACTTGATACATGCTCCTGGGTGAGAGTTAATTCCTTCTGTGACATATTGGCCATTTTAGCAATGGGCCTTTGACTTGGTAGGAAAGATTCATCCAAGTTCATCCAATAGTCATAAATTCATCATCACAGCAACGAAGTATTTCACTAAATGGGTTGAAGCTGTACCATTATCTGCTACTACAGGCAAACATGTTGCCCTGTTTATACTGAATCACATCATTTGTCGATATGGTATCCTATCCTCTATTGTTACAGATAATAGAGGGCAATTCAAGAATAAAGACTTAAAACAACTATGCAAAAAGTTTCAAATTAAGCAACACTGGTCCTCCATTTACTATCCCCAAGGGAATGGCCAAGCTGAGGCCTCTAATAAAACATTGCTGAAAATCCTACACCGCATAGTTCACAAGTCTGGGAAAGATTGGCACTTGCAAATAAATCTGGCACTTTGGGCCTATAGAACCTCTATTCGTACTCCTACAAGGGCTACACCCTTTTCTCTAGTCTATGGCTCTGAGGCTGTTCTCCCGTTAGAAGTCAAGATACCTTCCTTGTGCATCTCCTAAAATGGGTTAATAATCGATGAAGACCATAGAGCTATGTGAGTACAGGGATTAGAGTCTCTGGATGAATGTTGCAAGGCTACTTTTGATCACATGAGAGCTTATTAGAAGCACATGTCTACACAATATAACAAGAAGGTTCACCCTCGTTAGTTCCAAGTTGGTGAACTCATGCTTAGAGAGAATCCCAAAAATCAACAAAATTGAGAACAAAAAGGGAAATTTGAACCTAACTGGTTGGGTCCTTACATTATCATAGCAGCATTTGGATCTAGTGCTTACCAATTGTCTACTTCAGAGGGAGAAGAACTTGCAGAGCCTATCCATATCCTACACTTGAAGAAGTTCTATACTTAGAGGCTTGTCGCTCAGCTATCTTGTATATATCTATGATCCTAAAAAAATCCTAAAAATTAGAAAATGTCCTGAAAAAAAGATCTTCTTAGTGAAAACCTAGCAATAGGCACTTTGATGTATCACCAAAAAAAAAAAAAAAAAAAAAACTGTCAAGTGGTGAAAACCTGGAAACAGGTGCTACTTGAAACCCTTGCACCTATGTCTATCAGTCTCAATCATCCACTTTGCTACACACTTCCTAGCTTGGAATTGTTTCTTGTCCTCGTCTTGGGGGCATATCTACATAGCCTATTGAGGTATTCTTGTGCATCAGGGTTTCTTTGACAACTCACAAAACAATGTTTCTCAACACTACCCCCACCCACTTTGACATCAAGTGTTTTTCAACACTTTATAGATAGTTTACCTATGGTCTCCGATGTCACGATATTTCTCCCTATCAAAATCAAGTCTTGAAGAAATGGCCGAGTGACTTGCACACACGCACTTTAACACTTAAATGACTGAGCTATGCTAATTTTTATCTACTTTGTGTGTTGTCTATGATGATTTCTTTGCCATGTGTTCCCTCCCTAATAGTCTTTCAAGGATTTCATTAACTAGAAGACTGGGGGCATGGGACATATTTTCTTGATTTCTGCTTGGGGGTATACTTTTGTTTTTCTATAGTGTTGTAAGGATTTATGCTGGTCCTATCCAACATATTGACTTACAAATGTATCATCCTTGACTATTTTGCAAGATCGCACTCAGGGTTTATCTTGGTGCTTATGCCTTAATACAGGTGTAATCTTGCTAAATTAAACTTAGGGAATCTAATCACGTAGTTATCTTGACTTACATGTCTCTGATGCTTAGATTGGATTTCCACATACCTATCTGATATCAATCATATTCATATCCTCATAGTTATACTAGTGATGGTTGTATGATCTCATGATGTCCCTAATAAATGCTCAATGATGAAATTAAGAGTCTAAATGTTATGCGCTTCTTGCTAGTAAACCACATTGCATATTAGCTTGCATTTTAGGTTCATTTTCTAGCTTATTCTTGAATTCTTGCATATGGGAAGAGCTCTCTCTTCATATTTTTGTGGACATATCAGCTAACTCCTTTCATATATTTCTTTACTTTCTTCTTGTTTGTGTCTTTTCACCTTCTTAATCTTTCACTTCATCTCGTTTCTATCTTATCATCACATTATATAAAGTTTTGACCTCTTAAATAATTTCAACATCCTAGATTCATTTTTCAGGACCAAAATCGAAATTCGAGTTCATCTTGATGGTCAAAATTGCATTTTAAAAATTTACCTTCTTCTGAGTAGTTAGCTAACCGTTTGAGGTCTAATCTTTGAATCATTGCTGGGGCATCTTCATTTCTTCATGTCTTCATCATTTCTATGCTTCATATCTACTTCAATTCACCGTTTCATGTCTAAAATCACCTTTCTACTCATTTTGACCTAATTTTTATGCTATATCCTTCAAGGTCAACTCTAGTCAAACTGGGGCATTTTATCAATTTCTTATAGACATTCTTGGGTTCTAATCATCTATCTATCATCTTGGACATTGCTCTATTCTAATTTTCTCATGTCTAGCTAGTTTTTGATCCCCTTACCTCATTTTGATTTTGATCCTGAGGGGGCAGAAATACTCTATTGCTAATTGTTACAGCTATCTATTTCTTAGGAGCATTTGTTTGACCTTATCACTTGCTCTCGATCTATTCACTTTGCTAGATGTTAGAATTCTTTTTGGATCCTAACATAATCTTCCTAATGTTCAGTACTACCGCTATCAGGCTATGCATTCAGGACTTGCTATCTATTTATGCATTTCATTCTTTGGAATCAGATATCTATATCTATCATCGCCTACTTGGCTTCAATTTTCTTTGACATAATGTGTTCCCAGATCGATCACGCATTAGTCAAAGAGGGGAAAATGTAATCACCTAAAAATGGTCATCTGGACTATTAGCCCCCTTCTCAGCATTTTGGCTAAATTAATTTAATCATTTATCTAGACCAAATTGCTAATAATCAATTTATTTGATTATAACCTATAGTTTGACTATGCTATCCTAAGTTCATTATTTGATTAAAAGAACATTTCCCCTTTTAATTAAATAAAAGATCCCATTCTTCTTACCCACTTAAAGTGCACACACAAAGTCCTTTTTCTATTTTACAATTAAAAGAAAAGGCTTGTGAGACTTTTGTCTTATGTGACAAGTCAACTTATATTCTATTGGTTGACTTGTGTGTGCACATGGATCACTCCTATTTTCGAATTCAACCATTGATCATCCACCATCTTCATCTTGATCTCCACTATCCGTACATCTTTAAAAGGGAGCGAGCTTTTCCCCTCAAAAGATCCCATCCATCTTTTGAATATTGTTATGCTGCAAGTTTTCTAATAGGTTTCTTGGGAGCTTTGTGGATAACTTCTCACTCCTTGTCTACATTCTCTCATTCCATCATATTAGCATAGGATCATATGGCATTCTTACCATAGTTACATGTTATTTTAGCTTTCATTCTTGCAATAATCTCACATAGCTTAATATTTCATTTTGTAATACTCTCATTCATGCTTAGCATAGCTGCATTTTGCATTATCATCTTAGCTTAGTTTCCATACTTGCATTGCATTCTTGAGGGATTCCTTGAAGATATTGGCACTCTTTCTCTTGTCTCAAAGAACCTCCCATTGCATGGTTTACTAGCAAGAAGTACATTTCTAAGGTTTGGCTGAGAGCCTTCATGCTTGAATACTAACTTCTTGCACTCCGTGGATAGAGAGCTCTAAGCCGGCATCCAAGCATTCCAAACTCATGGAATCGTTTGGATAGAATGGTTTAGAGTGTGACACAAATCAAGTGTACAAGACCAACCTAAGGGTCCAAACATGTGAGAAGGGGATATATACAATCATCCAAACCCTAACCTGATAGAGAGAAAGGACATTCTACAGACTATGGATTCGCAAGAGCAAGAATTGAGTGTATTTGTGTAAGAGAGCCTTCATCCAGTCATCCATGGATTGAAAGGACTGAAGTAATTTGTTGAAATTTGACTTTTTGTTATGTACTTGTCTATTGTATCATTGGTTTGATTATTTTTGCATAACTACTTATCATTTTGCTAATTATTTGTATTTTGTTGATTCATTGTGTGGTCCAAAGCCAACATTGTAAATATGGCTACTACTTGAGTTCTTGTGGCTAAAATTCCATGGCCTCTTGGAATCAATTAGGAGATTCTATAAATAGTGTAGATATTGATTTTGGAGTCATGGGTTGTAGAGGAGTTATTTTGACTAACAAGCCCTAGGTGAGTGTGAATGCATTTTGTGTTAGGTGCTTGTATAGAACAGTAGCAAGAGGGCTTGCTAAATGGATTGGGTGTGCTAACCAAGAAGTTTAAAAGTAAAGGGGCATGTGTCTTAGAAATTTATAAGCAATGAGGAGTGTAAGGGATACCATTTAAGTACTTTTTGAAAGCCAAGAAACTAGATTGGTTTAGATGCCATAAAAACCCTTAAAATAGGGGTTTGGTGAATATCATGTGTACAGACACTTTGGGAGGCCAAGACCTAGGAAATCTTAAAGCCTAGGAAGACCTTAGGAATAATCCCTAAATATTTTATAGGTTGGTTTGGAGAAGTTGGGAGATACTCCAAGAAAAGTTAATTTGGGAGGTCTAATTGGGGCAAAAAGGCTACAAGTCCTAAAACCTAGCAAGATTACAACTCGATAGGAAACCCAAGAAAGAATCCATCAAAATGGATCAAAATTTATTAAAGATAAGTTAGGGATAGCAAGAACAGCTATACCTATTCCTAGGAGTAGTTTGGGAGGAAAGTGGCTAAAGTGAGCTCATGAGTGCATAGTTGAGTTTGATGTATGTTTGATGTTTGAAGTTGATGGAGAGTTCTAAAGGAGATAGGGATACTAGAAGTGATCTCCAAGTAGGGTAAGGAGAAGAACCCTATCAAGACTAGGGTATAGGTCTTAGGAAGAGCTAGAAGGGCTCTTGGGATTTAGTTAGGACTCCCCATTACTTTTCTCTCAAAACATGATAATTAATAGATATATTCTTAGTCTTAGAATACAATACAAGATTCTTATACATACTTACTATAGGTGTGTTATCACAATATATGATAATAGTTTATGAGATTTCTACTCCATTATCCTTCAACATTTTCTTCATCCACATAACTTGATTACAATTTTTTTTGCTACTACATACTCTACCTTAGCTATACTTTGAAAAATACAATCTTGTTTCTTTCTTAGCCAAGAAACCAATCTTCCTCCAAGAAAGAATTCTCCACCACTGGTGCTTTTTCTATCATCCATACTACTGCCCAATCTGCATTAGTATAACCAAATAGAGTGAAATCACTTGATTTGTTATACCATATCCCATAATCAAACATTCCCTTCAAATATATAAATATCCTCTTTACTACTACATAATAATACTCCCTAGCATCAACTTGAAATCTAGCTACAATTCCAACTACAATTTTTTATATTTGGTCTAGTGGGAGTTAGACATTCAAACTTATAATCATAGATATGTACTTATTCTAATCTATTAAAGGTGTTTCATCTTTTCTAGATAACTTGTGACTACTTATTGTTGGTGTATCAATAGGCTTACAACTTCCCCATCCAAATCTTTTCAACAAGTATTTCAAATACTTAGCTTGTGAGATGAAAATACCATCAGTGTTTTGCATAATTTGTAAATCTAAGAAGGACTTCATTTCTCCTATCATGCTCATTTTAAATTCATTCTTCATTTTTTCATCAAATTTGTCACTTGTTTCATAATTTCCTCCAAATATTATGCCATCAAAAAATATTACTATTATCAAGAAACTATTCTCAATTTCTTTCAAACACAAGTTACTATCTGTTGTACCTTTAGAAAATCTAAGTTTTTCCAAATACTTGTTGAACCTTTCATACTAGGTTATAGGTGCTTTCTTAAGTCCATATAGAGATTTATTTAATCTTCATACCATACCTTTTTATTTTCTCAGAGGGAATCCTTCAAGGTGCTCAATGTATACCTCTTCTTTAAGTTCTTAATTCAGAAAGGTTGATCTGAAATCCATCTGATATACTTTGAACTTCTTGTCTTTGCATAAGACAAGAACATTATTACTAATTCCATTCTAGCTATAGGGGAACATGTCTCCTCATAATCTATTCCTTCTTACTATGAATATCCTTTGCACACAACTCTTGCCTTGTTTCTTACAACTTTACCTTCTTCATTCATCTTATTTCTGAATACCCATTTAGTTTCTATAACATTCTTGTCTTTAGGTCTAGGAACCAACTCCCATATGTCATTCATCACAATTTGATCTAATTATTTCTTCATTTCTTGAATCCAATGATCATATTTTCATGCTTCATCTATACTTTTAGATTCAACTTGAGAAATCAAACATTATTCTTCATTAAATCTATTTCTTGTCATCACTCATTTGTATTTTCTTCCAATTATCTTCTCTAGTGGGTGGTTCTTTATCATATTCTTGTTAGAATTAGGAGTTTCTAATTCAACTCTTATCTCTTCTCTTGGTTTAGATATTTTTTCTCCTCTTTGTATGATGGGGTAGGCTCAAGGTTTCAATGTTGTTTGAACAATGTGTGGTTACGGTTGTGGTTGCGGTTGCAGTTGCACTTATGGTTGTGTTGGTGTTTGAAAACATTTTACTATTTTCAATTATCCCAATGAGAAACCGATGCATCTAGGGGCAGCTAACTCCCATTATCAACACATCCATTCAGACACCAGGCCAACTATAAGGCATGACCCTTCTTCTTCTTTAGGCTCTGCAAAAACCTAGGTAGGTGGACCTACAGATTCTTTATATGGTACCAGTTGTCAAAGCATACACTGAATCTATTATGAAGCAAAAAACCCTTATTTCTCCTGATAACTCATGAAATAACATCAATCTACAGTAGCTAAATGTAGATCTAGGAATCTTAGAAGTTGAGTGAGGGCATTCTATTATAGCTCTTCAACATGAAAGGAAAAAGCGTTGATTATTGATGTTGATATTTAACAAATCCTCAAACATGCAGCAAAACATAATGATCCTATCTCTGATCAGTGTCTAATCCATTGGGAAATTTCATGAATCCAAAACATACATCTGTGACATCAAGACATATTCTGTGTACCCGAATGTCAGATCTATCTAATCACCTTGTGATTCAGACATCAATGTTCACTTAGATCTCATTGTCACAAAATATCCTTCTCAACATAACTAGTAACCCTGTCAAACACATTAAGCATTTACTTGGCACTTTGTTCCAACAACAAAATATATCAGACATACAACCTTAAGGGGAAGCAAATTGATCTCAACTCTTTGTTCTAGGACCACATAAGACTATAGATTACAGAGACAGGAGACGAGAACCAGAGTGAAACTAATGAAATGCTTGCTCATATGTATTCATTTCCTTGAAACAATACAATCAAATGCACGAAATTAAAACATGAAACAACCTAATGTATCAGAACTATCTGTATTAACTTTACACTACTTCTGTTCACATGAGAAGAATTTGCTGAAGGAAAATGGTGTCACAGTCATGGGAATGCAACCAAAACTGGATCCAAGACCTTGGTATCACAGTAATGTGCAGATTTTCTCCAAAGAACTAGAACTTCCCAAAAATTGGAACCCCTCAAATGGAAGAAAGAAAGAATAATATAGGATGAAGATGAATTCCCAGATTGAACCTATAATTGACATGTGTCCCCTTAGAATTTCATCTCTTGCAACTGAAAAGACTCTCTCTAACCTCTTTCTTCCATTTGATTTGATTTTTTGTTTCATCATTACATTGCAACTGCTTTGAAATATCTCTGCTTAATGATGAAATCCTTTTGCATCTAAAACATTTGAAACCTTATGCAATTTTGGTGAAATTCTGAGTTTTTACTGATTTTAATGTAACCAATTCAACCCCAACTGCATTATTACCATCTTTTATGCATATCCAAGTCATTTCCATGCTAGAAATCAATTTTGAACTTTGATACCTGAAATCTATTGCAATTTGGGAACCTAAAAGAAAACCTCCTATAGCTTGAGCCAACTACTACCTATGCAAAAACTGACTCCAGAATCAGATAGTTCGTCTTCTCTCAATTTCGGCGATATATAACATTGCCTATTTTGCATCTCAGAAACCCACTAAAAGTCATTTTGAAAATGACTCCTCTGCTAGGGAACCATGGTCTTCAAATTTGATTTTTTAAATTTATTTTTGAAAAATTCAAAAAAACTCTGAAGTTAAAACTTTAGAAATAATATCCCCTTTTGAAATTAAAAAAATCTGATGTGCATCCATTATAAAAATAAAAATAAAATATTATTATTTTTTAATTCTTTAAATGCCCTTGCCTTTCAATCTGAGGTCAACCTTTAGTTGACCAACATTTTTGCCATGTGGTAGCCTCTGATTGGCCAACCTGTAAGGAAACTTGGCAACAAAGAATATAACCGTTTCTACATAACCCATAATAAATCTGAAATAATCACGGAATTAAAATCCACATGTAAGAGAATAGACAACATACCCATAAAATGTGACACAAGATATACCCTGGGAAACCCTCATTGAGGGAAAAACCCAGCCTCCAAAAGCATCCATCACCATGTATTATTCAATAAAATAATCATTGCCATACAACCATGGAAGCCTTCATGGCCATAGCTACAACCGAGCAAACTATGTGAACAAGCATGAATCCACACATCCCATGCCATGCTTTCAACCTTCACAAATGCTCCCTTGGCTAACCTGTCAAGCCTTGTCCCGCTCGACTCTTGCCTTTTGTCTTCTCCTTGTCACTCTTTATCACACTACAACAACTACCCTTGTGGCTGCTTATATAGTAGCAAGTCCCACAAAACCACCAAGTGGTATTACATAAACCATGTGTTAAAACCATGTACTACCTAACCCACTGACCCCACATTTAATATTGGGCATTTAATTCTTTTCCCCAATATTAAATAATTACATCAAATATTATCACAATGTTACAATACAACTCATCAAGAATATTTCATGGGAATCTTTACATGTTGCACGCCCATCTAGGTACAACATTACATAATAAAATAAAATAATAAAATAACAATATTATGCAATGTGTGCAACACCTATTATCTCAACACAACCACTATTCTCAGATGCCATGTCAGTACCGCAGGGACCCATGCCACATGTCGAGAATGTGCTTCCTCGAATTACTTAAATTCCTACAACTTCATATTACAGGGATGCACGGATCGTCGGATCTCGCCACATGGCAAAATCTTGTGCCTCCATCTTAATATGCTCATCCTTTCCATTGCATCATCCGTGAAACCCGCCGTGCCACATGGCACCTAGGTGCATCCTTGCATTATTTAACTATCGTGCAACTCTTTTTGCAGGGATGCACATGCCGTCAGATCAATCCACGTGTTGACATCTGCTGCAATCTCCAGTTTTGGGTGCCAACTCATCATTACTACAATTTTGATTAAAATTTTTCCTTATGCGAACCTGCTGACATCATCCATAGCTCATGGTGTTCACTTCAATCTTTGCACTGGTGCTCTCTAAAAAGGGTGTGTCTTCAAGACACAATAAGTAATAGGTGCACTAGTATTTAAATAACAAAAATGTCTGCCACAGAGGCAATGTGGGATCATACCATTGGATGGTTTTCCTTTATACTCAACAGCCTACAGGTTTCTATACTTTTGCTACGCCTTGGCTTCATTTTAGAACAATTTCACATGTGCTAATGCTGCTATTTCTTGGCGCAAGGTCTTCTTTTTAAGATGTCTGCTACTAATGGCATCTCATTTTTTGTTGTCGCTGCCTTTCCCAAAACTATGGCTTCCCCTTAATATCCATCTCCCTGATCATTGTGTGAGGTTGCGTCCTATATGAGGAATTTGGGTGGCTTCAATCGATGCATGACCAATGCCAAAACATGAATCCTCTGCCTTCTCCATTCGTCGATTTCATATCAAGTCGCGAACTCTATTTCTATGGCATCTCCTTTTTTTTTTAAAACGCTGGCTACCCACGTGGATGCTCCTTTTAATTTTTGTAAACACTGTTGCTCAATGGCTGGGATAGAGCTCCCTTAGTTTGAACTCATGGCTCCTTTTAAGGCATGATCTCCCTTTTAAATCAATGTAGGGTATTCTTTTAAAAACGTTGCTGCTTCACTATGGTTTGTGGCTTCACTACTAACATTTGCTATTCCCCCAATGTTCAAAATATGCATCTCACTAATCTAACTAAAGAAATCTTGCATGAAGATATGGATCTACTGCAGTTGTGGGAGCCTATGGATGTATAGTTTCATGTAGCTGAGTTCACAAAGCTATTATACTATGCACTATATACATATATACTGTTGTGGAGACTGATATGTGATGTATGTAAGGATTGCTCATTTCTTAGTATTTGGCTTGCCTTTGTTTCTTCATGCTACGGGTTCCAATTTTTTCAAACTACGGGTTCCTCTGTTCATGTTACAAAGTGACTTCTATACTTTTGAATGTGTGGGTTGGCATGTTCTTCATGTCGCCCATTTTCAAAACATGGAGTTTCTTTTTTGTAGTGCACTCCCAATCTACCTGTATGATGCACGAGAGGCTCTATTTTGTGTGGATTCCACATTTTTTAATGCGAACTCTTCTTCATACATTTTCCTACCTCCTTTGTTGATAGATGGGTGCCCTCTTATAATGCCGTGGTTGGGAGCAGATTCGACTTCCCCTAAAAAATGCGGATTGCTGCTTGTTACGTGGAATATTTTGAAAAACATAGACCCTCCTCCCTACCACAACGTGGAGCTGCCTAGGCATGGATGGGATCTCCACCTACTAAAGCTGTGGCTTTAAACCTTTTCTTAACACACAGGCCTGCACTTTTCTCATGACTTACCTACCATCAAACTGGTGTGAGTCTTTGACTGATGACGTGGGAAACCTTTTAAATACATAGTCTATCCTCCTTGTAAGGCGTCTTGGGGTCTTTTTTCTTATCAACATACAAGGGCGCTCTTCTCTGACTTGGCGGCTCCCTTTGCTCTCACGCAGGTATCCTTTCTCATTGTATGTATTGCATCTTCAACATCAAGTGGATGTAGACAACCACAAATATATTGTGTTCAAAAAACATATACTCTATAATCAGCATTAAAATTTTCCTTCTGAGGTAATTGAATGATATCATTAATTGTGGCAATAATCTTATGATCGAGAATGTAATGAGATACCAAAGCTAGCAACCAATCAATGATTCCCCTTGTGTGTAACACCATATTCTCCTACTAAAATGATAATAAATGTATATCAAATGTCACCCTACATTCATCCTTTTGAAATAGAATGATAGATATATAATACACATTTATTATTAAGACTATTACCATTCTCTCTTCAAAACCATCTTTAAATTCGCTCGAGCTCTATCAATCCTACTGGATTCAATCGGGCCCCAAAGTGGGTCCACCTAAAAAAAATTTCGTTTTCGAACAACTGATATGGTGAATTGATCCATCAACCATCTCGAACTGATTTGAATCAATTTCGATCACTGAACAATCAAATAAAACCCATTTTATCACTTTCTGTTGACTGTCAAATTTGCGCTAGGAGGTCCAATGACTGCCCCTAAAAACTGATCCAAACACCCAACTGAGCTCTAAAAAAAGACCCACTAAATCTTTGTTCTGCATTCTTCCATCTTGTCAAATCTCCTCTCATGAAGAATCTTGGGTCAAAAGATATTGACTGTCAAAGTTGCCCTCTCAAATTTATCTGCAAGAAAACAAGTCAGAAAAGAATAAATTGCATTCGGATATGGCTTTGAAAAATGGGCAAATGGACACTTGGGAAGACGAAAACTAGGGCATCGATTCTTTTTCATAAGGACATTATGGATCTATGATTTGGGCTCATGAAAAATAACAGGGTGTAAATGGTAAGTGTTTGAAGTTGGCTACTCAGAATTGCAGGACAAGAGACAACAACTGAAAAGTGTTTTTGGCCCTGGAAAAGTGTACAGACGGATTTGTCAAGGTTTATAAATTGACACGCTCAGAGTATTTTCAGAGGACAACATAATGGTACAATCCATTCAAACTCACCAATCACAGATTAGGAGTTATAACATCTCGAATAGCGGTTCCAATCAATCTGCAAAGCTGACACTAGTAAAAATTTAGAAATTCCATTTGGAATTGCATTTGAAAACATATTAAACAGATTTGTCAAGACTTGAAAATTAAAACATAACAAGTCTCTGACATTTGTGATGTAACACAAAAGGAATTTCAAGATTTTTTTCAACTTGGTCAAAGTTATAGCACATCAAAAAGGGCCTCCCAGAATTAGGTGCAAAGTGCATCAGCATGACAAATTTAAAAGACCAACTTTGAGGGATTCAAAACCTAGTCAAACAGACTCAAAATGACTCAAAATATGAAACATAGGTTCTTAGGTATGGATGCTAGACACTCCCAAAGTGGAAAGTCACAAAAAAATTTTGGGTGCAAGATATTCGAGTGCAAACATAGCCTTCAGTAACTATTTGACACTTAGGTGAAAATTGCAGATTTGGCAATTACTTAAAACAAGACTTCGCCAAATGACTCAGAATGATGATCTGACCTCATGGAACAGGTAGACAGGCTGAATGGAAGGTGTTAGAAACATTAAACACCATTTATGCATTAAATCAACGACGAGGTACATAGGCTTCACAAAGCATTTATAGGCCTAAATTTCATAATGGTGCTCAAAATTGACCATGCAATTTTGAGCACCACCAGTGGCTCTATCTGGGGATACATGCCCCTTGCGGGCATGGCAAGGATTCAGGTCTCTGGGAGAAGCAGACCACACATCTAGCAGCAAAACTTTCTTGAACAACTTTATTGAAAATAAGGAAATCTACAACTACTATATACAAGGGATGGCCTCAAGCCACCAAAAGTTTCAGAACTTCTTACCTCTGTCAAAAACCTGATTCTCATTTACATCTCCCTAAGGTAAGCTGAAATTCTCATTATCATTTGTTTCACCCAACATATCAACATGTGTAATCATCTCAATAGGCAAAACAAAACTACTGTCATCATCTTCATAGTGCATATAAAAATCATACATACTTTCTACACCTTGCTCACTATGAAAATATGGATCAGCATGACCATGAAAATTGATATCAAACTAAAACTGATCACTACTGACTGAATCATGGATTCTTTCAACTGGAAACACAAAGTGCTCATATTCAACTTTATTCAACGAGTTACATGGAGCAGATTGTAACTCACCTTGTGCCTCCGTAAATGAAGAGTATGTGAAATCTGATCGTTGCCTACTTGCAACCATGTTGCTCATCGAATTAGATTTATCCTTTGCTGAAACCTCTTCACATTCAAACAACTGATTAGTCACCAAAATTGAAAACTCATTCTGAAAGTACTGATCCAAACTAGGTTGATCACTATCATCTGCTTCATCAAACTGAAAGTCAGAATACACCTTGAACTTATCTTCACAAAACTTATTAGTGCATGAAGAAAATCTGTAATCGGATTGACAACACTCATTGTTTTTCACTTCACCATATGAGACATCAAAACAATTTTTAGCAAGATCAACATGAAAATAATCTAAAACAACATTAAAATTTCCTTCATCAACATTCTCTACATCCAGAAAATCATCATGTGCAAAGACATTTGAGGAACTATCACCTACACCTCCAAAATTTGATAAGGATTGTTCGGACTCTACCTCTTTTTCCACATCAAACTTTGGGGAATTGATTTGATTGAATGAGAAAGTATTATGAGAGAACATATGAAGATCCTTAGAGATACTTACGTGCTTTTCAAACTCACGAGCCAACAAAATAGAGATTTCATCAAAACTCAAGAAGACTGCCTCACAAATCTTCTCCTGGCTGTGGTTGTCATCTGGATAATATGAAGAACTTACAACAGGAAGATCATTAGTGTAACAATCTAAAAAATCAGAATTATTACAACATTCTTTCTTATCATGGCAATCACTACCCTTACTACTGTTACAACTTTCTTCAACTTCATATGTACTGTAACAAAATTTATCTTCTCTTTTATATCCATCTTTTTCATGCTGATTGCTATTACCTGATTCATTAAAATTTGAATCCACCTCTTCACATAAGGAAGATAGATTATCTTGCTCTACAGATTCATTATATTCATTGCTACCTTGGCTTTCAGCACACTCATTATCATTAGAAGACATGTCATGAAATCTATAATCACCACTTTCCATCTCCTTAATGAATTTTTCAATTTGCAAAATTATTTGTAACCTTATAGGTGCTGGTTAATCGACTGAATCGGGTACTAGAACATCAAAGAAAACACTAGGCAAGGAAGATTCCTTGGGTCTACAATGAAAAGGCATCTTACTGGTTACTGATTTAAGCCTTAAATAACATTGTTCGACACTTAGACCTTGAGTACCACCTACCTCAATTCTTATAAGATTTACAATCCTTTTGTAAACCATTGTATTTAACATAGTAATGTTATTACTCACAGTTTCTAAACTCTCAGAATTTGGTAAACTAATCTCAAATCTGAGATCTAACTCCATCTTACAACAAAATTTCTACCTCTTCTTACTAGTGCTGAAAATCACTGAATAGAGGCAACTTTTTTAAACACTTGACTTCCATGAAAAGAAGCATGAAAATCAAAATACCTCTAGTGCTAATGCTGAACTTCAATCTGGTGATTTGGCATAAGTGCAAGACTGAATTTCTTTACATTACTAATCAAACTTTGTAGAGCTGCCACCTCTTTACGCAAGGAATGAAATAACCACTGCTATGATCTACTTTTATACTTCAATTCTTTATAATAGAAGATTGCAAACAACACTATAAAACTTATCAAGAATTTAAAACTTTCTTTCCAAGATCTATCAAAAACTTCAGATCTGACCATACAACTGAAAGTCCTTCAAAAATTTGCAATGAAATCAACTAGGAACAAACTGCTACATAGATTTGAGAGTCGCCACTCACACTTTCTGAGAAATAAAACATAATTTGTCACTTTGACAAATCTGAACCAAACCTTCAATGTAGGAGGAAATTGAAAATAAGTAACACCTTGAAAAGAAAATATACTTTATAAATCAATTCTTGACTTTGGACTTTCTCAACAGCACTTGAAAAAACTAAATTGATTGAAGATAGACCTATGACAGTCATAGAACACAATTTTCATCCATTTTTACAACATACTGTTGTCCATGAATAAAGCTCAACTGGGGTGCATAATATTTGAGTAAGAGACTTGGAAAACACATCAGATCACCTACTGCTACATCTTTTTTATGCACTTCATCTGTTGTATTGAATCTCCTCTTTTAAATTCTCAAAGTTTGTCTTACATCTGATTCAATACAGTCCCTAGCAGAGTCGCCATTTTGTTGGTGTTTGAAAATGTTTTACTATTTTCAATTATCCCAATGAGAAACTGATGCATCTAGGGGCAGCTAACTCCCATTATCAACACATCCATTCAGACACTAGGCCAACTATAAGGCATGACCCTTCTTCTTCTTCAGGCTCTGCAAAACCTAGTCGGGTGGACCTACAAATTCTTTATATGGTACCAGTTGTCAAAGCATACACTGAATCTATTATGAAGTAGATAAAACCCTTATTTCTTCTGATAACTCATGAAATAACATCAATCTATAGTAGCTAAGTGCAAATCTAGGAATCTCAAAAGTTGAGTGAGGACATTCTATTATAGCTCTTCAACATGAAAGGAAAAAGCGTTGATTATTGATGTTGATATTCAACAAATCCTCAAACATGCAGCAAAACATAATGATCCTATCTCTGATCAGTGTCTAATCCATTGGGCAATTTCATGAATCCAAAACATACATCTATGACATCAGGACATATTCTGTGTACGCCAACGTTAGATCTATCTAATCACCTTGTGATTCAGACATCAATGTTCACTCAGATCTCATTGTCAAAAATTATCCTTCTCAACATAACCAGTAACCCTGTCAAACACATTAAGCATTTACTTGGCACTTTGTTCCAACAGCAAAATATATTAGATACACAACCTTAAGGGAAACAAAATTGATCTTAGCTCTTCATTATAGGACCACATAAGACTACAGATTACTGAGATAGGAGACGAGAACCAGACTGAAACTAATGAAATGCTTGCTCATATGTATTCATTTCCTTGAAACAATACAATCAAATGCATGAAATTAAAACATGAAACAACCTAATGTATCAGAACTATATGTATTAATTTTACACTACTGTTGTTCACATGAGAAGAAATTGCTGAAGGAAAATGGTGTCACAGTCATGGGAATGCAACCAAAACTGGATCCAAGACCTTGGTATCACAGTAATGTGCAGATTTTCTCCAAAGAACTGGAACTTCCCAAAAATTGGAACCCCTCAAATGGAAGAAAGAAAGAATAATATAGGATGAAGATGAATTCCCAGATTGAACCTACAATCAACATGTGTCCCCTTAGAATTTCATCTCTTGCAACTGAAAAGACTCTCTCTAACCTCTTTCTTCCATCTGATTTGATTTTTTGTTTCATCATTACATTGCAACTGCTTTGAAATATCTCTGCTCAATGATGAAATCCTTTTGCATCTAAAACATCTGAAACCTTATGCAATTCTGGTGAAATTGTGAGTTTTTACTGATTTTAATGTAACCAATTCAACCCCAACTGCATTATTACCATCTTTTATGCATATCCAAGTCATTTCCATGCTAGAAATTAATTTTGAACTCTGATACTTGAAATCTGTTGCAATCTGGGAACCTAAAAGAAAACCTCTTGTAGCTTGAGCCAACTACTACCTGTGCAAAAACTGACTCCAAAATTGGATAGTTCGTCTTCTCCCAATTTTGGCGATATATAACATCGCCTATTTTGCATCTCAAAAACCCACTGAAAGTCATTTTGGAAATGACTCCTCTGCTAGAAAACCATGGTCTTCAAATTTGATTTTTTAAATTTATTTTTGAAAAGTTCAAAAAACTCTAAAGTTAAAACTTTAGAAATAATATCCCCTTTTGAAATTCAAAAAATTTGACGTGCATCCATTATAAAATAAAATAATAAAATATTATTATTTTTTAATTCTTTAACTGCCCTTGCCTTTGAATCCGAGGTCAACCTTCAATTGACTAACTTTTTTGCCATGTGGCAGCCTTTGATTGGCCGACCATTGTTCTCAGATGCCACGTTAGCACCACAGGGACCTAGTGCCACGTGTCGAGAATGCACTTCCCCGCATTACTTAAATTCCTACAACTTCATATTGCAGGGATGCGCAGACCGTTAGATCTCACCATGTGGCAAAATCCTATGCCTCTGTCTTAATCTGCTCATCCTTGCCATCGCATCATCCGTGGGACCCGCTATGCCATGTGGCACCCAAGCACATATTCACATAATTTAACTACAACGCAACTCTTTTTGTGAGGATACGCATGCCGTCGGATCAATCCACGTGTCGACATCTGCTGCGATCTCCAGTTTTGGGCGCCAACTCATCATTACTACACTTTCGATTAAAAATTTTCCTTATGCAAACCTGCTGACATCATCCATAGCTCACAGTGTTCACTTCAATCTTTGTGTCGGTGCTCTCTAAAAAGGGTGTGTCTTCAAGACACAATAAGTAACAGGTGTTAGTATTTAAATAACAAAAACATCTGCCACAGAGGCAATGTGAGATCATACCATTGGATGATTTTCCTTTATACTCAACAACCTGCGAGTTTCTATACTTTCACTGTGCCTTGGCTTCATTTTAGAATAATTTCACATGTGCTGATGCTGCTATTTCTTGGCGCAAGATCTTCTTTTTAAGACGTCTGCTACTAATGGCATCTCCTTTTTTGTTGCTACTACCTTTCCCAAAACTACAGCTTCCCCTTAATATCCAGCTCCCTGATCATTGTGTGAGGTTGCGTCTTGTATGAGGAATTTGAGCAGCTTCAATCGATGCATGACCAAACTTCCATGCCAAAACATGAATCCTCTGCCTTCTCCATGTGTCAATTTCATATCAAGCTGCGAACTTTATTTGCTGTGGCATCTCCTTTTTTGTTTTGAATGTTGGCTACCCACGTGGATGCTCCTTTTAATTTGCATAAACACTATTGCTCAACGGTTGGGATAGAGCTCCCTTAGTTTGAACTCGTGGCTCCTTTTAAGTCATGATCTCCCTTTTAAATCAACGTAGGGTATTCTTTCAAAAATGTTGCCGCTTCACTATGGTCTGTGGCTTCACTGCTAACATCTGTTATTCCCCCCATGTTCAAAATATGCATCTCACTTATCTAACTAAAGAAATCTTGCACGAAGATATGGATCTACTACAGTTGTGGGAGCCTATGGATGTATAGTTTCATGTGGCTGAGTTCACAAAGCTATTATACTATGCACTATATACATATATACTATTGTGGAAACCGATATGTGATGTATGTAAGGATTGCTCATTTCTCAGTATTTGACTTGTCTTTGTTTCTTCATGCTATGGGTTCCAATTTTTTCAAACTGCGGGTTCATCTGTTCATGTTACAAAGCGACTTCTATACTTTTGAATGTGTGGGTTGGCATGTTCTTCATGTCGCCCATTTTCAAAACGTGGAGTTTCTTTTTTGCAGTGCACTCCCAATCTACTTGTATGATGCATGAGAGGCTCTATTTTGCATGGATTCCACATTTTTTAATGCAAACTCTTCTTCATACATTTTCTTGCCTCCTTTGTTGACAGATGGGCACCCTCTTATAATGAAGTGGTTGGGAGTAGATTCAACTTCCTTTAAAAAATGCGGATTGCTACTTGTTACATGGAATGTTTTGAAAAACATGGACTCTCCTCCCTGCCACAATGTGGAGCTGCCTGGGCATGGATGGATCTCCACCTGCTGAAGCTGCAGCTTTAAAACTTTTCTTAACACATGGGCCTACACTTTTCTCATGACTTACCTGCCTTCAAACTGGCGTGAGTCTTTGATTGATGGCGTGGGAAACCTTTTAAATACATGGTCTGTCCTCCTTGTAAGGCAACTTGGGGTATTTTTTCTTATCAACATACAAGGGCACTCTTCTCTAACTTGGCAACTCCCTTTGCTCTCACGCAGGTATCCTTTCTCATTGTATGTATTGCATCTTCAACATCAAGTGGATGTAGACAACTACAGATATATTGTGTTTGAAAAGCATATACTCTATAATCAGCATTAAAATTTGCCTTCTGAGGTAATTGAATGATATCATTAATTGTGGCAATAATCTTATGATCTAGAATGTAATGAGATACCAAAGCCAGCAACCAATCAATGATTCCCCTTGTGTGTAACACCATATGCTCCTACTAAAATGATAATAAATGTATATCAAATGTCGCCCTACATTCATCCTTTTGAAACAGCATGACAGATATATAATACACATTTATTATTAAGACTATTATCATTCTCTCTTCAAAAACATCTTTAAATTTGCTCGAGTTCTATCAGTCTTGCTAGATTCAGTTGAGCCCCAAAGTGGGTCCGGCTAAAAAAATTTTCATTTTCAAACAACTGATATGGCGAATTGATCCATCAACCATCTCGAACTGATTTGAATCAATTTCGATCACAGAACAATCAAATAAAACCCATTTTATCACTTTCTGCTAACTGCCAAATTTGTGTCAGGAGGTCCAATGACTGCCCCTAAAACCTAATCCAAACACCCGACTGAGCTCCGAAAAAAGACCCACTAAATATTTGTTCTGTATTCTTCCATCCTATCAAATCTCGTATCATGATGAATCTCGGGTCAAAAGATATTGAACGTCAAAGTTGCCCTCTTAGATTTATCTGCAAGAAAACAAGTCAGAAAAGAATAAACTGGGTTCGAATATGGCTTTGAAAACTGGGCAAATGGACACTTGGGAAGACAAAAACTGGGGCATCAATTCTTTGTCATGAGGACATTATGGATCTATGATTTGGGCTCATGATGAATAACAGGGCGTAAATGGCAAGCGTTTGAAGTTGGCTACTCAGAATTGCAGGACAAGAGACAACAACTGAAAAGTGTTTTTTGCAAATGAAAAGGCCCTGGAAAAGTGTACAGATGGATTCATCCAGGTTTATAAACTGACACACTCAGAGTATTTTTAGAGGAAAACATAATGGTACAATCCATTCAAACTCACCAATCACAGGTTAGGAGTTATAACGTCTTGAACAGGGGTTCCAATCAATCTGCAAAACTAACACTAGTAAAACTTTAGAAATTCCATTTGGAATCACATTTGAAAACATATTAAACAGATTCGTCAAGACTTGAAAATTAAAACATAAAAAGTCTCTGACATCTATGATGCAACACAAAAGGAATTTCAAGATTTTTGTCAACTTGGTCAAAGTTATAGCACATCAAAAAGGGCCTCCCAGAATTAGGTGCAAAGTGCATCAGCATGACAAATTTAAAATACCAACTTTGAGGGATTCAAAAACCTAGTCAAACAGACTCAAAACAACTCGAAATCTGAAACATAGGTTCTTAGGTATGGATGCTAGACACTCCCAAAGTGGAAAGTCACAAAAAAATTTTGGGTGCAAGATATTTGGGTGCAAACATAGCCTTGTCACTATTTGACACTTAGGTGAAAATTGCAAATTTGGCAATTGCTTAAAACAAGACTTCACCAAATGACTCGAAATGACAATCTGACCTCATGGAATAGGTAGACAAGCTGAATGGAAGGTGTTAGAAACATTAAACACCATTTATGCATTAACTCAACGATGAGGTACATAGGCTTCACAAAGCATTTATAGGCTTGAATTTCACAATAGTGCTCAAAATTGACCATGCAATTTTGAGTGCCAACAGGTTGTTAAATAGGGAGGGGGGGAAAGGAATAGATAGATTTGTGAGAATTTCTCTAGATGGAAGGGTGTATAGCTCTAATAGTTGGATTCTACTCAGGTGAATAAGCTATTGATTACCGAATCCACTTCTAGATGTTTTCTTGTAGTGATGGTTTCCTAAAGCTCTGCTTATTTCCGTATCTTACTTACTATATTGTACTTCTATTCCATGCTGATATAGACCTCCCCCACAATATATAGGGCCCATTATATATATTGATGAGGTAGGTATGATAGTTTTCCAAAAGTAGAACCATCACACTAGAGCTATAAATAATAATTTTCACATCATTTTACAAATCAGTGTTAGTCTCAAAGAAAACTTCAACATTCCCTCTAACAATTCCAATATTATCATCTTCTTCATCAAAATTATAGTCTAACATATTTTCCTTATTTCTAAACTTTTCATCAAATTTTACACTTGTGCATTCAACTATTTTCTTGGTGCTATGATTAAAACTTCTATATGCTTTGCTTTTTGATGAATAACCAAGAAACATACCTTTATCACTCTTGGATCAAGCTTACCAATATCATCATCTCCCTTAATGTAATACTTGCTTCAAAATATTCTAAAATACTTAACTAAGGGTGAAGGACCAAACCATAATTCATAAGGGTTCTTATTCATACCTTTTCTAATTTGTACTCTATTCATGGTGTACATTGTTGTATTGATTGCTTCTCTCCAAAATGTCTCAGATACATAATTTTCAAACATCATTGCTCTTGTTGATTTTGAAATTGGCTTGTTTCTCCATTTTGCAATCCCATTCTACTCAAGATCCTTAAGTGAAGATAATTATCTCTTAATTCCATTCTCTTAATAAAACATGTTAAACTCTTTAGAGGTGAACCCTCCTCCTCTAATTAATCTCAAACATTTTATCTTAGCACCAGATTCATTCTGAACTCTATTCTTAAATATCTTAAACTTGTCAAATGCTTCAAATTTTTCTTTAAGAAATTTTACCCACATCATTCTAGAAAAATTATCAACAAAAATCATAAAATACCTTTCTCCATAGAATCCTCTTGTCCTTGTAGGACTACTCAAATCCATGTGAACAATTTCTAGCTTCTCTATAGTAGTGAACTTCTTGCTAGGAAATGATATCTTCTTCTTCTTAGCCATAATACATTCTTTTCAAATAGCATTAGTAGGATTTATTATCTTAGGCAAGTCTCTAACTACAAATGTGCTAATAACCTTCATAATGTTACCAAAGTTTATATGACAAAATCTCCTATGCCATAACCAACTGTTATCTACTTTTACAACCAAACATGTCATCTTAGTAGGATTCAATTGAAATACATTACCTTTGGACCTTGTTCTAGTTTCAATTAGCTTAGCATCTATTGACAGTGGGCTATCATGCTTGTCAGATTCATCACATGGCTTAACAACCTCATGTGGTTCTATAAGACTATTGATTGTGTTAGGCATTAGTAGGTCAATCTTTTGGTGCAATGACAACCTTGTCCTTTATAAAAATTAGCATCAAAGCTTGGTCATAGGTTCAAATCCTACAAGCTATGGTGAGTGATGTTGGGAGAGAGATTTTTGGTAGTGGGCCAACATCCCTCGTTGGATTTATGACATTGTTTAACCACCTCTTGTGGTTCTCTAAGACTATTGGTTGTATCAAGAATTAACAAGTCGATCTTTTGTGCAACAACAACCCTGTCCTTTCTAAAACCATCTTTATCCTTGATAATGCAAGTCTTTTCTATGAATTGAAACTACTAACCTTTATCCACCAATTATCCAACACTCAACAATTTATGCTTTAATCCATCAACAAAGTAAACATCTCTAGTGTTAGTCTTTTGATCAAGAGTAATAGATCCTATCCCTATAATGTGATGGGCTACATTGTTACCAAATCTAACAATACCTCCATCACAATTCTTGAATTTAACAAACTTTTTCATATCACTAGTCATGTGATGGGAACATCCACTATCTATTATCCAATCAGATTTCTTTTCAACTTGGGAAACTAGATCTTTTTCTTCTCTAATTTCTTTATCAAGATCATCTTCTTTAATGGCTAAAAATACTATCTCATCATCACTTTCACTCTAAACTCTTTCACCAGATTCCTCTTCTTCATTTGCATACAAACAATTCCTAGGTCTCCTAGGATTTAACTTTCCCTTATACGTTTTCTCTCTTTTAGGATATTTAGATACATAATGACAATATTCATTATAATTCCAACATTTAAAGATATACTTAGCATCTAGTTCTCTTCTTATAAGAGGTACTATACCTTCTTCAATCCTCCTATCTTCATTAGATCTAGTTCTACTACTACTAGGAAAATCTCCATGAGTTCTTACACTTCTATAGAAACTTTGTTGAGCACTTAAAGGCATAGAAATATGTATCCAATCTTCTCAAATCTCCAGACTATCTCAAACCTAGTTCTATTGCTTCTAATCTACCATGAAAATTTTCCCTGGCAAACTTCTTAGTATAGGGTATCAATAGTTTAATCATCTATGCCACTTTCTTGAATGGTGGTGTCAAAGTTTTTAAGATCTTCCACAATACTTAATCTTCTTCCTTGGTGCCACCATAATATTTTATTCCTACAACAATCTCAAATATTATACTAATATAGTTTCTTATAGATTCATCTTCTATCATTTTAGCACCTTGAAATGAACATATCTAGTTCTGAAATCTTATCCTCTTTGCATGTGCATCACCTTCAAAAATGCTTTCCAAATCTCATGAGATGTTTGAAGTAACTTTCCCTGACTATATTCATTCTCTAGAAGAGCTAATAGTAAGGCTTCTCTAGTTCTCATGTTACATATAAATAGATCTCTCTCTATTTCACTACATTCTTCAAGATTCTCTTCTTTTACAATCACCTTGTTACCTTTAGTCAAAAGCCAATAACCTAAACCTATACATAGAAGATGATTCTTCATCTTCTCTTTCCAACTATCATATTTGACTCCATCAAATCTAGGACTATCCTTTCTTAAAGATTCATCATTGATCTCCAAGAGTTGTTAACCTTTCTCTTCAAGGACCTAATGCTCTAATACCAACTATTAGAATATATAGTCTAACAATATAACTAAGAGGGGGGGTGAATAAGTTATCCAACTATTATTACAATTATCAACCTTAATAAATCTTAACCATATGAGCAACATAATCATAAATGACAAAAAGATACTCATGCACTAGATATGTTGACTAGGGAAACCCTTGATTAGAGGGAAAACCTCAGTGGGGATGGTACCCAAAAGATGATGTACTAATATAAGTATTCCTTGTTAGAGGATAGACCCTATTAGGTGTCTATAAAATACATTCAGTACATATTAGTGTCTATTAGGAGATTCCAACCCTATAAGTAGTTATAGAAGGTATATGGACCCATTATCTGAATAGCTTCAAGCGCAAGAACCACTTTTCAAATGATCATCATATTATTCCTTGCAGAATAATTGAATTGAATTATACTACTACTTCCTCTTTCTCTGTCCTATTAACTAGACTTTTGCTCCTTCTATTCTTATAACTAGATCACAAAATTTTCATCCAATAATCTCTTAGATCTCTTACTTGCATTCACCAAACACTCTACTCCTTTTTGCACTTCCTTGAAAGGGAACATGTTCTTTTAATCAAACATAGACTTCAATATTTTAGTCAAACTATAGGTTAAAATAAAATAAATTATTTTTTGCAATTTGGCCTAGGTAAATGATTAAATAATTTAATGAAAATGTTGAGAAGGGGATTAAAAGTCTAGATGACCATTTTTAGGTGATTAAAAGGGAACATGGTCTTTTAATCAAATACAAACGTTGGATATTATAGTCAAACTATAGGTGAAAATCAAATAAATTTATTTTTAGCAATTTGGCCTGGGTAAATGATAATTTAACCAAAATGATAAGAAAGGGGATAATAGTCTGGATGGCCATTTTTAGGTGATTAAAATTTCCCCTCTTTGACTAATGTGTGATTGATCTAGGAACACATTACATCAAAGAATAGAGAAGCCAACTAGGAAGCAATAGATAGAGAAATCTAATTCCAAAGAACAAAATGCAAAATTAGATAGCAAGTCCTAAATGCATAGCTTGGTAGCAACAATACTAAACATTAGGAGAGATATGATATTAGGACTCAACAAGATTACTTACATCAATAAAAATGGATAGATTAAGAGAAAATGAAAAGATCAAGCATATGCTCCTGAGAAATAGATAGTTGTAGCAAGTATTGATAGAGTATTTCTACCCCCTCAGGATTGAAATTGAAATGAGGTAAAGGGAATGTAGAAATGAGAAAGATAAATTGAGATAAATTGAGATAGAGAAAGGTACATGATGATAGATATGTGATTAAAACCAAAGAGTAACCGTAAGGAAATAAAAGAAATCCCCAATTTGATTAGAGTTGACCAAGAAGGGTAATGCATTAAAATAAGGTCAAATCAAGTAGAAGGATGATTTAGAGGTGAAAATGTGAATTCAAATAGGTATGAAGTGTAGAAATGATGAAGACATGGAGAAATGAAGATGCCCCAGTGAAAATTAAAAAATTAAACCTCAAAAGGTCAGCTAACTATATAGAAGAAGATAAAGTTTTAAAATGACATTTTGAGCATCAAGATGAACTTGAATTTTGATTTTGATCCTGAAATGGATCCAAGATGTTGAAATAATTAGCCAAGGGTTCAATTTTCATAGAATTTTGAGGAGTTTAAAAAATAGGTCAAAGGACTATATAAGGGTCCAAGGGTCATTTTCAATTCATTTGTCCTTTTGTGATCTTAAGAGGCTTTGAGTGATTTTGAGAAAGAACAATGGCTCTTGCAAGCATTTTGACTCACAAACACCATTTTGAGCTCAATCGGTTGCACAAGCAAATTTTCAACTATGAAGCCCTAACGAGTCTTTGAAAATTTTATGCTTTTTGAATAATTAAATGCATTTTAACATATTTTTAATGCACTTTTATGAGTTTTTGACAAAAGATTGTGTCATACTTTTAAAAGCTTCACGTCTATGTTGAGAACTATGGTGATACTTTTGTGAACAAAAAAGTATCGCATGGCTTGGCAATGTATATCATATTAGGGATACCCAAATCTCACACGATAGTGTGTAAACTATCACATAGCACAAAATTACCACCTAATAGTTGTAAAAAGAATCACATGATAATTCATCATCAAAATGTATCACATGCCTATTAGAAAAAGTATCACAAAGTTATATTTTGAGTATTTTTGAATGTTTAGAAGTAGATTTTGCATGTTGGATCATTTTTTATTGTCACACTTAGTTGTTTATGATGTCAATTGATCTTTTATAGTAGATATTGATGTTTTGATATTTTCTTAAATTGATTATGCAGATCATTTTCCTAGCACTATTAATCCAAGCCCCCAAGGTGGTGGGATTGTGTGTCCTCCATCATCTATAGAATGATGAGAAGGTTGCTATAGATAATATGGGATTCTAGTGGTTGTTGTGCATACCCCATATTTGAGAAAACCATAGATTATTGACTATGTTAGATGAGCAGTGGAATACTAAACATAACACTCATAACATTTTTTATTTGCCCACTAGTGAGGCCACCATTACTCTTGAGGATGTGTATTATCCCCTTCATGTACCATGCCACAGAGACGCTATGAGTATGATAATTATGTTATTATGTTTGTTCATGTTTAAGTTTTTGAGTTCCATATGAGATGTGCTGATATGAACCTTTACATGTCATAGTTTTACTATGACCAAACCCTAATGGAGGGGATATTGATAGTCCAAAAATTGTTTAAGGATGTGACCATCATAGAACATCACCTCAACAGGGAGAGGTTGATAGATGAGTATGGAGATTAGTATCCCTTTCCCTACCTAATTTTCTCACTATTTACCTAGGCTCTAGTTAGTGACAAGGGCCAAAAGGGCTTCCCTCTAGGATGGGGTTGATTAGTAGCTAAACTAATTGGGTGACCTAGGTGGATGATATGGGGACCAACTATCCTTATAGACATGTACCATGAATTGTATGAGATAGTGTATTGAGATAATGAGACCTAGGTGTGTGGTGCAATTCTAGCACATATATGACACTGGAAGCACATAGAGGTTATATGACCATGGGTGCAACCAAGGGAGTGTAGCCGACTCTTCATCTATAGATACATAGGGTACATCCCTCAATTGCATAGTGAGGACATGACATACTACATGCAGATTTTTGATGAGCTTACATCTTTCTTTTGGAAGCCATATCGGTAGTGTGCTAGATGGTCAAATGCTTGGGAGTTGAAGTACATGTATTATAACAGGTGATTGGTTTGAATGCATTCTAAGATAGTTGATCAATTTGTTATCAATCAAGTTTGGAAGCATTTTGGATAGAGACAAGTGATTTTGATGGAGACCACAAAATATGCTCACTTCCATAGATGGGAGGACTAGGGATGGCTACTCATGTTAGACTATCAAAAAACTCTAAGGAACATAACAACATTGATTTGAGAGCCCTAGGATTACCATCCAAACTTAGCAGAAGTAGGGGCTAATCCAACATATATTAATGAGATGTAGAGGTATCCCTTTCCCTTGTTAAAGTATAGCTAATATATAAAGTATAGCTAAGAGGCATCTCATTATGCATGTGGCAAAGTAATTAATAATATCTAGTTGTGGGCAAAACGATTGAAAATACTGACTCACACCCCCCTCTTAGTATTATCTATTTTTCACAATTGGTATCAAAGCCTAGTTATTTAAAAGAGGCTTAATAGCTCAAATAAAATCCCTATGAATATGGAACAATTGAAGAAGAATCTTGAAGAAGCTCTTGAGTAAATTGATCTCCTTACTAATGAAAGAGATGGCCTAAAGGATATATAGGAAGATGTAAAAGCTTATATTTGTAAACTAAAGGACAAGATAGATAACCTAAAGAAAAAATGATCTAGTGAGTGAACTAGTGATGATGATATTGAAGATCTAAAGAAAGAAAATGAGATCTTGAAACATGAGTTAAAAATAGTAGAACTCAAGCTAAGTCTTAAGAAAAATGGAGGAAAAAATTATTCTAAAATAAAAGCTAAAAAATGTAGATCTAAGACCCAAGTTAAGCAAAGTAAGATCTGAGTTAGAATTTGTCAAGTTGAAACATGGATAATTAGAGAAATACAATATTATTGTAGGTGAATTGGTGTGAACTAAAAAACAACTTTAGAAATTGTATACCAGTAGTGAAAAGATTGAAGAAAAAATATTTGTACAAAGACCTAGTTATGATAAGATTGGACTTGGATTCTTTCTTGGATAATCCACCAAGAAATCTATTAAGAGAAAAGAACCTAATATTCCTGAAGTCAAGAAAGATCTAAAGATAAGAAAATCTAGTGATACATCTAAAGACAAAGAGAATGTTACTCACTCTGAGAAATCTAAGGAATTTGATCAAGATGGGAAAAATAAAGAAACAAAGGAATCTCAAGTTAAATAATTTACATGTGATGAACCTAAACATATTGGAGACAATTACAAAGGTAAGTCTTTTAAACCTATTTCAATTTTTTATTCTCATAATGGTCATGGATATGGACATTATGCAGTGGATTGTAAGAAACCTAACTTTGATAATAATAATGCAAATAGTAGAATGTTTAGGAACACTAATTGTGTAGGTAATAGAAGAAGATCTCACAGCAATAAAAGTAGAGAAAGAAGAAAAATTGTGTTTTATAGATGTAATAATCTTGGACACATTGCAAGGAAATGTAAAGCAGCTGGTAACTAGTATAATGAACAAAGAAGGAATGTACCTATATGTTAGTTATGTAATAACTTTGGACACACAACAAAGTTCTATAGAATGGATAGAAGAAACCTAAATAGGAACTAGAATTACATAAGGAACAATAGAATAAATGATGATAGTTCGAAGGAAGAAATGAAGGACCTGACAGAAGAATTCAAGGAAACATTTATACAAGCAAAAGAACCTAAAAGTTCTCATACAGTTTTGGAAGAAGTACATCCTAATGTACTTGATAAGATAGTAAAATCACTTATTGTATGTGACTCATCCTACTTGAATTAAGAATTCTAAGTAAAACAACATGTTAGTTAATAAAAATTGATGTTAGAGAGAATACCACAAGTTGTGTATATGCAGTATATACTAGACACTAAGAGAAGTCTATAGTAAAGTGTGCATTTCTTGATATGATTAGTATAAGGTTATGCAAAAAATAAATCTCTCTATTACAAAGAGATAGTATTTTAAATTTGTGGTAGATAAGCATTTAATGCAAAGTATAGATTGTAAAATATTTTAAGGATGCAAATTGATTTACGAGCATCATTTGCTTGTGTGAAATCTTAACGACAATATTGAAGAGTGATTTGAAGTGTTGAAGAAACATACAAATACACACAATTGCTAAAAGCCCTAAAATGTGAAATTGAGGTATTTTTCAAATTTGTTGAGCATATTTTCAATAATGGAAACACAAGAAGTGTTTGATATCAATAATAGACCTAGATATAACTTCAATAAATCCCCATTTATTTCTTTGCTTGATGACCCCATTGGAGCATTTTTGCAAGTATTGGAAAATTTTCTTCATGTTGAGGACATAAGAAATTATATTCACTATAATATAGAAAGAATAGGAGATAGTAGGATCCATAAAGAATTGGAGAGAATTTGCAACAATGATTTATCATTGAAACCAAAATATGCATACTTGGAGCAAGTTAACCTAGTTAACTACATGTTCTGTATGGACTTTGAAAAACACGAATAGATAAAAAATTAATTTAGCATAATTAATGATGACCTTATATGGTTAGAAGATTCACTTATATGCATTGATAATGACCTAATTCACAAGGTCATTAGTTTGAGAAATGAAGGATGCAATCCTGCAAACATAAAGAATGTGCATAGAATAGTTGAAACAAATCTCAACACAAGTTTTTATGGTAGAAACATGAAGATTAATGCCATTCAAGATGATGGAGTAAGATTCCTAAGTAAAATTTTGGGTAATAAGTTCAACCATGGATCTAGGATAGATTCAGTCCCAACTAGATTTCTTCACATAGCTTATGTGATGGCAATAAAGGGTAAAAATGCTAATCTATGTGATATTATCAAAACTTAGTTGTTGGATAACATGTAAAAGATCAAGAAGTCTAAGAATGTAGTCTTTAGATTTTAATCTCTATTGACTCATATATTCTTCTACACAACAAAGATGTTTCTTAGTATTTTAAATTGGGACAAAAGCGATTATGCAATGCAAACTATCACTCAAGCTTACAGATCTAAATTAGAAACAATTAGTGACAATGATATTGATAGAATGATGAAATTATTCCAAGCTGAAATGAAGTAGAGGTATAGGATACCACCTGTGCTAATAGAGAAATATAAGGATGAGTTGTGTTTCATGGTAGAAATAGATTTCACATGCATGGAGGTAGTAGTTCCTTGAGTAAAGTTCATTAAACCTATGGGTTATGAAATGAGCATTGAACTAATTAAAGGCTATACGTAGATAATTCTAAACTTTAAAGTAGATTCTAGATACCCTAGATGGGGTACATATACTAAAAAGATGAAAGAGGTCCAAAAAAATCTAATGGATAAGGACATCAAGAAGAAAGTAGATAAAGTAATTAATTCTATCTTAAAAGAATCAAGGATGCCAAGAAAAGAATTTGAAGAGGTGAAAGGGATAGCCTTGGAGATGAAGGCTAGTAGTCAAACTAAACTATTAAGTCCTACACCTATTGTAATGGTTGGACCTACTATAGAGGTCATAGTTGCACAGACAAGTGTGCAAGCATTTGCAGTGTCATATATAGTAGTTATGCAGTAGCAACATCTGAGGAACCAAAAGAAAATAGAGGAAGCATCAATGCCAAGAAAGTCTAGAAGGTTTGAGAAAAAAAAACCTATATAGATCCTATCTCCTAAGAAGAGAATTAAGGAAACAAGTGAACCAAGTAAGATGAGTAAAACTGTGCAGATTAGTTCCTTGGAATCTAAAGAAGAGACTAGTGATAGATCAGTAGAGCCTGCAGATCATGAAGTAAATATTTCAATAGGAAGGAAAGCATGGAAGACAAAGGTAGAAAATATTAATATGAAAATTATTAATGACAACAAATTTTTGCAATTGAATAAGTATTTTGACTTGTACAATAATATGGATAGATGACAGCTAGAGAATGTTGTAGTTAAAAATATGATTATGAAAGATAAAAGGATTGATAGCACAAAAGGTCAAATCCCTAAAGATTTGTATAATAGACTGAGAAATAGAAAGAGTAGAGTAATTAAGGAAGATTAAAAAAATAAGGATGAATATGGTGAAAAAGATATGTTTAGTAAACAATGAGGATGGGTAAAAGGAAATTTTGAAAAGGTATAACACCCTTGCTAAGGAATAAGAAGAGATCTATTCTTCTTTTGGGAGGAAATTATGAAGAGGTAAATATGGAAACTCAAAAGGTAATAGTCACATACATGTCTACTATGCCTAAGGAGAATGAGAAGAGTGTGCAATTAGGGGAGATACACCCTACTATGGCAATAGTTAGTCCTTCTCATAGTTTTGAGCAACTAGCTAAAGCTTCAATTCCAAGTGATTCAACACACATTACCATTGATAGTGAATCCATTCAAGTAGATAATATTAATGTAATATGGATGGAACTAAAGATCCATTCAAAGATTTTGGCTCTAACATTATTGCCAATATTCTTGACTACAACAACTCTTTTGATGAAGAAGGAGAGGAGAAAAAGAATGAAGATGTATCTTTTGAAAAGAAATTTGAAACTATGTCAACTAGCACTGAGGTAGCTACTACAAGTGTGCCCATAGCCACAGTAATAGTAAAACCCTTTACACCACCTACACAAGTGACAATAGTCACCACAACAATATAGTGAGATGATGAAGATGAAACACAAAACCTTATATCTTCTTTGAATAAATTCATTGAAAAGAAGAAATTAGTTAAGTCAATTGAGAAGGGTTTAAATTCATTTTTGGATAGATTAGAGAAGATAGTAAGTTTTGTTGATACATCTGTAGACATTTAGTAGAGAGCAGCAATTGTGTGTAAAAGTTTTGACAATGAGTTTACAATGCTTACCAATGTTGCTACAATGCAAGTATAGACTGAGCATGATGCTAATATTCTTAATACTATGTGTACAAATATAAGGAATAACATAGAAACATTAAATATATGCATTAAGGTATTGAGGCAGATTATGGAGGAAGGGAAGCAGATATATGTTAAGTGCAACTTGGCATACCTTCACCTTCACATTTTTGATGAATAGATCAAAGGAAAGATAACTGAGCTACAGACACTTACTAATAATTTTTTAAAACAAGATCATTAGTTAGAAAAAATTGAGCATTCAATGGAAGCAATTCATGATAGCATTTGGGATATACAAGTAGAAAAAGAGAAAGCCCTAAAATATTTACTCTTTTGTGCAATCATTTATCCCCACATATTACATTGTTACAGAATCAGTTGGAGGAATGCTTGGCATCTAAAATTCATATGAAAAGTTTGTGGCTACAGGCTTGAATGTAGTAGAGTTAGCTACATATGTCCTATGTGTGCTAATAAGTGTGTCAGATGCACTAAAAGATAGTTGGAAGAAACACCTTGCGTAATTGAAGAATGACTTCAATGATTGTTTCTCCAAATTTTGATGTAGCTTTTAGATTTTGACAAGATTTTTTCCTTTTTTGACACCTTTCTCATTGATTTCAAAGGGTGAGAAATAAAGAAAATTGTAATTGTAAGTTATATAGTTTTATTTTGAAGTATAGTAGTAAGCTTTCTTTAAGCAAGATTTTCAATCAGAGTTATAAGGGATGTAATCTTTTTGATATAATCTAAGATATACTATGTTGTGTTATGTATGTTTATTTACTTTGATTGGTATGATAGCATTTATGGAAACATATATTTTATAGTATAACTATGATTGTTTGTGATGAAAAATTATCTAAGTATTGGACAATGTTATAACAAGATGATGAGATTTATTGATACTTGAATATTCCTTAAGAATATTCTCTTGCATAGTTGACTACAGATGCATGACAACATCCTGATGATGTATATAGTGCACATGTTTTCACAGTCAACCAAGTTCAAGTTATGAAGGAAATATCAATGCAAATACTTCACAATAAAAAAATAGAGCAAGTGAGAAAATTGAGTTGTATGACTTAATGAATTATTTTGATTACTAATTCTTGATGATAAAACTCTAAGGATGATATGTGAGATAACTAAGCAAGGATTTATTAATATGATTGATGTAAGTAAATAACTTCATTTATGAAGTTAGGTGTGGATGCAAGGTTATGTTATGTGAGATATGATGCAAATTGATATATGCATAGTTACTCCTTATTTATGATATTGAGGAAATAGAAGGGAAGGTTTTCTATAGTCTACCAAAGGCTTGTATAAAGAGTTGGCAATCAAAAGAATTGAAAAGTACAATAAGTGATCTAGTATTATATGTATATCTATTCTCTTGAAGAACTTAATTGTATAGTTGCATGTTAGGGCAGTGGGCTCTTCTTGCACAAATTTGTATATTAACCACCAACTTTTAATAGGGTTGAAGAAACTCCTAATAGGGTTGAGGCTTCTAATAAGGCCTAGTCTCCTAACATATAGTCAAGAAACTATACATTCTTCATAGACTCCTAACAAGGTTAATATCCTTAACCAGATTCTTTATATAGTGAATCATCTTGTGGGTTTCATCCTCACTAGGGTTTTCCCTTGGCTAGGGTTTCTCTAGTTAACAAAATATGGTGTTATGAGCTCTCTTTATGTATGGTTTTTTATACTATTCAACATTATTGGTTTACTTCCTTATGCATGTGGCAAAGTAATTAATAATATCTAGTTGTGGGCAAAAAGATTGAAAATACTGATTCACCACCCCTCTTAGTATTATCTATTTCTAACATATTCCTCTGCTCATATTTATAATGAGGACCACCATGGTTATAAGCATCAATCAAAATGACAATGCCTTATATCTTCATTAGTTGGTCAATATAATCTATATCACATCACAGTATTTGACTATCATACATTATATATATAACCATTTACAATATTAGACTATAATACATTTAAAATGTTATTAGTTATATTTGAAATTTAGGTTGAACCATATTTAGACTTTCTAAATCAATTAGAACCAATATATTTACATAAATATAAATCATGATTGATCTCTATCAAAGAACCTATATACTTTTACATAATATCAAAAACATCTTGGTAGAGAAATTCAAGAATCATAATTTTTTATATCAAATTCTAATTTTCTCAAAATGGTGAATCACATAAGGATAGAAGATAGACTTAAAGGAGCTTCAAACTTTGCATCTTGGAAAATTTGAGTCATGATTATCCTATGAGAGATAGAATTGGAAGAATATATAGAGATAAATAAAGATATACCAAAAAATGATTCAAACAAAAACAACATGAGAAAGACACAACAATAAAGCTATTAAGATTATCATAGATTCTATAAAGGATCACATTCTCCTCTCTATATCAAGTCTTAAGACAAATTTTGAGATGTTTTCCACAATTAAGAACACTTTATAAATTAATAGCACTAGTAGATTATTAACATTGAAGAAAGATCTACTATACATCAAAATGAACAATGGAGAATCAATTGTGTCTTATTTTTTGAGAATTTTAGAGTTGAAAGATCAACTTGTGACTATTGGAAATCAAGTAGATGAAAAAGAACTTAATATTATAGCTCTAAAAGGACTACCACTATCTTGGGAAATATTTATTCATGGTCTAAGTTCTCAACCTAATCTTCCTAAGTTTGAACTACTTAAATACGAATGTACTTAAGAAGAGTCAAGATTAGTTTGTAGAGAAATCAACTTAAATCAAGAGGAAGATATTCAAGCTCTTCAAGAAAATACAAAGAATAAAGGAAATAAAGGTAAATTCAAACAAAATAAAAAGGAATTTAACAAATCATACAAGAAATGAGATTGGTCAAAAGTGTAATGCTTCAAATGTGACAAATTTGGTCACATTCATAACTTGTGCCTAGAACAAAGGAAAATTCAAGCAACTCTAGTAGAAATCAAAGATAAAAAACATGAAAACTGCACATTCTATCTAACACTCTCAAGTGAATTAAAATCCAACAAAAAAACTTGGATTATAGATAGTAGTGCATCACATTGTATTACATGTTTTCGAGATAAATTTGAAAGCTTTGAAGGATACTCCTCTAAAGAAGTAACCATTGGAGACAACTCTAGACACCAAGTAAAAGGTATTTGATCATGTTAAATTCAACTAAATTTAGGTATTACTCTTCAACTTAAGAACATCTTTTTTGTACTTGGCATAAAAAGAAATTTACTCTCTATCTTCAGTCTTGCTGATTAAGGGTATCAAATCACCTTCGAAGAAGATAAAGTACTATCTTGGCCAAAGAATTCCAATATCAAGAAAGCTATATCTATTGGATTTGGAGATGGAAGTTTACATAAACTTTGTAACCAGAAAAATTTAGCCCTAAATCATGAAGCTATGAAATATGTCATAGAATACTAGGTCACCTTCATTTTTGTGCCTTATCATCCATAGAAAAAATTGTAACTAGGTTACCTAGTCTTAAACCTGATCATTTAGGAATTTGTAAAGCATGTGTCCTAAGTAAAAATTCAAAAGGGTCCTTTCCCAAAAGTGAACAAAAATCTAATTTTGTACTTGAACTTATTCATATTGATCTATGTGGTCTTATTTTTGTACCTTCCCTAAATGGATGTCTCTACCCTATAATCTCTATAGATGAGTATTCAAGAGAACTTGGATTTAATTCCTTAAACAAAAGGAATAACTTAAAGTGTTATCCAAATTCAAAGAATTCAAAGCCCTAGTTGAAAACTAGTCTGGATAGAAAATCAAAACCCTAAGATTAGATAATGGAGGTGACACTAGTATAATTGGCCTCTATTTTCAATGAAAATTAGTCAAATATTCTACCCAAATTGGTTGAATGATCTACAAATGGTCTTGTTGGTATTTTTCTTTTCAAATTTTTGACAAATCCTTGTTGAGGTCAAAATTCCTATGAAAGTATTGGTCAAAATTGGCATCTACATTTGGCCATTGTGATCATCAAAAATTTCACCAATGTTAGTCAAAAATCCTAGCCCATCTGAATATGATTCTAAACCAATGGTGGTATCTTGATCATTGGTTTGGTGGAAAGTTCAATGAAGGTTGGTTGAAATTTTGACCAACCTTGGTTAAGGTTTTGATCAAGGTTTTTCAAAATTTCTACTCAAGTCTTGGTTAAAATTGACATCTACATTTGGCCATTATGGTCATCAAAAATTTGACCAATGTTGGTCAAAAATCTTGGTCCATCTGACCAGGATGCCAAAGCCACAATGGTACCTTGGTCGGTGATTTTTTTGAAATTTTGATGAAGGTTGCTCAAAATTTTGACCAACCTTGGTTAATATTTTGACCAAGGTTGGTCAAAATCTTTACGAATATAAAATGTTTTAAAAAAATAATGCCTAAATATAAATATCCTAACTAATCACCAATGACATCTTTGTTAGTGATTAGTATAGATATTTACCTTTAGGTGTTACTTTGTATTCTAAATACCCAATTCATTTTTTGGAATGAAGGTATTTTGTCAATGATATCCCATGATTCATTTATTCTTCTATAGCAAATCTTGCTTACATTTTGCACCATGTTCTCAAAGTTACATTTCTTGATAATAACAATGATATTAGGTGAGAGATGAATAGACACACTTTGAAATCTTTGGTGACCTTGCTGCCATAAGCATAGGTGGGGTTGATGCTATCAAAGTAAAGAATAGGCACAAATGATGCAACTGCACCAATTATTAGATGTGCTTACTTGAGGTATCTACATAATAAGTTGAATAAAAATTATAGTTGATGAAATGTTTATTTCTCTTGAATGATTAAGTGGGTAATGTATTTGAAATTTGAATAATCTAAACATCAATAGTTGTAAACATAGAAGTGTAAGAGGAATCATGAATTTATGAGGTATGTTATTGGAGAAGTGTTGGAATTAGACAAGCTACCATTAAAATATGATATTTTACATTAGCCAAATTTAGCTTTTCAATTTAACATGTAATATAGTCATGCAAAATGAACAAATTATTTGACTTATCAAGACATAAAATTGTGCATACCTGATAGCCTTGGAGATCCACTTTCTCCAGTAAATTTTGAATTGTAATCTTCTTATCATAGCTATAATGTGTGATTAATAAAACTATTAGAAATTTATATTTTAGAAACAATTATCTAAATTAACCATTGTATCAAATTTCACTAATGACCATTACTAAGGTTTTTTAATAAATCAATGTTGCAAAATATGAACATACCTCTTATCCAAGGCTTCGGGGACATGAGTATAAAAGCAATGAAGAAACCCTTCAGATGGTATCCTTAAAGGATATCCCACATAGTTGATTCTGATAACCTCCATAACACCTACAATATAGTTGAAGCATAAATTCTAATGAAAATTCTATATTTAAGAATTTTATCTTAATGATTGATCCTAGAAATCTCATTAGTCATTAATAAAGAAAATATGCCTACTTTCTAGTTACTATCAAACTTAGAGAATCATTTGTAGAAATATATTATTAGAAGATGCTTACTCCACAATATAGTTGTTGTAGAATGTTATTGTTCTCAATATTGCATGGCTCTTGATTATTTTTTGGCTTCACACATCATATGTAGTGAGGATCTATTGAGCTCAGTGTCACTAGGAGTAATTTCAATTGTTCCTAAATAGAAACAAAGAATAAATCAACATTTCAATACTTCAAAGATTACTGATGTCAAAAAAATCATAGATGCATATGAGTACCCATCACAAATTCCAAGAAGAATAAATTATAAAAGGTAAGAAGATAGACAAAATAAGTTAGAATCATGAAAGTCTAAAAGTTAGAAACTACATTGTCACCTGTATACAAGCAAGCATCTACCCTACCTCTAAATATGCACCAATTGAGTTGAATTTGGATGACTTGGAAGGTTCCTTAGGTTCCTTATATCAAGTAGGAAATAATTTTATAAGAAAAAGTACATTTTGAAGAACTTAATAGATCTTGATGCTTTCCAACATCATAATCTTTGTTCTTTTCAAGGAATAAATCGGTCTCATATGTAACCTAGCATACCCATAAGACAGAGGAGATGAGAATTCCTATTATAAAAATGCAAGACTTGTACAAATAATATATTGTAAATATGAGTTAAAGAAGAAGTTTCTCACTATTTTTCTATAGTGATGAATTGTGAAGTCAGTGAGGTGAGGTTTTTGGTTTGCTAAACCGCACATTTCTCTCAATTGATCAAGATTTTATGATCTCATAAATCCATTACAAGTTTACTTAAGGAAAGGATCATTAAATTTATATATTTACACCATAAGATGCTGAATTCTATAGAAATACATTTAGTATTTGAAGCTTTAAACATGGGTTGATAGAACCATTTATCAAGAGACATTGAAAATAACATTGAATTTGCATTTATCCACACATCCTTTATTTGCATATAAATTATTTTTAAAAAGAAAAGGAAATAGAATTAGAAAAGACCTTTTCAATTAGATCCAAAAAATCTTGATTGTTATGAAATTTAATGCCACTCCAATTAATTTCTTCTTCTTTGTATTCATCTTCTTCTATCTTAAAGACATGTTGTTGGAAATGATTGAAATAATTATAAGAAAAGTTGAGGGAGATTGTTGGAATAAAATATGGAACTAGTAAAGAATGTCCTCAATCATTGTTTTGTCATTGATGTCAAACTTGCTACTTGCAAGGATGACAATTGCTTTAGTGATCCAAATACTATCAATTAGTTAATTGTCAAGGTAGAGCCAATTAATAAGATGTAACTAAAATACCTAGAGAAAGGTTGAAGTTATGATGTTGTAATGAAGTACAAGGATCAGCTAAGCCATTGATGAAAGAATGTATTTGATGACATACTACAAAGAATGGGCACACTGAAACATATCAAAGATTTAAGGTTTTAGCTAAGTCTTTTGTAAAGCTCAAACTAAGTTCATTAGAGAGAAGGAACCGAGCAAGCTAGTAAGAGCCGAGCAAGTTCTAGTTAATGCCGAGTAAACTTCAGATGTCAAGTGGTGCCGAGTAAGTTCAAGTGCCGAGTAAGTTCAAGTGCCGAGTAAGTTCAAGTGCCAAGTAAGTTCAAGTGCTGAGTAAGTTCAAGTGCCGAGCAAGTTCAAGTGCCGAGCTGGTATAGGTGCCGAGCACCAGTAACTCAATAATTTTGAGTTGCTGCATTATTTAGGAAATCAAAGATTCGCCAGATCTAAGCTGACAAGGTTGTTATCTAGAAATTTGTGAATTAAAAGGAAGATAAGAATGATGAGTTGGTGGCACAGAACACCATGTAGAACATTTTTAAGATACAACTAGAAAAGTTTCAAGAAGAAAACAAGATATGGGGTAGATACATTGTATCCTACCTAATCAATTTTGAAACCCTAAAATTGAAGAGGGAGAATTGAGCGGTAAAGGCAAATCAGACTTCTATATAAGAAGACATAAGTTAATAAGAGAGTGAGAGGGGATAGAAGGAAAGAGAGATAGTGGTCAAGCATAAAAGCATGAAATGCTGAAGAATGTGCCTAGGAGAAGATAGCACAGAAGAATGTGCCTAAGAGAAGATAGCCTATTAATTAATATGCTATCAATTAATTAATATGCTATCAATTTATTAATTATTAAGAAAATTGGAGGTCTATGGTGAATTTTATATTAATTAAGTCTTAAATTAAAAGATTTAATTAATAATTTAATTATTTAAGGAAAAATTATTATAATATCATGATCTTTTGATATTTTGATTTTAATTAATTAAATGGGATTAATTGAGAGACAGAATTAAATAAAAGAAAATTTAATATTAAAAATTCTAAATATTATAAATTATAATATTAAATGAACAAACAAAGGTCTATACTTTATTATGAGTCTTCATGTTTAGTCTTATGGGTCTATTTTGAATTTCAGTTATAATTGAATCAAATTTAAAAGATAATTTAATAAAAAATTTAATGAAAAAATTTATAAAGAAAATTCAATATTTAATTAAATAAAATAATAAAATAAAAAATATTTAATTAAAGTTCTAATTTTTGTGTAATTATATTTATTTAAGTTAATAATAATATATTTAGGAGTTTCATTTTTATAATAAACTCTAAATAATATTATTAGTTAAATTAATAGATAGCTTATTAAGTTAACAGAAGAATGTGCCTAAGAGAAGATAGCATAGGAAATTCTATTTGTATAGATGACCACAAAGATGATTGCATTGGCAGAATGAGTTAGAGGACTCAAGGAGACGAAGCTTGAGAGGAAGACAAGTAGTTAGAACTAAAGAGATTAAAGCCAAGCATAAGGATTGAACTGAAAGTGTGATCTGAAATCTGCAAAGTATGTTGTAAGTTATATCAGATCAAAGACCATTATTGTTACTTTCTAGCAATTGTAACTATAAGTCTAAATCCTATGGACTTAGGTTGGTTTAACAGCCATTAGAAAAATCCTTTAACAGGGTGACATTCCAAGTGAATGTTCTAAAGACCTTTAACCAGGCCCATTCCTAACAGTTTGGTGAAATCCTCTAACAAGGTCACATTTAACAGTGTGTTGTAAGCCTTTAACAGGGCAGGCTTTTAACAGGGCATCACTTCAGAAGGGTGAGAATCAAGTAGCATGTTACTGGTGGTTTTTCCCAAATTGGGTTTCCACGTAAATCATTGTGTCATGTGTTGATCTTGAATGTTTTATCTTTGCATGTTGATTTACTGTAACTTGCTTATATGATTGATTTAAGTTTGAATAGATGAAAAGGGTATGGATTCATTAAAAGTAGTAAAAAGGTATTAATAGGGCATTTGGACCTTGAATAACTGATTTACCCCCCTCTCAGTTATTCTAAAGAATTCTAACACATGTTGCACAACATATACAAAATTTCATAGAAAAAGTAACAAAAAAGAGGACTTTTAATATGAATAAGAAAGATCATAAATCATATAAGTTATAAAAATTACATATAACCAATGATAAACTTCTAACTTGAATAGTGATGTACTTTATTTTTAATCGGTATCATATCAAAGTTTCTATGAGTAATTATGAATGCATCCTTTAGTAACTCTATCATAGACCAAACTACTAGCTGATTTGGTATTCAAATGCAATTAACTTCAATCTATTATAGTGTTTATGATAAATGTTAAGATGCTTAACAAAAAGGGAAGACTTTTAATATGAACAAGAAGATCATAAATCATATGAGTTATAAAAATGACATATTGCCAATAATAAACTTCTTACTTGAATAGTAATATACTTTATTGTTAATTAGTATCATATTGAATTTTCTTTAAGTAATTATGAATGCATCTAAGTGACTCTATCATAGACCAAATTACTACCTAATTTGGCAGTCAAATGTAATTGATTTCAATCTATACTTGATCTTTGATTTGCATCCATAGATGGGATGAAGGAAACATTATTAATTTAAAAATTATTTGAACGTAACTTGAAATTTTTCACAAGCTAAGTGGATTAGATAACAAGACTACATATAGTACATTCCTAGTGTATTTTTTCATTGCATCCTTATGTAGAAGTACTAGTTTAAATTCAAAAGTTCAAGTTACATTTTGTAAGTTGGAAGATAACATATATTTTCAATGCACATTGTGAAGCCATATTAATTGAAGATAAGTAAAATTATACCAATAAATCACTACTATATTTGGACCCAAATTGTGATAGTCACCCATCGCTCAAGTGACAAAACCATGAATTGGCTCCCATCAGATGCCATCAAACTTTTTTTTTCACAAATTGAATGAAAAGGGCATCCATAACAATTGCAATGAATAAAACTATCACAACTTGGAAGGAGGAAGGGTCAAGAGTTCATGTTGACATCATTGCAATTGTGACATCCATGTGACAATTGTGTTGTGGAAGCAATGTTGATCCTTCAGAACTAATCATTAGAATTGTAATGGTGTTGTGATAGTTGTGTTGTGCAAGTCACAATTATCCATCAGAATGTGTCATCACAATTGCGATGGATATCCATTAGAATGTTCTCTTGCAATTACAATGGCTAGCTAAATTATTTAAAAAATATTAAATTCATATTATACCTCTCAATTTGATTACTATATGTCCTTCCATTGAAATAAGCATATTGTGCCATCTTGAATGTTGCAGCCTACAAAAGATAACTTGTAGAATATATTTATAAGAAAAAATCATAATTACCAGATGAAGTTATTAAGGTTTTCTATCCGTAGGAATTTTCCTCTCTATGTTTCTTGGCTACCCATTTTATTAGCTTTTTTTGTAAACCCTTTTTTTGGTCATCTTCATTTGTTGTTGTTTCAATTGGTTTGAAAATCTGTTACATTACTTTTGAATATAATTGTGTAAAGGACTATTTCATCATTAAAATACAAGAGAGATAAAGAAAAAATTATACATTATAGTAGATTGTAGAAATCTTGAAACTTTTGGAGAGCTTCAATTTGAGATTCTTTCATCTTAGAACAAGAAACAATCCACATGCTTTATTTGTTCAAATAGAACTATATGGTGGATCAACATATCAAGAAATATAATTCCATTGTAGTGAATCATTCTTTTATATTTTTATTTGTATATCACTATTTTTTCCAAAGAAATCTTCACTTGCAAGATGAAAACTATATTTATTACATTAGAGAATTTTAGTTCATCCCATGTTTTCATAACGTAGAAAAAACATTTATGCATTAGAAGAATATATTTGTCTACTTGAAAAGTAAAGAAAAGGAAATAAATAAATAGTAAAGGGAGCAAAAACTTACTTTCAATATAAGGAGAAGTTGGAGAGGACTCTCATGGAGATGCTACCCCATTATCATATACTAGGTACAAGCAAATGAGGTGGAAGCATCCAAAATAGCACATAAAGATGTACTTATTTCATATGGTTAGGTCTCAATCTTTCTAATGGAGGATTCTATATTATCAAATAGTATAAAATTAGATTGGAAGAAACCAAGAGATTACATATTGAACTATGACATCCTTCAGCATTGCTTGAAACCAAGAGATTTATACAAGTTAGTTGTCATGCAATCATAGGTTAATTTTGAGCTTCACTTGGTTTTGAGAATAGTTTAATGTTCTCTACTAATCAGGGCTAACCACATGAAGGTCAAAGATGAGTTGGCCCTAGCCCCTATAACATCTAAAATCTTTAAGAAAGGATCAATCTTTAAAGTACCTAGAAGTTGCGCTACTCTTAGGGGAAGTCCATCTTCATTGCTCACGAGAAATTCATCATAATTCTTTAGTGTTTCCATACATCTAACATGGGTACATCCAAGAATGTCCTCATCACCTCTTGTATAAAATGAATCCAATATTACAAAATGCTTCCTAAGAAATAATAGTTCAAGTGAAATAAAGACATGAAAAATGAGAGAGAAAAAGAGGAATTTCTACTTACCAATAGGAATTTATATCGCATTGGTGGCCATGCTATGTGTTGAGTGAGTTTTATTATTTTTCTATTGTGCCAAGATCTCTTTGTTTATACACATAAATACATAATAGAAACAAACATGTGTATGTAGGTATGTATGTATTTATATACATACATGCATACACACATATAAAATGATCACAAGGGCATGGAAAAAAATCTTAGATCTCTATTGATCTCCACCAACATTCAAAGCTCTCCATCCTTGTTCAGAACTCTCCACCCTATTTTGCGCACAACTCTTCACAATTGATCAAAAAAATGGGGAATGATTAATGTTGTGTTTTCCTTTTTTGTTTACAATCCATAATCCATAATCCACTATCCACAAGATCTCTCTCTATATATACATGCATACATACATACATATATACATAGACACATATGTGTTTATGTATGTATATACACACACATATATAGATACATATGTATATGCATACATACGTACATACATTTACACATACATACATACATAAATATATACATATATACATATATATACATACATACATATATACATACACAAATATGTAATTTTATCACCTTGGAAAATTGTATTTGATCGTACTAGCTGGGAACAGGTGATTGTTTATTTTATTGTATCTAATCTAATGAAAGTTCTATAGGAATTTGTAATCAATAACTAGACCAATTTAAATAGGTTATGGCTTGTTTCTTTTTAAAAATATCTACTATGATCTATTTTTGTAAAATTTCTTGCAAACTCTACCCATTTTTCTTGGTCTATATTATTTTTGTGCAGGACTTGAGGTAAGTCACCTAGCATAGATTGAGTGAGTTTAATTATTTTATTATTTGGATTATAAAATATCTATGCAGCTAGATCAAATTTTTTTTTGTGGGAAGAACTCTCTATATACATACATACATACATACATAGGCACACACACGTATGTGTGTGTGTATGCATATATATACATACATACATATATATATGTATTGTTTATCATATAGGTAAAGAAATTAACAAATATAGACAATAATAGAAGAATAATATTTGCATATGCCAGAACATACATTAGGCTTCATAATTTTCGCAATAGTAGATGAATGATGCTTTACAATGATCCCAGACGGGATATAAATACTACTGCTGAACCTTCCCGAAGGAGTCCATTGGCCACACCATTACATCCACTACAAACTATTTACTCATCGGCTACAAAATACAAAAACACCGCTGGACATCACCCCATCGGCTACAGAATACAGAAACACTGTCGAACATCACCCCATCGGCTACATAATACAAAATACCACCAGACATCACCCTGTCGGCTATAGAAACACTGTCGGGCCCATCCAGTTGGCTAACATGTATATACATGCATATATATATGCATACATACATACATACATACATACATACATACATACATATACATAAATAATAGTAATATATGTATTTCATTTGCATTTGCTTTGCCATTTCTTATAAGAGTGTTTCAAGGCTAGGAACCACTTCAACATCCTTTGCATGGTTTAGAGGTAATTTTATTGTGGCAGAGGCTTTTACAAGGGAATGAGCCTTGTGATTATGGAATTTACATAGAAGCCTAACTTGCTTCTTCAACTCCTTACACTCAACGCTTCACTAAAGTTATTCTTCCAATAGTGAGAATAGCTAGTAGAAATTCCTGGGAGCCAAGGGACCCTAAACCTATGCTATGTTACATGAGAGAAGTTATTACTAGATTCAATACTTCATAACATTTTGGATCATATAGTGATTCCAAATTAGTAGTAGTAGTAGATCCTTGGGATCCGCATAGGGAGACAGTGCCAATACATGCATGGTTACATCCTTGGCTTCCATTGTTGGGCCAACATATGTGATCCAAGAGCATTAGGACATGCAAGGATCCCTAAAGAAGACAAAAGAATATGGATCAAAGGAAAGGATGAGTTCAAACGAATCAATTGGCATGTGTTGAAGCTAATCATGGCCTTAGAAGGCTTTAAAGATGATAAAAATGTAATGAATCCTAAAGGGCCTATTAAGGACCTTAGGATCTTTGATAGTGAAATATGGGTATAATGGTATATTGAAGTTAATTGGGTCCTTAGGAGTCTTAGAAAGGTTTAGGATTGTTTAAATTGGTCTTGAGTACCTAATAGGAAATTTTAGCGGGATAATTAGTTGTTTTGTTCAATAAATTATAAGTTGGGAAATTCAAATATTTGAATCACAACAGTTAGTTCCATTTTGGGGGGAAATTAGATTGATGTAGGAGCATCTTAGGTGTAAGAGCAATCTTGCATCACCCAAAAATATTTTCTTTTTAGTCTTTTCTATTTTAGTAAGGACTAGTAGATAGGGTGATTACTATTTATGGAAACTTGCTACTTTTAGTAAGTTTTCCATATGAGTTAGAAATATTCTTATTTTCTACATGAAAGTTCATTTAGAGTTATAAGCCTACCATAAAAATCTCATTGCTCCAACTTAAGTATTGGAAAAGTTATTGTGGATTTTTGGTAGAAATATTTGCAAAAAAATATTTAGGCTCACCATTTTAGGCCTTAGAGTTCCTGGATGAGGTCTCAAAATTTAACAGAAAGACACTTTCATAGTTCTGAACCTATAGATTAGGAGTCTATATTTCTGAAAATTGGTTATAACAACTAATCAAAGTAATGGTTTGTGAGTTATGGTCTTTCAAAATTGGACTACCCAAAATACCTAAAATAATTGTCAAATTTTTTTTTGGCTGACTCTATATGTATTAGTAGGGTCTGTCAACCCTAGGTATTACATTTCAATCTTCGGAACCTTCTTGGGTGGCATAAAATTTCCTATTCAAGAAAGGCTTGAATAGTGTCTAGGACATCTCTAGGTGGTAGTTCATAGCTTAGTCTTGTAGAATACTATAATGAAGGCACCCATGTGGGTTAGCATTTTGTACTTGTGAATTCAATATTTTTTTATTTGTGGTGCAAATAAGAAGTCCATTTTTTTCTCACATTTTTTGTTGTTTCTTTATTTCTATTATGAGTTTATAGTTTTAAGAGGAACACCCTTCATCAAATGGTATCAAAGCTAGAGTTCTTGAGTATGTGAATAGATTGTGGACTGTGAGGCAGTTCACACCAAGACCATGGTTTGGACTAACCGTGTAGATAAATCATCGATTGTGATATAGTTTGCACTAGGGTTTTAGCAGAAGCACAAAAAATGCCTCTATGAAGAGAGTGTATCGAAAGAGCCATAGGTGTTACACATGAGGGTTTCCTAGCCCTCCAAAGACAAATGCAAGAATTGGAAGAACAAATATACAAAGGAATAAATCTTCCCATAAGAGATGAAAGCAAGGATGAGGAAAAAGTAGAAGAAAATGCCAAAGCATAGGTAGTTCTAAACCTAGAGGAAAAGAGGCTTTTTAGGGTTCTAAAAGACCTAAGTTAAGGTTCCCACATTCTTTGGAAATCTTAACCCAGAGGAGCTGATTGATTGGATCAATGAACTGGAGGAGTACTTTGAGTATAAAGATATTGAGGATCCTGATAGGGTTAAGTTTGTGAAGAAAAAACTAAAGGGACATGCAAAGATCTAGTGGCAAGAGGTTTAGTTGGAGAAAAATAGAAAGGAAAAGGAAAAAATCACAAGATGGGAATGGATGATAGCTAAATTGAAGAAAATATTCATTCCCATGGATTATGACCTTGATCTATTGAAGAAAATGCAAGGATTAAAGAAAGCAGGAAAATTTATTCAAGAGTATACCAAAGAGTTCTATCGAGTTCTCATTAGAATCAGCCATGCAAAAGCTGATAAGGAGAGGGTGGCCTATCATCTTTATGGGTTAAGGCCAAGCATTTAGGATGAGTTGAGTCTAGTTCAAATGAATAGTATTGAGGAGGTATACTAGTTTTTCCTGAGAGTTAAATAAAAACTGAACAAGAAGTTTGACAACAAGAATAATAGAAGAGGTTGTGGTGGAAGATATAGTGAATGCTCTTATAGAGGCCATAATGATGATCAAAAGAACAAGGATGAGGCTAGAAGTAGTAGTCAAAACCAAAGGGAAAAAATTCCAATCATTTCCATGATCAGAACAATAGAGATTGAGGAAGAGGCAAAGGACAAGGATCTAGATGAGGAGGCTTCTATGGAAAATGTTTTCATTATAAAGAAGAAGGGCATAGAGTATCTGAATGTTCCCAACACCAAGGAAGGATAGATTGAAGCATAGAAGGCTAGGCTAGAGTTGCACATATTAATGAAGATGCCAGGTCCTTACATTCTAAAGATGTTGAAAGAGGAGAAGTTCTAGTTAATAGAAGAGTCTTCATGAGTGGTGAGAACAAACCCAATAAAAAAAGGAGCTTGTTTTGCACAAGGTGTAGATGTGAAGATAACTATTGTGATGTGATCATTAACAATGGAAGTATTGACAATCTATTGTCAAAAACTACAGTCACCAAGTTGAAGTTGAAGAGACAAAAACACCCACATCCATATAGTATTGCATGGGAGCAAGATGACCATAAGATCATGGTCAATGAGCAATGCTTAGTGAAGTTCATGATTGGAAGCTACCAAAATGAGGTACTTTGTGATATCATACCTATAGACATATGTCATATGTTTTTGGGTAGGCCATGGTAGTTTGATAGAAATGTTGTACATGATGGGAAAGAAAATACCTACACTCTGACCAAGGATTGAGTAAAATGAAAGTTGAAGTCATTGAAGGAGAAAGAAGAAAAGGCATGTAGTGCTACCAATATATGTTTTGTTAATTTAAAAGAGTTTCTCAAAGGTATAAAGTATGAGCATATGTGTTTTTCTATAATTCCAAAAGATAGTAAAGAAGAAGTAGATGAGGTACCTACAAAATTTGTAGTTATGTTGGGAGGGTTTTTGATATTGTATTAGATAATGTACCTAATAGATTTCCCCCAATCAGGAAGATCAGTCACCAGATGGATTTGGTTTTCGGAGCCAATTTTTGAAATAAGGTAGTGCACAGAATGACACCAACAGAAAGTGAAGATTTAAATTGACATGTTCATGAGTTTTTGTAGAAGGGCTTGAATTGAGAGAGTCTAACTCCATGTGTTGTACCAATAATATTAGCTCCAAACAAGAATGGAGAATGGAGGATGTGCATAGATTCTTGCACTATCAACAAGATCATAATCAAGTATAGATTTCCATTTCCAAGGATGGATGACATTATTGAGTATTTCACAAAGATAGATATGAAGAGTGGATATGATAAGATTCACATTAGAGAAGGTGATGAATGGAAGAACACTTTTAAGACAAAAGAAGGATTGTACGAGTGGTTAGTCATGCATTTTGAGCTAACTAATACACCAAGCACTTTTATGAGGCTCATGAATGAGGTACTAAAGGATTTTATGGGTAAGTTTGTTATTATTTACCTAGATGATATTTTGATCTTTAGTAAGACATTGGAGGAGTATTTGATCCATATTCACAAGGTATTTGATAAGTTGAGGGAAGAAAAGTTGTTGATAAACTTGAAGAAGTGTAGTTTTGTAAATGATTTGGTGTACTTGAGATTTGTAGTCTCAATAGAATGTCTAAAAATGGACCCAAATAAGGTGAAGGCTATCTTTGAATGACCCACTCCAAGGAGTATGATAGAGGTAAGATCTTTTCATGGATTGGCTAGTTTTTATAGAAAGTTCATAAGAGGTTTTAGTAGTATTTCTGGACCCATTATTAAAATAATGAGAGGGGATAAGAAAGAATTTAAGTGGACTATAGGGGTAGATAAAAGTTGTAATCTATTAAAATAGAAAGTTACTCAGAAACCTAGTTTAGCAGTTCTTTAACAAGGTGTTTCAAGTAGACTCTGATCCTAGTGGTACTATAGTAGGAGCTATTATGAGCCAACAAGGTAGACCTATTGCTTACTTTAGTGAGAAATTGAATGATGCTAGAATAAAATATTTTGTTTATGATCAAGAATTTTATGCTATCGTTCAAGCATTGAAGAAGTGGAGATACTATCTTCTTCCTAAGGAGTTTGTTTTGTATACTAATCATCAAGCTTTACAATATTTAAATAGTCAAGGAAAATTGAACCAAAGGCATTTGAAGTAGGTTGAGTTTAGGTTGAGTTTTTACATATTTATACATTTTTTTTTAAACACATAAGTGGGAAGTCTAACAAATTTGCAGATGCTTTTAGTAGAAGAAATTTTTTGTTGACATAAATGCAGATAGAGGTGGTTGGGTTCAAGGAACTCAATACTTTGTATCTAGATGATCTTGATTTTGGTGAAGCATAGAATGCTTGTACAAAACTTGTTACACTTGAGAAGACAAAATGGTTGGATTTCATGATCTTGGATAGTATTTTATTCAAAGGAAGCCAGTTGTGCATTCCTAGAAGTTCAATGAGAGAGAATCTCATCAAGGAGAAGCATAATGAAGGATTTGTTGGACATTTTAGTAGAGATAAAACCATAGCTTTGGTTGCTAAGAATTATTAGTGGCCATAGTTGTAGCAAGATGTGAAGAAGTTTGTATAAAGTTGCAGAGTATGTTAGATGGTGAAAGGAGTGAAGTAGAATACAAGGTTGTATCAGCCATTACCTATACTAGAGAAGTTGTAGGAGGATATCAACATCAATTTTTTTCTTGGATTACGAAAGATGCAACATGGTCATGATTTTATTTTTTCATGGTTGACAGGTTTTCAAAGATGGCACATTTTATTCCTTGCAAGAAGACTAGTGATGGTGTTTATGTGGTAGAGTTATTTTTCAGAGAAGTGGTGAGACTACATGGTCTTCCAAAGAGTATAGTTTCATATCAAGATACTAAATTTTTTGGGTATTTCTAGCATACATTATGGAAAAAATTCAAGACAGAGTTGAAGTTTAGTTCATCACATCATCCACAGATTGATGGATAGATAAAAGTTGTGAATCACAATTTTAAAAACTTATTGAGATGTTTGGTTGGAGACAAACCAAAATGATGGGATCTAATTTTACCACAAGAAAAATTTGCATATAATAATTCTATAAAAAAGAGTACTAGTAAATCATGATTCCAAATTGTATATGGGAGTAGTCTTATAAATGTTTCTAAATTGAGATAGTTGGATAAATGAGACATAAGTTGTGTTGAACAAGAAGAATTTTTTAAACATTTGAAGAACATCCATGAGGAGGTGAGGAAACAAATCATAAGGATGAATACACAATATAAGGATAAAGTAGATGTGAAAAGGATGTATAAGGAATTTTAGATTTGAGATGAAGTCATGGTTCATTTGAGAAAAGAGCATTTTCCAGTGGATACATATAATAAGTTGAAGATGAAGAAGTTTGGACCATGAAGCATGATTCTAGAAATGTTTATGAAGTGGAGTTGCCTACTGAATTGAATATTTTCCTAGTGTTTAATATTTTAGATTTGACAAAGTATTATGAAGGAGGCGATGGAGATGAAGTTGTAGAAGTGTATGAAGTATTCCAATAGCTAGTTTGGCTACAAAGGAGATTGTGGAGATACTAGATAGTCTTGTTGGCAAAAGTACAAGGAACAAAACTTATGAGGAATACCTAGTCAAATGGAAAGGGAGGCTATTAGAGGATTCATCATGGCTAGCAAGAGAGGAGGTTCACCATCTTGGTTTCCCTTTGAACACCTAAGATGTGACAGAGTCACTTGTCAAATTACCCTGAGTGTCTGATGCAGGAGCATCCTTAGTGTAAGAGCAATTTTGCATCACCTAAAAATATTTTATTTTTAATATTTTTTATTTTAATAAGGACTAGTAGACAGGGTGGTTACTATTTATGGGAACTTGCTATTTTAGCAAGTTTATCATACAAGATTGAAATATTCTCATTTTCTACATGAAGGTTAATTATAGAGTCATAAGCCTACCATAAAAATCTCATTGCTCTAGCTTAAGTATCAGAGAAGTTATTGCAGATTTTTGGTAGAAATATTTGCAAAAATATCTTTAGGCTCATTGTTGCAGGCCTTAGAGTGCCCAAGTTAGGTTTGAAACTCAACTAAAGTGCACTTGCATGGTTCTAAGCCTATAGATCATGAGATGACATTTTCAAAAAGTGGTTATAATAGCCAATCAGAGCAATGGTTCATGAGTTATGGCCTTTCAAAGTTGGGCTACCTGAAATATCTAAAATAATTATCAAAAATGTATTTGGTCAACTCTATATGTATTGTTAGGGTCTGTCAGCCCTAAGTATTAAGTTTCAATGTCTAGAACCTTCCTGGGTGGCATAAAATTGCCTATTTAAGAAAGGCCCAAAGATTATTTAGGACAACTATGGGTGGTAGTTCACAAATTAGTCTTACAAATTACTGTAATGAAGATGCCCATGTGGATTAGCATTTTGTCCTTGTGAATTCTGTAATTTTGCACTTGCTATATAAATAAGGAGTCCATATTTTGTTCTCACATTTGCTATTGTTTCTTTGTTTTTGTTATGAGTTTATGGTTTTAAGAGGAGCACCCTTCATCATAGATTTAATGAGTTTTAGGCATAAGTACACATTGAAACTAATCCAAATTGACATAATTAGATTTCCACAATCCATTAGTATGTGAGCAATGTTTCTGGATTAGATTGTGTGAGTTTTTTTAGCATCAACGTTTCGGATCATACTACATGATCCATCATCAGGACGAGAGAACATCAGAATATGGAATGTGCAGACCAGGAAACCACAAGCAGTCCTAAAAAGAGAGGGAGGGAGGGGCACAAAGACCAAGAGGACCAAAAGTAAAGACACAACCACCAAGAGAACTGGTACAGAATAACCAATCATATGTATAAATGCAGATAATGTATATATATGTAAAGGAATTTTATATAATGCATTAAAAAATGATAAAAAATAAATAACTAAATAAAAAATAAAAAATAAATAAATAAGTAGATAAATAAAAAATTTAAAATTTTAAAAAAATTAAGGATCAGTGTGAAAAAGGGGAGGAAGCACACGATTATGAAAATGAATAAATAACTATAAGAGGTTAAAAATACAAAAATTAGGAATTAAAAAATTAAATATTAAAATAATAATAATAAAAATAAAGAAGACTCAATCCCTTACATATATATATATATATAACAAAGAAACTATAAAAAAAATAAGTAAAATTAAGCTCAGGAGCAAAAAACCCTCAATAAATAGATCGAACCTAAAAACTAAAAATGCTACTAAAAGAAAATGTGAAAATAAGCCATAAGTGTGAAACAGACACAACACTGGAACCAACCCAGATTAAAGAATACAAGCACAAAGAGATGAAAAAAACTCATAAATAAATAAATGAGGATAAGAAAAAAACAAGACATCAAGATGGAAGACCCAAGGCTGAAACCAACGGCACAGGAAAGAGCTTGAGGGTTAGAGTGACACGGAGGGCTAAGACGAAACGAAAAAAGAGAGGAGAGACAACAAGAAGCAACCTGAAAAAAGAACACAGAGAACATGAGGAGGGAGGAGCTCAGAGACCACAAGGTGGGGCCAAGAGACTGAAGACGAAAGGGGGGGGGGGGGCTTCCCCAAAAATTGAACAGGCCAAAATGGGGGAGCGACAAGGGAAGACTAGGGGACACACCAGGGGGGGCAGGAAAGCTCAAGAAGCATCAAGGGTGATGCTGAGTATTAAGCGAGCCCAGGAGAGGTTGCCAAGACAAGCTAATGGACCATCCATCATCTCGATTGAGGTTGATGGGATGATAGTTAATTTCAATAGCTTCCTTAAGTTTTCTTTTGAAGAAGTTATCCTCCTTGGAAAGAATTTTGGCGGTCTCCAGACAAATGTGATGTTTGGTGGTCGAAAAATGCTCGGCAAGGGCAGATTTATGGGTTCTGTCATGTCTGATGTCTGCACCATGCTCACGAATTTTGGTACGAAAAGAATGGCCTGTTTCCCCTATGTAAGGGGCCCCACAAGAGCACTCAATCTTGTAGACTCCCGAGTTGAGGAAAGAGTCTTTGGTGTCCTTAAGGGGAGGAACTCGATGACGCAACTGCGAAAGGGGTTTGAAAGCAGTATGAAGACCCTTTTTAGATAAGATCTTGGCCAAATTCTGAGAGATGCCATCGAAAAAAGGAAGGGTGGCAAACCGGGGAGGCCGGTTGGGTGGAGGACTGAGGGTACACCTAGAAAGAAAGAAGGACTTAGCTCGGTTGATAGCCTTAGAGATTTTCTTGTGAGAATATCCATTCAACATGAATACATGATGAAGATGAGTGAGCTCTTCATGCAAGTTGTCATCATCACAGATTCTGAAAGCTCTGAGGGCGAGCGTCTTAAGGATGCCAACCTTCTGGTTGGGGTGATGGTGGGAGGATGCGTGCAAGTACAAGTCAGTGTGGGTGGTCTTACGGTGAACCTTGCGACCGAATGACCCATCAGCCTTTCGGATAAGAAGGACATCTAGGAAAGGCAACTGATAGTCTGACTCGAGCTCTTTGGTGAAGGAAATGTTGGAGACCAAACTGTTGATGTGAGACCAATGTTGCGTGTCCTCATCACTCGCATGATCTAGACCAGTCATCTTCAGCCTGGCACGCTCCTTCCTCACCAGTCTTCCATTATCCCTCGCCGGTTGCTTCTTCACCCAGACGCTTGGCTCCAGCTCCTCAGAGCATCACTCCAGCGCCTTCTCCTGTCTTGGATCCATGTGTCTCTCCTCGGAGCGCTTCTAGCCCTGATCCTCACCACTCGTTGGTGGCTAATGTGCACAGGCAGCACAATGACCCCTTGGTCATTCCTATCACGGGGTCCTCTAGTATTCAGTTGCAGCAGTCTCCCTTCCTTGGTGTGCTCGATCAGAGGTCCTCCCCCTCTCAACGGTCATCTTTGCTCAACGGATCTCTTCCAACTTGCACAGGTATGCCTCCTGCTCACGCGTCCTCCTCTTTCGTGCTTGATAAGTCTCGCATTAAATTAGTAGATCGTGGATTTGATGTGTTGAGGTGCCCCTCGCACCTACCCCCTCCCCTTATTGGTGCGGGTCCTATCACCCAAAGGTGTGCCGACCTTATGTCAGCAGCCCCCGTAACCACTGCCTTAGGCCTCGGTTCGACCTTGCCAATGTCATCTTCTCTTGTCCCTTTGTCCTCCTTGCCCTCCCTTCTCGGTGAGACCTCCTCTCCTTTCAACCTTCGGGCTATCTCGCCCTCCTCAGTCTCATTGTGCACTCCCCCTATTCTGCCTGTACCCCTAAGCTCTCCTCTTTCCACCTCTTCGGTTCATGATTGGGAGAATAAACTCGTGGTCAATTTATCTTGTGCCAGCATTGACCCGCTGTCCTTTAATTTTCTTAAGCGTGGTCTCAATTTTTCCTGCACCCCCATTGCCATCCCTCATGTCAAATTTCTGATTGAGATTGAGAATGCCATCAGTGGGCTAGCTGCGGTTGTCGCCGAAGAAATTAGGCAAGACTGTGCGGTGGCCCTGAGGCATGCCAAGCCACCCAAGCGCAATATCCCCAATTCTAAGATGCGCGCCTTCCATGACTTAATTCGCAGTAATGACATTGTCATTACCAAAGCAGACAAAGGTAATGCCACTGTTGTTATGAACAGGCAGGACTACATGTCTAAAGTTCTGGACTTACTCTCAGACCTGAATAGCTATAGGATCCTCTCTCGCAACCCTTGCTCTGTGATCCTTAAGAGAGTCAAGTCCAGTTTGGCCAAGTCCTCGTTTGATGAGTCAACAAAGAAAAAATTGTTACCTTCTAAAGAGGTGACCCCTCGCATCTATGGGGTTTCGAAAATTCACAAACATGGCATCCCTTTAAGACCAATTGTGGATACCATTGGCTCTCCCACGTACTTGTTGGCCTCCCACCTTGCCAAGATCATCTCGCCTCTACTAGGAAAGTCTGACTCTTTCATCAAAGACTCCAACCATTTTGTCCAATTCATTCAGGACACCAAGTTGGAACCTAGCGATATCTTGGTTAGTTTTGATGTGGTTTCCCTCTTCACCAAGGTCCCCATTCTTGACTCCATCAATCTTGTCAAACGCAAGGTCGGGGATGAGATCGCAGAGTTGGTTGAGCTTTGTTTAAGATCCACCTTCTTCTCTTTCCAAAATGTCTTCTATGAACAAGTCGATGGAGTAGCCATGGGTTCGCCCCTCTCCCCGATCATTGCCAACCTCTTCATGGAGCATTTTGAGGAGATGGCTATCCAGTCCTTCCCCCTCAAACCCAAATGGTGGAAACGATACGTTGATGACACTAATGTTTGTTGGCCACATGGGCTTGAGAACCTTGAACTATTTCACTCTCACATCAACAGTTTGGTCTCCAACATTTCCTTCACCAAAGAGCTCGAGTCAGACTATCAGTTGCCTTTCCTAGATGTCCTTCTTATCCGAAAGGCTGATGGGTCATTCGGTCGCAAGGTTCACCGTAAGACCACCCACACTGACTTGTACTTGCACGCATCCTCCCACCATCACCCCAGCCAGAAGGTTGGCATCCTTAAGATGCTCGCCCTCAGAGCTTTCAGAATCTGCGATGACGACAACTTGCATGAAGAGCTCACTCATCTTCGTCATGTATTCATGTTGAATGGATATTCTCACAAGCAAATCTCTAAGGCTATCAACCGAGCCAAGTCCTTCTTTCTTTCTAGGTGTACCCTTAGTCCTCCACCCAACTGGCCTCCCCAGTTTGCCACCCTTCCTTTTGTCGATGGCATCTCTCAGAAGTTGGCCAAGATCTTATCTAAAAAGGGTCTTCATACTGCTTTCAAACCCCTTTCGCAGTTGCGTCATCGAGTTCCTCCCCTTAAGCACACCAAAAACTCTTTCCTCAACTCGGGAGTCTACAAGATTGAGTGCTCTTGTGGGGCCCCTTACATAGGGGAAATAGGCCATTCTTTTCATACCAGAATTCGTGAGCATGGTGTAGACATCAGACATGACAGAACCCATAAATCTGCCCTTGCTGAGCATTCTTCGACCACCAAACATCACATTTGTCTAGAGACTGCCAAAATTCTTTCCAAGGAGGATAACTTCTTCAAAAGAAAACTTAAGGAAGCTATTGAAATTAACTATCATCCCATCAACCTCAATCGAGATGATGGATGGTCCATTAGCTTGTCTTGGCAACCTCTCCTGGGCTCGCTTAATACTCAGCATCACCCTTGATGCTTCTTGAGCTTTCCTGCCCCCCCTGGTGTGTCCCCTAGTCTTCCCTTGTCGCTCCCCCGTTTTGGCCTGTTTGGTTTTTGGGGAAGCCCCCCCCCCCTTTCGTCTTCAGTATCTTGGCCCCACCTTGTGGTCTCTGAGCTCCTCCCTCCTCATGTTCTCTGTGTTCTTTTTTCAGGTTGCTTCCTGTTGTCTCTCCTCTCTTTTTTCATTTCGTCTTAGCCCTCTGTGTCGCTCTAACCCTCGAGCTCTTTCCTGTGCCGTTGGTTTCAGCCTTGGGTCTTCCATCTTGATGTCTTGTTTTTTTCTTATCCTCATTTATTTATTTATGAGTTGTTTTTCATCTCTTTGTGCTTGTATTCTTTAATCTGGGTTGGTTCCAGTGTTGTGTCTGTTTCACACTTATGGCTTATTTTCACATTTTCTTTTAGTAGCATTTTTAGTTTTTAGGTTCGATCTATTTATTGAGGGTTTTTTGCTCGTGAGATTAATTTTACTTATTTTGTTTCTAGCTTCTTTGTTATGGTATTAGGGTCCTTTCTAATGTTTCTCTTCTTGTTTTTCTCTTGGGGTTAAAATTTTTTTTTGGCTTGTTCGATTTCGATATAGTTGTATATAAGTTCTTAATATTTGCACATGCTTTTATTTATTTATTTTTTGTTTATATATATATATATATGTAAGGGATTGAGTCTTCTTTATTTTTATTATTATTATTTTAATATTTAATTTTTTAATTCCTAATTTTTGTATTTTTAACCTCTTATAGTTATTTATTCATTTTCATAATCGTGTGCTTCCTCCCCTTTTTCACACTGATCCTTAATTTTTTAAAATTTAAATTTTTTTTATTTATCTACTTATTTATTTATTTTTTATTTTTTATTTAGTTATTTATTTTTTTATCATTTTTTAATGCATTATATAAAATTCCTTTACATATATATACATTATCTGCATTTATACATATGATTGGTTATTCTGTACCGGTTCTCTTGGTGGTTGTGTCTTTATTTTTGGTCCTCTTGGTCTTTGTGCCCCTCCCTCCCTCTCTTTTTAGGACTGCTTGTGGTTTCCTGGTCTGCACATTCCATATTCTGATGTTCTCTCGTCCTGATGATGGATCATGTAGTATGATCTGAAACGTTGATGCTAAAAAAACTCACACAATCTAATCCAGAAACATTGCTCACATAATCCAAATTGGTTTTCATAGTTGTAATGGATGCTATTAAGTCAAGTTTGAGGCATTGTACGGAGAGAGCAGTATTGGGATTGATCAATTGTAAGAACTATGTAAAGAGAGCTAATAAAAAATTCATTTTTAAAGCATTTGGTGCATGGTGGCTTGACTATCATTGATTTCATGTAGTCTTATAATCTCACAAGCCTTTTTGAATATTGTTTTATCAATTCCTAATGCACTAAGATTCGTGAAGTTCGTTCCTTTCAAGTTTGTTGTCACTGCTTAAGGGTTTCATTATTTTCATTCACAAGTATGAGTTTCTACTTGAAATGTTGATCATTCCATTAATCTAGGAGTTTGATTCTCATAGAATGATCTTGTAACAGTATGTACAAATCATATCTATTATTTTTTTGATAGGAATTTTTAAGGATTGGTGATCACCATTGGAGTTTGTGAAGTAAAGGGCACTGAATTCATGGCTATGGAATAGCACCAAGAGTTTTAGCCATTAGACATCAATGTTTAATCATTGGAAGTGCTTTGGTATGTTGGAGACAAGGTGAAACAACCTTTAATTGAGTCTGAAGGTGCTTAGAAGGTAGAGATTTAGAAAAACCTAACTTTGAGGGTTTGTAGGAGACTAATTTGGGGTTACAAAAGCTTTAGGAATAATTCCTTATGGATTTGGAACATTTAAAACATAATAAGAGATTTTCTAGAGTATGGGGTCTTGGGAATACAAGAAACTAGTAGTTTCTTTGTTGAATTGCCCTCTTTTCATGCATTTTTGTGCTAGAATATGGTAACAATAGGATATGGTCCAAAGGAACACATGGAAAATTTCTTATATGTTGTAGTATGGCTTAATGGGTATCTAAATCCACCATTTTTTTGGGAAGTATTTTGGAAAGTTTGAGAGGAAAGTTTACTTTTGTTCCTTGCAGGGCTACTATGAAATCAATTAGGCCTCTATGATAGTTTGGGGATTTGGGTGGTTGATCTTACTTGAGGACAAAAAATTGGTTGAAACCTTTTAAATCCACCTTGATTTGGCTTAATAAACCCACCCTAATCATTGGGGAGTGTTGGAGTTGTTTGTGTACTTTTTTCTTTGTAGAGTGTTTCAGGAACCCTATACTTCCCCTATAGGTTTAAGTGTGATTTACTTTCTTTTGAATCCCACCACCCTTACCTCTACATTAGTATGCAACCTTTATATCCAACCAATCATTATAAGTTGGGGAATGTGCTTCATGCTTGACATGCAAGTGATGCATTTTCATATCTAATTTTATCACCTTTGAAAGTTGTATTTGATCCTACTTGCTGGGAACAACTAACTGTTCATTTTATTATACCTAATCTGATGATAGTTCTATAGGAATTTGTAATCAACCTAACTAATCAACAACTAGACCCATTTAACTAGGTTATGGCTTATTTCTTTCTAAAAAGATATGCTATGATATATTTTTGTAAAATTTCCTGCAAACTCTACCTATTTTTCTTGGTCTACACTATTTGTGTGTAGGATTTTGAGGTAAGTCACTTAGCATAGGTTGAGTGAGTTTTATTGTTTTATTATTTGGATTCTAGAAAATTTATGTAGTTGGATCAATTTTTGTGTTGTTCTAAGATGTAATAAGCAACTTAAAAAGATATCTCTGTATATATACATACATACATACATACATAGGCACACTGTGTATGTATATACATAAAGAGAAACTTCTCTATTTACCTAATGAGGGAAATATAAAGAGATAGATATTTAGGGGAAAAAAATAACATATACATAGGTATCTCTTCTTTGAATAAAATCATAGAGCAAGGGCATGAAGATCATAAGGGCATGACATGGAAAAAAATGCAATGATCATAAGGGAAAAAAAATAAAATCCTAGATCTCCATTGATCTCCACCAACATTCAAATCTCTCCACCCTCATTTGGAGCTCTCCACCCTCTTTCACATGCAACTCTCCATAATTGATCAAAACAAATGGGGAATGATTAATTTTGTATTTTTTTTTTGTTTATAACCCATAATCCACAATCCACAAGATCTCTTTGTACATCTACATACATACATACATAAACACATAGATGTGTGTGTATGTATGGATATACATACATATATACATATATACATACATATATATACATACATAAATACATACATACATGAAAACAATAATGCACTTCTAAGAGTTTATAATTGTTCAAAAAAATTAATGTTTTACAAGAAAATGCACCTAAAGAACCAATATCTAAAAAGCAAGAGCATGGTGTTGAAATTGTATAGAAAGTTCTTGAAATGAGAGGTCTACAAGTGAAGGTGTTGACCAATCTTGAAAACTTGAATGCTGAAATGAAAGCTATCGATGATAAACACCTATGCTTAAGTTACAAAAAAATGTGAAGTTAATTTAGATATGGTATAAATAGATATTTAGAATTTTGATAATCAAAATTGAAGGCACAAGAGAGAGTCCATGAAAATATACTAGAAGGAGAAGGAGTGACATTAGAAAGAGACTGCAGGGCAAAAACAAAAACTAGACAACATAGAGGATATTATGGGAGCCACTAGATAGAATCCAAGATAGTATCATGGTAGGTACTATGGTATTGGAATCACTTGAAAGTTTCTTTGAGAATTTATAGTCCAAATATTGGGAGGATTACAAGTTGTGCAATTTGTCATGTTTTGTATCTGCATTTTCTTATAAGAGGGTTTCAAGTATTGACATAGTCTCTTGTGATGATCCCAAGTATCCATTACTTATAAGAGTATTTCAAGGTTGGGAACCACTTCAACATCCTTTGCATGGTTTAGAGGTAATTTCATTGTGGTAGAGGCTTCTACAAGGGAATGAACCTTGTGATTATGCAATTTACACAGAAGTAGAAATTTCTTCTTCAACTCCTTAAACTCAACTCTTCACTAAAGTTATTCTTCCGGTAGTGAGAATAGCTACTACAAATTCCTCAGAGCCAAGGGACTTGAACCTATGATACATTTTCTAGAGACATAGGATAAGTTACTATTGGCTTTAGTAATTCATAACATTTTGGATCATATACTAATTCCCAAATTAACATCAATAGTAGATACTTAGGATCCTCATAGGGAGATTGTGCTAATACATGCATGGTTATATTCTTGGATTCTATTTTTGGGATAGAATATGGAGCCTTTATATCTAACTATTCATTATATATTGGGGAATGTGTTTCATCCCTAGCATGCAAGTGATGCATCTATTCAAATCTATCAACTTGGAAAACTGTATTTGTTCCTGCTAGTTAGGAACAACTAATTATTCATTTTATTGTACCTAATCTAATGATAGTTCTATAGGAATTTTCAATTGTTTGTACAAAAAGTGTCACACTTCTATAAACCATTATTATTGAGAATACTTATGAAAGAGGTCATCTCAAGAGGAAGCTCATAGCTCTCTATATATGATATGCAAAGGCTATAAGATGGTGGCCCTCAAATGAACCAAACTATGTAACCCTTGCAAGGAGCACCATAGAATGAGAGATTCAAAAAGTAAAGGATAGACTGCCAATATCCAAGAATATAGAATAAAATGCAATGCAAATGTAAGTTATTCTAAATGGAATGAAAGCTAATAAAGATAACTAAGATAAATCATAAAGGAAACTAAGCTAAAAAGTATGCCATAATGTAAGTTAAATGAGAGCCAAGCTAAAATGTAAAAATAAAAGAATGCTCCTTGAATGAGTAGGTGCTCCTCCCTTTAAAAAAAAAATGGATGGTAGAGATTAAGAGGCAAAAGAGGCATAATCAAGGGAGGATAATGCATCTTGAGTGATCCATGTGCACAAGCATCTCAACCAATCACAATTAATGGTTTTGAGAGGGTTTGAAATATGTGGAGGAGAATTCAAAGTTATTTTAAAAATATAAGATTCCTCTCACACAAAAAATTGTGCATTCATGTGTAGACAAAAATGCATTTTCTTTTAGTTTTAAATAAGGGAAATATCTTATGTGTGCACACTTAGGATAAGTTAGTAGTAGGGAGCATGTGCTTTTAATTAAATAAGAGACTTGGGATAAAGTGGTCACACCATAGGATAAAATCAAATAAATGGATTTTTGGAGATTTGATCAAGGGTAACTATTAGATAAATTATGCAAAAATGCTAGAAAGGAGGCTCATACTCTACATGACCATTTTTTGGTGATTACAAAAATCAACCCAGCTAATCAACAACTAGACCCATTTAACTAGTTTATGGCTTGTTTCTTTCTAAAAATATCTGTTGTAATATGTTTTTGTAAAATTTCTTGCGAACTCTACCCATCTTTCCTAGTCTGCATTATTTTTGTGTAGGATCTTGAGGTAAGACACTTAGCATGGGTTGAGTGAGTTTTATTATTTTTTATTTGGAATTTGGAATATGTATACAACTAGATCAATTTTTCTATTGTACTAAGATGTAATAAGCACCTTAAAGAGCTCTCTCTCTATATATAAAGACATACATGTTTAGAAGGAAATATAAAGAGATGCAAGTTTAAAAGAAAAAGAAAAGAACATTTACATAGCCCTTGAAAAAAATTGCAGAGCAAGGGCATGAATATCACAATGGCACAACATAATAAAAAAATTGTAGAGCATGAGAACAACAAAAAACAACATAGATCACAAGGGACTAACAAAAAAATGCACCAATCACAAGGGCATGACAACATTCAGAGCTCTCCACCCTTGTTCAAAGCTCTCCACACTCTATTACATGAAACTCTCCACATTCAAAAAAAATAGGGAATGCTTTATGTCATGTTTTTTTATACTCATGTGGGTGTCACAATTACGATGCCAAAATCAATATTGTAATGATGTTGAGGAAAAATTGAAAAAATTTGGAAATCATGACAAATTACACTACCATCACAAATTTTGGTCACAATTTGGCATCAAATATTGTAGTTAATCTATCTATTTCCTTTTCAATGCCCCTAATTATTGGAAATATAAGTGGAGTAACTGAGAGGGGAGGGGTGAATAATTTACTACTAAAATAAATCCCAAAACCATTAGATGTCAGTACAAAATAAAGTCTAAAAATTGAATGCTACTAATGCTCGATAAACACACATAAAATGTTGTAACTCGATAAGTGCTAATTATGAAAATCTTTAAGTGTTATCTATGATTACCCGTTCTTTGACATAGTTACAAACGCATAAAATAAAATAACATGAACAAATTTGACAGCAGAATTTAACATGGAAATCCAATTTAGGAAAAACTACCAATTGAAACTAGTTACTATTTTCACTCTTCTGAAGTGAGCCCTATTAGGAGCCAACCCTGTTAAAGTTACAAAACACAATATTAGGTGTGACCCTATTAAGGGATTTAATCACCTTGTTAGGATGGCCCTGTTAGAGGTCTTAAGATAATTCAATAGAACTGCCACCTTGTTGGAGGATTTATAAATAGCTATTAAGCCAACTCTATTAAGAGATTTAGATCACTACTGATGACCTAATCTAAATGTAACTAAATTGCTAATTATAGATCTTTATTCTAACTTGTACTTGATCCTTCTTAATTGAATATATTTTTTTTTCTCCACAAGGATATTCTTCTTATCCTTTAAATTCACTTCCTCTCTTCATCATTAAATCTTTGATTCATTCATAACATCTTACTTCTTATTGAATCCACAACTTGACCTTATACTTATATCTTTCATATTGTCAAGTTGGCTCATATACAACTTAGAATAATTAATAGTCATCATCTCAATTGGCTAGAACCAATAGATAAATCAATTAAGATTAATATGCCAAAACAAGAAAATTCTTCATTAACTGACCTAGCTCTATAAACACTGAATCAAAAATGATTTCTTGTGTTAACAAACAAAAGCTTGGTTAACACTTAAAAACTTACAAAGATCCTTTGGCAACTAAGTAAGCTCGGTTAACACTAGTTCTATCCACCTTTTCTTCATTAACTGAGTAAGCTCAATTAACACTCATCTTTTGCAAACTTTCTTTCTTCACTCAAGTGAACTCAATAGACATTGCCTTCTGAACTAGGCAAACACAGGAATGCTTAGTAGACACAAAAAACTATCTTCACTACCCAAGTGAGCTGAAAATACATTGAATAATAATGATATGACATTTGTGTAACATTAAAGATAGTACACAATTAATCAATTGTATCCAACAATCTCCCTCTTTGGAATTGATGAAAACACATGTAATAACACATTGGAATTTTAGAACAAGAATAAAGTAAGGAACATATCCTAGTTTTATTCATGAGAACTCACTCTATTAGTATGAGCTCTTTCTTTCATTGATTTCTTGCTCTGTCTATAAAAACTTCTACTAAGTTCATTTTCCCTCACAAATATCTCTTCATAAAGTTTCTATGATAACAAACTTTCCCCCTCTTACAATAAACTTCTCCTTCTAATTAAAATTTCTCATGAGATATGATAGTAAACTTCTCCCTCTTTGACAACACATACCAAAGACAACAACTCTATTAATATCAATGTACCATAAGTACTGATTCATTTGTAATATGCCCTCATCAATTCTGCACCAATTGATTGATCTTCAACTTTCTCTAGTTGATGCATCACTAAAATTTAGTTAGTGAACTTTAGATAGGGAAATGACCCCTAGCTTATCTCTTAGATACATAAATGCATCCTTAGGTAATGACTTGGTGAATATGTTTGCAATCTATTCTTTTGCATTTAAATATTCAAATCTAACTTCTTTATCCTGTACCAACTCTCTTACGAAGTGATATTTTATAACAATGTGCTTTTTTTTGGTATGCACTACTGGATTCTTTGATATTATTAATTGTTCTGGTGTTATCACAATATATGACTACTGTACACTCAAAAGTGTCCCACTCTAAACCCTTCTATCCAAACTATTCCATGAGTTCAGAATGCTTGGATGCCGGCTTAGAGCTCCCTATCCACGGAGTGCAAGAGAGTGTATTTCAAGTTCAAGGGCTTTCAGATGAGCCTTAGAGATACTGTTCTTTCTAGTAAACCATGCAATGGGAGGTTCCAAAGACAAGATGCAAGAATGCAAATGTCCCAAGGAGTTCCTCAAGAATGCAATGCAAATGAAAATTAAGCTAGAATGAGATGCAAAGTGGAGCTATGCTAAAACATGTATGAGAGTGTTACAATACCATTATTAAGCTATGTGAGATTAAGCTATATGTAAAAATGAAAGCTAAGCTAAGCTAGAATGCCATGATGCCATGGATGAGAGAATGTAGACAAGAAATAGAAGTTCTCCACAAAGCTCTAAAGAAACCTGTTAGAAAACTTGCAGCATAACAATATTCAAAATGAGGATTGGATTGAGGAGGAAAGCTCTCTCCCTTTTAAAGATGTATGGATGGTAGAGATCAAGATGAAGATGGTGGATGATCAATGGTGGAATTTGAAAAGAGGAGTGATCCATGTGCACACACAAGTCAACCAATAGAATATAAGTTGACTTGTCATATAAGACAAAAGTCACAAAGTCTTTTCTTTTAATTGCAAAATAGAAAAAGGACTTTATGTGTGCACTTTAAGTGGGTTAGAAGAATGGGGTCTTTTATTTAATTAAAAGGGGATATGTTCTTTTAATCAAATAATGAACTTAGGATAGCATAATCAAACTATAGGTTATAATCAAATAAATTGATTATTAGCAATTTGGTCTAGGTAAATGATTAAATTAATTTAGCCAAAATGTTGAAAAGGGGGCTAATAGTCTAGATGACCATTTTTGGGTGATTACATTTGCCCCTCTTTGACTAATGCGTGATCGATCTGGGAACACATTATGTCAAAGAAAATAGAAAGCCTGACGCAGTGATAGATATAGATATCTGATTTTGAAGAACAAAATGTAGAAAAAGATAACAAGTCCTAAATGTACAGCCTGATAGTGGTAGTACTGAACACTAGGAAAATATGATGTCAGAATTCAAGAAGAATGCTAACACTTAGAAAAGCGAATAGATTGAGAGCAAGTGATAAGGTCAAACAAATGCTCCTAAGAAATAGATAGCTGTAACAATCAGCAATAGAGTATTTCTGCCCCCTCGAGATCAAAATTGAAATGAGGTAAGGGGATGCAAAAACTAGCTAGACATCAAAAAATTAGAATAGAGCAATGTCCAAGATGACAGATAGATGATTAGAACCCAAGAATGACTATAAGAAATTGATAAAATGCCTCAGTTTGACTAGAGTTGACCTTGAAGGATATAGCATAAAAATTAGGTTGAAATGAGTAGAAAGGTATTTTAGACATGAAATAGTGAATTGAAGTAGATATGAAGTATGGAAATGATGAAGACATGAAGAAATGAAGATGCCCCAGTGATGATTTAGAGATTAGACCTCAAAAGGTCAGCTAACTGCTCAGAAGAAAGTAGAATTTTAAAAGACAATTTTGACCATCAAGATGAACTCGAATTTGGATTTTGATCTCTAAAATGAATCTAGGACATTGAAATTATTTAATAGGTCAAAAATTTATATAATGTGATGATAAGATAGAAAAGAGATGAAGCGAAAGATTAAGAAGGTGAAAAGACATGAACAAGAAGAAAGTAAAGAAATATATGAAAGGAGTTAGCTGATATGTCTGTGAAAAGATGAAGAGAGAGCTCTCCCCATATGCAAGAATGCAAGACTAAGCTAGAAAATGAACCTAAAATGCAAGCTAATATGAAAAGTGGTTTACTAGCAAGAAGTGCATAACATTTAGACTCTTAATTTCATCATTGAGCATTTATTAGGGACATCATGAGATCATACAACCATCACTAGTATAACTATGAGGATATGAATATGATCAATATTAGATAGGTATGTGGAAATCCAATCTAAGCATCAGAGACATGCAAGTCAAGATAACTACACGATTAGATTCTCTAAGTTTAATTTAGCAAGATTACACCTGTATCAATCCATAAGCGCTAGGATAAACCCTAAGTGTGGTCTTGCAAAACAGTCAAGGATGATACATTTATAAGTCAAAGTGTTGAATAGGACAAGCACGAATGCTTACAACACTATAGACAAACAAAGTATACCCACAAGCAGAAATAAAAAAAAATGCCCCATGCCTCCAGTCTTCTAGTCAATGACATCCTTGAAAGACTATTAGGGATGGAACATATAGTAAATAAATCGTCATAGACAACACACAAAGTAGATAAAGATCAGCATAGCTTAGTTGTTTAAGTGTTAAAAGTGTGTGTGTGTAAGTCACTTGGCCATTTCTTCAAGACTTGATTCTGATAGTGAGAAATATCGTGACATCAAAGACCGTAGGTAAACTATTTGAAAAGTGTTGAAAAACACTAGATGTCAAGGTGGGGGAAGTGTTGAGAAACACTGTATTGTGAGTTGTCAAAGAACCCTCATGCACAAGAATACCTCAATAGGCTAAGTAGCTATGCCCCCAAGACAAGGATAGGAAACAATTCCAAGTCAAGAAATGTGTAGTGAAATGGATGATTGAGACTGACTAACATAGGTGCAAGGGTTTCAAGTAGTGCTTGTTTCAAGGTTTTCACCACTTGACAGATTTTTTTCAAGACTTTTTTTCAATTTTTTTTGTATTTTTGATTTTTTGATTTTTTTTGGTGATACATCAAAGCACCTATTGCTAGGTTTTCACTAAGATGATCTTTTTTTTAGGACATTTTCTGATTTTTAGAATTTTTTAGAATACTTTAGAGATTACTAGTTCTAAAGCAAGATCACATCATTTTCTCCCAATGTCTAGCAAGGTATAGGACACGATGGAGAAACAAGCCAATAGATAAGCAAAGATGCATAAGAAAGGAATGTGAAGCAAGTGAAAGTGATCCTCAAGGACTGACTCCTCAAGAGTACCCAAGCTAGGGAAAGAGGTGAAATAGTCATATGAAGTATGTTTTGGATAAGCAATAGAAGTAATGAGAAATATAGCATGTAGGATAAGTGGTGAAGCCAACAAGTGCGATAGCATATAAGATAAGCGATGGAAGCTAATGAGTAAGATAGCATGAAAGCGTGTAGTCCAAAAGAGTAGCCATGTCAAGAGACCTAAGAACTATTTTTATTTATCGTGATCAAGACCAAGGGGTCAACTAGATAGTATAGAAATGGGATAGAGCAATAAGAATAAAGCTCAAGATAGAGGCTATGAGTGAATGGGAGAGCACAATAGAAAATCTTGTGGATAAGATAGCCAATATGCAAAGATAGATCAACATTGTCAAGATCAAAGAGAGAAGAGGGGATAGGTGGATGATAGAAGAATTACCCATGATGCCTATTTACTAGGTTTTCATCATGGTACTTATCCAAGGTGCCACAAGAAGTAGTTTTCACCATAGGATGCATTTATTTCTCTTTACTTTTGCTACCAAGGTGCCACAAGATGTGGTTTTCACTAAGGCACATTTTCATTTTTTTCATTTTTTGTATTTTTTCTTCTTTCTTTTTTTTTTTGAATTTTTAGAAAGAGCTAAAGTTGTTTGAATGTAGATAATGCTCCTATAGAAAAGATAAGTCATGATAAGCCAAGACCATAGAAAGGTATGCTCAAAGATGTTGATAGGGTGATGAAAGGGAAATGGTAGTAGGAAGAATATATGGAGGATAAGAGTTCATGTATAGAAAGGGGGTGTAAGCTTTAGAGGATTTCATGTGGGTAGCTAAAATATTGGACAAGATCAACATTGACACACAACTTGAAGGGTATTGGAAAAATGGAGGAATCATGGATGAAATAGCTTGAGATTTAGATGTATGAGGTGGTAGAAGAGATTTGGAAAAAAAGTGGAGTGGAAGGCTTTGGAATATTTTTAGAAAATTTTTTGGAAGAAGATGGAATGGAAGCCTTTGGAAGCTTGAATGTCAACTTTGAAGTATTTTCAATATTCAAGTCTTCTAAAAGAGACTTTGGAATCCATATAGATTTAGATTTTCCTTTGGATACTTCAAAACACATTTCTTCAATAATGGGTTTAGGAACCCATATTTTCTTTGATTTAGCTTTTTTAATAGTGGACCTTTGTGGTCTCTTTTGTGCATTCTCCTTCTTAGCATTCACATGTCGATTAGATGGGACATAGTGATCTTTCTTTTTCAATGGATTCTTATGTTTATTCTCAATTCCAAAGGACTTGGGATTTGTGGATGAATAAGGATGATATGACTGGTTTAGATGTATAGATGGGTGAAAATTCATCAAGGATGAGTGTCTTTGTTGATCTTGAGGTATTATAGGAGAGCTAGGGAATGAGCTAGGAGTGAATGTAGGAGATGGAGGAACATAAGGCCCCAATATGGATGGAAGGTTTGAAGGCTTTAGCTCTAATGGATGAGGACCAAGGATAGAATTAGAATATGCAAATGGATAGTGAGAAGGGATATCAACATCTTTAGAGTGAGCAACATGGTAAAAGCCATCAACAGACTCATGAGTAGCTTTGATAGGAACAACATTTTTAATAGAAGAACTTGAAGCTTGAGCACAATTTTGAAGTGGATGTGGAGAAGTAGAACATGATGGGATGCTTTGATCTTGACAAGTAGCTTTGGATAGCATATGAAGAGAACTTTTCTCATAATTTTTAGTAAACTCAAGGGAGATAATGGAAGTGGTATCTTCATCATACTTCGGGGGTGGAAAAGATATAGGATATGGAGGGGGAAAATATTGAAAGAGATGAAAGGATGCTTGATCTTGATCTTTCTTGACATTTATAGCTTTTTCTTTTTGAGAGTCCTCTTGACATGGAGCCACTTCCAAGGACAAGGGAGAATAAAGAGTGAATGGAGTAGTGTTTGGATTAGGCATAGTAGTGCATGAAGGTTGAGAATGTTTAGGATTAGTATCATGGAAAAGGTTTGCAGCCAAGTGAAGGTTAGCTTGAGTTTTTTTTAGAGATAGCCCTTGAGGATACACATAGTCAATGTGGAAAGTATTAGGTTCTTTATTTGATGGAGGTATGTTGGAAAGATTTGAAGTGTTGGGAGATGCACGAGTGTTGGAAGAAGTGGAAGATGTAATAGAGCTTCTACTAGACATAGGTTCATTAGTGTAATCTTGCTCAAGAAAAGTATCCTCATCGCATGAATCATTAGAGGTATCAATAACTCCATTATCAATAAGATCTTGGATTTTATGTTTTAGCTCAATGCAATCTTAAGTACTATGCTCATTATGTTGATGATAAGCACAATAGATATCCAAGAATGGGTTTCCATAGTAGCTAGACTTAGGCAACATGATGAGCTTAGTTTCAAGAAGTGTTTGCAAAATGTCATCATAAGAATGTTCTAAGGGAGTAAAAATCCTCTCAAAAATATGTCTAGGATCTTCTTGTTGTTTCTCAAGTGAATGGTATACATCCATGTCTTCATCATTATCTTGGTAAAAGATAGGTCCATCATGAAATTTTAGCATAGGCTCAAAGGAGGTATCACTTGCTTGTTCTCTAAAGAGGTCTTTAGGTCTAGAAGATGAAGACATTTGATGTCTTGAAGTAGAGCATGTAGACCTAGAAGAAGAGGATGACCTCAAAGAAGGTGACTCACATGCATGTAAAGACCTTAATTAAGATTCATGTAATGATGCAATCTTATCCTCTAACCTTTTCTCAAGTTTAGACTTCATTTTTGTCATGCGCTTAGAGAAATGAAGGTAAGAAAGATCATTTGTCTCTTCTAGTTCTTTGTATTGCACATATAGATCTTGAAACTCTTTAGTGACATGGAGGATATCATGATCATCTAGATTTGGTTGAAGTTTGGTAGCACAAGGTTTAGATCTCATAGTTTTAGATGCAAAACCAAGCATAAAAGAGCCTAGAAGATAACTTGATGTTGAAACTATAGGAGGTAGAGTGTTCACTTGCCAAGATAGTAGAGAGAGATTAAAGTGACTTGTCAAACAATATGTCCAAGAAACTTACGACATGAATGACTCAAGTCAATAGTTAGGCAAGATGCCCAAATAGCCAAATAGATAGAGCAAGCAGGGTGACAAGTGAACAACTCTCCAACCCAAAAGTGTAGTCAAGAAATCAAGGTAACCATTTTAGCAAAAGGATAACTAGCAAGCATGTATAGACCATGAAGACAAAAAGACCAAGAGCACTAAGACCAAAGAGCCACTTTAAGCATGTTTAAGCACTAGAGACATAGAAAATAAAAATCAAATGATGAGACTCCCCTTAGCAAGCAACACAAGAAAAATGTTAAGACTTGATGCTTTGACTTGGTTAACAAAGTTTGACAATAGTTGATAGCATAGCAAGTTTGATGTTCAAAAGCAATTTCTTTCCAAGCAAGATAGTGACACATGGAGTAGTCTTCAAGAAATCAAGAAAGGGACAAAGCAACCTTGCATGATACAAGCATATGTGAGGTCTTAAAAGAAATCCCTAGAATTATCGTCATGTGTATGTTCAAAATATTTTCACTGGTATACCACATTTGATAACACATCAAGCAATATCTACCTAAAGAACATGGTTCATTACTCAACAACTTGGCCCATGCTTGATGCTCCTTTTCCTCACACCAAGTGGTTTCCCACAAGAGATATTGGCTTTTTCATGGAAGTGCCATAAGCACAACCAAGGGAACACATATGGTGAGTGTAAATCTTGGGGTGATCCGGGTAGTCCACTAGGATCGATCCTTGCACCAAGAAGTTGAGTGGCTAAAAATGGTAGTTACTAACTTAGGGTGTTTAGATAGGGCTTCCGTTCATAGTGTTCCTCTTGCTCCCAATTACAGGACACCTCACTTGTGATGAGTAACCGATCTCACGACCACAAGAGTACCTTAAGGATTCTTGCCTAGTGATCTCCCTATGGTCGAAATCCCATAAGCGATCACACTAGGCAAAGATAAACACTATGTCTACCAAAATTTTGTATCCTTGGTAGCCTTTAGTTTATAGTGGGTTGGAAGAGCTAGGTAATTGGCTTGTCCCCACTTGGGTCGTTCCTCTCAGGTTGTCCGAGAGCAGGCCCTCTAAAAGATTCTAAACTACACAAAGAGTGGATCAACTTTTGGAAGTCAAAATTTTTGATTCACCACAAGGGTGAGGAGCATACTCTCTTATTCCAATTGTTTTCTTCAAAACATGCCAAGAAGATCTAGTTGCCTCTTACTCTTGAAACCAAATGGTAAGTCAAGATTTCTGATTCACCACAAGGGTGAAGAGCATACTCTCCTATCACCAAAAGATCCCAATTGTAAGTTTTAATGTGCCTAAAAATAAAAAACTAGTATATGCCACACATGTAAAAGTAAAGAAAAAGAAAAATTGAAATTTTATGCATTGGGCAGCCCTGCAAATAATCGTTAGTAGCCCTTGTGCATTTGAAGCTTTGACATGCGTTCTTTTTATGCAATGTTTCAATTTTTTTCACAAGGATGGAAACCTACAATCACAACTTGTTAGCACCAAAAGTTAGTGTGAAATAACATAAAATACTACAATAAAAAGTGGTTAGTTGCCTCAAATATCTAAGTTATCTTCCAATCAAGTGTATGCAAAGAAAGTGCAAACTAATCACAAATGCTCTCATTTTGACTCCTTGCTTTTGATCTAGTCAACAAGATTAGACTTTTTTGCTATGATTTCGGATCCAAAAATAGAAATGAAAATAAGAGACTCCTACCAAAAATTAGAGAGATTTCCAAAAATGTAAGAAATTCAAAAAAATCTCTTCATTTGCTCCCTAGAGATCAATTTTGTCAAAACAGGCTAGATTTATCAAATTGAGTTTTTGATCCCTAATACAACCTAAAAAGTCAAAAAAAAAAAGATATTAACCCTCTTATAATTCAAAAGGATTTTTGAAAATATAAGTTTTTTTGAAAAATGTCCTAATTTGCAATCAGAAACAACTTTTTATGAAAAATAAAGAAAAAATTATAACTTTTTCAAATCATATCAAAATGCTCTAAAAATTGTACGGAGACATTTTGAACACATAAAAAACTTGTAAAAAAAAATTCAGAACCAGACTCCAATCGGTTTAAAAGATATGATCAAATCTTTAAACCAACTAAATTTTTGGCCTTCAAACCAATTTATATATGGGTTAGTCTTAAAACCAAAGTGATAATTCTACAAAAGAACTTGATTAGATCCAATATGCTTCTATAAAAAAAATTAGAGATGAAAAATGAAAGCAAATGGAGCTAGAAACTTGATTCATGCCCCACGGTGGGCGCCAAAAATGTACACTAGAAATGTGTCACACTCTAAACCATTCTATCCAAATGATTCCATGAGGTGGAATGCTTGGATGTCGGATTAGAGCTCCCTATCCATGGAGTACAAGAAGTTAGTATTCAAGCATGAAGGCTCTTAGCCAAGCCTTAGAAATGTACTTCTTGCTAGTAAACCATGCAACGGGAGGTTCTTTGAGACAAGAGAAAGAGTGTAAATATCTTCAAGAAATTCCTCAAGAATGCAATGCAAGTATGGAAACTAAGCTAAGATGATAATGCAAAATGCAGCTATGTTAAGCATGTATGAGAGTGTTACAATACCATTATTAAGCTATGTGAGATTAAGCTACATGTAAAAATCAAAGCTAAGCTAAGCTAGAATGCCATGATGCCATGGATGAGAGAATGTAGACAAGAAATAGAAGTTCTCCACAAAGCTCCAAAGAAACCTGTTAAAAAACCTGCAACATAACAATATTCAAAATGAGGATGGATTGAGGGGGAAAGCTCTCTCCCTTTTAAATATGTATGGATGGTAGAGATCAAGATGAAGATGGTGGATGATCAACGGTGGAATTCAAAAAGAGGAGTGATCCATGTGCACACACAAGTCAACCAATAGAATATAAGTTGACTTGTCATATAAGACAAAAGTCACAAAGCCTTTTCTTTTAATTGCAAAATAGAAAAAGGACTTTACGTGTGCACTTTAAGTGGGTTAGAAGAATGGGGTCTTTTATTTAATTAAAAGGGGACATGTTCTTTTAATCAAATAATGAACTTAGGATAGCATAGTCAAACTATAGGTTATAATCAAATAAATTGATTATTCGCAATTTGGTCTAGGTAAATGATTAAATTAATTTAGCCAAAATGCTGAGAAGGGGGCTAATAGTCTAGATGACCATTTTTAGGTGATTACAACTACTAGATCTTTGATCTCTACAATGTTAGAACAATTAACTGTTGCTTCCACATATTCTACCTCTGCTATAGATTGAAAGATTCAATTTTATTTCTTTCTTGTCCAAGGCACTAGTCTTTTTACCAAGAAAGAATGCTCCACCACTAGTGCTTTTTCTATCATCAAGACATCCTACCCAATCAGCATTAGTAAACACCTTCAAGTCCAAATTGCCTCTAAGTTTGTACCATAAGCTATAGTCTTTAGTACCTTTCAAATATCTCATGATTCTCTTGATTGTTGCTATGTGATTTGGTTTAGGATTTTTTGAGGATCTTGCTACCATTCCAACTACTAGTGCAGTATCAGGCCTGGTATGTACTACATGCTACAATTTTTCAATCATTGATCTGCATGTGGTCTGATATACTTCTTTGGAATCATCATCCTTGGAAATCTTATGTCCAGTAGAAATAGGGGTTCCAACTAATCTTGAATCTTCCATTCCAAACTTCTTTAATATCTCCTTGATATACTTAGAATGAGTGATGAGATACCATTTTTGTTCTAGTATATCTACAACCTAACAAAGAATTGTATCTCACCAAACAGGGACATCTCAAATTCTTTACTCATTTCTTCTGAAAATGCTTTGCACAAGTCATCATTTCATGTGAGTAAAGTATCATCAACAAATATTTTTGCCAACACAATCTTCTTGTCTAGTCCTTCTTTGATATATAGACTACTATTATCATTTGTTCTTTGAAAACCAATCATTACCAAGTAATTATGAAGTCTTTCATACCAAGCTCTAGGAGCTTCCTTGAGACCATATAATTCTTTGTGTAACATGCAAACCATGTCTCTTTTTCTAGGATCTACAAAATCTTCTGGTTGTTTAATGTAGACTTTTTCATCAAGAAATCCATTCAAGAATGTAGATTTAACATCCATTTGATATACTTTAAAACTTATGTGTGTTGCATATGCTAGCAAAGTTCTAAAACCTTCTAATATTGCAACAAGAGAAAAAATCTCACCATAATTAATACCTTCTTCTTGACAATAACCTTTATATACCAATCTTGCCTTGTTTCTAGAAACTTTTCAATCTTCATTCAACTTATTTCTAAGCACCCACTTTGTGCCAATTACATTTTTATCCTTAGGTCAAGGAATAAGAGTCCAAGTTTTATTCTTTTCTATTTGTTCTATTTCTTCATGCATTTCTTCGACCCAACTTTCATTTTCTAGAGTACCTTTAACATTTATAGGTTCGTATTCAACAAGTAAACATGTACCTTTTAATTTGCTTCTTGTCATTGTTCTATCAGATTTGTCTCTAATGATCTGATCAAGTGCATGATGCCTTCTGATATATCTTGCTAATATAGGTTTTTTGGGTTTTGAATGAGTTCCACTATTTTCATCATGAATTATGGTATCAAGCTTGGGTCCCACTATCTATTACTCAGGTCCATTAGACTCGATTTGAACTAGCCCGGTAGCCTTTGACTATGACTGGGGTCCTTCAGATTGTGACTCGGGTTGCACTATTTGCAACTTGGTAACTATTGGAGATTTTGGGGACTCAGGAAATGAAGCCTCCTTTCTTTCAAATAGGTTTTGTAGTGTATCAATTTCATAGTAAACAAATCTTTTGTAATCCTTTGGTTCTTTTTTGCTTTCTTCTTCACTCTTTTCTGCAAACTCTTTAATTCTAACATGTGCACTTTCTATTATTTTATGAGTAGAAAAATTCAAACATTTTTACGCTTTACTTCTATAGGAGTATCCTAGAAATATGTGTCTTCATCACATTTCACATCAAATTTTCCTTTTCTAGATTCTTTTGAGATATAATATTCCGTACCAAATACTTTCAAGTAACTTACATTAGGTTTGTAGCCATACCATAGTTGATAAGGAGTTTTGTTTAGATCTTTCTTCAACTATACTCTATTCAAGGTATGAACTATAATGTTAATAGCTTCCTTCTAGTATTTTATTTCAACATATTTTTCAATCATCGGGATTCTTGCATAATTTATGATGGATATGTTTCTTCTTTTAGCTATAGCATTTTGCTATGGTTTACCAAGGGCTAATACTTGTCTTTTAATTCCTCTTTCAATGCAGAAATTATTCAACTCATTGGAGCTGAATTCACTACAATAGGTCCACATAAGTCTATATGAACAATTTCTAATAATTCTTCTAACTGATAGTTTTTTCTTTTAAAACTAGTCTTTGCCATCTTACCCATTTGATAATTCTTGCATAAACCCATATCATGCTTCTTCAAACTAGGAATACCTCTTACTCTTCTATGTTTTATTACCTTAACTAGATTATCAAAGTTTAAATAACATATTATTTTGTGCCATAAAAAAATTTCTTCTACTTGAGCAATAAAATATGAATATTCACTGAGATCAAGATAAAATAGATTACCTTTTTTTTGCTTGCTAGATCCAACCCGATTTCCTTTTACATCTAGTAGTTTTCCCTATCCATTCATGAATTCTACCTTGAATCCAATGTTATTAAACTATGCCACACCTAGTAGATTATGTTTTAGTCCTTCAACTCAATAATCATTGTCACATACAAGTTCCTCAGTAAATGAAATACATCCTTTTCCTTTTATGTTACAAGGTTCATTGTTTTTAAATCTCACACTACCTCCATTATAATATTCCATGTGCTCAAATTTTATTTTATCTCCAATAACATGATATGAATAACCATTGTCAATAATCCATATATAATTTTTTCTAACATGAGAGATAAGTGTCATCTTGTCTCCTTCATCATCAAATTCATCTTTTACAATACTATGGGTATATGCAGGATCATGATGTGCTAAAAAGTGGTGATGTGAAAAAAATAGAGTTTGAAAACATCTAAAAGCATTTCAAAATCTAATTTGAATTTTTTTCACATATCCAAGTACCAAACCTAAAAAATAAGGCCCAACCCTTATCGGGTATCAGATTTGATATCAGATACTCGATATTTTCTAGTGTTATTAAAAAAAAACAAAACACAACCTGCGGGTTGTTTTCATTGTCTTGTTTCATGAACAACCCATGAGTTGTCTCTTTTTTTGTTTTTAATAGCCATAGATATCAAATATCCAATATAATATTGGATACCTGATATTTAACAGTGTTAATAAAAAAAAAAAGACAACCCACAAGTTGTTTACACAGTGTTATTTCGTGCTCAGTGCTCAGAGATTGGGTTTTATATCGTGTATCTAATATAAGGTAGGTTTTTTTGTTTTTTTAATCAATTTTAATATAAATTTAGTAAATTTTATCATACATTTGTTAGTTTTACTTGAATTTGTTAGAATTTAGGGTTTTTTTTATAGAAATTGTTAAGATTTAGGGTTTTTTAATATAAATTATGTTTTGCAAATTAATAGGAATGGTTGATCAAAATGATGACCATGAGGCAAGGAATACTATTCCTGGTAACCCCCCACCAAATGATCCTATGCCCCTACAAAACTGTCCACCAAATGATCCTTTACCCCCTTAAAACCCTCCTCAAATCGAGTATTTGATAATTGAAAATCTCACCCAATTGAGGGCTTTGCAAAGAACATATAATAATTTACTTGCATTGGCTCCTATGTTATCCATGTTAAACACCATAGTGGATAACATTAAAACCCTTACAAACTAACAAAATACAACTCTTCATTGGGATGAAAAAATGCATGAGATGTTTGATGATGGCTTGGACTATGATGAGGTTGCAGCCCTCAATATAACCAAAGATGATTTGGCTAGCCTTTTGCAAATCCAAAAATTGGTATACCAGTTGACCAGCAAAACCTCAAACTATCGATTAAATGGTGGACAAAAGATGCCATATGTGCAAACTTTTGGGATCATTTGTGGATTGCTTTTGATATCCCTCCACATAGAAATTTAGAGGTGCCATTTTATTTTCTTAGAAAATTATATGCAGAATTTGTGTTGAAACTCAAAGTGAACTATTGGAGCATGAAGCCCAACATGGGTGTAGTACTAGGAGCTCCTCAAGATAGACCCTCTTCCCAATGGAAGAAAGTTGGCACATTTGTCTCCCCTACTGATATCTCCCCCCTCCTCGAGTGTAGCATCCTAATATTATGGTAGAGGCTAGATCTTAGACCATTAGAACCATTCATAAATTGAGTAGCCTATTGATATCTCAGACTAGGTCAGTCCTACCTCCCCATGTTGATGATGCTAGCATTGTTCATCATTGGCTAGCTCATCACACATTTGTGTGCCTCAAACTTGTATTATGTGCCAGAATATTTTCATAAGTCCCATAGGTGATCTTCTTGAGTATCATTTTGTATTAGATGAGGATACACCAGACACACATGTAGAGGCTGCAAACCCTAATGTGAGAGAGGAGGAGAATGTAGAGGCATGGACTCCTTCTATGTCAATACATGTATAATTTTTTTGTTATAACATATGTGACTTAAAGTTAATTTTTATAATAGAGTAATTTTAATTTTTAAGCCATACTGGCTTGTACATGTATGTGATCTTCATTCATGTTTAGGGACATATTAGAATTATTTATATGGATTAACAGGGTTCATAGGATGACCTATGACTCCTTTTAACACATTCCATGATGACAGGACATATTATAATTGTTTATATGGGTTGAAAAAGGCCATAAGATGACCTATGACCCCTTTTGACATATTTTATTACAGCATATGTCTCTAGGGGTCTTGTGACCCTAGGGACATATTATAATCATTTATATGAGTTGAAAGGGGCCATAGAATGACCTATGACCCCTTTCGACACATTTTATTACAACATATGTCTCTAGGAGTCCTAGGACCCCTAGGGACTTATTAGAATCATTTATATAGGTCAAAAGGGACCATAGGATGACCTATGACCCTTTTTGACACATTTTATTACAACATATGTCGCTAGGGGTCCTAGGAACCCTAGGGACATAATAGAATCATTTATATGGGTTGAAAGGGTCCATAGGATGACCTATGACCCCTTTCAACACATTTCATGATGACATATGTCTCTAGGGGTCTTAGGGCCCCTTAGGGACATATTAAAATCATTTATATAGGTCAAAAGGAGCCATATGATGACCTACGATCCTTTTTCACTCATTTCATGATGACATATGTCTCTAGGGGTCCTAAGACCTTCAGAGACATATTATAATCATTTATATGAGTCGAAAAGGGCCATAGGCCCTTTCGACACATTACATGATGACATATGTCTCTAGGGGTCTTAGGACCCCTAGGGACATATTAGAATTGTTTATATGGTTCAAAAGTGGCCATAGGATGACCTATGACCCCTTTTGACACATTTCATGACAACATATGTCTCTAGGGATCCCAAGACCCTTAGGGACATATTAGAATCATTTATATGGGTTGAAAGGGGCCATAAGATGACCTATGACCTCTTTCAACACATTTCATGATGACATGTGTCTCTAGGGGTCCTAGGACCCCTAGGGACATATTAGAATCCTTTATATGGGTCAAAAGAGCCATAAGATGACCTATGACCCCTTTCGACACATTTTATTACAACATATGTTTATAGGGCTCCTAGGACCCCTAGGGACATATTACAATTATTTATATAGGTTGAAAGGGGTCATAGGATGACCTATGACCCATTTTGACACATTTTATTACAACATATGTCTCTAGTAGCCCTAGAACCCCTAGGGACATATTAGAATCATTTATATGGGTTGAAAGGGGCCATATTTTGACACATTCGATGATGACATATGTCTTTACGGGTTCTACAACCCCTAGGGACATTAGAATCATATATATGGGTCAAAATTTCAACACATTCTATGATGACATATGTCTCTAGGGGTCCTAGGACCCCTAGGGACATATTACAATCATTTATATGGGTTAAAAGGTGCCATAGGATGACCTATGACCCTTATCAACACATTACAACATATGTTTTTAGGGGTCCTAAGACTCATAGGGACATATTAGAATCGCTTATATGAGTTGAAAGGGGCCATAGGATGACCTATGACCCCTTTTTACACATTTTATGATGACATATGTCTCTAGGGGTAATAGGACTCCTAGGGACATATTATAATTGTTTATATGGGTCAAAAGGGGTCATAAGATGACCTATGACCCCTTTCGACACATTTTATTACAACATATGTCTCTAGGGGCCCTAAGACCACTAGGAACATATTAGAATCATTTATATGGGTCAAAAGGGGTCATAGGATGACTTAGGACCCCTTTCAACACATTTCATGACGACATATGTCACTAGGGGTCCTAGGACCCCTAGAAACATATTATAATCATTTATATGGTTTGAAAGGGGCCATATGATGACCTATGACTCCTTTCGACATATTTTATTACAAAATATGTATCTAGGGGTCCTAGGACCCCTAGGGACATATTATAATTGTTTATATGGGTCAAAAGGGGTCATAGGAGGACCTATGACCCCTTTCAACACATTTTATTACAACATATGTCTCTGGGGGCCCTAGGACCCCTAGGAGCATATTAAAATCATTTATATGGGTTGAAAGGGGACATAGCATCACCTATGACCCCCTTCAACACATTCCATGATGATATATGGCTTTATGGGTCCTAGGACCCCTAGGGACATTAGAATCTTTTATATGGGTCAAAAGGGTCTATGGGATGACCTATGACTCCTTTCAATACATTCCCTAATGACATGTCTCTAGGGGTCCTAGGACCCCTAGGGACATATTAGAATCATTTATATGGGTCAAAAGAGGCCATAGGATGACCTATGACCTATTTTGACACATTCCATGATGACATATGTCATTAGGGGTTCTAGGACCCCTAGGGACATATTATAATTTTTTATATGGGTCAGAAGACATTCCATGATAACATATGTCACTAGGGGTCCTATGACCCCTAGGGACATGTTGTAATCATTTATATGGGTCGAAAGGGGCCATAGGTCTAAAGGGGCCATAGGATGACCTATGACCCCTCTCCATGTGTTTCATCACAACCTATGTCCCTAGGGTTCCTAGGACCCGTAGGGACGCATTTGGTTGTTCCAATGTGTCGAGAGGGGTCATAGGTTAACCTATAACCCCTCTCAAAGCATTTCATGACAATTTATGTCCCTAGGACCCCTAGGACCCCTAGGGACCCATTGGGAATACGTTGAAAGGGGTCATAGGTTAACCTATGACCCCTTTTGATGCATTTTATGACAATATTATATTTAATAATAATATAATATTATATTTTTTAATATAATAATAATATATTATTAGATTATATAACAATAATAATCATATATGTTACTAGATTATAGATTTAATAATAATAATCATACATATTACTATAATATAATAATAATTATAATCATATATAATAATAATAATATCAATGTCCACACTTCTCCCAAATAAATTTCTCTCTAAAACACTCTAAAGTTTCCCTCTCAAATTTATTTCCTCTCAAATTTCCTTCCCTCCAAAATTGCAATTGGAATATCTTTCCTCTCAAATATCCCTCCAAAATTTCAATTGAAAAATCATAGACCTGATCGGATACTTGATTTCAAATTGGGTATCTGATTTGAAATCAGATATCCCATTTTATTTTGAGTATCCGATTAGGCTCAGTGTTTACCAAGCCTATTTGGTCAACCCAAAAAATGTGTTTGAGAAGGGTTTCACTGACACTCAAAATTCAAGTAGCCATCTGACAATGTTATTTTCATCGAAATTGAATGAAACGAAAAGGGTTTTTTTATAAAACTCTCATGATTCCATCAATATAATATCTATCAAATTCTGAGTTCGATAAGTATTTATTAAATAATTTTCAATGAAGGTGATTATAAAGTGCTTATTGACATATTAATTGAAAAATAGCTATAACTTTCAAACAGTATAACATTTTTTAAATCCAAAACTTGTGTCACATTCTATGCTTCATCTAGTATAAGAAAAATAAAATAAAAATTTAATTTAGTAAAGTTTTCTATTAGTTAAGGTGGTCAAGAATGGGAGTTTCTTTTTCTGAAAAAATTTTAGTAGAAAATTCATATTTAATTATTTATTTGAAATAAAAATATCTAAAAATATGTATCACATTCGGGCATGAGTCTAATTTTTTTAATCTATAATTATATTTAAAAATAATTATCATTTGATTTTGATTAAGGTGGTTAGACATACACCTACTTTTTATTTTCACCTTGAAGTTTTTGTAGTACTACATTAAAATCCAAAATTTTAACCAATCAATTATTTTTTTCCTCAGATAAAGGCTACTAGTTTAGAAACTACGTTCAATTTCCTACATATTATTTTCTTACAATTTTTTTATATAAAGTCCAAAACCACTTTAAAATTATGTTTCAAGTTGACATACCCTAATTTGCTAGTTTTTCACTACCACTTAAGGCCATAGTTTGGTTGACAATGATCCTCCACATACCCATATATACCATTTCATCTTCACTATTATCAGAATCTTTGGCTATAAAACAAGATTTCTTGCCTTTGTCCTTGTCCTTGTAGTTCTTGTAGTTCTTGGAATCCTTCTTGCCTTTGTGTGTATTGCTTTTCTTTTCATCTTTGATTTCTTTATTTGGACACCTTGCAACAATGTGACCAACTTCTTTTTAAGAAAAGTAGATCAGAGAAAATTTACCTTTGTATTTTCCTCTACCTTTGGAATACTTTCTTGCAAGTAGGACTTTAACAACTTCAAGATTACTATCTAAACTTTCTTCCATTTCTTCTTCTTCACTCCCTGATTGACTAATCTTTGATTTCTTACCCTTTTCTTTGATTGAGATTTTAGCTTTAAAAACAAACTCAATAAACTTTGAACTAGGAACATAGTTATCAAAGTTATCTAACTCAAAAGCTATCAATCTTTCAACTAGAGCATCCAAATATATTTTATTATTTGGATCACATCTCATCTCATCTCTTGAATAGCAGACACTCTAATTGCATAAATAGGAAGAAGAGTTCTAAATACCTTTCTTACAACTATTTTCTCTTCAATGTCTCTTCTAGATGCTTTGATTGCACTTACACTTGCTTTGATTCTTTCCACATATTTTGCAATGTTCTCATCTTCTCTCATTTTCATCTAAACAAAATGATCTCTAAGGCTTTTAGCCTTAGCTCTTCTTAAATTGGCATCTCCTCCATATATGTATTTTAGTTTGGTCCACATATCATGAGCTATTTTGCAATCTTTAACTTCATCAAATTTAGCATAACTAAGAGTAGATGTAATATCAGTCATCATGATGTTATGATTCTTCTTTTCAGAAATATCTTCAACTGATAATGTTCCAGTGGGAGTCTTGTATTTAGTATCAAGATATTTGCACCCTAAATAACTAATAGTAGCCAAATATAACCTCATAAGTCCTTGCCACGCTTTAAAATTGTCTATGTTCAGCTTTAGAATCTCTCTTCTATAAGACATCCTGATCTTTAGCTTAGGTCCTTGAAACCTTCTATACAAGAACCAAAAGCTCTGATAGCAATTGTTGGAAATATAAGAGGAGTAACTAAGAAGGGGAAGGTGAATCAGTTACTACTAAAATAAATTCAAGATCCATTAGATGTTACGATGAAATAAAGTTTGAAAACTAAATATTGGTGATGCTCGGTGACTCATTATGCAAATCTTTAAATGTTATTTGTAATTACCCTTACTTTGACTTAGTTGCAAAAACATAAAAGAAAATGACATGAACATATTTGACACTAGGATTTAATGTGGAAACCCAATTTGGAAAAAACTATCAATTGCAACTAGTTGCTATTTTGACTCTTCCAAAATGAACCTTATTAAGAGAACCCTATTAAAGGTTAAAAAACACACTATCAAGTATGACCCTATTAAAAGATTTAATCACCCTATTAGGAGTGGCCTTGTTAGAGGTCTTAAGATAATTCAATAGAACTGCCACCTTGTTAGAAGATTTACAAATAATTGTTAAGCCAACTCTATTAAGAGATTTAGATCACTACTACAATGGTTAAAGAGTAACAATGAGATGACCTAATTTAAATGTAATTGAATTGTTGATTACAAATTTTTGTTCTGGCTTTTACTTGATCCTTCTTGATTGAATATATCTTTTCTACTCCAAAATGATATTCTACTTATCCTTCAAATTTTCTTCCTCTCTTCATCATTAAATATTTGATTCATTCATAACATCTTACTTCTTATTGAATCCACAACTTGACCTTATACTTATATCTTTCATATTACCAAGTTGGCTAATATACAACTTAGAATAATTAATATTCATAATCTCAGTTGGCTAGAACCAATAAATAAATCAATTAAGCTTAATATGCCAAAACAAGAAAATCTTTCATTAGTAGACCCAACTTGGTAGATACTAACCCAAAAATGATTCCCTATGTTAACCAACATAAACTCAATTAATATTGCAAACTTGAAAAGATCCTTTGGCAAATAAATGAGCTTGGTTAACACTGGTTCCTATTAGTGTAGTTTTTTATTTTCTAGTAGGTTATTTATTTTTTCTTATATTGCTAGATTTTTCCTACACTTTTAATAATCTCATTTCAATTAATAAAGCATGTCTTATTAGGTGAATGGTTGCAAGGTGTCACCTTCCTACATGTAAGCATCCATTAGCTATCTTGGGAAGATACTTTAATAACTTTAGTCTGATAGATGGTTGCTCTTCATTGGTCAGTGTTGCCACCTCCTTCCTCTTTCTAGCCTATATAAGCATGCTACCTAGCTTATATTTGCATTGATTTCTTTTACGTCCTCTTAATGCTATTTTGCTTCTAGCATTTGCATTACTGTCTTGGAGATTGAATCTATGTTGCTATTTTGATTTTGTATCATTTCATTCATAGTTTAGATATCTATTCTTTACACTAGTTTTCTAGGTTATTACTCTTTTCAGATTCTAACATGGTATCAGAGCTTTTTTATTGCAAGAGTATATTTTAGTTTTCTTATTTGAGAGATGTATGAGGGATAATAAATTTTACTGTAAGTTTTTGAAAAACCTAGTATGCTCTTCTCTTGCATCTTCAAATGATCTTGAGAATTAGAAAGTTTGACAAAAATGGTTTTAATCTCTAGGGTTTACACATGTTTTATAAAATTTGGGTGATTGTAGCATTTTTGGTTATACTGGCAACATTTTTGGTTGTTCCAATGCATCTAGGAGGCTTGATAAAGTCAAATTTGGCTTTCATTTCACCAAGATCATAGGTCATCACACAAGTTGCAAAAATAGAGTTTCAATCTCAAATCTAACAACTAGCTTGCATATTTGGTGTTTTTAGTCAATATTGTAGGTTCTAGCATGCCATTTATTAACTTAGGTAGCTAATCAGTCTTTTCATGATGTCTTTTGGTTGCTAGAGTCATTTTTTGGTTGTTTGGGCTATTTTTTTTTATTGCTAAAGGTGTCTAATTTACACTATAGCTACATCTTTTGTATGCCTCATTCTTGCTCATACAGACTCCAATTTTGATGATTCTTATTATGATCTTGACTATTTTTGGTGCTCTATCCACTAGTGTAGTTATTTTTGTATTTTCATGCATGAATTTTTTAGAAATTGCAAATTCTTAGTCGCGACTTTGCACAGTTCTCATTTGAAAACTTCAGAGAATCATAAGTTTCTCATACAACCTTGTATCAAGGTGATTCTTTTTTTGAAATTACATGATATTTCAAGTAGATTATAGTGGTGCTATTTGTTTCTTTGAGTATTGTACCCGAGTTTCACTTTCAACATATGCTCTTTGTAAGGATTTTGTAATGCATTGAAATCAAGACCACTTAATATTTCTTCCTAGCAATAGTTTTAAATGCACTAAAATAAAGTGCCAAATTATATTTCTTTGGGAGGAGTTCTTTGATTGAGTATAAAGGGTGGAGGAAAAATTGTCGTGATTAGGTTCTCTTCTTTTTAGCATTTTTTCATCATGGATCAAACAAATATGCTCATCATAACTCCATATAATTACTTTGAGTGGAAATCACACATGACAATTCACTTAAGGAAAGCTGGATTAAATAGGATAATTATGGGACTTGAAACTAAACTTAATAAAGATGAAGATAAGCCTAAGTGGTTTAGCAAATGTGATGAGGCATAATTTTCTATTTCTCCCGACTTGCTATTTCACATTGAGTTTTTTCATACACCAAATAAAATATGGACAAAGCTAGAAAAACTATTTGGCACACAAGATTCAATGAGGGTCATATGTTGGAAAATGAACTAATTTGTTTAAGTCTAGGAAATTTTAACACAATCCAAGATTTCTTCACTAAATTGAAATCACTAAGGCTATAATTAAAACAACATGAAATTGAAAAGAAAGATGAACAAATGATTCTTAGTATTCTCTCTAAGCTAAGTTTAGAATATTTTGTGTTTGTCTCTACCTTCTATGCTACTATGGGTGCACTTGGTACTCAATTCACCATGTCATCTTTAGATGTTTTTTCTATCAATCTCACTTGAGAACAAGACAAGCTAATCCAAATGGGCACTCTTAAGTCCTCTAAGTCACATGCCTTGGCTGCCAACCAAGGCACAAAAGAACAAAAAGGACAAAGTAGTAATAACAATAGTAAGGATGAGAAAAAAATAGTGAGGAAAAGAAGGATTAGATACTAGTTGCTTCAAAAGAAACTATTGATACCCCATCTTCCAAGGGTGATAAGCCTAAGAAAGAAAAAGTCAAATTTGCCTATTGTAAAAGACCTGTTCATGATGAATATAAATGTTTGAAGAAACAAATTGATCACTTGACATACATTCTTGAGAAGAATAATATTAGTATTCCTAAGTTTATCAAACAAATTTCTAATGAAGGGTCTAACAAGGAAAAAGTAAGTTGCAAGGGGAAAGGAAAGGGCAAGGCCCTTGTTGTAGTTGCTTCCTCACCATCCACTTGGGTTCTTGATTCAGGTGTTTCACACTACATGGCTTCATCTAAGGAAGAATTTGCATCCTTGGAGCTATGTACTATGCCTTATATTTTGATGGGTGATGACACTCCTATTGAGGTGTGTGGGAGAGGGTCTATTGATATTGGGGGATGGCACATTCTATGATATTCTTTATGTACCCTCATTATCAACTAATCTCCTATTAGTATACTAGATCACTCACATAGGTTCAAGAAAGAAGGTTGAGTTCACTCCTAATTTACTAGAGATATGTGAGTTGCACAGTGATTCTACAATTGCAATTTGGAGAGTAGATCATTAGTCACAACTCTATCTATTTCCTCACTTTGTTCATAATCCTTCTTCAACTATTTTTCTCACACACTCTAATGATGTGAGTAAGGTATAGCATGAGTGGTTTGGCAATCTTAACTTTTGCTATTTGCATTAGCTCATCCAACAAAGCATAGTCACAAGGTTTCCTTCGATTTAGCTCTTAGGTAGTTTTTTCCAAGGTTGCATTCTTGGAAAGCATCGCAAGGAAAAGTTTGACAAAAGTAAGGCATGGAGAGCTTCATAGATACTAGAGTTAGTTCATAGTGATTTGGTTGGTCCATTTTAGCATCCTTCTTTTAGTAGGGCCCAATATGTCCTCACATTCATTGATGACTTTTCTCAATATACTTGGGTGTACTTTCTCAAATAGAAGTTAGATGTATTTTGTAGAGAAGCAATTTGGGAAAGCCATCAAATTTTTGTGCACAGACAATGGTGGTGAGTATGTCAACCATCAATTTGAAAGATTTGTAGAGGGGATTGATTTATAGAATTTAGTTCCATACAATCCTCAGCAGAACAGTGTTACAGAATGGAAGAATAAATCCTTGAAGGAAATGGAAAACTATATGATTCACTCTAGATCTCTTAGACCATAGTATTGGGCAAAGGCCATTAATTATGCTTGTTATATCTAGAACTGTATTCCTTGCAGAGCTTGAAAGGGAGTTACTTCTAAAGCTTGGAGCAGTCAAAAACCATCAATTAAGCACTTTCAAGTTTTTGGCTCTCCTATTTGGGCCCACATTTTTGTAGAGAAACACAAGGCCTTGGATTCATAGAGTAGACCTTGCATATTTGCAGGTTATCCTAATGGTGTAAAGGGTTATTGGTTGCTCCACCCTACTACACATGAGTTGTTCATTGAGAGGAGTGTTTAGTTTGAGGAGGAATCTTCAAGCTCACCTTTTCTCACTTTTCCAACTCCTTCTACTTTGATATTGGAGTCACTTGGAATATATGACAGATCTTCTAATGAGTGAGATTCACTTGAGTAGTTGTCCACCTCCATTTTTGATGTAGAGAGTGATTCAGAGAACTCACCTCTTTCCTCTCCTCGTCATTATTCAAAGGTTAATGATTCCCCTCCAAATTCTCCATCTTTCTATCCACTTTGGGCTAGACAAACTTTGCAGTCTAGAGGTGATTGGGCTGGGGATCTATTAAACACTAGGCAAACTCATTCAGAATTCTAGGATGCTCCACATGTCTTCATTGTTATTTCCTTAGATCCATAGTCCTTTCATGATGCTTCTGGTATTCTTGAGTGGGATATAACTATGTAGGAAGAGTATATTTCCTTGATGAGGAACCACACTTGGGATCTTTTCCCTCTTCCTAAGGGAAGAAAACTTGTTCAATTTAAGAGGATCTATTGGAAAAAATTAGTAGTAGATGGGTTAGTTGACAAATACAAGGCTCGCTTGGTCACCAAAAAATTCACCCAAGTTCCTAGGATTGACTACTCTAAGACTTTTGTGCTAGTTACTTAAATGAATCCCATTCGACTTGTTCTTGCCATTGTTGTAGCTAATCATTGGGAAGTACATTAGATGGATGTGAAGAGTGTTTTTCTTCATGGTGACCTTCATGAGGAGATCTTCCTGGAGTAGCCATAGGGATTTCTTTAGGATTCTTCACTTGTATGCCATCTTTGGAAGTCTCTCTATGGCCTCAAACTAGCTCCTCAGGCTTGGTATGCCAAGATGGACTCCTTCCTTCTATCAGTTGGGTTCACTTGGTGCCATTCTGATCCTAATGTCTACATTTTGCAATAGGGTGATTCACTTCTATTTTTGGTTTTTTATGTTAATGACTTGCTGATCACAAGAAGTTCTTCACCCACCATTAAGGCTATTAAAGTTTCCCTTTAGGATAGTTTTTTGATGACTGACTTGGGATTGTTGCATTACTTTCTTGGGATTGAGATCTTTTAGTCTCCCTCTAGGATTACCATCACATAGTCCAAGTATACTCTAGATTTACTCTCAAGGTTTCATATGGCTGATTGTAAGCTTGCTCTAACTCCCTTCCTTTCTACAGTCAAACTTGAGGCTCATTGTTCTTCTCCACTTGTTGATAGCATGTTGTACTACCAACTTGTTGGGAGTATCATTTATCTGGCTCATACAAGACTAAACATCTCATATGTTGTATGCATGGTCTCTTAATTCATGCATGAGCCTCATGAGCTACACTAGAAAGTAGCCAAGTGGATCCTTCACTACATTCAGGATTCTCACAGTTGTGGGATTCACTATGTAGTAGGTATTAAGCTTGATTTTGTGGGCTACATAGATTAAGATTAGGTGGGTGATTATCAGGATTGCAAGTCTACTTCAAGTTACAACTTCTCACTTGGTTTAGGTCCTATTTGTTGGTCAAGAAAAAAGTAGTCTACTATTGGTCTATCTTCTATTGAGGCTAAGTATTGGGGGGTTGTAAATGCTACAACTGATGCCATTTGGATTCCACATCTTCTCATTGAGTTTGGTATCCAAATTAGATGACTATCAGTCATATATTGTGACAACTAGAGTGCCATTTAGATTTCATAGAATCTAGTCCATCATCAACAGACCAAATACATAGAGATCCACATGCACTACATCTGAGAACTCATCCATGGTTACATCATTGACCTTTTCTATTGTTTGAATTCCAAGTAGGTTGTTGATATATTCGCCAAACCCTTCACTAAGAGCAAGTTCCTTCATTTGAAAGCTTTGTTGGGGGTGCAAGATGCTTCATCTTTTTTTTTGGGGGGGTGGGGGGGGTGGTCGGGGGGTGTCTTTCTCTCACTCAGAGTCTTGATTTTTTTTGTGGGGGTCACTTTTCTCTCTCTTTTGGGGAAATTTTATGTACATGGGTACCTCATCAGGTTTGATTTGTCAAGACATATTTCTACATCCATCTAAGCTTTGCTTATGGGGGGTGTTAGTGTAGTTTTTAATTTCCTAATAGGTTATTTATTTTTCCCTATATTGCTAGGTTTTTCTTACACTTTTACTAAACTCACTTAGGTTAATAAAGCATGTCTTATTAGGTTAATGGTTGTGAGGTGTCACCTTCATACATGTGAGCATCTAGTAGCTATCTTGGAAGGTATTTTGCTATCTTTAGTCTGATAAATAGTTGCTCCTCATTGGTCAGTTTTTCCACCTCCTCCCTCTTCCTAGCCTATATAAGCATGCTACCTAGCTTGTATTTGCATTGATTTCTTTTGCATCCTCTTAATTCTATTTTTCTTCTAGCATTTGAATTACTCTCTTGGAGATTAACTTTATGTTGCTATTTTGATTTTGTATCATTTGCATTCATAGTTTAGATATGTATTCTTTGTACTAGTTTTTTGGGTTATTAATATTTTTAGATTCTAACAATTCCATCCAACTTTTCTTCATTAACCAAGTAAGTTCAATTAACACTCATATTCTGTAGAATCTCCTTTGACACTTGAGTGAACTTGGTATACACTGCCTTCTAAACTAGGCAAACATAGGAATGCTTGATAGACATATAAAAATATCTTCACTAGCCGAGTGAGCTTAGAATACACTAACTGATAATGATATGACATTTGTGTAACATCAAAGACAATACATAATTAATCAATTGTATCCAACAATCCCTACTATGTCCCATCAATCATTGAAGGTGGTCTTGTTTTAATCTAATAGTAACTACAACAATGATCATAAGACCAATAAATAGAACTATAGTAGAATTAAAGAGAATATATTTGGTATTTCTCAATATCATAATTTTCAAATTACAAAGGATTTAATCTCAATGTCAAACAAAAAACTTGATCTTTGCAAGAGGAACTATATAGATTTCACACATTCAAGAAGATAATACTTACACAAAATGAAGTTGAATTATGCCAAACAAGTTGAGTACTAGCCCTTCCAATTTTTTATTTGATAGTTGCCTAACAATGACACATTCAAAATGTACTTATGAGCAAAGACCTGGAATGAATGAAATTGATTAATTAATGAAGGTATGTTAGTTTGGGGTTCACTTGGTTTCAAGAATACTTTAATATTATCTACTTAACAAGGCCAACCATGTGAAGTTGGAATCTTATCTAGCCTCATCCCCCATCCCCATAAAATCAATCTAAATTCCCCATTAATATTTCATTGCATACTTCATTCATTCATTCATCCATTTATGAACTATAACATTCAATCAATAAAATCACATAACATTCATTAATATGATATAAAATTCATTACTACCAAACACTAAATCAAGAATTCATTAACACATAGAAATATTCATTAACATGACATAAAATTCAATATTAATACGCAACATTCATAGATAATTTCTTAAAGCAATGTTCTTTCATTATCCAACAAAGCTTATCAAATAAGGTTTTATCAAAGAGCATTTTAAAAAAATCATTCCTTGTTTTTTTTTCCTTATATTTCTTAAGGAAAAGGCTAATAGGAGCATCAATATCTTCCTCCTTCTCCTCCTCTTGTAGCTATAATATCAAATTATGATGCTTCCTCATGCTTTGAGTAAAAGTTTGCTACACTAAAGGGGGTTTGGAGCAAAGTCCCCATCTATATACCCAAGGTGTTGCCCTTATAGTTTTACAAATGTTTCATAACCATACAAGACTAAACTCCACTATGTGATTCCCAACACTCACTCTCTTTAGATTAGATCAAATTCAAAGTCTAAGAAACCTCTTTGAGGAATAACAAGACACAAAATTTAAGCTAAGGTTTTTAGGGATGAAATAGGGCTTCTTCTAATCTTAGATGCAGTCTCCAAATGTTTTTATACACAAGTCCCCTCAATATGTACTTTAGAAAATCAACTATGAACATTGAGAATCAACCATATACTTTGGAAATCAACCTACTCACCTAAAAATCCAAATAGGGCTACAAGGAGAAACTAATGGTTTGTGAATTCAACCTTCTTGGAACTCCACCACAAAAAGTCTTAAAAACCTTCAAACTCTCCAATCCTTAAATCAACAACCTCTACCAAGTTCAAACATCTTGACCAATCTCCTAACTCAAGTTGTTTTCAAAACTCTCCTAGGCCTAATAGGGCTAATTAGGTCTCTTTTCCAAAAAAAAAGTAAAATAAATTCAAAGGATCCTCCAAAAAAATCCATTGGAATACTTTAGAGATTTGTCAAAACATGTAAGCCCAAGTTCCTATGGTTCTATTCCACCCTTAGGCCAAGTTGTGCATCAAAAGTCCAAATTTGGACAGTCACATTTAGATGCCTATCTAGAAGGTTTAGTATTTTCTCCCAACATATTTTTCTTCCTATTCTAATACCCAAATAATCTTAATTTACATCCTCTCCCCCTTCTTTCCACCAAGACTTATCTTTTTCCCATGGTGGAATCTCTAGGAAAGATAATTTTTCTCTCATAACCCTAGTTAGGGCCTCCCTTCGACCAGCATGCAAACATAATTTGATTCCTCTTAACTAATATGACTTTGAAGTCTCAAAACACTTGAAAATAATTCATAATAACATTCTTCAATGTTTCAAATCTTTTAGAATCGCATGTGAATCTATACAATTCTATATGTAAGTAGTTTCTCAAGTAAATTTAATAGGAAAATAACATGATCTTATTGATTTGAAACAATTATTACAATAGATTATTCTCTTCTATCTTGATAAAGGTTTCTAAACCTTATTTATGTCACTCCCAAATAGTTCCAATTGATAAAGATGGTTGTGAATGTTGAGATTCAAAAGTTGTATTTTTGCACAAAAGTTGCATTATGCAACATTGACAACTTTGACAAATTTTTGTAAAAGTTGTCAAATGTCTCCAAACTTTACTAAATATTAATATTTGACCCTACCTATGATTATAAGAAGGTTTTAATCAATAAAAAATCATTATTTAACCTTCTAGAAAAATCATTATTTAACCTTCTAAACTATCTTATCTTCACTCTACCTAGAAATTTCCCATAAAAAATGACTAAGGTAGAAAATTAGGTTTATGACACACCTAATGCCTCCTTGCCTTACAACTTGGACATTATTTCTAGAATTAGATTCTGGATCCAAATTCTTTCCTAATCTTTTGTGTTTGATCCTCTTGATGTGCTTGCAATGGTAGGTATTGGAAGTGCTCCTGCACCATACTCCTGGGGTGCATTGATCTCAATTCCTCTTGAGATAAGCTCTTGCAAAATTAGGCCATGCTTCTGGATCTCTTGTTCATCCATCCATATAGACTCCTCAAGACTTCCCTACCATAGAATCAAATACATCTTTTATCCATTTTTCCTAGTTTGTTTGATGACCTTGGTGTCCAAGATCTTGTCAAGTTTTCTTGGTTCATGGGTTGGTATCCCTACAACATCTTCTTCTAGTTCATCAAGATACACTTCTAAACTTGCATTCACATCACCTTTATATGGGGTTATATCACAAATATTAAATATGGGAGAGATACCAAGGTGTGAGGGAAACTCTATCTCATAAGCATTCATTCCATGTTTCTTCAATATCTGACAAGTTCTTACTTTCTTCATGAGTAGTTTTCTATTCTTTCCCTTTGGTAATCTCTCCTTCTTTAAGTATAACCTGACCAAGTCTACAACCTACAATAAAACATCTCTTCTATGTTTTTCCTTAGCCTACTTATAATTCTTTTCACTCTTCTCAAGTGCCAACCTTACTAAGTCATGAATCTCCTTCATGATTTATACAAACTCCTCTCCATGAGCACTTACTAGAGTGTTGGAAAGTAGTTTTGTGAGTTCTAGGATACCTCTTGGATTCTACCCATACACTATTTGAAAAGGGCTCTTCCTTGTGCTTCTATTGATAGAGTCATTAAATGCAAACTCTACTTGTGGTAGGACTAACTCCCACTTGTCTCCATACTACTTTTTCAAGCATCTAAGTAGGTTTCTAAGAGACTTGCTAACTACTTCTATTTCCCCATCTATTTGTGGATGGTGCATAGCTAAAGCTTAGATTAGCTCCCAATTTATTGCATAAGGTCCTCCAAAAGTGACCAATAAATTTCACATCTTTATTTGATAGTATGGTTAGAGGTAAACCATGAATTCTAACAATCTCCTTGAAGAAAAAATTTACAATTGCTGATGCATTATTGCTTCTTTTACAAGGGATGAAGTGGAACATTTTACTAAATCTATCCAATACAACATATATATTATCATTTCCCTTCTATGATCTAGGCAATCCCATCACAAAGTCCACATTGTAACTCTCCCAAGGCCTTGCAGGAATAGGAGAAGGTTGGTATAATCCTATATTAGTGGATGTACTCTTGGCCCTCTAAAAAATTATAGATATTTCCATAATCTTCCTCACTACAGTTTAAAGTTTTGGCCAATATTATAACCTTCTCACCTATTACAAGGTCTTGTATAATCCAAAATGTCCCCCCACATTGCCTACATGCTTTTCTCTAATGATGTTCTCCCTCATAGAACATTGTGGAATGAAAAGTTGATGCCCCTTGAATAGTAGCCCATTTTGAATCAAGTAGTTAGCATATTCAGTGTATTATACCCTAGAGTAGTTAGAGCACACCTTACATATGTCTTTATATTCATTATCATCTTTATACATGCCTTTCAAGGCATAGATCCCTACACTTTGGAGTTGGATTTCTTGCACAACTAGATTCCTCCTATTGAGTGCATCTTCCACCTTATTGGCAACTCCCTTCTTGTGTTTTATTGAAAAGGTGTAGGCTTGAATGGATTATACCCATTTCATGTGTTTTTGGTTTAGTTTCTCTTGGCTATTCAAGAAACTTAAGGCTTGGTTGTCTGTGAAAACCAAAAATTCTTTTGGAAGGAGGTAGTTCTTTCATTCCTTCAATGACTAGACTAAGGCATATAGTTTGAAGTCATAAGAGGAGTATTTCCTCTTGGATTCATTTAGTTTCTCATTTAAAAAGGCTATTGGCCTCCCTTCTTAACTCAAGATAGCTCTTATAGCCAAGTTAGAAGCATCACATTCAATAGTAAATGTTTTCTAAAAATTAGGGAACACTAGGATAGGTTTCTCCATTACCTCATTTAGCATTTTTAAGGCCTCCTCTACATCCTTGTTCCACACAAACTTACACTTCTATCCACCCTTGATTGTCTCAAGGATAGGAGCACACAACTGACTAAAACCTTTGATGAATGTTCTATAGAAAGGAGAAAGCCCATGGAAGCTTCTAACTTTAGTCATGATCATAGGGGAAGGCCAACTCAAGATGGCTTAAACCTTCTTAGGATCCATTTTTATGTTATCTTCAGAGATCACAAATCCCAAATAAACAAGTTCTCCCTACATAAAAACACACTTGTCTAAGTTTATAAAAATATTTTCTTCATGCAATCTCTTCAACACCAAGATAAGATGTTATATATGTTCCTCCTTACTCGTGCTTAAAATAAGGATGCCATCAATGTATACTGTGAAAAACTTTCCAATGAATGGCTTTAGCACCTCATTCATTAATATCATGAATGTTCTTGGAGCATTAGACATGCCAAAAGGCATCACTCTCCATTCATGCAAGCCTTCATTGGTTTTAAAAGTATTCTTCCATTCATCACCATCCCTAATCCTTATTTGGTGCTAACCGCTTTTTAGGTCTATTTTTGAATAGTGCATTGCTCCCCCTAGTTGGTCTAGTAGGTCTTCTATCCTAGGTATAGAGAATCTATGCCTAATAGTGATTCTATTTATTACTCTAGAATTAGTGCACAATCTCCATGTACCTTATTTCTTAGGTGCCAATAGGGTAGTTACTACACAAGGACTAAGGTTATTTGAGTCAATACTTCATTTAAGATTTTTTCAATCTAGATTTACATCTCCTAATTTTTATATTTTTCTTTGTTAGGCAATGTTTCTCTTGGGATCAGATCTATGTTATGACTTATATCTCTGATTGGGGGCAACTCACTTGAAAAATTCTTTTGTGACAATGTCCTTATATTGGTCTGATAAGTTTGCAACCTCCTTAGGACCTACATGTCTCAAAGGATTCACTTCCTTTACAACCTTCTTAGGTATTCAATCCTTAGAAAAAAATGACTAGAGCATAACGTGGAGCCTTTTCCTACTTCACAACTATTAGAATTTTTTTTCCATCTAAAAACAAATTTTTGGAATCTTTCTACTCTTCTACAACATCTGGTAATGGTAAGAGAGATACATTTTCACCTCTATGGTTGATGGCATATGTGTTCAACTTACTATCATGGTGTACCTCCACATTATATTTCCATGGTCTCCCTAATAGCAAATGCCAAGCATCCATTGGTACAATATCACAAAAAACTTTGTCCTTGTACTTTCTAATATGGAATTCTACCCAAGCTTTCTCTTCTATGATGCTCTACTACTTCTTTGTGAGCCAAGAAACCTTATAAGGGTTTGGATGTGGTACCCTCCTCAATTTTAACTTCTTTACTACCTCCTCAAACACTAATTTATTAGTAGATCCACTATCAATCAACATCTTGCAAACTTTGGCCCCACACTTGCATGTGGTTCTAATCAAATTCTTCCTCTACGGTGGTTCATGGATGCTCAGTGCATTCAAAAGTGTCCTTCTCATCATAAGGGATTATCCCTTCTCAAGTGCTACATAAGATCCTTGGTTTTCCTCTTCTTGACTATCCCCTTCCATGACTAGGTTTTCTCTCCTATCAATCTAATTCTTTGCCTTTTCCAGACACTTAGATGCCAAGTGCCCTGGTTGGTTACATCTATAACATCTTGGAGGTCCTAATGATCTTCCTCCATATCTTCCCCTTGAGTCTCCTCTTCTACACCTATGGGACCCTCTAGAATTATTCTCATTAAAGGAATTGTCTAGACTAGTCTCCCTGTGGTCTCTAGGAGTTTTTCCTCTGCCACCACGTATTCCTCTTCCTCTATTGCCAAAATCTCTCAAATTTCTTCCTTTCCCTCCTTGGTCTTGTTTCCTCTTAAGCTTTTCCTCCACCTTCAATGCAATTTGAAAACACTTTTAGATTGTCTTAGGAGAATGCAAACTCATTTTGTCTCCTCAAACCTTGCATATACCTAGAAAGTTTGACACGCTCTATTTCCACCAATTTTGGACTTCATAGTGAGTTTGTGTAACTCTTCAATGTAACTAGAGACATCTATCTATTTTTGTCTTAGTCTCTACCTCTTTTTGTGAAGTAGAATCTCATAGTCCTTAGGCACATAGGCTTCCTTTATCAAGGCCATCATCTTTTTCCATGTGTTGATCTAGTTTTTGTCCATCTTCACCCTCTCTTCTTGAGTGAAGTTCTACCAAGTTAAGGCAGATCCTTTCAACTTGAATTTTTCTATTTTCACCTTTTAATGCTCTATTATTTCCTTAAAGTCAAATAAACTAGTGAGCACATCAATCCAATCCATCACTTCTTTTGAATCCATCTTCCCACTATAGAGAAGAAGATCAAGTTTAGTGTCCATGGTCCTTCTCTCCATGGATTTCAAAGTCTTAACCTCTATTCTATAGGGATCTCTTCTTCCTCCTCCTACCAAGGGGTTTCTCTATCACTCCCCTCCTTCTCATTCTTAGAATCCCCACTAAAGCCTTTTCTAACTTGTTCTTTTAATTTTTCAATCCCTCTCATTTTATTCCTCTCAACATCATGCTCTTTCACCACCCTCAGTAGTTTAGCATTTTTCTTTCTGTTAGGAAGTTCATTTTTCTTTTCTTTTCCACCATCTGATATGGTTGCAACTTGTCTTTCTCCAAAGATCTACTAAGTTTCTCTGATACCACCTAGAGCAGAGTCCCCATTTATATACATAAGGTGTGTCCCTTATGGTTGAACAAATGTTTCACAACCATACAAGACCAGACTCCACTATGTGATTCCCAATACCGTCTCCTTAGACTAGATCAAATTCAAAGTCTAAGACACCTCTTTGAGGCCTAACAAGACATAAACTTTAAGATGAGGTTTTTAGGGATGAAATAGGGATTTTTCCAACCTTAGATATGGTCTCCAAATTTTTTTATACACAAGTCCCCTGAATATATACTTTGGAAAATCAACTATGAACTTTAAAAATCAACCATATACTTTAGAAATCAACTTACTCACCTAAAACTCCAAATAGGGCTACAAGGAGAAATAAAGGATTTTTAAAGGAAACCTTCTTGGAACTCCACCACAAAAATTATTGAACACCTTCAAACTCTTGAATCCTTAAATCAACAAACTCTATCAAGTTCAGACATCTTGACCAATCTCCCAACTCAAGTTGTTTGCAAAACTCTCTTAGGACTAATAGGGTTAATTAGTTCTCTTTTCCAAAACAAGTACAAGAAAGTCAAATTTTTTTCCAACCAATCCTATTGGAATACTTCATGGACATGTCAAAACATCTAATTCTAAGTTCCCATGGTTCTATTCCACCCTTGGGCCAAGTTGTGCCTCAAAAACCCAAATCTAGACAACCACAGTTAGATGCCTATCCAATGGGTTTAGTGTTGTCTCCCAACATCTTCTGCTTCCTATTCTAAGACCCAAATAATCTTAATGTACATCCTCTCCCCCTTCTTTCCATTGAGACTTTTCTTTTTCTCATGGTGGTAGAAAAGAGAATTTTTCTCTTGAAACCCTAGTTAGGGCCTCCCTGCGACCAACAAGCAAACAAAATTCAATTCCTCTTAACTAGTATGACTTAGAAGTTCAAACCATTTGTAAATATTTCATAAGAACATTTTTAAAATTTTCCAATCTTTCAAAATTGCATGTGAATCTATACAAGAAGTTTCTCAGATAGTTTTAATAGGAAAACAATAAAATTTTACTAATTTGAAACAATGATTACAATAGATTCTTCTCTTCTATCTTGAGAAAGGTTTCTCAACCTTATTTATGCCACTCCAAAATAGTTCCAATTTATAAAGGTGGTTGTAAATGTTGGGATTCAAAATTTGCATTTTTGCATAAAAATTACATTATACAACATTGACAACTTTGACAATTTTTCGCAAAAGTTGTCAAATGTCTAAAAAATTTACTAAAATTTAATCCTAGACCCTACCTAGGATTATAAGAAGGATTTGATCAATAAAAAATATTTTTTTAACCTTCTAGACTATCTTATCCTCATTCTATTTAGAAAATGCCCATAAAAATGACTAAGGTAGATAATTAGGTTTATAACACACCTAATGTCTCCTTACCTTACAACTTGGACATTATTTCTAGTATTGGATTCTAAATTAGAATCATATCCTAACCCTTGTGTTTGATCCTCCTAATGTGCTTGCAATGGTAGGCATTAGAAGTGCTCCTGCACTAGGGGTCTATTGCAATAACAAGTAAAATGATTAAATTCACATACTTTATTTTTACCATTACAAGTGTTTTATTAACTAGTAGAACATAACATGCATTTTTATTTACCTAAAAATGCCACATCATGTATAGTAAAATGTTGATCAACCACCACCTCAACATGTTGAACACTTCAAACCTGATCCATTCATTTACGATAATGTTCAACATGCTCTAAATATTCAAAAAAAGATTACACATCCAATTGCAATTTAAGATGTTAAATTCTATTAATAATTACATAATTTATTTTCAATATCAAATTAATACCTCTACCATTATGATGCACATCATGGCCTTCTTCATGCATAGGTTATGTGATAGGATTTGAAGGTTGTAGTGAAATGTCATGCACATTGTTATCATTGTTTGATATATAAAACATAAATAATCAATTTATGTTGGAATTTAACACCAAACATTATATTTTTCAACTATTCAATTTTATTTACTTTTCATTTGACCAATTTACTCATGTTATCGGGTGCACTAGATTATTTGGTATGGCTTTTAGATTCTTGGTGTAGGCATGTAACCATGACTTTATAGCCTTCCTTCAAGGAAATTTTTTTGTCTTCATCCATGGGCTTTACATTAAATTTTGTGCATTGTATTTTTTTCTTAATATTATCATTTTTTCATGTATGATTTTACTAAACAAATTTTTTTGCAACCTTATATAAAAAAATTGATATGAAATTCCATTGCTTCTACTTACAAGTCAAGAGTGAAGTTTCATATAGTCACCAGAGCCAAGTTTTTGTTGGCCAACCTTTTTACTCTCACTTTTGTAGATTTTGATTTGTCATTCAGTCTTTGAAAAGTTTTGAACATGTTAGATTATATATTTATAAAGATCACTAATTAATGCATGATTAAATTCTACTTAATTCTATCATGATATACCTTCTTTTATCATTCTGGTTGAATTCCTTTACCCTTTACTATTTTCTCTTTTGCATCTTTCATTATTTCATTCCACTCCATTGGTAGAATCATAGGAGGATTCTTATACTTTGGGTTATCCTTTAGAGCCCTTCTATATTGGTCTCTCACAATCTTTATATGTTTGGATACCCTTTTAAGAATTAGAGCACTGTCAAAAATGTTATTTCCAAAGAAGTCCTCTAAATATTTAATGAGTTGATTTTTATTTTAGGACCCTATTCATTCCAACTTTTTTGAAAAAAATAAATTGTTAGATAGATGACTTTAATATAGTACAATAAATAGAAGAAAGGAGAAATGTTGTACCAATGATATGGAGCTACATTTCTTTTACATATGTTGGGCCCAAATAGCTTAAATGTCATTTCAAAAAGAGTATCATAAAAAAATCATATCCTACAAAAACATCATGGGATTATTAGTCTAGAATGAGTTATGTATAAGTAAACTACAATTACACTATAAGTAATAATACTTTTAAAGTGCCTAGAAGCTTTGGTACTTTCAACAGAAACATATTTTTCATGTTCAACAAAAATGAACTAGTACTAGTAACACAGGATGATCTAGGAAATGGTTAAGCTTCAGTAGTATTGGTCTTTGATCTTGTATCAACTATAGGTGTATATATTAGTGCACAAAATAGGTCCATGAGTATAAACTGAACCTAAGAAAAAAAATCAATGCATGAATAGTAGATAACAAAATACAGAAAAAAAGGTTTTGCCAATTTTAGTTGGTACATGTGAAGATGTACACAAGCTCCTTATTGTCAACAATGCAGTCAGTAGCATTAGAGTGGTGATCAAAGGATGCATCTGCACTTCATCATGAGTTGAAGAATAAATTGTTATCAAAGATATTTGAAATGAATAAAGATCAAACGGGGTACTAGAATGATGCAGGAGCATCCAGTGGTGTAAAGGAAATCATGTATCACACACACAAATATGCTTAGAGATAGTTTCTATTTAATGTGCTTTTATTTCTAGATACCCATTTGGGTCAAATAAAAATTCCACTCTCACAGTTCCACTATTAGTTTTCTAGGTTAGAGTTTTTAAGCACCTTGGGATATGTGTAAATATTGAAAATAGGTTATTTTTTAATAGAGCCAAAATTATGATGAGTTAGAGGGTGTAATTTGGAGGGATGATTATACTTGTAATTTAAAGTGCTCTAAAAAAAGAATCAGGTCAAAAGACTTCATGGTTAGAAAGTTATTATAGTTTTAAGTTTTTTGGAGACCTCCTAAGAGCACTTCAAAGTTAGATATGGGGCACTAAATTGCCTCATATAGGGCCAAAAATGGGGGAAAATAAAATTTGGTCCATAGGGCTATAGATCACTTCAAGAGCTTTCCAAAAATGTAAATGGTTCGTCAATCAGAGTAACTGTTCAAAAGTTATACCTCCCGAAAGTTGGACTACCATTTTTGGATTCTTCTAATTTTACACTAACATCTAAAGTGACTTTTGGAACCTTTTGTTTTGGTAGTGGATGTCAACTAGAATATTCTAGAATGTATTCCTAACCCTAAATGAATTGGGGTCTATTTAAGAACATTTTTGGCATTATAAAGGTAGTTCTGAGTGGAGTTAGAGAGAAGGTACTGTGTGGAGGATTTTTTTCTCTAGAATCATACTATTATAAGCCCATAGGGAATTTTTCATTGATAATAATATTTCCCTTTTCATGTGTGTTCATTCTAGTCTTTGGTTGTGTCTCCATCAAGTTGTATCAGAGTAGGTTTTCCCAAGTGTGTAGACAAAGTGCCGACTATGAGGCGGTTTGCACTAAGACTATGTGGTTATGGATTTGAGACAAGAAGATGCCTCCATGAAGGGAAAATGGTGGAAGGGCTAGAGTTGTTACTCCTAAGGTTAGAGCCCTCCAGAGACAAGTTCAAGCATTGCAAGAGGAGATCCATAGAGGACTAAATGTTGCCACAGGTAACAAAAGTGAGGAAGAAAATATTGGATAGGAAGGGGAAGGTGAAGAGAAAGTCCTAAATCAGGTAGAGGAGACGCTTTTTAGGGTCATTTCTAAGCTTGGAAAAATACCTAAAATTGATGTGGGTATGTATTTGGCAAGCCAAATGAGTTGATCGATTGGATCAATGAACTAGAGGAGTATTTTGAATATGAGGATATCAAAGACCTAGAGAGGGTTAAGTTTGTGGAGGCCAAAATGAAAGGCCATGCCAAAATTTGGTGGCAAGAGATTTAGCTCGAAAGGAATAGAAGAGGAAAGGAGAAAATCACAAGGTGGGATCATGTGGTGGACAAACTAAAGAAGCAGTTCATTCTTATTGATTACAAGCTTGATTTGTTCAAGAAAATGCAAGGGTTAAAGCAAGCAAGAAAATCTATCCAAGAATATATAAAGAAAATTTATTGACTTATTATTAGGGCAAGGCATGTAGAAGCTAATAAGGATAAGGTTGCCCGTTACCTCAGTGGGTTACAATCTAGCATTCAGGAGGAGTTAAGTCTAGTTAGAATGACTAGCACTAAAGAGGCATATCAATTTGACCTATGAGTTGAAGAGAATCTAAACAAAAATTTTGACAGAAGGCAAAGAGGGCATGGTTAAGAAGGAAGGGGTGGTGGTAGTTCATTTGCAGGTCAAATGAGACCCAGAAGAAAAATGAAGATGTGGGTACTAGTAGGAACCAGAGGAATGAGAGTTTCAACCACTCCCATAATCAAAACATTAGAGATTAGAGAGGAAGAGCTAGAGGACATGGACAAGGTTCAAGAAGAGGAGGCCTCTATGGTACCTATTTTCATTGCAATGAAGAATTTCATCATGCATTTGAATGCCCTCAATGAAAAGGAAGGATAGATAGGAGAGTTGATGGTCATGCAAGGGTTGCTCATGTGGAGGAGGATGCATAGTCATCACATTTTGAGGATGCAAAAAGAGGAGAGGTTCTCGTAAATGAAAGGGTCTTACTAAGTGGTGAGACTAAACTTGGACAAAGGAGGAGTTTGTTTTGTACTAGGTGCAAGTGTGAGGATAAGTGTTATGATGTGATTGTTGATGGTGGAAGCATTGAATACATGGTGTCTAAGGAGATGATCTCTAAGCTAAATATCAATAGGGAGAAACACCCACAACCCTATCAAATTGCTTAGGTGAAGGATGATCATAACATCCTAGTCTGTGAAAAATGTTTGGTGAAGTTCAAGATTAGGAGTTACCATGATGAAGTTCTCTGCGACATTATTCCAATGGATGTCTACTATTTATTGTTGGGAAGACCATGGAAATTTGATAGACATGCTATACATGATGGTTGTGCAAATACATACTCTCTGACAAAGGATGAAGTTCACCACAAAGTGAAGCCCTTGATAAAGGAAGGTGAAAATGTATGTAGTAGTGCTAGGATATGTCTTGTTGATGGAAGAAATTTTTTGGATGGTATGAAACATCACTATATGTGTTATGCTTTGATTCCTAGAAGAATTAAGGAAAGTAGTAGTTAAATTCCACCTAAAGCTTTAGGCCTATTAAGATAGTATGGAGATGTCATCTATGATAATGTTCTAGAAGGGTTGCCACCAATAAGGTAGATCAGTCATTACACATATTTAATCCCTAGAGCTAGTTTTCCTAACAAGGCTGCTCAAAGGATGACTCCTACTGAAACTAAGGAGCTAAATAGAAAAGTTTAGGAGCTATTGAGGAAGGGTTTGATTCAAGAGAGCCTGAGTCCATGTGTAGTACCTATAGTACGGGCACCAATGAGGGATGGAGAGTGGAGAATGTGCATAGACTTTTGAGCTATAAATAGAATAACCATCAAGTATCAATTTCCTTTGCCAAGAATGGATGATCTTATCGACTGCTTGAGTGAAGCTCAGTACTTCACAAAGATAGATCTTAAGAGTGGCTATCACTAGATATGGATACGAGAGGGAGATGAGTGGAAGACTACATTCAAGACCAAGGAGGGTCTATATGAGTGGTTAATCATGCCCTTTGGACTGACCAACATGCCAAGCACCTTTATGCGGCTTATGAATGAGGTACTAAAGAAACTATTGGGAAAATTTGTTATTTTCTATTTGGATGATATTTTAATTTTTAGTAAGACTTTGGATGAACATTTATTGCACATTTTTAGTGTCCTTGAAAGGTTGAGGGAAGAGAAAATGTTGATTAATTTGAAGAAATGTAGCTTTATGAAAAAAGAGTTAGTCTACTTGGGGTTTGTTGTATCATCTGAAGGTCTCAAAATGGATCCAAAAAAGGTAAAGGCCATCTTGGAATGGCCTACTCCAAGGTCTACTACTAAGGTGAGATCATTTCATGGTCTAGTTAGTTTTTATAGGAAGTTCATTAAGAATTTCAATGGCATATGTGCACCCCTGGCTGAAATAATAATGGGGGATAGGAAAGAGTTCAAGTGGACTATAGCAGTTGCAAGGAGTTTTGAATTGTTGAAGAAGAAGGTGACATAACAACTTGCGTTGTCACTTCCTAATTTCAATAAAGTGTTCTAGATAGATTGTGATGCTAGTGGTAGTGCTATTGGGGTTGTATTAAGCCAAGAAGGTAAGCTTATTGCATATTTTAGTGAAAAATTGAATGATGCAAAGAAGTATTATGTTTATGATCAGGAGTTCTATGCAATCATTCAGGCCTTAAAGAAATGGAGGCATTATTTATTGCCAAAAGAATTTGTCTTGTATACTGATCACCAGGCATTGCAATACTTAAATAGCCAAGGTAAATTTAACTAGAGACATATGAAGTGGGTAGAGTTCATGTAGAGTTATACATTTATTTTGAAACATAGAAGTGGAAGGTGTAATGGGGCTATAGATGCATTGAGTAGGAGACAATTTTTGCTTATAGTAACGTAGGTTGAAGTGGTTGGGTTTGATGAACTCAAGAATTTGTACCCAAAGGATCCTGATTTTGCTAAAGCATGGAAAGCTTGTATAGAACCTATTACTATAGATAGAACTAGGTGGCTAGATTATTTGGTTCAGGATGGTGTCTTGTTCAAGGGTAGTCAATTAGGCATTCCAAGGAGTTCCATGAAAGAAAAATTGATCAAAGAGAAACATAGTGGGGGAATGGAAGGACACTTTGGCTGAGATAAGACCATTTCCATTCTTAGAGAAAATTATTTTTGTCCTCAAATGTCACAAGATGTGAAGAAATTTGTACAGAGTTGTCAAGTATTTGAAGTAGCCAAAGGATTTATTCACAATACTAGACTTTATTAGCCATTGCCTATTCCATCAAAGCCTTGGGAAGAGATAAGTATGGATTTTGTTCTTGGATTGCCAAGGACACAAAGGGGTAATGACTCAGTATTTTTGGTGGTTGATAGGTTCTCCAAGATGGCACATTTCATCCCATGCCACAAGACTCATGATGTTGTACATATTGCTGATTTGTTTTTCAGAGAGGTGGTGAGACTACATGGTCTCCCAAAGAGTATTGTTTCCAACAGAAATACTAAAATTGTGGGGCATTTCTAGAGGACTTTATGGAAGAAGTTGAGGACAAAATTGAGGTTTAGTTCTACACATCATCCACACTCTGACGGACAGACCAAAGTGGTAAATAGAAGTCTGAGAAATTTGTTGAGGTGTTTAGTGGGAGATAAGCCCAATGGGATGGGATTTGATTCTACCACAAGTAGAATTTGCTTACAATAATTCTATAAATAGGGGTATTGGTAGATCACCATTCCAAATTGTGTATGGATGTAGCCCAAGGACTGCACCAGAATTAAGGAAAATGGAACAAGGGGAGAAGACAAGTGCTAAGGTAGAAGAATTTGCTGAACATATCAAGAGCCTACATGAGGAGGTCCTTGCACACATCACCAAGATGAATCAATAGTATAAAGCTAGGGCAGATCAAAGGAGGATACATAAGGAGTTCCAAGTAGGGGATTTGGTTATGGTACACTTATGAAAGGAATGGTTTCTAGTGGGTACTTACAACAAGTTGAAGATGAAGAAATTTGGCCCTTATATAATTTTGAAAAAGCATGACTCAGGAAATGCATATGAGATGGAGTTCCTAGATGGGATTCACATTTCTCCTATCTTCAACATTGCAAACTTAAAAAAATATCATGATGATGGTGCAAATGAGGGGTTGATGCTGGAGCCATCTCCAATTCCTACGTCTAAGAAGGAGGAGATAGAAGAGATTCTGGATAGTCGTATGGGCAGGAGTACAAGACATAGGTAGTATGAAGAGTACCTGGTGAAGTGGAAAGGATAACCAATAGAGGACTCAACTTGGATATCAGCAATGGAAGTTGCCCATTTGGGTTTTCCTCTAATATAAAGTGACAGGGTCACTTTTCAATCTACCCTAGGTGTCTGATGCAGGAGCATCTAGTGGTGTAAGGGCAATCCTATATCACCCAAAAAAAAATGCTTAGAAATAGTTTTTGTTTAATGTGTTTTTATTTCAAGATACCCATTTGGGTCAAATAAAAGTTTTAACTCTCATAGTTCCACTATTAGTTTTCTGGGTTAGAGTTTTTAAGCACCTTGGGATACATGTAAATGTAGAAAATGGGTTATTCTATAATAAAGCAAAAATTATGATGAGTTAGAGGGTGTAATTTGGAGGGATGATTATACTTGTAATTTAAAGTTCTCCAAAAAAATAATCAGGTCAAAAGACTTCATGGTTAGAAATTTATTACAATTTTAAGTTTTTTGGAGACCTCCTAAGAGCACTTCAAAGTCAGATATGGGGCACTAAATGGCCTCATATGGGGCTAAAAAATAGGGGACAAGAAAAGCTAGTCCATAGGCTATAGAGTGCTTTGAGAGATTTCCAAAAATGTAAATGGTTTGTTAATCAGAGTCCCACTTCAAAAGCTACACCTCCCTGAAGTTGGACTACTATTTTTGGATTCTTCTAATTTTACACCAACTTATAATGTGACTTCTAGAACCTTCTATTTTGGTGGTGGAAGCCAACTGGCATATTCTAGAATGTGTTCCTAACCCTAAATGAATTGGGGTCTATTTAAGAATATTTTTGGCATTGTAAAGGAAGTTCTAAGTGGAGTTAAAGAGAAGGTACTATGTGGAGAATTTATTTCTCTAGAATCATACTACTGTAAGCCCATAGGGCATTTTTCATTGATAATAATATTTTCCTTTTCTTGTGTGTTCATTCTAATCTGTGGTTGTGTCTCCATCAAGTGGTATCAAAGTAGGATTTTTTGAGTGTGTAGACAAAGCACCGACTGTGAGGTAGTTTGCACTAGGACTGTGTGGTTCTGGGTTTGAGACAAGAAGATGCCTCCATGAAGGGAGTATGGTGGAAGGCTAGAGTATTTAATCTTGAGGTTAGAGCCCTCCAGAGACAAGTTTAGGCATTGCAGGAGGAGATCCACAGAGGACTAAATATTGCCACAAGTAACGAAAGTGAGGAAGAAAATGAAGAAGAAGAAAATATGGGATAAGAAGGGGAAGGTGAAGAAGAATTCCTAAATTAGGCAGAGAAGAGGCTTTCTAGGACCATTTATAAGCTTGGAAAAAGACCTATGATTGATGTATGTTTTCAAGAACTCTAAACCTGGATGAGTTGATCGATTAGATCAATGAACTAGAGGAGTATTTTGAATATGAGGATATTAGAGGCATAGAGAGGGTTAAGTTTGTGAAGACCAAAATAAAAGACCATTCCAAAATTTGGTGGCAAGAGATTTAGGTGGAAAGGAATAGAAGAGGAAAGGAGAAAATCACAAGGTGGGATCACATGGTGGACAAACTAAAGAAGCAATTCATTCCTCTTGATTATGAGCTTGATTTGTTTAAGAAAATTCAAGGGTTAAAGCAACAGGAAAATCTATCCAAGAATATATAGAGGAATTTTATCGACTTCTTATTAGGGTAGGGCATACAAAAGCTAATAAGGAGAAGGTTGCTCGTTACCTTAGTGGGTTATGACCTAGTATTTAAGAGGAGTTAAGTTTGGTTAGAATGACTAGCATTGAAGAGGTATATCATTTTTCCCTACGAGTTGAAGAGAAGCTAAAAAAAAAAATTGATGAAAGGAAAATAGGGCATGCTCAAGGAGGAAGGGGTAGTGGTAGGTCATTTGGAGGCCAAAATGAGACCCAGAAGAAAAATAAAGATGTGGGTACTAGCAAGAACTAGAGGAATGAGGGTTTTAACTACTCCCATGATCAAAACTTTGGAGATTAGAGAGGAAGAGGAAAAGGATGTGGACAAGGTTCAGGAAGAGTAGGCTTCTATGGTACCTATTTTCATTGCAATGAAGAAGGTCATCGTGCATTTGAATTCCCTCAATGACAAGGAAGGATATGTAGGAAAGCTGATGGTCAAGCAAGCGTTGCTCATATGGATGAGGATGCATAGTCATCACATTCTAAGGATGCAAAAAGAGGAGAGGTTCTCATAAATGAGAGGATCTTACTAAGTAGTGAGACTAAACCTGGACAAAGGAGAAGTTTGATTTGTACTAGGTGCAAGTGTGAGGATAACTGTTGTGATGCGATTGTTGATGGTGGAAAAACTAACAACTTGGTGTCTAAGGAGTTGGTTTCTAAGTTGAAGCTCAATAGGGAGAAACACCCCCAACCCTATTAGATTGCTTGGGTGAAGGATGATCATAAGGTCCTGGTCAATGAATAGTGTTTAGTGAAGTTCAAGGTTGGGATTTACCATGATGAAGTTCTCTATGACATTATTCCAATGGATGTCTACCATTTATTGTTGGGAAGACTATGGCAATTTATAGACATGTTGTACATGATGGTCATGGAAATACATACTCTTTGAAAAAGGATCGAGTCTACCACAAACTAAGGCCCTTGATAAAGGAAGGTGAAAAGGTATGCAGTAGTGCTAGGATATGTCTTGTTCATGGAAGATTTTTTTTGGATGGTCTAAAACATCAATGTATGTGTTATGGTTTGATTCCTAGAAGAGATAAGGAAGGTAGTAGTGAAATTCCATCTAAATTTTCAATCCTATTAAGTGAGTATGGAAATGTCATCTCTTATAATGTTCCAAAAGGGTTGCTACTAGTAAGGTAGATCAGTCATAAGATAGATTTAATCCCTAGAGCCAGTTTTCCTAACAAGGCTACTCAAAGGATGATTCCTACTGAAACTAAGGAGCTAAACAAACAAGTTTAGGATCTATTGAGGAAGGGTTTGATTTGAGAGATCCTGAATCCATGTGCCATACCTGTAGTACTAGCACCAAAGAATGATGGAGAGTGGAGAATGTGCACAAACTCTCAAGCTATAAATAGAATAACCATCAAGTATCGATGTCCTTTTCCAAGAATGGATGATCTTATGGACTGCTTGAGTGGAGCTCAGTACTTCATAAAGATAGATCTCAAGAGTGGCTATCACTAGATATGGATACAAGAGGGAGATGAGTGGAAGACTGCATTCAAGAACAAGGAGGGTCTATATGAGTGGTTAGTCATGCCTTTTAGACTGACCAACATGCCAAGCACCTTTATGCAGCTTATGAATGAGGTACTAAAGAAACTATTGAGAAATTTTGTTATTGTCTATTTGGATGATATTTTAATTTTTAGTAAGACTTTGGATGAACATTTATTGCACATTTGTAGTGTCCTTGAAAGGTTGAGGGAAGAGAAAATGTTGATTAATTTGAAGAAATGTAGCTTTGTGAAAAAAGAGTTAAGTCTACTTGGGGTTTTTTTGTATCATCTGAAGGTCTCAAAATGGATCTAGAAAAGGTAAAGGCCATCTTGGAATGGCCTAATCCAAGGTTTGCTATTGAGGTGAGATCATTTCATGTTCTAGTTAGTTTTTACAGGAAGTTCATTAAGAATTTTTAGTGGCATATGTGTACCCTTGACTAAAACAACAAGGGGGGATAGGAAAGAGTTCAAGTGGACTACAACACCTACAAGGATTTTTGAATTTTTGAAAAGAAAGTGATAGAAAAACCTATGTTGGAACTTCCTAATTTTAGTAAAGTGTTCTAGGTAGATTGTAATGCTAGTGGCAGTGCTATTGGGGCTATATTAAGCCAAGAAGGTAATCCTATTGCATATTTTAGTGAAAAATTGAATGATACAAAGAAGAAGTATTATGTTTATGATCAGGAGTTCTACACAATCATTCAGGCCTTAAAGAAATGGAGGCGTTATTTATTGCCAAAATAATTTATCTTGTATACTGATTACCAGGAATTGGAGTACCTAAATAGCCAAGGTAAATTGAACCAGAGACATATGAAGTGTGTAGAGTTCATGTAGAGTTATACATTTGTGTTGAAACATAGAAGTGGAAGGTCTGATTGGGATGCAGATGCATTGAGTAGGAGATAGTTGTTGCTTATAGTAATGCAGGTTGAAGTGATTGGGTTTGATGAACTCAAGAATTTGTACCCAAAGGATCCCAATTTTGTTTAAGCATAGAAAGCTTGTAAAGAACCTATTACTATAGGTAGAACTAGGTGGCTAGATTATTTGGTTCAAGATGTTATGTTTTTCAAGGGTAGTTAATTATGCATTTCAAGGAGTTCCATAAGAGAAAACTTGATCAAAGAGAAACATAGTGGGGGAATAGTAGGACACTTTGGTCGAGAAAGACCATTGGCATTCTTATAGAACATTATTTTTGGCCTCAAATGTCACAAGATGTGAAGAAATTTGTGTAAAGTTGTCAAGTATGTCAAGCAGCTAAAGAATTTAGTCCTAATACTAGACTTTATCAGCCATTGCCTATTCCATCAAAGCCTTGGGAAGACATAAGTATGGATTTTTTTCTTGGATTGCTAAGGACATAAAGGGGTAATGACTTAGTATTTGTGGTGTTTGATAGGTTCTCCAAGATGGAACATTTCATCCCATGCCACAAGACTCATGATGCTATACTTATTACAATTTTTTTTTTCAGAGAGGTGGTGAGACTACATGGTCTCCCAAAGAGTATTGTTTCTAACAAAGATACTAAATTTGTGGGGTATTTTTGAAGGGCTTTATGGAAGAATTTAAGGATAGAATTGAGGTTTAGTTCTACACATCATTCATAGTTTGACGGATAGACCAAACTGGTAAATAGAAGTCTAGGCAATTTTTTGAGGTGTTTAGTGGGAGATAAGTCCAAGGGATGAGATTTGATTTTGACACAAGTAGAATTGTCTTACAATAATTCTATAAATAGAAGTACTGGTAGATCACCATTCCAAATTTTGTATGAAAGTATCCCAAGGATTGCACCAAAATTAAGAAAAATGGAGCAAGGGGAGAGGACAAGTGCCGAGGTAGAAGAATTTGTTGAACATATCAAGAGCCTACATGAGGAGGTCCATGCACACATCACCAAGATGAATCAATAGTATAAAGCTAGGGAAGATAAAAGAAGGAGACATAAGGAGTTTCAAGTAGGGGATTTGGTTATGGTGCACTTATAAAAGGAACAATTTCCAATGGATACTTACAACAAGCTAAAGATGAAGAAATTTGGCCCCTATAAAATTTTGAAAAAGCATGACTCAGGAAATGCATATGAGGTGGAGTTACCAGATGGGATTCACATTTCCCCTATCTTTGACATTGTAGACTTAAGAGAATATCATGATGATGGTGTAGATGAGGGGTTGATGCTGGATACATGTCCAATTCCTACTTCTAAGAAGGAGATAGAAGAAGATTTTGGATAGTCATATGGGTAGGATTACCAAAAATAGGTAGTATGAAGAGTACTTGGTGGAGTGGAAAGGATGACCAATAGAGGTCTCAACTTGGATATTAGTAGTGGAGGTTGTCCATTTAGGTTTTCCTCTACCATAAATTGATAGGATCACTTTTCAATTTTCCCTAGATGTTTGATGTAGGAGCATCCAGTGGTGTAAGGACAATCCTGTATCACCCAAAAAAAAAAATGCTTAGAGATAGTTTTTATTTAATGTGTTGTTTTTCATACCCATTTGGGTCAAATAAAAGTTTCAACTCCCAGAATTCCACTATTAGTTTTCTGGGTTAGAGTTTTTAATCACTTTGGGATACATGTAAATGTAGAAAATGGGTTATTTTATAATAGAGCCAAAATTATGATGAGTTAGAGGGTATAATTTGGAGGGATGATTATAATTGTAATTTAAAGAGCTCCAAAAAAAGAATCAAGTCAAAAGACTTCATGGTTAGAAAGTTATTGCAGTTTGATGTTTTCTAGAGACCTCCTAAGGGCACTTCAAAGTCATATATGGGGCATCAAATGGCCTTGTACGGGGACAAAAAATGGGGGATGAGAAAAGCTAGTCCGTAGGGCTATAGAGCACTTTGAGATCTTTCCAAAACTATAAACGTTCGTCAATCAGAGTCTCGGTTCAAAAGTTATGCCTCCTAGAAGTTGGACTACCATTTTTGGATTCTTCTAATTTTACGCCAACTTCTAACATGACTTTTGGAACCTTCTATTTTGGTAGTGGGTTCCAACTGGCATATTCTAGAATGTATTCCTAACCTTAAATGAATTGGGGTCTATTTAAGAATATTTCTAGCATTGTAAAGGTAGTTCTGAGTGGAGTTAGAGGAGAGAAGGTACTGCGTAGAGGATTTCTTTCTCCAGAATCATACTACTGTAAGCCCATAGGGCATTTTTCATTGATAATAATATTTCCCTTTTCCTATGTGTTCATTCTTTTCTTTGTTTTTTCTCCATCATAGAAGCATCCCAAACATAAGTTAAGTCAATAATGCATTCAAATGTTCAATGAATGGTTAAAGGTTTAAGGATTATTTGCATGAAGGTTTTGTGCTACAACCCTCACCATGTTGACCATATTTCACAGGTGTTGAAAAATCCTATAAGAAGAACACATCATATTTTAGATCATGATCCATAACATAGTATAGAATATAAACATCTATTGAACTTTTATTATTTCTTAAGATTAATTACTGCTTACCTTTATACAATTGACTCTATGTATCAATTCATCTTTGAGTGCTTCTGTCTCCTCAGTTTTGTTTTATTCTAGGATGTGGGTAAGAATTTCCTTACTACATTTATTTATCATATGAGTAGCCTTGAAGCCAGGTTCAATGCTACATGTGATGTCATCTAAAAATGACACCTCAATTTCATATCACATTTAATATGCTTTTATTTTTTCTTTTCTCTATCAATAAATATCAATTTGTGACATCAATATCAATAAAATTCTATTAAAATAACTCTAAATCAATAAAGAAAATAACATAATAATATGACATTTATTTCAATATAATTTGTAAAATTAAACTAATTAAGGTTTACCTTTTCTGAAGAAGGTGTGTGAGGAACATCTCCTCCTATGCCTTGTGGCAGATCCATGTCACCCTATGACAAAGATTAGTAATTCTTAGCAATCAGTAGTGAAATGAAAGTAATATACTTACAAAAAAAAATTATAAATAAAATAATAGATTGTATATTGGATTCAATTTTAATTGGAGGAAATTGGTTTAAATGTTATACTTACTAGTCCCATGATAGTGATTTATACGATTCAAATTGTAATCTATCAGAAGCTCTTCCCTTGCATTTATTGATTTTATAGCACATACAAAAACATAATTTCCCTTGTATTCCTCAAATATACAATTTGACCACTTATTATTTTACACAAGTTGAGAACTATTCATGAAACCTACAATATTCCCTATTACTTTTGGCCTTCCATCAATATACATAGTGATCCTTTTACTTTGATTCTTTTATTTACATTTTATATAATTTGTTGACAATGAATGCCTATGCATAATTTTTTTTTATTGCACAATCTACATCTAATCATTGTAATTGTAACAAGGTCCTATATACCCCATCAATTCAACAACTTTATTATAACTAAATTTTATTTCATCCATGGAAAATAAGCCCAAACCATGTAATAAAGATGGAGCTATGTGATATATCCTTTCATCAATAGAAAAATTAGTGTTAACTAGAGGTAGTTCCTTGGGTACCTATTTTTTCTAAAGATCTATGTACCTTAAGGGAACCTTCCTGTAGCCTTTGGTCTTATTATCATAAGAACGTGATCCCCATTAGCAAGGAAAAGTTGCTTTCATTTATTGAATTTTTTTCAAATCTTTTGACCTCTAGTTGATCTCCCTATTTAAGACCTACTAGTTGTCTCACTTTTGTCTTCTATTCTTGCATTTTTCTTACTCGAGGAAGATAGATTAAGAAAACCCTATTTGGTGACACCTATAATTTATCGAATGAGAGACATGGTAGGATCTATATATTTTGTTAACTAAAGAGAAGACTACCAAATAATTAATTTGATATCTAAATAAAGTTGATATGGATAGTAAAGAGAAGATACACAAATAATAAATTGTATCTATAAGGTCTACTTAAATAGACCTATTTATCCATGTTACTATGCATGATCCTAGTCAAAGGCATTAGATTTCCTACATATGTAAATGTTTTATCTTAAGTTAGGAAAAATTTACATGATATGTATGCTACAAATTACATAGAAGACAAACATTACATGATGTGGTCATCAAAATCATTGTATAATTTTTAATTCCTTACCTCTAGTTAGTGTGTGGTAGCTATGAAAAAATATTGTATATACTTCATGAAATTATAATTCAACACATAATATATTAATTATAAAAACATAAAAGTCAAAAACATTTATATGAATAAATGAATTCCTCATATGTGACATTGATCATACCTTGACATACATATCATTGATCATGTTATTGGCCATCATCTTCATCTATGCCATCATCATGACTATCATCATCATCATCATAATCATCATCATCATCATTATCATCACCATCATCGTACTTGTCACCTTGATCATCATCATTTTTGTAATCATCATCATTGCCAACACCACTACCATCTTCATCACCATCATCATCTTCTTCATCATCATTATCATGACTCATCATCATGACCATCATGGCCTTTATCATCACCATAATCATAATTGTCCTCATCATCGTCAGCATCACCAAAATCATCATCATTTTCTTCTTCTTCATCATCATCATTATCATCATCATTATTATGTAACACTCATTCATGATCAACATTTACTTCTTCTTTTGTGTCTTCAATATCTTCTTCTTCTATCAAATTATACTTTAATATCTTTCCTCTTGGATCATTTCTAGCAAAAAATGACCAACCTAATTTATTTAGAACACTTTCTTACTTTGGCTTGGAAGAACATAGGACTCATCTCCAACTGGCTCAAATGATCTTGTATTAATAATTATAAATCCACTATCATATTCAACAACTAACCTATCAGGACCATTTTGATTTAGACATAGTTTGTACCATTTGATGACAAATAGAACTAATTTAAATAAATTAAAGTCACACTCAAGTATGTTGTCCAAAATGTCATAGTATTAATTTTTAGATTGTTGAGGATGTATGCCATTTCTAGACGAAATATTAGTGACATCGAGGACTACACTTATCCTAGAATCACAAGTTTTCTTCATTTCGTCTAACCTTTTTATGAAAAATTTACTACCATAGTAGTACATACCTTTGTGGTGTTTGATTTGTAATTATTCAAACATGTCAAATTTATTTGCATCGATCTGTAAGTTGATATTAAACTTATGTGTCATGGTTAGCAAAAATATACATATCTTTCTACCTCTTAAACCATATACTAGATCAAGTACTATTGGCATATAATTGAGATCTCCATTATGATGAGCTTCTTTAATCAATGATGTAACACCATCCCATGTTAACGAGAGACCATTTTATTGAGATTGTTTGAAATACAAATGTAGTGCATCCCACCCATGACCAATTGTAAAGAAAATAAATAGACCACTTAGAAATAACATATATTAAATATTTATAAGAATTTATAAACTATGGTAACTTCTTATAATTACCTCTCACTTTCCTCAATCTACCCTTCCCCATCAAATACTCTCCTTTGAATTTGTTAATAGAGTTAGGATCCCAAATGCAATCTACATGGATATTTGTTGTAAACTTGGGAATAAATTCACTAATGTACACCATGGTATGGTATATCATATATCCTTTCATAATAGAACCCTTTGAATGTGCTCTTTTTCAAACCATGCCCTTCATAAATTTCAAGTACCTCTCAACCATCCATATTGACCTAGTTTGTATAGATCCGCACAATTCAATATTGTCAACATGATATATGAGGTAGTGTTCTTGAGCATTAAAAGTTGAAGGTAGACACTTTTGCATTTGACACATAAGCTAGGTAATTTTTCTCTTCCAATATTTTTTTTTTTTTTTATCAAATTATTTATATAATAACCACCTAAAAGCGATTTAACTTGCAAGAACATATAAACAAGATTTTAGAAAAAAAAGGTACAATAAATTACATTAAATATAAAGGAAGTCATAAATATAATATTTGTACAATAAATCTAAGAAATAATACTTTTAACCTCATGTATGTTCCAACATCATATATATATATATATATATATATATATATATATATATATATATATATATATATATATATATATATATATATATATAGATACTTGTTTAACATTGTTGTCAAATTGGTGTAGGATGGATAGAGGTAGGACATATTGCAATAGTTAAAAAATAATCTTTTCAATATATTATAAAATAATACAATAAAAATATATGCAATTTTACAAATATATTATAAATAGAGAACATGACTAACCTTGATGAAGGTATTCCAATCATATTTTTTCAACCCTTTCCCAAAATCACCTTTTTTTGATATAAGATTTCTTATATTTGTGACAAATCTCGTGGGAATTTATTTTTTTATGACTTCTTTTTATGCATCACTTTGTTCCTCCATTAATAACTAAGTAAGGACACTTGTATTTATGTAGTCTCCATTTCTTTTCTATTTGATTTAACAAAAAAATTTAGCACATAATTAGATTTATGAATGTCATTACAAATTTTGAAATTTTTTTCTTTTTCATGCTTTCCATTCAATAATTTCCATAGTGTCTCTGTTACATTCATTCCAATATGCATAGCATCAATTAAATGCACAATTGGGAGATCCTTGTAGTACAACTTATGAAATTTACTAAGATTACTTTTTATTCCTCTAGGAAGTTGGTCATTAATGCTTTGAAAACTTTCATGAGCATCAGTTACATCATTACTAAATAAAAGATAATATCAAAATAGAAATTTCAAACAAAAATCATTAGATGGAATGACATTACCTTGGCAATTTAGTTTATTATATTCCAACTTCCACAGATGAGGTCTCATTCTTCATGGCCTTGATGTTGTCTCTTTTTTTCACATTAAAAATATGTTTTTAGTAATTTGATACTTATGATTATTATGGAGAAAGTTCCTAAACTTATCAAACACCTACTTTTCTAAACTTCTTGAATACCAAGATTTCATCTTCAGACCATATATTGGACATGCAAATTTTTCCTTTGTCCGAAGACCTAAAAGATTATGTACAATTATCATGCAAAACTTAAACATACAAAAATAATATATAAGCACTATAACATACCAAAAATATGTGACCTTAACAATATAACATACCACAAAAATGAGTTAGCCTAGGGGCATCATGTATTGTCCATAAAAGCTTTGCATGGAATTGAAATTGTCTTTATCCTATTGGTCTAGAGATGTCATACATAGTGATCTCCTTCCATAACTTTAACAACTCATAAATAAGGGACTTAATATATATGTTCATATCTTTAACTCGGTACTTACCTCATTGAAAAAATATAAACATTACATAATAATGATCTAACCATTTTGATGTGGTGTTTATAAATTATTTTAGAACTATTAAATGAAAAAATACTTGGTACAATCATTGACAACATTATGTGCTCACTCTTTATGGACATCTAAGGAGGAATGTTATTGTTAATAACAAAAATAGGCCACATTGACTAAATAGATCGCATATCTCCAAATGGATTGACGTTGTCCACTATTAGTGAAATATTGAGATGATAAAGTTCTTCTTTAAAGTGTGGCCAAGTTTTTACTATGTCTTTAAATGTAGAACAATCCATTGGCATTTTCATAATTTCATATTTTCAATCACCTAAAATTGGTCATCTAGACTATTAGCCCCCTTTTCAGCATTTTGGCTATATCATTTAATAATTTACGTAGGCCAACTTGCCAAAAATCAATTAATTTGATTATAACGTATAGTTTTGACTATACTATCCTAAGTTCATCATTTTATTAAAAGAACATGTCCCATTTTAATTGAATAAATTCCCCCTTTCTTCTAACCCACTCAATGTGCACACATAAATAATATTTCTATTTTGCAAATCAAAAGAAAAGACTGTTTTGTCTCATATGCAAAGGCAACCATTTGTTTATTGGTTGACTTATGTGTGCACATGGATCAACCTCATTTTCAAACTCTATCCTTGATCTTCCATCATCTTGATCTTGATCTCCACCATCCATACAACTTTAAAAGAGAGAGAGCTTCCCGTTCAAAGGATCCACACTATTGAGTGCTATTATGCTACAATTTTACTATTTGAATTCTTGAGAGCCTTTTGTGGAGAACTTCTATTTCTTATCTACATTCTCTCATACCATAATATTTTAGCTTAGAATCATGTCACATGCTACTTTAGATTTTATTTTACAATAATCTATCTCACATAGCATAATTAGGCTAGTTTGTAATGCTCTCATTCTTGTTAACATAGCTGTATTTTGCATATTCATACTAGTTTAGTCTACATTTGTATTGCATTTTTGAGGCATTCGTTGTGAACATTTTCATTCTTTCATCTTGTCTCTAGGAGAACCTCCCATTGCATGGTTTACTAGAAAGAAGAGTATTCTAAGGCTCAACTAAGAGTCTTCTTATACTTGAAACATACTCTCTTACACTCTCTAGGTAGGAAGCAAGTATTTCTAAGGCTTAGCTAAGAGTCTTCTTATGCTTGAAACATACTCTCTTACACTCAATGGATAGGGAGCTCTAAACTGACATCCAAGTATTCTGAACTCATGGAATCATTTGTATAGAAGGTTTTAAAGTGTGACAAAAATATAGCATACATTTTTATGTGTGCTTAGTCTCTCATGCTATTGTTATGCTACAAGTTTTCTTAGTGATTTTGGAGACTTGAAGTATTCTTGCATTTTTGCATTTTAGCCTAGCTCTCATTCTACTTACATATTTATGAAACTTAGAGGCATCTATTCCCATAGTTTACTTAGTTAGATGCCCCAATTGCAACAATAGGACAGTGGACAAATGGTCCTAAGATGGTGGTAGAGGCAAAGTCAAAGTTAGATAGATGGAGGTTGGGAATAGTTTTTGAGCTGGGAGGAGGTAGACATGGGCCCAGGTCATGAGGGAGGAGGAGGAGGAGCCATTGAGATGATGGAGAGTGGAGTGAGTGGAGATGTAAGTGGAGTAGCTAGGTAGAGGTGATGATGAGAAATATGCTAGGTTGTGGGCTATAGAGGCTAAGTTGCAGGCAGATTGAGTGACTATCACTATGCAAGATCAGCAGGTGATGGATGTGTGGGTAGAGGCAGATAGGCAAGAGAAATCTCTAAGAGATAATTTGGTAGAGGCCTGATGAGAGTTAAGGAAAAATATGGCTAGGGTAGCCTACTACCATGGGGTATAAATTGTTGCAGTTCCTATGGATCAATGGGTACAAATGTACTCAGAGTGTACTGGTAGATCAGACCATCCACCATTGAGGGCACTCCTAGCTCCTCCTCCAACATAGCTGACACATGAAAGGGGAAGTTATTCTTAGGTCTAGGTTGATTTTTTATGACATTTTTTTATTGTACCTCATGTATTTTGAGACATATATCTAGATTTTGGATCTCACCATGTATATCTATAGTGACACATTGTGATATATATGAGATATTAGATTTGATCAAGATTTTTGTGTACTTGTCTCATTTTGATGGATATTTTAGCACTTTAAGTTTCCATGTGATGTTTCAATTTCTTGCTCATGTATGCATTGTTTTATGCTCATGTTGATATGCTCATAGATCTCTCTCATGTATGATGTTTAGCTCTCACATGTATGGTGTAAACTTATGTTTTGGTGAAAATATAACACTTGGATAAATTAGATGTGATGTTTAGATTAACCCCTTGTGATTAAGAAGAAAGAAAATAAAATATGAAAGTAGTTAGTTGAAATGTCCAAAAAAGATAAAGAGAGAGCTCTCCCTATATGCAAAAATGCAAGACTAAGCTAGAAAATGAACCTAAAATGTAAACTAATATACAAAGTGGTTTACCAACAAGAAATACATAACATTTAGAATCTAATTTCATCATTAAGTATTTATCAGGGGCATCATGAGATCATACAACCATCAATAGTATAACTATGAGGATATGAATATGATTTCTATCAAATAGGAATTTAGAAATCCAATCTAAGCATCAAAGACATGTAAGTCAAGATGACTACATGATTCAATTCTCTAGGTTAAGTATAGAAAAATTACACATGTATCAAGGCATAAGTGCTAGGATAACCCTTGAGTGTGGTATTACAAAAAAATAGTTAAGGATGATACATTTGTGAATCAAAGTGTCAAATAGGACAAGCATGAATGCTTTAAACATTGTAGATGAACAAAGTATACCCACAAGTAGAAAGCAAGAAAACATGCCCCATGCCCACAGTCTTCTACTTCATGACATCCTCAAAAGACTATTAGGGAGGGAACACATAACAAAGAAATCATTGTAGATAACACAAAAAAGTAGATGAAGTTCATCATAGCTTAACTATTTAAATGTTTAAGTGTTTGTGTAAGTCACTTGGCCATTTCTTCAAGACTTGATTGTGATAGTGAGAAACATCATGACATCCAAGACTATAGGTAAACTATATGAAAAGTGTTGAGAAACACTTTATTTCAAAGGAGGTAGTATTGAGAAACATTGTTTTACAAGTTTCCAAAGAGACCCTAATGCACAAGGAGACCTCAATAGGTTAAGTAGTTGTGTCCCTAAGATGGATAGACATAGGTGCAAGGGTCTCAAGTAGTGCCTATTTCTAGGTTTTTACCACTTGGTAGATTTTTTCAAGACTTTTTTGAATTTTATTTTATTTTTTATTTCTCTTTTTTTTCGGTGATACATCAAATGCCTATTGCTAGATTCTCATCAAGATGATCATTTTTTAGCATATTTTCTATATTTTAGGATCAATAAGTATGTAGAAAAGAACTGAGTGATGAGCCTCTACACATAGAACTTCTTTAGGTGTAGAAAATTGATAGGCTCCACTAGTTTTTCCCCTTTTAGAGTAAAAAGCTAATAAGCACCAGACCCAAATGTTGCTTTGGTAATGTACAAGCCCAACTAGTTAGGTTCAAACTTCCCTTTGTATTCCCCGTTCTGATAATTTTTAGGATCTTCTCTAAGCACAAGTTCACCCACTTGAATTTCATGAGAATGAATTTTATTGTTATACTAATTAGACATGCACTTTTGATAAGCCCTCATATGATTAAAAGAAACCTTGTGATGTTCATCAAGAGTTTCTAGTTCTTGTACTTGCATAGCCCTATGATCTTCATGGTTATCAACCCATGCAAGGAGACTTGCAATGAGGGGATATTAACTTCTAAAGGGAGGATAGTCCTAGAACCATAGTCTAAAGAAAAATGTGTGGCACCTATAGGAGTAAATTTGATAGTTTTGTAGGTCCAAAGTGTTAGATTGATTGGTAAGTGCCAATCCTTCTCAGATTTGTGAACCATTCGGTGCAAGATTTTTAGCAATGTTTTGTTGGAGGCCTTAGCTTGGCCATTACCTTGAGGATAGTAGAGGGATGACTAATGTTGTTTGATTTTAAATTTCTTGCATAGATCTTTGAAGTCATTGTTCTTAAATTTCCCTTCATTATCAGTAACAATGGAGGAAGGAATACCATAATGACAAATAATGTGGTTTAGTATAAACAAGGCAACATGTTTGCCTATAGTAATAGATAGTGGCACAACCTTAACCCATTGGGTGAAATACTTAGTTGATGTGATGATGAACTTGTGGCCACTAGATGAACTTGGATGAATTTTTCCTACCAAATCAAAGGCCCATTGCTGAAATGGCCAATATGTCACAGAGGGAAAGCTCACATCTAGGAGCATGAATTAAGTTACCATGAAGTTGACATTTCTTATAGGACTTAGCATAACAAACCGCGTTAGCTTGCATGATTGGCCAGTAATAACCCACCGTAAGAAATTTTTGAGCAAGTGGAAGGCCATTGGAATGTGCCCCACAAATGCCATCTTGGACTTTAGCGAGTTCCTTTTCATACTCTTCTAGCTCTAAACAACTAAGAAATGTTCTATCTAGACTCTTCCTATAGAAGTCACTAGAGATCAAAGTGTAATGTGAAGCATTACAAAAGAGTTGGCTTTTTTGGTTGTGCATAAGGTTTTTAGGAATGACCTAATCATGAATGTAAGAGAAGATAGCTGCATAGTGGGAGGAATTATGACCTAAAATAGTGCAGATCACATAGTTATTTGAGGAATCATAGGAAGGATTATGTAGTTCTTCCACCAAAACTTAAATCACGATTCATGTTCTTGCAATTAGAGGATAGATGTTAGAGTAGTCATAGCATCAACAACCTTTATTTCTACTCAATGAATTTGCTAGAATGTTACAAAAGTGAAATAGCTCCTTAGAGAAACATCAATCAACTTATTACAAAGTATCAACTTGTCATCCTTTGTTTGATATTCATTGTTTACTTTATTTATGTCAAGTTGTGAATCTCCATAGATGTACAATTCAGTAATTCTACATTCAAGAGACATTTTGATCCCATTTGTTAATGTCTCATATTCTACAATATTATTGGTGCAATAGAATAATATTTTGTAGGATTTTTGGATTGTATAACCATGTAGTGAAATAAACAAGACACCTACTCCAACCCCATTCTATGTATGAGAGTTGTCAAAGAACATTTTTGAAGTTCTCTCAATGATATACATAATTGAGGCATCTGGAAACTCAATTTTCATAGGTGTTGTATCTTCTCTCAAAAAATTAGCCAATTGCTTAGTTATAGCCTATCATTTGATAGCTTTACATTCAACATACTGAATGTCAAATTCTAAATAAATCATTATCCATTTAGCTAGATGATTGATAAGCGTATCTTTTCTTAAAAAGTATTTCAAGGGATCAATTTTAACAATTAAATGAACTGTATGTGCCAATATGTAATGTTTGAGGTTTTGAGAAGCAAAGACCACTGCAAGGAAAGCCTTCTCAATGTTTCTATAGTTTATCTCATAAGCCATCAAAGTGCAACTGATGTTGTATATAGCATATCCTTTCCAACCTCATCACTCTATGCCAATAATGCTCCTAGGGAGGAAGTTATAGCTATGATGTACAAAATCAAAGGTCTTCCTAGTATGGGTGGCATTAATACAAGAGTTTTAGCTAAGTATCCTTTGATTTGTTCTATAATTTGTTGGCAATCTTCATTCCAAATATGAGTAGACCCTTTATGCAAATTCTTGTTAAAAGATTTAGCTTTATCATCCAACTGAGAAATGGATCTTCTAATGGATTGTAGATGTCCTTACAAACTTCTAAGTTGACTAATATTTCTAAGAGGAAGTATTTCCATGATTGCTTCTACCATTTTAGGATCAATCTCAATCCTTTTGTTGATATAATATAGACTGGTAGTTTTCTAGATGTGACACCAAAGAAACACTTTTTTGGATTTAGCAAAAGTTGAAAGTGTTCCATATAGTCCAAGATCAAACTAAGGTCATCAAGGTGTGTGTCTTGTTTTTTCCACCATGGCCAATAGCTCCTCCATTTTTTCTACACATCCACTGGTTCTCTCAACCCCATCGCCTCTTGTACTACCCCTGATATGTCTACATAGTTAGTAGCATAGTTGGCCATTTTTGTGCCCAGTTAGCTTGCTTACATGGTATTTTATGACATTTGGTATTTTTTGGTACTGAAACATGGCATAGGTGCCATATGGCACTTTACCACATGGACCTTGCAACGTCAGCCATGCATGCCATGTAGCATCCATGTGGCACTGCCACGTGGCTCTTTTTTTGTTGCGATCACCCCCAGGCCATCAAATTTTTTCTAGTGACATGCTGATGTCAGCATGATGTTAGTACTACATCAGCATGCCTCTTGCACCTCTCTAGGGTCATTTTGGACCTACTTGTGGTTTTTTGGATGAAGGTATTTTTTCAATCCAAAAGAAGTGCCAGAAAATTGATTCCAAGACGGAGACATTAGTGTAGGTGTTTTTAGGTTTTGATGCAATTTTGTTGCCCTTTTTTAGTTGAAGTCTAAAGTTTTTTTTAAAACTCTGGCATGCATATCTTTTGTGTCCCATGTCAATTTTTTGAAAACATTATATTTTTGGAAAGCTGGTTTTGTCACCTTTTTAGAAATGAGGTCTTTTACTTTAGAATCTAGCCCATGCTCTTTCTATCATGTTTTTGACATTTTTTTCTCTATGATGGATATCTTGGGTGTTTCAAGCCTAAGGATCATTTTCTTGGCATGGTTTCTTTTGTTTTGGGTTGTCCTATCTTTTGTGTCAACTTTTTTCCTTTTCTGATCATTGTAGACATCATTGTAAGAACTTTTATGTATATGCACTAAGATAAAGTGTCCCTCTTGCATTTAGAGTTCATAAATGTTGTTTTGAGACAGTTGTACTTGCACTATTTTTATAAAGAACCATGGGGGGATAGTTGTTTGCTATTTTAGGCCTTCTTCTTTTTGTTTTCCCATGCAACATTAGTGTGACCATGTCTTTATAGGTGTTTGTACCTCTTCCTCTCTTGTCATTCTTGATTCTATCTATAGAAGATTTTGACCCACCTTCTCAGTTTCCTATCATCTCACTCTATCTACATTAAGGGGGGGTTATGTTGTTGTTCTAATGCATCCTTGGTTAGGTGGTTTGATAGTGTGAGCTATGTATTTAGTGGTTGATCCTATATACAAGGTGATTACATTAGCTGGCTACCTATGCATTTTGGTGAGATGGATCATCTACCATATAGATACGCTTGGGTCGTGCCTTCTTCTTCCATGGAGATTCTTTAGATCAGCAATTTATTTCTGATGGTAGATTTTGCAGCTTCTTCATGCTTCAGTGATGCTCTTCATGATCTTCTTTGTTCCTATTTTATGGGGACATTCCCCTTGTTGGAGACTTCTTCAGTTCTTCACTAGGTTACCTCTTTTTGGGAGAGGGTTTTTCACATGTGGTTTTCTCTCTTTCCCCATTTTCAAAGGTTGCATCTCTTGCATTGTATATGGGTACCTAACATGGCCTCATTGCTAAGACCCATTCTGCATTTCATCTTAGTTTTGTGAGCTTAAGGCATTCCCCTAAGTTGCACTTAAGTGGGGTGTTAGAGTAAATAAATAAATTATTATTATTATTTATTCTATTACTTAAGCTTACTTAGGTTAATGCATTTATTTAATATTTAGTAGTTAATTTTTGTAGTGATGAGTTATTGATAACATGAGAGTTTTTTTCCTTCTAGCATGTTCCACCTTTTTGTGAAAGAGTGCTTAGTTTTCAACCCTATCTTCTATCACTTTCTAGCTTGTTCTACAAGCTTCCATGAGGCCTTTATATCTAGGCTCTCTCATTATATTTTTTCAACACATTCTCATTGTAAATACATTTTCATTGTTTTACAGTATGTTCTCTCTCATGTCCATTTAGGGCTTTTCCAAGCTCCACCTCTTCCTTCTTGGTTTCCCTTCGATAGATTATTTGCATGCAAGTGATCTTAGTGAGCTGTGGAGTTGGATTTCATCAACTCCTACAGGTTTATCAAAGAACATTTTAAAACATCATTTTTTCTTTTTGTTTTTCTTAGCTCTCTTAAGAGAAATTCTCATAGGAGCATCCATATCTTCCTCATTCTCTTGCTCCTCTGGCACGTGTAATGTTAAATTACAATGGCTCCTTCTCTTTGGACGAGTAGGAGGCTACTGCACTAAAGGGGGCTCTATTGCAAGAACAAGTAAATGGGATAAATTGGCATGCTCTTTTTTTTTTTTAACTATTACAAGTTGGTAATTAAGTACTAGTACAACATAACATCCATTTTTATTACCTGAAAATGCCACATCATGCACATTAACATTTTGATCCATCACCACATCAACATGTTGAACACTTGGAACATGCTCTAAAATATTCAATAAAAGGATACACGTCAAATTGTAATTGAAGATGTTAAATTGTATTCATAATTGCATAAATAATTTCCAATAGCGAATTAATACCTCCACCACTATAATGCACATCATGGCCTTCGTCATGAGTAGGTTCTATGATAGGATATGAAGGCTAGAGTAAAATGTTATACACATTGTTATGCAATTAATTTACATTCAAAACTGACATCAAAAAATAATCTTCTCAATTATTTAATTTTATTTACTTTTCATCTAACCAATTTACCTATGAGATATCATTTGGTGTACTAGAATTTTGGGCAAGGCTTTTAGATTCTTTACATAGGCATGCAGCCACGTTTTTATAGCCTTCCTTCAAGGCAATTTTTCTATCTTCATCTATGAGCTCCACATTGAATTCTGTGCCTTGTATTTTTTGCTTAATATCATTAGTTTTCCATGTATGGGTCCATTAAAAAAAATTATTTGCATATAAAAAAATAAATATGAAATTTCATTGCTCCTACTTACAAGTCGAGACTAGAGATTCATATAGCCACTAGAGCCAAGTTTGTGTTGGTCAACCTTTTGTAGTCTTTCTTTTGTAGCCATAGATGTGTCCTGTAATCTATGAACAATTTCAAACATCTTAGATTATATATTTACAAATATCACTAATTAGTGCATGATTACAATGTACTTAATACTATCATGACATACCTTTTTTTGCCCTGTGCTGCTTCATTTACTCTATTTTCACATAGCCTTTTCTCCTTTCCATCTTCTACTATTTCATTCCACTCAATCAGTGGAATCATAGGAGGACAATCATAATTTGGGTTCTCCTTAAGACCCCTTCTATATTGATCCCTCATAGTCTTTATATGCTTTGATGCTCTTTTGAGAAGTAGGCTAGTGTCAAAAACATTTTTTCCAAATTTCTCCTCAAAAGATGTAATCAACTAATTTTTTAATTCCACAGCTTGTAAATTCCACTTTTAAAAAAAAAAAAGATTGTTAGATCAATAACTTTAATATAGTACAATAAATGAAAGAAAAGAAAAATTATGTAGCAATGATATGAAACTACATACCTTTTACGTTTGGTGGATCCAAATAGTCTCAATATCATATCAAAAATATGATCAAAGAAAGCATTATTACCTACATAAACATAAAGGGATTATCAATCCAAAATGAATAATGAAAAAGTAAACTAAATTTACACTTTAACTAATAATGATTCTAAAGCACCTAGAAGCTTTTGTTCTTTTAATGGAAACATATTTTTCTTTTTTAGCAAAAATATCCCTACATATGAACTAGTACTAATCACATGGACTACTCTAGGAAATGGATCAGCTTTAGTAGTACTACTCTCTATTTCTCTATCAACTAAAGGTCTATCTATTAGTGCAAAAAATAGGACTATAGTAAGATCTATCTAGCATAACTTTTATCACTAGTTACATCCACTAATGAATTAGTGCAAACATTTATAGACCATACTATTCTTTACTCCCATCCCTCATCATGAGTTTGAAGATTTAAAATATTTTACTTTATTGACATCCAATGACTGTTAAAGTGGAATTGAATAACATGGTTTTCTAGCTAGAATGACATCTTAAAAGATAAAATGCATGGTTTTGTAGCTAAAATAGCATGTGAAAAACACATTCTAATTGAAAAAGATATTCTAACCAACATTTTACCTGCATTGACATTTTTACCCCTAGCTTTTAATTTGTTTATAGTAATTTAATAGTTGCTCCTGCCAGTTAGCTTATCAGAATTTGGGAAACCTTTTGTAGTTGTATCACTACATCACCTCATCCCAGAATTTTAGATAAACATTGATCAACTTATTTAGTAGTAGTCATGAATAAGTGCTAATATTGATTAAACACCCCTTCTGGCCCACTCAAATGAAACAAACAAAAGGTTGGAATGTTTAATGAATCTTCTATTCTACTTTGAAATTTAATTTTTATAGTTAGTTAAGTAAAATTTGTAGGGTGATTAATATTTCCTATCACTACTCATTCTCCTTGTGTTGACACACAATAATGCTATTACTTCTTAGCACATATATTATGGAAAATAAAATTTGCTTGAATAGAAGTAGAGCAAACCTCATTATGTTGAAAATATGTTCTGTTGAGTGGAAAGTTGCCTTGCATCGTTGTTTTGCAAGGAATCTTGTGACCAACAAATTCAAGTTTAAAATGCCAAGTAACCTTTGATGCAAACAAATTAGTGACCAATTTTTGAATTAAGTTTGAAATTAAAAAGTTATCCAAGTCTCAAGTTATTTTTTCATTACTAGTATTGTGAATTAAAGAAAGTTGTCATTACTAGTATTGTGAATTAAAAAAAGTTGACAATAGTGGAATAATTTAATCTATGAGGAGATCAAAGAAACTTAATAAATTATCTTAAGGCTATATTTTATTAGCAGTCTAGGTGAGTGGAAGTTACAAGACTAGCTAAATATGGATGTAGGTTGAACATGGGCTATCCAATGAGTATGTTGTTTGCAAATTCATTTTTATGGTGGCAATGATTCAAAAATCATTGCTTTGTGATTTTTACAAACTAACTTTTTTCATATTAATACATTATTATGATTATTTATGATGTAATATGTGGCTTCTTTGATTTTTATTATTCTGTTAGAGTGGTCAATTTTGGCATAGCATGTAATTTCATCTAGAAAGCCCTTGGTCAAGAGCTTTTATGTTAGTTGGCAATTGAACTTTGGAGCGATCAATTAAGTTTTGTTTTGGTTTGCAACATTATAGTAGAATTGAATATTTTAGCATGAGTGGTTAGAGCAACGATATAGGCAGAGCTAGAGTTGATCCATCATTAGGAAGGGAAAAGTTAACTAAATTGTTGGAGTGGAGTAGTAGAGATGACAGAGCCAAGGCTATCATTGGTCTTTTTCTTGTAGACTCTAAGCTTCATCATGTACATTTAGATAAATTGTCTTAGATATTTGTGATTTTTTAAACAAGCTATTTGGAGAAAAAGTTGTTAACACAAAGCTTTCCTTAAAACTTCAATTGTTTAGCTTCAAAATGTAGAATGGCATTATAGTGTCAACCTAAGGTCTCTCATTGGAAAACTTGCAAAAAGTTAAGGCTCCTATTGGTGATGATGAAGCTAAAGGAATTATGTTAAATAGTTTATTTTCCCAATATAGTAATGTTGTGGATGGTGCTTATCTCAAGTCAACTTCTCACTTTGGAATGTTGCTTTGCACAAGAAACATTTTTTAAATTTTTGATTCATTGCTTTGATTTTCTTTTTGATGCTAACAAATGTGAATAAGATATATTTTGTGAAGTTGCATTTAGGAGACAAGTTTGGGACTTGATATTGTACTCAATATGGATTGCTGTCAAGTGAGGTTCAAAGTATGTGATTGAGAATTATACCCTTTGCAATCATTAGAAAATTATAGAGATATGTCGCATCTCTTAGGAATCAATTTGGAATAATTTGAATTTTTGATTTAAGAACACAACTCAAAGCTACACCATACTGAGGTCACAAAAAAACTTGATGGATCCTAGTTGGTTTGGGGAATGCTACTTTAGAAGAATATTTTCTAAAAATATGCATTCAAATTATGTCATTAGCATATTTTATGTAACTTTTAAAGGGGGGTCCCTATGTGGGAAATTAATGTTTTTAGGATCAATGTAATAAGGGCGGGGGGCAGAGGGGGAATGTTGGTGTGTTTTTATTATATTGTTTGGTAATACTACCATTTGGTAACTATTAACTACCTGCAAATAAGTTGCACTTGTAACTGCCTTTGGCCTATAAATTTTTCCCATAACGTATCAATAAAATCATCGAATATTTATTTGCTCTCTATCAGGATCACATATTTATCTATGGAGAGAACTGCAAAAATGTGTCCCAAAGGTTTGATACAATGCAGTTCTAAGATGCATTAGTTCAGTCTAGTAAAATTAATGAACCTTCTGGTTAAGACTACCTAACTATGTTATCCTAGAAACACATTTAATCCTTCCAAGAAAACACATACACAAAAATTGATGTAGAAGGATCAAAATATGAAGTTTATTAAATGTAAATAAAACATCATGACAATTAAAGCACACACCAAATGAAATGAAAGATAGAGAGACACCACCATTCACACTTTCTTCATTGGTAAATGTGTACATAAAAACATACAAAAGTATTGCCACCAATCATAGTATTGAAATTGTTGCCATATGAATTGTTTCACTTAAAACTAGAGTGCAAATATGTCAAATAGGACCCTAAATAAAAAGCTCAAAAAATATATATTAGAATACATCTCCTCCCAAACATATGCATTTTAGAGTTTCAAAATCTTGTAAGCTGACATATATGCCTAAATGATTACAAGAGTTTTACTAGTCATCTTGTATCTAAATAATGACAATTTGGTTGAAGTGTAAATGAGCATAGGGACACATGGTGGCTTCTTTCCCAATAAGAGTTACAAATATCTAAAACCAACCACACTCTTTGGCATGATTTATGATTGATGAAAATGTAAACTTCACCCAAACTTGTACAAAAGCTATAGAGATGTATCAATATAACCATTGTAGGCATCATAGACACTTTTATCAAAATTACAATCTCTCCTAGCAAACAAATAAGAAAAAACCAAGATCCAATAAACAAACAAGTTGATAATCAGCTTCAAGAATGAAGATGAATCACCTAATAGAGCCTTTCTTAAGCAATCAGAGCTGCTAAAATGTCCTGCCCTAAATAAATGGTAAACACAAAATAAATTCACGGTAACTAGTTTTATTAAAAAACTATTGCTAGCTAAACCATAGTTGATGATTGAATAAAAAAATCAAATTGGTCAAAAATAACCTACATAATATATATTAGAGATGACTTGAAAAATACCAAAAACAATTCATCAAGCCACTAAGAGCTATCATATCAATAAAAGAAAAGATGAAGATAAACTCATAAAAATTTGGAAACTCTGGTTCAGTGACTTCCCTTCCATAGAGAAGAAATAGAACAATGAAGATAGTTATCTCATACTAACAATTATTTGACAAGATAAAAAAAATTACTAAAATAAACTATCGAGTCATCAAAAAAAGTGCTTATATTAACACCAAAACAAATACATTATACCTACAACTTACATATGCAATACCAAAGATCATATATATCAAAAGTATAAGCTCAAGATAGAGATGACAAAATAGAATAATAACATCTTGAAGATTAAAAGGTCAATTAGGGCATTCTTTTGTAGCCTTTAAAGAAAACATAATTAAGAACTTACATTCGGTAGTGGGGTTATTTAATTGGTTAAAAAACTTCTAAATCTTCCAAGGTGATCTTAGGATATGCTTTTCTTTAATATGGTTTCCTAAGAATTTTTATTGTCATTTTTTATTGATCTTAAGAAATGTGGTATCAAATATTATAGACTGCAAATAATGCTCCCCCCTATAGAATGCCCCTGAAACTAGGGTTCCTGCTTGAGCATTGGGAAAGGCTAGGGGAATTCATATCCATACTAATTTGCTGCTTTTGGATAGACTTCTCCCACTATCACACATAATGGAGGTTTCAAAGCAATGTCCACATAGTTGGTATTCAGTGCAGAAATGAATGTAATTAGCACTAGAGCCGAGCAGAATATACCATTTCCTTCTAAAAATGAGCACAATTTGCATGGAGTAGACCCTCAAGATCACAGAGTGCCAAGGAGCAGAATAAGATCTTAGCACATAAAACCCCTATGAAACCCTAGAAACTATTTCACATAATTTGAGTTTTATACCTCAAGAATGTCACTATAGGAGACACCATATTTAATGTTTCATTTAATATGACTTTTCAGCAATTGAAACAGTTGATTTGCACTGCATCTAGAGTACTTGGGTTGCCGAGAAACATCCTTTAAGAATCATTGTTCTCTCTAGTTTGTAACCAGAGTGTAGGGATAACACATAACCTATGGTAAATTTCATTGTATCTTAATGTTTTTTAGTGTAGTTTCTTTTGTCAACATCCAATACTAATATTTTTGGGAGGAACCTACTCTGGTATGTATGTTTTTTTTCCAGTAGATAGATTTGACTAATAGCATGCATGTGAAAGAAAGTAATTTAATGTGTTGATATCCATACTATCAGGTAGTGGAAAGCATCAATGATCTATAGTCTTACAAAAGTTCAATAGGATTTTAAATGCATAAACAAAAGCTACCATTAAAGATACAAAAGAAAATCCAAAGAAGTATGTTTTGCATGCAAGGCTTAATAGCTCAAGTTTGCAAATCCCAATGTCTTAAATATAATTTTCCCTAGGCTATTATCTATAGTTATACATAGTGATATAGACATAAGGTTAAAAATGACAGTGATGAGGAATGTTTTGTTGGTGGTGGAAGTAAAGCATTAATCACATAGACTACTTCAGGAAATGGATCAGTCACATGTACCAAAGTACTAATCACCAAATTTTGTACTCTAGTACATATGATAGTTACATGAGTAAAAAATCCACCCAACAAAAAAAAAAGCATGATTAGCACATTACAAAATATAGAAAAACAAGGTTTTACCCATTGTAGTGGGCATAGATGAGGATGTTTGGATGGACCTTGTTGCTGACAATGCACAAGGCAATATTGGACCACTAACCTAAGGAGGCATTTTTACTTCATCATGAGCTAAAGAATACAATATTGTTAGCAAAGACATTTGCAATGGATAAAGAACAAATGAGATACTAGCTAGAAGCAACCACAAAAAAAAGGTAAGTGTTATAATGTTGATGAAAACAAATAAAGAAAGAGTTACTTACATGAAGGTTGTGCACTACAACCCTTACCATGTGATGTCACAACTATCACATAGTTATATACAAGAACACATAAAATTAGAGATCATGATTCATAAGATAATATAAAATATTAACATCTATTGAACTTCTATTATTACTACTTACCTTCAAAGATTGGACCCTATGCTCCAATTCTTTTCTCAGTGCCTCTTTCTCCTCATTGTGTCACCCTCAATGATAATGTTAACAATTTCATCAATGTATCTTTGTTTGAGTTTCTGGGCCATGAGCATAGGGTCAGCACTAGGGGCAATGTTATGTATAAATGACACCCATATTTTAGATCACATTTGATTAGCTATCATTCTAGCTTTTTCCTATCATTTGTGACATAAAATATCAATAAAATCTCATCAAAATAACTCCAATGACATAAAGAAAAGAACATAATAATATGATATTTGTTTCCATATTAACATTAAAAATTACAATAATAAATGTTTACCACCGTTGAAGGTGTGTGAGATGGTGCATCCATGTCACCCTGTGAAAAAGATTAGTAAGTCTTAGAAATCAGTAGTGAAATTAAATTAATAGACCTACCAAAAAGAATATTAATAATAAATTAGATTGTATATGTAAATAATTTGTCTTAAGTTAGCCAAAAATTTGGTGTAACTAATGTGTTGTATATCTAAAAAAATATTTGACATGTTCTATTTAATGTTTATATCTACACATATGGTTTGGAAAGAAAAATTTGGTCATACATAACCCCATTATAGTTGACATTGATCCTACCTAGACATTTCATTGATCATCATGATCTTCATACATTTCATCATCATCATCATCATCACTATCATCATACTTGTCACTTTGATCACCATTGTCACCACCACCATCTTCATCGCCATCATCATCATCTTCATCACCATCATCATCATGACAATCATTGTCATGATCATCACCATCTTCATCACCATGATTATCATCATCATCAGTATCATCATCATCATTATCACCATTATCATCAACATGATCAAAATCATCACCATCTTCTTCTTCTTCTTCATTACTGGGTAACTATCATTCGTGATAATCATTTACTTTGTCTTGCGCTTCTTCAATATCTTCTTCTTACATCATATTCTACTTTACTAACTTTCCTCTTGGGTCATGTCTAATAATAAATGACCAATCTAGTTTGTGTGGAATAACAAAGTAAAACACTTGCTCGCATTGTCTTGGAAGAACATAGGGCTCATCTCCGATTGGCTCAAATGACCTTGTATTAGTCATAGTAAATCCAATATCATGTTCAATAATAGTCCTATTAGGATCATTTTGATTCATTTGTAGCTTGTACCATTTGATGAAAAATAGAACTATTTTGAATGAATTAAAGTCACACTCAAGTATATCATCCAAAATTCCATAGTATCGATTTTTAGATTGTTGAGAATGTATGTTAGTTCTAGACAAAATATTGGTGATCATGAAGACATCACTTATTCTGGAATCACACATTTTCTTCATTTTGTCTAACTTTTTTGTGAAAAATTTATAGCAATGGTAGTACATAGCTTTGTGATGTTTGGCCTACAATTATTCAAAAATGTCAAGATTATTTGCATCAATCTATGATTTGATATTAAACTTATGTCTCATGATTAGTAATCTTATGTTTACCTTTGTATCTCTTAAGCCATATACTAGATCAAGTATCATTGGCATAACATTGGGATCTCCATTACAATGAGCTTCTTTAACCAATGATGCAACATCATCCCATGTTAATGAGTGACCATTTTCTTGAGACTGTTCAATCCATACCATCATCCAATCAAGATTGTTTACAATATACAAATGTAGTGCATCCACTCACAACCAACTATAAAGAAGACAATTACGCCAGTTAGAAACAACTTATATATATATATATATATATATATATATATATATATATATATATATATATATATATATATATATATATATATATATATATATATATATATATATATATATATATATATATATATATATATATTGGTGATGGATAAGAATTATTAAACTACAAAAAAAAAACTTATAATTACCTCTCACTCTCTTCAATCTACCTTTCCCCATTAGGTACTCCCCTTCAAATTTGTCATTAGGGTTGGGATCCCAAATGTGATCTACATGGATATCTGCTGCAAACTTTGGAACATATTCACTAATATACACCATGGTCTGTTATACCATATATCCCTCTACCATAGAACCCTCAGCATATGCTCTTTGTCGAACCAAACCCTTCATAAATTTCAAGTTCCTCTCAACCATCTACATTGACCTAGTTTGTACAGGTCCACATAATTCAATCTCCTCAACTTGACATATGAGGTAGTGTTCTTGAGCATTGAAAAAAGTTGGAGGTAAACATTTTTGCATTTCACACATAAGATGTGGAATTTTTATCTTCCAATATTTTATATCTTTTATATCAATTTCTTTAGATGATAACCACCTAAAAGAGATTCAACACACAAAGACACATAAACAAGATTTCATATAAATTTATACAATAGATTTCAGATAACAAGCTACAAATCTAAGAAAAAACACTTTTAACCTCATGTGTTTCCCAAGATCATATATAACTTTTTTAATACTATTGTCAAACTAGTGTGGAAGGGATAGAAGTAGGACATACTACAATCATTAAAAAATGATCATTTCAATATATTATTAAATTATGCAATAGGTAGTACATTCAATTTTACAAATATACTATAAATAGAGAACATGACTTACTTTGATGAAGGTATGCCAATCACGTGTTTTCAACCCTACCCCAAAATAATCTTTCTTTGATAGAAGATTGCTTATATTTGCAACAAGTCCTATTGGAAATTTTTCTTTTTTTATGACTTCTTTTAATACATCACTTTGTTGCTCTGTTAATAACTAAGGAAGGGCACTTGTATTTATGCGGTCTCCATTTCTATTTGATTCAATGAAATCTTTTAGTGCATGATTGGATTCATGAATGTTAGTACAAATTATAGAAAAAATTTCTCTATCATTTCTTGATGTAGACTAGCTCTACTACCACTGACAAAGGTATTCTTTGATACCATTGATGACGGACCACACCACCCATACCAACTCACAACCAAAAATGCAACAATATGGAGATAGAGAGATGACAAAAATGCTTCATAAAGCATCATCCATTAATACTTGAAATTCATTAGAAGAGATTACATTTGAAGAGTTTACAACTCAAGAACTTCTATTTCTCCAACTTTCTTACAAGAGATTACATACAAAGAGCTTCTACTTGAAGAGCTTCACTTGAAGAGCTTCTATTTCTCCAACTTGATTACAAATGATAATAAGCCTTGCTTAAATAGGAACTTCTAACCCAAGACATTACAAACACAACCAATATAGGATGAAAGGTAAATACAACTACCTTAAAATAAATATTAAATTCCCACCCCAAATACAACTAAGCATCCAAAAAATATTAAATACATGATTGAAGGATCTTTCCACAAACTTCTAAGATGCCACCTACACACCTCGATTAATGGAATGACAACTATTTTTTATTATTTTCTATTTATGCCACCTATGCACCTTGAAAATAGAAATTCCTCTTTTCTCTTTTTTTTCCTTATTTTATTTTTTTCCTTCCATTTTTGTCACTTTCTCTCTCCTCCATAATTTATTATTATTATTATTATTATTTTTTCTTTTCTCCTTTTTTTCAATAATTTAATTTTCCCATGCAAGATGCTCCTGCATCAAACTCCCTTGGTAGATAGAAAAGTGTGTCCCACACTTTGATGTCAAAATAGAGATATAGAACCATCTTCATCTTCACCACAAGCTTCCACCTCAATAGGGACAAGAAAACCAACATGCAAATCTTCCACATTTTTTTTTTGTTGATGCATGATGCTCCTGCATCTGACTCCCATGGTAGGAAAAATTTTGTGAATATGGATTCACAAAATGAAGTAGCCACTATTGACATTTTTTTTTTCTCTTCCTCCAACACATAGCTAGAACAAATATCTGGTGCTGATATATTTCCTTCTTTCTTCTTTTCCAACACCTAGTCGGAACAACTGTTTGGTGCTGAAAATACTCCTTCGCAATGAACTCTATCCAAGTATAACTCTCATCCTCATCCAATCTTGTTGAATTAATCACACCTGTAATAAACCCAACAACACCATACCAATATTCCTTTGCATACCATACATGACTAGCAAGATCCTCATGCAAACCATTATCAATATCTTTTAAACTCATATCAAAGACAACATCCCATGATACATAAGAATTTACCTGTTTGACATATTCATCTTTGCTTGCCTCTTTCATGTCATCAACAATGCATTTAACTACTTCTCCACTTTCTTGATCTCCAATGAAGGCACTATAATTTTCCTCCATTGTTGCAATCTTCAAATCTTCTTGATCTACTTTAGGTTCATAAATCTTGCCATCTTCATGCTCTTCTTTAGCTTTAGGTTTGCAAATAATTTTCTCTGCATCCTCTTGCTCTTCCACTGGATCACCTTTCTTTTTTGCATCCAAATAATTATCAATGTCTCTTTTTTGGTAATGTGCTCTTTGTTTCCACAACTCAACTTCTAATTCATTCACTTGCTTTTGCAAATCCAAAAATATTTCTTCTTGCATTCGCCTTCTAAATCTCTCAAGTCTAGGAATCCTCAGAATCCATCCAATCACAAAATTCATCTTCTTCTTTCTCTTCTCCATAATCAAGTCTTTAGAAGACAAATCTAGTGAAACACAAGAACCTTGTGCAAACTGCCTCATAGTCGGTGATCTATCTACACAATCAAGAACTTCTTAACAAACTTCACCCAACTCAAGGTCCTGGTGCAAATTGCCTCACGTTCGGCGATCTGTCCGCACGCTCAGGAACTCCCGCTTTGATAAACTTCACCCAACCAAGGTCCTGGTACAAACTACCTCACACTTTGATGATCTGCTTGTACACTCAGGAACAACCTGCTTTGATACCACTGATGATGGGCCACACCACCCGTACCAACTCACAACCAAAAATGCAACAATATGGAGATAGAGAGATGACAAAAATGCTTCATAAAGAATCATCCATTAATACTTGAAATTCATTAGAAGAGATTACATTTGAAGAGTTTACAACTCAAAAACTTCTATTTCTCAAACTTCCTTACAAGAGATTACATACAACGAGCTTCTACTTGAAGAGCTTCTATTTCTCCAACTTGATTACAAATGATAATAAGCCTTGCTTAAATAGACACTTCTAACCCAAGATATTACAAACACAACCAATATAGGATAAAAGGTAAATACAACTACCTTTAAATAAATATTAAATTCCCACCCCAAATACAACTAAGCACCCAACAAATATTAAATACATGATTTAAGGATCTTTCCACAAACTTCTAAGATGCCACCTACACACCTTGATTAATGGAATGACAAATATTTTTTATTATTTTCTATGTATGCCACCTATGCACCTTGAAAATAGAAATTCCTCTTTTCTCTTTTTTTTCTTATTTTATTTTTTCCTTCCATTTTCATCACTTTCTCTCTCCTCCACAATTTTTTTTTTCTTTTCTCTTTTTTTTTTCTAATAATTTAATTTTTCCATGCAAGATGCTCCTGCATCAGCATCATGCATCATTTCTTCCATCTAGCATATTCCATAGTGTCTCTATCACATTCTTTCCAATATGCATAGCATTAAACAAATGCATGATTGGGAGATCCTTATAGTATGGTAACCTACTAAATTGAGTAGGATAACTTTTCATTCCTCTAGGAAGTTAGTCATTGATGCCTTGACAACCTTCATGAGCATCAATTATAGCATTAGTAAATATAAAATAATATCAAAATACAAATTTTAAACTTTAGACAACAAATTGGACATTACCTTGATGATTTAGTTGATTGTATTCCAACTTCCATAGATGAGGTGTCATTCTTTGTAGCCTTGATAATGTCTCTTCTTTCCCATTGAAAAGATGTTTTTTAGCAATTTGATACCTATGGTTATTTTGGAGAAAGTGCATAAACTCATCAAACACCTACTTTCTTAAACTTCTCGAATGACAAGATTTCATCTTCGAACCACAAATTGGACGTGCAAATTTTTTCTTTTTCTAAAGACCTAAAAGATCATGTACAATTATCATGTGTAACTTAATCATACAATAGTAATATGTAAGAACTATAACAAACCAAAAATATGTGATCTTAACAATATAACATACCATAAAAATGAATTAGCCCAGGGGTATCATGTATTATCCATACAATCATTGCATGGAATTGAAATTGTCTTTATCTTATTGGTCTAGAGATGTCATACATAGTGATATCATTCCATAACTTTAACAACTCATCAATTAGGGACTCAATATATACTTTCATATCTTTAACTTGGCATTTACCTAGTAATTGAATGAACATAAACATTACATAATTATTATGACCATTTTCATGCACTATATATAAATTAATTTAGATAACTATAAAATGAAAAAATACTTGGCACAATCATTGACAACATTATGTGCTCCCTCTTTATGGACATCTAAGGAGGAATGATATTGTTAATGACAAAAATAGGCCACACTAAGTAAACAAATCTCATATCTCCATATGGATTGATATTGTCTACTACCAATGAAAGCTTTAGATTATGAGGTTATTCTTTACAGTGTGACCATGTTTCTTCTATCTCTTTAAATGCAAAACCATTAGTAGGAATTCACATAATTTCATCTTGACTTCTATTGTGTGCATGGTAATCTATAAATTGTGCTAAGCTAGTGCACCTGAATAATCATTGAAGATGTGGAATAATGGGAATGTACTGAAGAACCTTGTGAGACACATTTTTTGTTATTTGATCTGACTGATATCTAATAATATGACAATAAGGGCATTCTATTGCAAATTCATGTTGTTTATGATATAGAATGTGATCATTGGGACATGCATGTATTGTCTGATACTTCATTCCAATCAGATTCATAATGGTAGATAATTCTTAGTATGAACAAGGCAAAATTTTGATGGTGGTAACAAAAACTTACCTATCAACCTACAACAACAAATATGCATTATTAATATAATTAATAGTAATTGTATGATAACATTGAAGATGAAAAAAATGGCATACATGACATTGCTACATTGGATAAACCATTCATAACTTTTAAGTTCACCAACAAAACTATAGTTGAGAGTAGAGTTGTTTGGGAGCCTTTGTATAAGGGCTTGTGTTCCTTCTCAAGTAAAGGTATATCAAGACCATCTTCATCATCGTTATCATATTCACTAGTACTATCATTGTGAGCCTCTTCATCACTTACTCCAATACCATCTCCTTCAATCATGTCCTCTGGTATATTATCATCCCCTTCAATGTGACCATGTTTCTTACAATGAATCTAGGTTGTTGTGATTAGAATTCTTCAATTCTTTAAGCCCTTACACTTTTTGCAAGGACAATAACATTTATTAGGTTTTCTTTGAAACCAAGACTAGAATGCAGCCATTGTCTCATTATGTTGTTTTGGGTTCATATTGTCAGGCATGGTTTTTCTTCACATGAAAATATATCTACAAATAAATTGGACATGTTGTAGTTAATTTTTATATCTGCACATATGGAAATTGATGATTAATGTTTTCAAATGAAACTAAAATGATCCTATAATTTCTAGAAGGCCTAGATGTTTGTAAAATGTGGATTTATAGAAAAAGTATCTTAATTATTTGAAAAATGCCTCAAAGAGATGTTACAAGGTGAAAGTTACTTAGGTTCTATCAGTAGCATGCTTTGACTAATCCTGATAGCAATGAATAATGTGATTAATGCATCAACTAATGAAGATGACTAAAAGATCAAAACATATTAATGTATAACAATATTTTTTCTTGAGGAAATATATGCTCTTCAGTAAGATATAAAAGGAAATATGAATTAGGTGTGATCACTGTGTGCTCTAGGAAGATGGACATTACCTTTTGAAATCATTCAATAGGGGCATCATATTTTCATCAATTTATTAAGAGGTTTGTATAGTTTGAGACTAGAGTAAGAGACAATTACCATTATCCTAAGGACTGCAAACTAAGTGTAATCAAACATTTCATTGTCTATGGATTTAACAATTTCTCATAAAAATAAATAGATTCTTGAAAGATGTGTTCTTGATATAGGTTCCTATTTCAAGAACCCATCTCATTTCAAGAACACATATCTTAAGAATCTATTCATTCTTTCCATTTCAAGAGTCCCTTCATTCTTTCCATTTCAAGAATCCATTAATTTTTATGATAAATAGCTTTTGAGACTTCTACTCATGAAACATGGGTTTTTAAATTTTGAATTTTGATTTAAAGGACAACACAGTTGAACCCTAAAAAATATTGCAATAATGGAAGTTTTTAGTTACTTGAATGGAAGCTCATAATTTCTTTATATAAGAAACTAATGGAGTGTTCCCTTTCACTTTGTATATTTAAGAATCTAATTGGAATATTTATTTTAACTTTGTAGCAATCAACATGTAGCACCTTAGAATTATTTATCCATCCCAAGAGGAGTGCAGGCATATGTTGACCTATCTAGTCCATCACAGGTCTTGACATTGGCTCAAGCTAGCAGACCATCTTCACTGTCAACTTATTCAAACTAGAATGTGTGTGGTGTTGGACCCACATCATATTCAAACTAGAATAATAATGGTTATGGGTCATCAGACAACATTTACCATAGTATATTCTATAAGTGATTTCAACATTTTAATTTCATTTATGTCAATGATAATTGATTGGCAGATTTAATTTCATTATAAGATAATTATTGCAATTCCTAAACTTAGAATATTTGAGTTCACAATTAAACTATGTAATGGTGCTATGAGTATAATTGTGTGGAAAATAACAATGAACAATTTTACTTGCTATCTCTACTATATATATATATATATATATATATATGCTAAAAAGAATTGATACTTCTTGCACTTAGTGGAATGATCCTTGCTATCTCAATTATGTCAATATAAACTATATGCAATGGAGATGTAATGGTAAACCACAAGCTTAACTAATTTGAGTGGCATAGAACTTACAAGAGTGCTCAATTCATCTACAATTAGCTCATAAGAAGGTTAGATCTCTGGGGGCAAAAAATAATATCATCCAGAATGTTAGAAAATGTGTCAAAATTTAGCTAGTTTAAAGCATATAATTGATAAGGCTTATCTCGGAGGAATATGTGGCTATTGTGCCTATGTGATCAGTTTCACTCTATGATGTGTGTATTTATGAAAGATATCAGTGATTAATCATGGATATGGGACTTTGATTTGGGGTTATTAAATAGTAAATGATATTTTAGGATGGTGGAGATTAATCACAAAGTCTATGTTACTCCCATGACAACTTCTTGTGAATTTTGACTGATTTCTAGCCCACTTATTATCTTCTTCTTAGTTATATGCTAGCTAAATGTTTATTGTCTTTTTTGAGATAATGTTCTCCTTTAGCCAATAAGGAAACTAGCAAATGGAACATCTTTACTACTAATTGTCTTATAGATGTTCCCAATAATAGATATTCTCAATATTCAAATAGAACAATATTGTCCAATACCTAGATGGACTAATCACATTATCTATAGGCTGCAATACAAGTTTAGATTTAATACAATTTAAGCAGTGAATATATAGGTTGTCTAATGCCCAAAAATTCATGAAGAGTAATTATGTTTGAAATAGATATATTAAGTTAGGACTCTAGATGGTGTTTGATGCAGGGGCATCCAAGGGTTAAGGCTATTGACTCAGATGTAGGTTTTGGTCGAGATTTACTTTTGGGGGTCATAACTTTTGACTTGGATGTGGGTTTTGGCTGAAATTTTACAAGTAGTTGCAGTAGACGGAGTTAGTTGGATTTTCGTTCAAGCTCATCTAAATAGGTGGCCATTTTGACATTTTTTTGGGAGCCTAAAAACTCATCTTGACCTCCAAAATTGGCCTTTAGTGCTTTTTCCATTTTTTTTAGAATTTTGTTTTTGTAATAAATCTAAAATCGTATCTTTGATTTCATTGGTTAGTTGGCAATTTGTCTTTCCTTAGTTTGGGGCTTTTCCTGGGGAAAATTGGGATTCATAGGATGAGTTTTAAAGATCACCAAAAATGGAAATTTCTATTTTTCTCAAAAATATGTCAAATATGGTAATTTTCAAATTTGTAATAAGTAGGTGTTTATTTTCATTGTAGAGGCAGAGTAGAGTTGATTTTTTTTTAAATGAAGAGTTATGGCTTTCTGAAACATTTGTTTTGTGTTGAATTCTAAATTATTCTTTAATGATATTGGGATTACATTAGAGTTTTTCAATAATCAACATGTTCAACTCATATCTAGAATTTGATTTTTCTATAGGTATAAAGCAATACTTTAACTAGAAAACTAGGATTCCAATGATGGTTCAAATCCTTCCAAATTTTCACTTCTCCCTACAACTGATATCCATGTATTTTCCAAACCTAGGTGTTGTTAATTATGTAAAGAAACCACCCAAACCCTAGTTGCTTGACCCTTAAACTCCCATGTCTCTCCTAAAAGTGGGATAGATAGTTGAGGAAAAGGTATGGCCAATTGATGGTGGATAATCTACGACTTGAACTTCCAACTCTATTTTTTTTGCTATTGTAATATTAACAATAAACCCGCCTTCAAAATGAACCAAATTGGTGTCAGAGCACCTCACACAACCAATTTGGAAAAGGAGACTATGCAGGCTTTCAAGACCTTCAAAGCAAATCCAGAGGATGGAATGCACAATCAAGGTCAGTAGATTAATTGAAGGATCCTAGCACCTATGATGACTTTCAAATAGTACAATACATTAGCATATTTACAATATCCTTAAAGGACTACTTTTCATTTTGTAATGTCCTCTTATGGACTAAGAACTTGATTGTTATGGACTAATGATGTCCAAGTCTTAAATTGTGTTTAAGAAGTCTAGGAGGTGGGTATTAGGAAACTAAGTGAAAGGCTTTAATAATGAGAAAGGCTCTAATGTTTAATAAATCCATTTTATGTTTTAATTCAAATTTTTAAATCATAATGGCTACTTTAGGAAGTTAGAGGGAATTTTTAACTTTTTATTGCTTTAAGACTAAACTATTCAACTCAATGATGAGAGTTGGTTGAAGCGGTTTGGAGAAGTTATTTTGAAGGTTTTTATATATTTTTGTGAAGTCTCTATTATAGGACAGACTGGTATGAGAAGACTAGTGTATTAAATTGGAGAACGAAGCAATAAAACTACTCTATTTTCAGAAAATTGTATGATTCCTAGAATATCAATTGGATTGGTTTGAATTCCTTATGTGCAGACAGGGTTTTCTTGATCATTTGACTTTCTATTTGACCAATTTCACAATTAATTTTAAGTTTTTTGTTGTGCCAGTAACTATTACCAGTCAAGTTTTTGTTTAAGTTTATTATTGCAGTATGGTTCTTAGAGTAATGAATAACATTCTATGAGTATGAAGGCCTGATATTTATGGAATGAATTAATTTAACTTGTATTATAAATTACTAACTAAGCATATGCAAAGGTTGATTGAATAGAGGTGATCATAGTTGAGATAGTGGGAAAAGTTATTGAAGTTGAACACCGACGTGTAGCAGTGGATGATCTATCCACTTGAGGCATACATTTTATGCTTTGGAAAATTTGAGCATGGAGAATGAAATATGATTCAATCACCAATTTAGCTCAAAAATGTGGAGAATCAAAAGATTGAGGAAGCCTTAGATTATGAGGGTTTGAGGGCACAATTGGGGATTTCTAATTTGTAGAGTACTAGAGTCTAAATCCTTTTGGAATTAAACATTTTAAGACATAAGAAGACATTTTCTAAGAGTTGGGGTTGATAGGAGATCATTAGGGGGTACTTCCTTTGTAAATTGGGTCATTTTAATGCATTAAAAATAGGGTATCAGTGCTAAGCAAGTGTGTTGGTCCAAAGTAACTATATGAAATTCATTGATATGTTTTAGAACATTAAAAATGGTATCCATAAATACCATTACCTTGTCATGTATCTTGGAATAAGTCTAAGTTATTTAGTAGTTTTTTTCTCCTACTAGTCTACTAAATAACCTACTAGGCTTTTTGAATAGTTTGATGAAGAGTTGTGTGGATTGGGTGAATTGGAACCTTAGAACCCTTGAGTCCAAGTGTTTGAATGTTTACAAAATCAAATCCTTCATTTAGGATTCTTGAAGATAGTCTTGACAAATTAGATCCTTGAAGCATTTGATACGATATTAGTGAACAAATTTTTCTTTTCACAAACTTAACCAAATTACCCTCTAATGCTTAAAACCTAAGACAAGATCTATAATCAATAGTTGAGACATTTGCAATACTTACATGAAAATGTTGTCTGAATTTTTATGTGAAGGTATATGTCCCTTCTTTAGATAAATATAAATTTTGGGAATGCTTTAAACTTGAAAGCAATAAAGACTTATACACATCTACCTGTAAACATAGAATATATGTGAAAGAAGCTTAAATATAAAGAAAGTGAATACAAGGAACTGGTACACAACTCACTCCCTCACATTCACCAATGAAGATTAAATAGAAGAAACAAGAAATTTTATATTACCTTTCAATGAATAACTTTATTTGAAAACAAAAATCCAAACTAAGCCACATATTTGCATTATTAATGGTATTGAAAAATGATTACAATAAGACACAACTCAACATCATCCAAAGAATCAGTAATCAAATCATGAACTCAATAATGCTTCCCCTTTTATCCAATCTCAAAGAACAAACCCACATTTTTTAGAATCTATACAATATATGACAGTAAAAAAATGAGCATCTCTATTACAAGAAAAACAATAACAAAAAGACTCCCTCCTTGAAGTACAAAAACCCCTGAAAGAACCATGGTACATCCTGTACACTCGAACGTGTCCCACTCTAAACCCTTCTATCCAAACGATTTCATGAGTTTGGAATGTTCGAATGCCGACTTAGAGCTCCCTATCCACGGAGTGCAAGAGAGTATATTTCAAGAATAAAAAAGCTCTCATATGAGCCTTAGAGATACTCTTCTTTCTAGTAAACCATGCAATGGGAGGTTCCAAAGACAAGATGCAAGAATGCAAATGTCCCAAGGAGTTCCTCAAGGATGCAATGCAAATGAAGATTAAGCTAGAATGAAATGTAAAGTGGAGCTATGCTAAAACATATATGAGAGTGTTGCAATCTAACTATTAGACTATATGATTTAAGCTACATGTAAAAATGAAAGCTAAGCTAAGCTAGAATGCCATGGATGAGAGAATGTAGACAAGAAAGAGAAGTTCTCCACAAAGCTCCAAAGAAACCTGTTAGAAAACCTACAGCATGACAATATTCAAAATGAGGATGGATTGAGGGGGAAAGCTCTCTACCTTTTAAAGATGTATGGATGGTAGAGATCAAGATGAAGATGGTGGATGATCAACGGTGGAATTAAAAAAGAGGAGTGATCCATGTGCACACACAAGTCAACCAATAGAATATAAGTTGACTTGTCATATAAGACAAAAGTCACAAAGCCTTTTCTTTTAATTGAAAAATAGAAAAAGGACTTTATGTGTGCACTTTAAGTGGGTTAGAAGAATGGGGTGTTTTATTTAATTAAAAGGGGACATGTTCTTTTAATCAAATAATGAACTTAGGATAGCATAGTCAAACTATAGGTTATAATCAAATAAATTGATTATTAGCAATTTGGTCTAGGTAAATGATTAAATTAATTTAGCCAAAATGTTGAAAAGGGGGCTAATAGTCTAGATGACCATTTTTAGGTGATTACATTTGCCCCTCTTTGACTAATGCGCGATCGATTTGGGAACACATTATGTCAAAGAAAATAGAAAGCCAAGTAGGTGGTGATAGATATAGATATCTGATTTTGAAGAACGAAATGTAGAAAAAGATAGCAAGTCCTAAATGTACAACCTGATAGTGGTAGTACTGAACACTAGGAAAAGATGATGTCAGAATTCAAGAAGAATGCTAACACTTAGCAAAGTAGATAGATTGAGAACAAGTGAGAAGATGAAACAAATGCTCCTAAGAAATAGATAGTTGTAGCAATTAGTGATAGAGTATTTCTGCCCCCTCGGGATCGAAATTGAAATGAGGTAAGGGGATGCAAAAACTAGCTAGACATGAGAAAATTAGAATATAGCAATGTCCAAGATGACAGATAGATGATTAGAACCCAAGAATGACTATAAGAAACTGATAAAATGCCTCAGTTTGACTAGAGTTGACCTTGAAGGATATAGCATAAAATTAGGTTAAATCTAGTAGAAAGATGATTTAGATGTGAAACAGTGAATTGAAGTAGATATGAAGTATGGAAATGATGAAGACATGAAGAAGTGAAGATGCCCCAGTGATGATTCCGAGATTAGACCTCATAAGGTCAGCTAACTGCTCAGAGGAAAGTAGAATTTTAAAAGACAATTTTGACTATCAAGATGAACTCGAATTTGAATTTCGATCTCAAAAATGAATCTAGGACGTTGAAATTATTTAAGAGGTCAAAACTTTATATAATGTGATGATAAGATAGAAAAGAGATGAAGTGAAAGATTAAGAAGGTAAAAAGACATGAACGAGAAGAAAGTAAAGAAACATATGAAAGGAGTTAGTTGATATGTCCACAAAAAAGATGAAGAGAGAGCTCTCCCCATATGAAAGAATGCAAGACTAATCTAGAAAATGAACCTAAAATGCAAGCTAATATGCAAAGTGGTTTACCAGCAAGAAGTGCATAACATTTGGACTCTTAATTTCATCATTGAGCATTTATTAGGGACATCATGAGATCATACAACCATCACTAGTATAACTATGAGGATATGAATATGATCGATATTAGATAGGTATGTGGAAATCCAATCTAAGCATCATAGACATGTAAGTCAAGATAACTACACAATTAGATTCCCTAAGTTTAATTTAGCAAGATTACACTTATATTAAGGCATAAGCGCCAGGATAAACCCTGAGTGCGGTCTTGCAAAATAGTCAAGGATGATACATTTGTAAGTCAACATGTTGAATAGGACCAGCATAAATGCTTACAACACTATAGAAAAAAAAAAGTATACCCACAAGCAGAAATCAAGAAAATATGTCCCATGCCCCCAGTCTTCTAGTCAATGACATCCTTGAAAGACTATTAGGGAGTGAACACATGGAAAAGAAATCATCATAGACAGCACACAAAGTAGATAAAGATCAGCATAGCTCAGTCGTTTAAGTGTTAAAGTGTGTGTGTGCAAGTCACTTAGCCATTTCTTCAAGACTTGATTCTGATAGTGAGAAATATTATGACATCGAAGATCATAGGTAAACTATCTGAAAAGTGTTAAAAAACACTTGATGTCAAAGTGGGGGAAGTGTTGAGAAACACTATTTTATGAGCTGTCAAAGAAACCCTAATGCACAAGAATACCTCAATAGGCTAAGTAGTTGTGCTGTCAAGATGAGGACAAGAAACAATTCCAAGCCAGGAAATGTGTAGCAAAGTGGATGATTGGGACTGATAGACATAGGTGCAAGGATTTCAAGTAGCGCCTATTTCCAGGTTTTCACCACTTGACAGATTTTTTCAGGACTTTTTTCAAATTTTTTGTATTTTTGTATTTTTTTTTTTTGGTGATACATCAAAGCACCTATTACTAGGTTTTCACTAAGATGATCATTTTTTCAGGACATTTTCTGATTTTTAGGATTTTTTAGAAGGTTTTTAGAGATTACTAGTTCTCAAGCAAGATCACATAATTTTCTCCCAATGTCTAGCAAGGTATAGGATATGATGGAGCAACGAGCCAGTGGATAAGCAAAGATGGATGAAAAAGGAGTATGAAGCAAGTGAAAGTGATCCTCAAGGATTGACTCCTCAAGAGTACCCAAGCTAGGGAAAGAGCTGAAATAGTCATATGAAGCATGTATTGGATAAGAAATGGAAGTAATGAGAAAGATAACATGTAGGATAAGTGGTGAATCCAACAAGTGCAATAGCATATAAGATAAGTGATGGAAGCTAATGAGTAAGATAGCATGAAAGCGTGTAGTCCAAAAGAGTAGCCATGTCAAGAGACCTATGAGAACCATGTTTCATTTATTATGATCAAGACCAAGGGGTCAACTAGATAGTATAGCAATGGGATAGAGAAATAAGAATAAAGCTCAAGATAGAGGCTATGAGTGAATGGGAGAGCACAATAGAAAATCTGGTGGATAAGATAGCCAATATGCAAAGATAGCTTAACATTATGAAGATCAAAGAGAGAAGAGGGGATAGATGGATGATGAAAGAATTATGCATGATGCCTGTTTGCCAGGTTTTCATCATGGTACTTATCCAAGGTGCCACAAGAACTAGTTTTCACCATAGGATAAATTTATTTCTCTTTACTTTTGCTACCAACGTGCCACAAGAAGTGGTTTTCACCAAGGCACATTTTCATTTATTTTTTAATTTTTTTTCTTCTTCTTTTTTTTTTTTTTTTTTTTTTTTTGGATTTTTAGAAAGAGCTCAAGCTGTTTGTAGATAGTGTTCCTATAGAAAAGATAAGTCATGATAAGCTGAGACCATAGACTTGTATGCTCAAAGATTTTGATAGGGTGATGAAAGGGAAATGGTAGTAGGAAGAATATATGGAGGATAAGAGTTCATGTAAAGAAAGTAAGTGTAAGCTTTAGAGGATTTCATGAGAGTAGCTGAAATATTAGACAAGATCAACATTGACACACACCTTGAAGGGTATTGGAACAATGGCAGAATCATGGATGAAGTAGCTTGAGTTTTAGATGCATGAGGTGGTAGAAGAGATTTGGAAAAAAGTGGAGTGGAAGGCTTTGGAATATTTTTAGGAAGATTTTTGGAAGAAGATGGAATAGAAGCCTTTGGAATCTTGAATGTCAACTTTGAGGTATTTTCAATATTCAAGTCTTTTAAAAGAGACTTGGGAATCCACATAGCTTCAGATTTTCCTTGTTCTTTGGGTGCTTAAGAGTGCATTTCTTCAATGATGGATTTAGGAACCCATATTTTCTTTGATTTAGCTTTTTTAATAGTGGACCTTTGTGGTCTCTTTTGTGCATTCTCCTTCTTAGCATTCACATGTCGATTAGATGGGACATAGTGATCTTTCTTTTTTAATGGATTCTTATGTTTATTCTCACTTCCAAAGGACTTGGGATTTGTGGATGAATAAGGCTGATATGACTGGTTTAGATGGATAGATGGGTGAAAATTCATCAAGGATGAGTGTCTTTGTTGATCTTGAGGTATGATGGGAGAGCTAGGGAATGAGCTAGGAGTGAATGTAGGAGATGGAGGAACATAAGGCCCCAAAACGGATGGAAGGTTTGAATGCTTTAGCTTAGATGGATAAGGACCAAGGATAGATTTAGAAGATGCAAAGGGATAGTGGGAAGGGATATCAACATCTTTAGAATGAGAAACATGGTCAAAGCCATCAATAGAATCATGAGTACCTTTGATAGGAACAACATTTTTAATAGAAGCACTTGAAGCTTGAGCACAATTTTGAAGTGGATGTGAAGTAGAACATGAGGGGATGCTTTGATCTTGAAAAGTAGCTTTGGATAGCATATGAAGAGAACTTTTCTCATAATTTTCAGTAAGCTCAAGGGAGGTAATGGAAGTGGTATCTTCATCATACTTGGGGGATGGAAAAGACATAGGATATGGAGGGGTAAAATTTTGAAGATGAAAGGGTGCTTGATCTTGATCTTTCTTGACATTTATAGCTTTTTCTTTTTGAGAGTCCTCTTGACATGGAGCCACTTCTAAGGACAAGGGAGAATGAAGAGTGAATGGAGTAGTGATTGGATTAGGCATAGTATTGCATGAAGGTTGAGGATGTTTAGGATTAGTAACATGGAAAAGGTTTGCAGCCAAGTGAAAGTTAGCTTGAGTTTCTTTTAGAGGTAGCCCTTGAGGATACACATAGTCAATGTGGAAAGCATTAGGTTCTTTATTTGATGGAGGTATGTTGGAAAGATTTTAAGTGTTGGGAGATGCACGAGTGTTGGAAGAAGTGGAAGATGTAATAGAGCTGCTACTAGACATAGTTTCATTAATGTAATCTTTCTCAAGAGAAGTATCTTCACCACATGAGTCACTAGAGGTTCCAAGATCAACAATCTCATCATCAATGAGATCTTGGATTTTATGTTTCAGCTCTATACAATCAAAAGTAGCATGGTCATTAGATTGATGATAAGCACAATAATCATCCAAGAAAGGATTTCCATAGGAGCTAGACTTAGGCAACATGATGATCTTATTGCCAAGAAGTTTTTGCAAAGTGTCATCATAAGAATTTTCCAAGGGAGAAAAAGTTCTATTAGAAACATGTCTAGGATCTTCTTCTTTTTTCTCAAGTGAATATAATGCATTCATTTCTTCATCATTTTCTTGGTCAAAGATAGGTTTATCATGATATTTTGGCATAGGCTCAAAGGAGGTATCACTTGCTTGTCCTCTAAAGAGGTCTTTAGATCTAGAAGATGAAGACATTTGATGTCTTGAAGTAGAGCATGTAGACCTATAAGAAGAGGATGACCTCAAAGAAGGTGACTTACATGCATGTAAAGAACTTAAGGAAGATTCATGTAATGATGCAATCTTCTCCTCTAACCTTTTCTCAAGTTTAGACTTCATTTTTGTCATGCACTTAGAGAAATGAAGGTAAGAAAGATCATTTGTCTCTTCTAGTTCTTTGTATTGTGCATATAGATCTTGAAACTCTTTAGTGACATGGAGGATATCATGATCATCTAGATTTGGTTGAAGTTTGGTAGCACAAGGTTTAGATCCCATAGTTTTAGATGCAAATCCAAGCATAAAATAGTCTAGAAGATAACTTGATGTTGAAACTATAGGAGGTAGAGTATTCACTTGCCAAGATATTAGAGAGAGATTAAAGTGAATTGTCAAACAATATGTCCAAGAAACTTATGACATGAATGACTCAAGTCAATATCTAGGCAAGATGCCCAAATAGCCAAATAGATAGAGCAAGCAAGGTGACAAGTGAACAACTCTCCAACCCAAGAGTGTAGTCAAGAAATCAAGGAAACCATTTCAGCAAAAGGATAACTAGCAAGCGGACATAGACCATGAAGACAAAAAGACCAAGAGCACTAAGACCAAAAAACCACTTTAAGCATGTTTAAGCACTAGAGACATAACAAATCATAGCCAAATGATGAAACCCCCCTTAGTAAGTAACACAAGAAAATGTTTGCACTTGACATTTTGACTTGGTTGACAAAGTTTGACAATAATTGATAGCATAGAAAATTTGATGTTCAAAAGAAATTTCTTTCCAAACAAGATAGTGACACATGGAGTAGTCTTCAAACAATCAAGCAAGGGACAAAGTAACCTTGCATGATACAATCATATGTGAGGTCTTAAAAGAAAGCCATATAACTATCATCATGTGTATGTTCAAAAGATTTTCATAGGTATACCATATTCGAGAACACATCAAGCAATATCTACCTAAAGGACATGGTTCATTACTCAACAACTTGGCCCATGCTTGATGCTCCTTTGCCTCACACCAAGTGGTTTCCCACAAGAGATATTGGCTTTGTCATGGAAATTCCATAAGCATAACCAAGGGAACACATATGGTGAGTGTAAAATCTTGGGGTGATCCGGGTAGTCCACTAGGATCGATCCTTGCACCAAGAGGTTGAGCAGCTAAAAAAGGTAGTTACTAACTTAGGGTGTTTAAATAGGGATTTCGCTCATAGTGTTCCTCTTGCTCCCAATTACGGGACACCTCACCTTGTGATGAATAACCGATCTCACAATCACAAGAGTACCTTAATCATTCTTGCCTAGTGATCTCCCTATGGTTGAAATCCCATAAGCGATTACACTAGGCGAAGATAAATACTACGTCTATCAAAGTTTTGTGTCTTTGATAGCCTTGAGTTATAGTGGGTTGGAAGAGCTGGGTAATTTGCTTGTCCCCACTTGGATCATTCCTCTTAGGTTGTCCGAGAGCAGGCCCTCTAAAGGATCCTAACTACCACAAAATAGATCCACTCTCAAGGGTCAAGATTTCTGATTCACCTCAAGGGTGAAGAGCATACTCTCCTACCTTGATTGCTTCCCCCAAACACACCAAGAAGATTCAGTTGCCTCTTACTCTTGAAACCAAATGGTAAGTCAAGATTTCTGATTCACCACAAGGGTGAAGAGCATACTCTCCTATCACCAAAAGATCCCAATTGTAAGTTTTAATGTGCCTAAAAATAAAAAATTAGTATATGCCACAAATGTAATAGTAAAGAACAAGAAAAATTGATTTTTTATGCATTGGGTAGCCCTGCAAACAATCATTAGTAGCCCTTGTGCATTTGAAGCTTTGACATGCGTTCTTTTTATGCAATGTTTCAATTTTTTTCACAAAGATGGCAACCTACAATCACAACTTGTTAGCACCACAAGTTAGTGTGAAATAACATAAAATAATGCAATAAAAAATGTTTAGTTGCCTCAAATATCCAAGTTATCTTCCAATCAAGTGTATGCAAAGAAAGTGCAAGTTAATCACAAATGCTCTCATTTTTACTCTTTGGTTTTGACCTAGTCAACAAGATTGGACTTGTTTGCTATGATTTCATATTCAAAAATAAAAATGAAAAGAAGAGACCCTTGTTAAAAATCAGAGAGCTTTCCAAAAATGCAATAAATTTGAAAAAAATCTCTCCATTTGCGCTCTAGAGATTGATTTTGTCAAAACAGGCCAAATTTCTCAAATCGAGTTTTTGATCCTTAATACAACCTCAAAATTCAAAACATAAAGAAAGAACCCCCATTAGAATTGAAAACTCTTTCTGGAAATGTAAGTTTTTCTGAAAAATGCATTGATTTGTGATCAAAAATGACTTTTTTATGAAAAATAAAAAAAAATTATAAATCGCACAAATCACATCAAAATGTTCTGAAAATTGGTTTGCAACATGTTGGACACATACTAAATCTACAAAAAAAAAAAAAAAAAAAAAAATCAGAACTAAATTCCAAGTGGTTTAAAAGATATGATCAAATCTTTAAACCAACTAGATTTTTGGCCTTCAAACCAATCTACTTATGGGTTGGCCTTAAAACCAAAGTGATAATTTTACAAAAGCATTTGATTAGATCCAATATGTTGCTGTAAAAAAACCAAAGATGAAAAATAAAAACAAATGGAGCTAGAAACTTGATTCAAGCCCCACGATGGGCGCCAAAAATGTACACTCGAACTAGTCCCACTCTAAACCCTTCTATCCAAATGATTCCATGAGTTTGGAATGTTTGAATGCCAGCTTAGAGCTCCCTATCCATGGAGTGCAAGAGAGTATATTTCAAGAATAAAAAAGCTCTCATATGAGCCTTAGAGATACTCTTCTTGCTAGTAAACCATGCAATGGGAGGTTCCAAAGACAAGATGCAAGAATGCAAATGTCCCAAGGAGTTCCTCAAGGATGCAATGCAAATGAAAATTAAGCTAGAATGAAATGTAAAGTGGAGCTATGCCTTTTCTTTTAATTGCAAAATAGAAAAAAGACTTTATGTGTGCACTTTAAGTGGGTTAGAAGAATGGGGTGTTTTATTTAATTAAAAGGGGACATGTTCTTTTAATCAAATAATGAACTTAGGATAGCATAGTTAAACTATAGGTTATAATCAAATAAATTGATTATTAGCAATTTGGTCTAGGTAAATGATTAAATTAATTTAGCCAAAATGTTGAAAAGGGGGCTAATAGTCTAGATGACCATTTTTAGGTGATTACACATCCCCTCCAATTACAATAAATATTGTTCTTGATAATTTTTTGGTTATGTAACTGATTCTTGAAATTACTTTACCTTTGTATTGATAGGATGATAATTTATTCTTATAAAAGAATAAAACATTATTATCTAATGATATGTATTGATTGGTTATAAGAAGATGACTTTGGACATATAAATAATAGAGACTTTATGTTGTATGATACGAGATGCCTAAACTCATCACATCAAATTTTGAAATAGTGGGCTATGAATCTTCTCCCCTTTGAAAACTTTTAATGGCTCACAATGTAGTTACTCAATCTATCATTGATTAGAATAAGCCAAAGAGTTGACACCTCTACTGGGAAACAAGAGAATGTATCCATTACATTATTAGGTGATTATTGTGAAACATGGAAAATCCCAAATTCGTGTGGCAATCATGCTTCTATCTTTGATACAATATGTTTTTTCTTTGTCACATCATCTCATAGAAGGTTGTGACCAGATATCTCATATTGTTACCAATTGAGGTCCATTTTTTATATGTGTTCTCCTACAGGTGTTTATTCTTTGAATTTGATTAATCAAACATTACTATCTTAAATTCTCAATGGTACAATTATGGTGATATGATTCACCAAGGCAAATGAACTTAGAATTTTCTTGTTTGATGGTGTTGATATTCTATCAAACATGTCCCATTGACTTACAAACTCGTTGACAAATTGAAGGGTGCAAGAACATGACACATTCATTCAAGGACTAATGAAAGTCTTCAATCAAAACCCCACCATCTTGCAACACTATAAGTTTTGAAGTTTTGTGATGTAGCTATCATCTACTCGATAACCAAAAATCTTTGTTTTGGCAATTTATTTCTTCCACTAAGCTTTGGAGATATACCAACAAAAGACAACTAGCTACAACATCAAGGCTTTTTAATTTGAAATGTGAAGCATTCATGTGAATACTATATCATTGTGTCTTCATGAAAAGTATTCTTAATAGGATCAATTGTCTCCTATTAATGGGTAGTCCTATAGACCAGTCTTAATATGGGCTCAATCTTCTTGCTTACTTGAATTTTATTGCCCAGAATAGTATTGGTCAAACATCAAGCCCTAAACAAAGAGTATATCTAGAATAGTTAGGAGCAATAAAAAGTATATATTTTTATATGTGGATTTTTATAACCAAGTTTCAAATTTATTGATTGGTGCAAAGTAGTACAATAGTGATTTACCTCCCTCATAGTATTGCTTGATCCTAATAGGGATGTTGTCTTGGAAGTTTTTATAATGTGAAATATTCTAGTTGATTTATTGAGGAACTATTTAATAAGTTTGTGGTCAAAAGAGGTTGGAAATTTAATTGTTGTATGATCAAGCCAATTTGGTGGAGATTCAAAATAGGAGAATTGAAGATTTCAAGTTAATTTCTCATTCACATGAATTAATAGAAGACAAAAAGGCATTATAAAAGGTGACAAAAAGGTATTATAAAAGGTAACAAAAAGACATGAAGTGCACAATTTTGAATTCATTTGATATTCTACCAAGTCCTAAAATTTATCTAAAGCTATCCATTTTATTGAGGTGGTGTTTCTAAGAAAAATTTAGTGCAAGATTAAGCAAAAAAGTTGTAAGTAGGATTTTCTCTTAGAGTTTGTTCGTATAATTCTTGGGAAAATTTATATTGAATTTTGATGGAGGATTTTGGTTATTTGGTGTTGGAAATATTTAGGATATGATATGTTACTGAGAGGGGAGGGGTGAATTAGTAACATCAAAATTTTTAAAACAATTCAGCACTCTAACCTTATATACTATTCTCAATTCATTCATTTAATCTACTGCATATATGAGAGAATAAACATTTATAACACATGTACACAGTGATTTGTTGACCTAGAAACCTTCCAAATAGAAAGTAAAATTGGGGTGGGGATGATACCCACAAAACTTCATTACTATAGTATGAAGTTGGCCTATTAAGGCTTACATTGACCACTTCTGGTGATTTTCCCTATTAGGAGCACAAAGGACTACTAGGTCCACCTTGTTAGAGGATTTACAAACATACACTAAAGTATGCACTTTGTTAGGAGATTTATACAAAGATTGTTAAGTCTACCCTGTTAAAGGATTTACAAAACTGATTCATCTATTAGGATGAAACAGTGGATCTACTTACAAACTTGATTTGCTAATTAGATCCTTGAAGTATAGATCACATCTTGTGACTGATGAAACTTTACTACTCCTTGTAGACCTTGCTGAATATTTTGCTCTTGTACTAATTTTCATTTACACTTCTCAAAACATTACATGTCTCTCTTGATACTCTCATCCATATACCATACATCTTGCAAATGATATAATACATTACATATATAACATTCCAATAATTACAATTGCAAGGTCAACCATAACACAAGTGAACAAAACATTACTGAGTCAACACAATAGTAAATAACTTGGGTTTACTGAACTAACTTGAAGACCTTTTGATACTTGGCATCCACTGCATTACTCGGCATCATCATGCACTCAGTAGAAGTGAAGTCTTGATCTATACTAATCACTCAACGTAGTTCTAAATTTGGTAACCATAGGTGACTCGGTAGATGTAGTGTCACTCGATAAAAACTAAATCCTTTGTTTACCTTGCTTTCACTTGGTAAACACTATACTTTCATTACTTGGTAAATGTTACACTTCCTTCACTCGGTAAACATTACACTTCCATCACTCGATAAACATTACACTTCCATCACTAGGTAAGCATTACACTTCCATCACACAATTAGACTACTCGATAGATATTGAGATGCTTAGTGTAAACTATGGAGCTCGGTAGATACTGTTGGGCTGCACACCCACTCGGTAGCTTCATGAGTTCTTGGTATGAATTACTTAAGTGATGAACCTTCAAGGTAACCACTGAATGCTCAGTATACAATATAGACTGAGTGATGCACTCGGTAATCATTCAGAATTGAGTAAGTGTTGTCACTAATGGAAATAATAACTTAATGCCAACATTTTGGTTGGTAAATTATTGTAATGAGGTGAATTTTTAAAAATTGGAGTACATTGTTTACTGGATTGAAATTATGAGGTTAGAAATCCTTAATTTATAGAGTTTAAATTATTTCTATACGAGCCCTAGTTTATATAGTTTAAATTATTTGTGTAGAAGCCCTAGAATTCATCAATCCTCCACCAAGATGAATTACATAAAAGGAACATATTTTATGATTTCTTGTACCAATTAAATCTATTAACTTATGATAAATATGATGGTCCAAAACTAGTTAAGGGTTGGAAGGTTGATGGTGGATTGTTTGATAAATATGGTTTTATCTCAGATGCCCCTATACCATCCAAGGTTTTACAACTATTTATACAATTTTAGGGTAGGGAAACCTTTAAAACTCTGAGTAAAATGCATGGAGGTATGACTTGGGAAAATTTGTGGTGTCAACAATATTTTTAGACGTAGAATTTTTGTTGCTTGTTTCTCATACATGTGACCCAAACACAAGAATTGTGAGGGATAATAGTGGTGAGGAATTTTTGAGAATTGCTAGAGAAGACACTTAGGAATTTTTTGATACCAACAATCCAAAAATCTTCATAGAAGAAAGTGAGCTTGAGGGTTTTGTAGCCAGATATAAAAAACTAGAGAAATGATTGGGGAAAGGCTATTGCTTGCACATTTGGCTAAGGTTGGATAGTCTAAAATGGTCCACCATGTTAATTGAGTATATTTATGTGGCTATTTAGATCTAGCACCCTCACTTCATAACAAACTATAAATTTTCCCCATTTATTGCAAACCAATTTAATGAGGCTCTAGTGGATTTGGAAAAAGAAGAATGCAAACATTTCTAGTAGTATTCTTTTCTAATTCACGTGTTTCTATTCAAGAATAAATAATAATTCACTTATAGGTATTCTCTTCTATAGTTAAGTGCCAAGCCTCACTAACACTGTGGATCTTTTGTGCCAAAAGTGGCCCTTTAGATGAAGCTTCACAAATGGCTCATCCAACTCTGTAAGCTCTACCACACATGAAAAACTTATGAATGGTTAAAACAATTTTATAAATCCAAAACCCTCTTCATAAAATAAACCCTAAAATGGGGAAACAAAGAAAAAAGGAAAAAGAAATAACTTGCATTCTTTGATTTTGCCTCAGTGAGTACTTGATTAACATTCTCTTCCATTAAATCTAGTGGTTGTAGATACCCTATTGTAGCTGAAATTATATGTTATATGGCATGCAAAAGCAGTAGTTGAATCCCTAGTAGGGGAGTATGATGGGCCAGGTGTAGAGATATAGACAAAGGTGGAGACAGAGGAAGAAGTAGGACCAGCTCATATATTGAAGCACCACTAGCAATAATAGGGTTTCATGGGTTGATGACCTAATAGAGCTAACACCCCTTCACTAATCTTGTTATAGCTATAGCAAGGTCTAGATCTACTTTCAACACCAACCCTACCCTCTTCAAAAAGCATGTGAAAATTCACAAAAAACCCAAATGAACCCATGCGTGTGAAAGATGAAGTGAAAAATGTTTCTTTTTCCTTGATGTATAAGCCCTATGTTGGTCAAAATTATGACCACCATCTTTGTGTTGGTCAAAATTTTGACCACAACCCCCATGTTGGTCAAAATTTCAACCAACACAGGGCTTACATGTAAAATAAATAAATTTTTGCCTTAACATTCTGACCAACCTAAACTTGTTTAGTTGATGGTTGAAAATTTTGGTCGAAAAATGAGGTTAAATGTAGTAGTGGATCAAATTGTAATTATGGATATTGAACTTAAGTTTTGATTTTTTATGTGTTCTTATGCTTCTAATTCAATAGTTTTTTAGATATAATAAGAGGTGATTATATTACAAATGATAGGCCTCTTATCATGATAGATTGTGTTGTTATTTTTGGTATTTGAAAGTCATTGATAATGAACATATTATGATTATATTATATTGACTTATTGTCCTAGAGTGTTAGAGATCATAATAATTGTCATGATAGAGTTTATGACATTGAGATTACAGTTACTTGACAAGTCAGTAAATCAGAGCATTAAAGTTAGATAATATGTTCTTCTGATAGGTATTATTAAGTTGGTACTAGTTTGTATTTCAAGAGTACCTAAGAAATAATTTTGATATCTCACTAAGAGGGAGTGTTAAAGTATAGCTTCAGGAGAAGTGTTTCTATACTTTCTAAATATATATTTCTCTACACACACACACACACACACACACACACACACACACACACATTAGGAAAGTAAGTTATATATACTATTTCAATGCTATATATATGTGTGTGTGTGTGTGTGTGTGTGTGTGTGTGTGTGTGTCTATATATATATATATATATATATATATATATATATATATATATCATATTAATTTAAAATTCCTTATCACCCAATAATCTCATTAATAAATGTTTGGACATATTATAGTTTGTATCAAGCTATTTATTAGGTTATTAAGTTTGTTATTTTAGAGCCAACTAAGGATACATATCCACATAGATTTATACCCCTACGGGGTATGTATTCCTCTCCTCATATTTTTAGTGAGGATCACCATACATATAAGCATCAATCAAAATAACAATGCCTTATATCTTCATCGGTTGGTCAATATAATCTATAGCATATCATAATATTTGACTATCATACATTATATATAATTAGTTAGAGTATTAGATGATAATGCATTTCATATATTATTAGTCACATTTTAAATTTAGTCTTAACCATGTCAAGACCTTTCAAATTAGTTAGAAGAAACATATTTATATAAAGATACCAAATGCACTACATGTGGAAGTAGTGCAGGGAAGAGATGAGGGAGATGATGGTGTAGGTAGAGACAAAGGTGAGATACCAATAGATTTGGGAGTAGTTACCAAGGGCCAAAGGTGAGATAGAAATAGGCCCAAGCTATGAGAGATGAGGAGAGTGAGGAGGACAAGGAGGAGGAGGAGCATCTACTAAGATGTGGGAGGGGGGAGAGGGAAAAGCCACAATAGGAGAATTCTATAGGAGGGGATGGAGAGGATCTAATGGATGCTCAGATATGAGCACTAGAGGTGGAGGTAGAGGCAACACATATCACCATAGCCATGTGGGATCATCAACTCATTAATGAGAAAGCATACAACAAGGAGATCCATAGGGAGATAGATGCAGTGAAGCAAGAGTGAGACCATCATGAGGCACAAGTGACCTATTAACATGCTTCATATAGGGGTATGGTTCCACTGGGATAGAGATTCTATGACTACTAAGAGTGAGTAGGGAGATTAGAGGGTGTTGTACAAATACCAGATAGGAGACAAGCTCCACCACCAAGACCACCACCACTCCAAGAGAATGAGAGTTAGTCTTAGGTCTAGAAGTAGATCTAGGTTGATGTCCTTGGGATAGTTTTATTTTTATCATATGTATTTTGAGACAGTTATCTAGATTTTGGATCCCTTATTGTATTTGATTGATCATTATATATATCAGATACTAGATCTAATTGATCTTCCTCGTGTACTTATTTCATTTTTATGCTCATGTGTTGGATGTCTAACATGGATGTTTTAACATTTGTGTTTATATTTCCATATAATGTTTTAGTTTTTTCTCATGTGTATGTGTGCTCAATTTTATGTTGATGTTTATATGCTCATGTATCTCTCTCATGTTTCAAAAATGTGATACTTGGATATATTAGATGTGGTGATTAGATTAGCCCCTTATGATGACATGCATAGAAGAAGAAAGAAAGTGAAAATGGTCAACAAGGAATGAAATACATGATCAAGAGAAAAATTTAAGAAGATATGAATGTACTTGGTTGACGTGTCTATGAAAGATGAAGAGAGAGATCTCTCCATATGCAAAATGCAAGACTAAACTACAATGAGCCTATAATGAAAACTAGTATGCAAAATGGTTTACTTGCAAAGGATGCAAAACATTTAGACTCTAATTTCATCATTGAGCATCATTAGGGGCATTAAAATACCATATAATGCCCACTATTATAAATATGAGGATATAAATATGATTTATATTGGATAGAAATGTGGGAATCCAATCCAATCATCAAAGACATGTAAGTCAAGATGAATAATGTAGTTAGATTCCCTAAGTTTAGTATAGCAAGATTATATCTGTATCGAGGCATAAGTGCTAGGGTAACCCTTGAGTGTGGTCTTTCAAAGAACAAACAAGGATGATACATTGTAGGTCCAAAGTGTTAAGTAAGACAAGCACAAAGGCTCTTAGCACCTTAGACTAATAAAGTACACCCACAAGCAAAAAACAACTAAAACATGCCTCATGCCCCTAGTCTTCTTATCCATGACATCCTTAAAAGACTATCAGGGAGGGAAAATTCAATAAAGAAATCATCATATCTCAGCAAGTTTAATGTTTAAGTGCATGTGTCTATATGTCACATGATTATTTATTTAGAACTTGCATCTAATAGTGAGAAATATTGTACCATCATAAATTGTAGGTAACTTTTCTGAGCCTCAATGTAAGGGGGGAGTGTTGAGAAACATTATTTTTCATGAGTTCCCAGAGAAACCCTGATGCACAAGAAGACCTTGATACGCTAAGTAGCTATGCCCCTTGGATGAGGAAAAGAGACAACTCCAATCTAGGAAATATGTTGTGAAGTGAATTAGTGAAAAGTGAGACTGATAGACATAGGTGCAAGGGTCTCAAGTAGCACCTATTTCCATATTTTCACTGCTTGGCAAATTTTTTTTAGGATTTTTTTCTTGTATTTTTTTGGTGATACATTAAAGATCATATTATTAGGTTTTCACTAAGATCATTTTTTGGGGACATTTTCTAATTTTAAAGATTTTTTCAGGATCATAAGATATGTATAGATGGTTGAGCTAAGAGATACTTAAGCATATAATTTCTTTAGATGGGGAATGTTGGTAGGCTTGGCAAGTTGTTCCCTTTAGGAGTAGAAAGTTGATAGGCCCCAAACTAAAATGTTGTTGTGATGATGTAAGGACCAAACCAATTAGGCTCAAATTTCCCTTTGTGTTCCCTATTTTTTTAATTCTTAGGGTTCTCACAAAGAACAAGTTCACTTGAACTTATGAGGATGGACCATTTTTTGTAGCTAGTGGACATTTTTTTTGATAATCCCTCATGTGATCAAAAGTGACCTTACAACACTCATCGAAGGTTTCTAGCTTGTGTATCCACATAGCCCTACGGTCTTCATTAGTGATCAACCAAAGTAAAGAGACTTGTAGTGAGGAAATCTCAACTTCTAAGGGTAAGACAACTTTAGAACCTTAGACTAGTGAAAAAGTCGTAGCTCCTATAGGAGTATGTATAGTGGTCTTGTAGGCCCATAGTGTTGGATTTATTTATAATTATAAATATCTACCTAATTTTTGGACCATTCTATGTAGGATATTTATCAATGTCTTGTTAGAAGCCTCATCTTGGTCATTCCCTTAAGGATAGTATATAGAGGACTAGTGTTGTTTTATCTTGAATTTCTTACAGAGTTGCTTGAGGTCCTTATTTTTGAACTACCCTCCATTATCAATGAAAATGGAGGATGGGATATAATAGAAAAAAATGATATGGTTGAGAATAGACAAGGTAACATGCTTTCCTATAGTAGCAAATAAGGGCACAACTTCAACCCATTTTGTGAAGTTTTCAATCATTGTAATGATAAATTTGTATCCACCAAATGAGCTTGGATGAATTGTTCCCATACAATCAAAGGCCCACTACTAAAAAGGTTAATATGTGATAGAATGGGTAAGCTCATGTCTAGGAGCATGAATCAAGTTACCATGTAATTGACACTTCTTGCAATATTTAGCATATCTAGTAGCATCATCCTGCATAGTTGGCCAACCTACCCTAAGTAGTTTTTGAGCAAGTACAAGGCCATTAGAGTGTACCCCATAAATATTGTCATGGACTTTATCCAATTCCTTTTTTAACTCTTCTAGTTCTAGAAACCTAAGAAGAGTTCTATTTAGACCCTTCCTATACAAGTCACTAGAGACAAGGTTATAGTGTGAGGCATTGCAAATAAGTTGGCATTTTTGGTTGTGCGTGAAATTTTTTAGAATTATTTGATCACATGGGTAGGAGAAAATGGGGCAGTAACAAGAGGATTTATGATCAAAAATAATGAAGATCACATGATTATCAAGGGAGTCATATGTAGGGTGATATAATTCTTCCACCAGGAACTCAAAGCATGATTCATGCTTTGGCAATTGAATAATAGATGCTAGAGTAGCCATAGCATCTGCAACCTTATTATTTTCCCTACAATTTTTTTAGAATATCAAAAATGTGAAATAGTTCCGTAGAGCATCAATAAATTTCTTTTAATGTATAATCTTGTCATATTTAGTTTGGTAATCATTATTAACGTGGTTAATAAAAAGTTGAGAGTATCCATAGATGTTGGTGTTGGAGAACCCAAGATAATCCCTAAATTAAAAGTTTGGTCTATAAATGGTCTAACCAACCATTGGGGTAATAAGTATTAGCTATAAAGTCCCAATTTTAGTTTAGGTGAACTGAATAGGTAGGATGTGGAGTGGGAGTCAAATCTTGTCAATTAGGTCTTGATAAGCAAGATTGCTTAAAAGTTCCTCTAGGTGGAAAAATGTGATAAAATGTCTTAAAAGGGGGAAAAGAGTGTGTAAGGGTTGTCCTTTTGTGTCCTAATGTCATTCTAGGAGATTTTTTAACATATAGGCCAAGTTAGGAGGTCTAATGAGAAAAATTACAAAAGTTGTCAAAAAGTTGCATTGACAACTTTTCAATTTTGCAAAGTTGGTTAGCAATTTTTTGTGCAATTTTTGAAAAGTAACCTACTTGGATAGTTATGGTTCAAAATGAATGCTATAATGGTGATTTAATTCTATTTAATCCTTTTCAAACTCATTTTTAGGGGTTGGATAGTTGGGTGTATGAACAACACCTACAACAGAGCAATATTGTCAATTGGAATGTGGTTTTTGAAGGTTGAATAGAGTGTTTGGATTGAATAACCTATTTTTATATATGGAATAGACACTTGAGATCATTTTTTGAGTCTTTGTGCATTTTTTTTATTTCAATAAAGAATTTGACAGGGTTTAGAAAATTAATTATTTTTTAAGTTCCTACTGTCCAATTTTGTAGTGCAAGCATGAAAATAGCTATGGCTTGAGTGTCCTTAGTCAAAATACCATGGATCTTAGAGACCAAGAAATAGCCATTGTGAATAGTTTAAATAATTTTTTTGGAGTTTTTGGAAGGCCAAATTCTATTTTTACAAGTGAGACCTAGGCAAGCAATCAAGCTTGGCAAGGTGTAAGGAAATGCTTGTAATGAAGTTTTGTGGTGAACAGAAGATTGGCATGAGTCAATCGTGAATTAGAAATGAATGAGTAGGGTGTTGAGGGCTGATAACTCAAAGGAAGGAGTAGTGTGTTGAGGGATCATAACTCAAAGGAAAAGTTTGGAGATGGAGTTAGATGCCTATAGTGAAGAATACATGATCATTGCCTTAGAAACCCTTAAAATGAGGGTTTTCTAAAGTTGTATTGTATGATCAATCCTGGAGACCAAGACCTAAAAAATCTTAAAGGTTAGGTCATAGGGAACAAAAGTCTTGAACACACCAAGGGGACTTATTAAGGGTTTTTGTGAGTTATTTCTCTTTCCTTATTTCTAGGAGGGCTAATAGGGGCGCTTAGGGCTATAAGGGCTAACTAGGAAATTTAGGGAAATATGAATGGGAAACTTGAAAGAATGATGAAAAATGGAAAGGAATGGGTCAAAAACCTTAGTAAGATGATTCAATATTGATTTTGGGCCAATTGGTGCATATAGTGAAGTTTTGGCATTCTAGGTCAAAGAATGCATATTTTTTTGAATTAGAGGAATATAATGAAAATTTTAATGTTTGGGAGAGTTTCTTGGGAAAAGGGGATTGGAAAGGGATCCTATAAGTTAGAGTTAGGAGAATTAACCCTAATTAGGCTAGGAGTGGCATAGGAAGAGAAAGAAAGCTTTTAGTTGAAGAAGCTCCCCATGAAAGTGGTATCAGAGCCATAAGATTGAGGCTTGTGGTGGTGTGTTGTATTCCATTGAGTCAAGTGGGTCTACGAAGATGGTTATCAATGTAGGGATAGAAAACAAGGTAGATGATTAGAGGAAGATCATATAAGAGAAAAATAGGGTCCATAAAAGGCCATAGAGGAGATGAAAGATAAGATAAAAGAGATGGAAGATGCAACCTAAGCTAAGGAAGATGAAGACTTTGGAAAGGGTAAAAAGAAGGTGTTTTGGAGGATGAGATAATTAAACTAGATCCTCCACTTGGTGAACAAGAACCATTCCTCAAATACCTCAAGGATTTTGGAGGAAAGAGCCTAAATAATTTTTACCTATTCCATGAAAAGATGGATGTAGATGTTGTACTAGAATGGCTCGAGAGCATTGAGAACTACTTCAAATGTGAAGGGACAATAGAGGCTCAAAAGGTGAGGTTTTTAAAATCCAAATTGAAGGGTAAAATTTTGACATGGTAGAAGTTTGTGCAAGAGGAAAGAGAAAGTGAAGGGAAGAAACCAATAGCTAATTTTAAGGCTATGGTGGAAAAGATAAAATAAACCTACCTACTAGAAGACTATGATATTTATATACACAAGCAAAAGTAGAATTTCAAGCAAAAGGATCTTGATGTGTCTACCTATACTAAGGAGTTTCAAGAATCAACCTTAAGATTAAGGATACATGAAGCAGAGAAAATCAAGGTGGCTAGATACCTAAATCTCCTTAAATGGTCTATCTAAGATGAGTTGAGATTTTTTAGCCTTAGCGCTATACAATTTTTTTCAAATGGTTAGAAAGGTTGAAGACAAACTGAGGAAGAAATGAGACTCAAGTTCCAAGAACAGTGGTAGAGGTAAATAGTTTAGAGGTGGCTAAAGAGGAGGTTCTAGTGGCAAGAATAATGAGCACAAAAGCTATGGAGATTCTAAGTAAAATGAGTAGGCTAGTTAAACTAGTTAGAGGGGAGGCTTTAGTAGAGGTAGAGAGTCCAATAATGGTGATAGAGGTAGATATGGAAAAATCAAAAAAGGTTCACACTTTAGCAACATGAAGTGTTATAACTGTGACAAGTTGGTACACCCTACTTATAGATTTCTAGAGAAGGCATCATCATCCTATGGGAAAATAAAATCGCATACATACAAGAAGAGGATAATCATAAGGCATGAGAAGTAGATCTTGATGTGGAGAAGGGGAGAACCTCATGTTGAGGGTAGTATTTGGTTAAGGAGCTAGTCAAAGATGAGCCTAAGTATAGAATATGATTATTTAGGACAATATGCAAAATATTAGGCAAGGTATGCAAAGTGATTATAGACATAGGGTCTACAGATAATGTCTTGTCAGAGGAGGTAGTAGAAAAGCTTGGTTTGACCATGAATCCACATGTATGTCCATATAGGAGGACTAGGTTGAATAAAGGGAAGAATATCCTAGTAAATGAACAAGTGAGAGCAAACATCACCACTGCCAAGTATGAGAACAAGATCTTGTGTGATGTGCTTCCCATGGATGCTTGTCACTTGCTATTAGGAATACCTTGGCAATATGATAGGGAGGTAGTGCATCATGGGAAGGAAAAAAAGTATTCCTTCAAGAAGGATGGAGTCACTTATAGGATACAATCTATAGTGGAAGAAGATAAGGTGGAAAATACTACTACTAAAACATTGCTCATGAGTGTGAAATAGTTCTTGAAGGACTTGAAGGAGGGTAAAGGAGTAGGATATGCCATTATGTTAAAACCTAAGGAGGAGAAGTCATCTCCATCCACATCTATACCTGTAGAAGTGCAAGAGTTATTGGATCAACTCAAATATATCATCTTCAATGTTCTTTTAGTGACATACATGATGGAAGCATTAGGAAATTTAATCTATATTGGAGAATTTTCTTATAAAGGAAACTCAATAAGTTGATTAGCTATAGCTTGTCCCTTAATATGTTTGTATTCAATGTATTTAATTTCAATTTCAAAAAGAATCATCATCCATTTAGCAACTTGTCTAGTGAGTGCAAATTTACCTAGTAGATATTTGAGTAGATCAATTTTTGCAATAAGATGAACTGTTTGAGAAATTATGCAGTGCCTAAGTTTTTAGGATGCAAATACCACTACAAGACAAGCTTTTTCAATGTTATTGTAATTTACTTCATAAGCCACCAAAGTCTAAATAATATAATAAATAGCACATTCCTTTCTATTCTCATCACTTTGTGCTAGTAATGCTCCTGATGAAGAGTTTGCAATTGAGATGTATAAGATTAAAGGTTTTCCTATTATAGATGGCATCAATATTGGAGATTTAGCCAAGTATTCTTTGATTCTATCTAAGCTTTTCTGACATTCCTCATTCTAGATACATGTGGAACCTTTTTACAAGTTTTTATTAAAGGATTGAACTCTATTAGCTAACTGAGATATAGACCTCATATTAGATTGAAGACATCCTTGAAGACTTCTTAATTGACTGATGATATTATGAGTATGCATTTCCATAATGGCTTGCACCATTTCTAGATCAACTTCTATGCCTTTTACAATATGATGTAACCTAGAAACTTATCAGGTGTGACACCAAAGGCACACTTTTTTGGATTTAACCTAAGTTGAAACTATTCCGTGTGCTCCAGTATCAAAGTTACATCATCAAGGTGAGTGTCTCTTTTATTGGATTTAGCTAATGTGTCATCAACATAATCTTCCATATTCTTATACATCATATCATCAAAGAGAGTATTCATGGCTCTTTGGTAAGTGGCTCCTACATTCTTTAACCCAAAGGGAATGACATTCCAATAGAAATTACCCCATGCAAATGTGAAAGTTATTTGCTCTTAATCTCAAGAGGCAATTTTAATTTGATTGTATCCAAAGAGGCCATCCATTAAAGAGTACATTTCCTAACTTGCAGTCATGTCCACTATCATGTCTATGTTAGGGAGTGGAAAATCATCCTTAGGGCATGCTTTATTCAAGTCTCTAAAATTGGTGCACACATGGATGGACTTATCATGTTTGTAAAAAAGTAAAATGTTGGAGATTTACTCTGCATAGTCAATAGCTCAGATGAAATTTGGACTTAAGAGCTTTTTTAGATCTACTTTAATTAAGAGAGAAAAATGTGGCTGCATATTTCTCAACTTTTTCTTGATGGGTTTGACACTAGGAGAAATAGGTAAATGATGCATGATAAGATCTATGTCAAGGATAGGCATATCTAAATAGGTCCATGCAAAGTTAATTTTATTTTCTTGGAAGAACTTAGTGAAGTTCTCCTTTTCCTCAACTAATAATGATTGAGCAACATGAATGATCTTGGGAGACTCTTTTGTACCAAGATTAATGCTCAATGAGAACCGAGGATCTATTTTCAAAATAGCTTGGCAGACTACCAAGTACCTCATCCTTAGGTTCCTCAAAGAGGTTTTCACCCTTGGGTACATCTTTATTTTTACTTTTTTGAGGTTTAGACACTGCCACAAAGTGGTTTTCACTATATGAAAACTTATTTTTCATTTTTGTCTTGATTTTTTGACCAAGGTACTTGATATATATTTCTATCATGTTAAGTGCATATTTTCTAGTGGAAGATATTATAGGTTCAATGACATTTAGGTAGCAAGAAATCTCATAGTTGTTTTGAAAAGATGTTAATTCTAGTCTTTAGCATTGAGAGGAACAGTCTATAAGACCAAGGTGGATCAATGAGAGGGGAGTGGAGGCTTCAAGGTTGTTGATATGGAAGGAGTCATCTTTGATGACATGAGAGGTTGAACCCATAAAGAAAGTTTCAAAGGAATCCAAATTAGGAATAGACCTAGAGAGACCAATGTGATTCACTAGAGAAGATTGTGAACCAAACTTGTTTGACCCTAGACTAGACTTATTGACTACATTTGGTTGGGTAGCATAGGAATGGATGACATCCACTCCTAACTCACAAGATGAATTTGAGAGACATTATCATTCATATTCACAAAAATGTGAATGCTAGTTTCAGTCTATCAAGTGATTGATGTTTTCTCTTATCCTTCCTCTATTAGGATCTTCATGGCCAGATTCATCATATTCATGTTGTCTAGAGGTGGAAGCCTTGGCATATTATTGGTGACCATTTATACTTCTCCCCAAAGGAGAGAAGTAGGATGCATAAATCCTCCTCTTGTAGAATGACAATAGTAAAGGATGGATCATCATCCTTTGAGTCACTAGTTATAGGAACTCTTCTACCAAACCTTGGTAATTCATCTTCTAGCCCAAAGCATAGTCCAACAGTGTCTCTATTTTTGCATCCCTCAATATGACTTAACGGTTCTACAAGATCTTTCTTGTCACTAGTTTGGGATCCTTGGCCATGATATTTGATCTTTTTCAAGAGTTTATAGCCTTTTCCATAATTCTTTTGAGAAATGGGCGTAGTGAGCATAACCTCCTTAGCATCTTCCTCTTCCCTATAAATACAATATCTTATAACATGATCTTATTTTTCTACTCCTAAGGGAATAGAGGGTTGAACAAAGGTCTCAAAAATGATCATAGCAGAAGCTAAGAGCTTTGGTTTGTCAGGAGGTTTCCCATGAGATCTAGGAGAAACTACAAAAGAAATAATAGAGTCTAGAGTATGGGTGAATGCACAAAGTTGGGTCACAATTCTGCGGAAGTCAAATCTGCAAAATGAAACTTCTTAGAAATGGGTACCCGATTTTTAAAAATGGGCACCCATTTTTGGTTCGGGTGCCCGACCCTAAATTTAAAAAATGGGCACCCGTTATTTTTAAAAATCGAGTATCCGTTTTTTATTTTCAAAAAATGGGTACCCGTTTCTCAAAAAAAGAAAAATTTAAATTTTTAAGAAACGGGCACCTATTTAAAAAAAATTAAAAATGGGTATTTAAAAAATCGGGTACCCATTTTTTAAAAGTAAAAAACGGGTACTCGTTTCTTAAAAATTCAATTTTTTAAGTTTTCAACGAATTTTACATGCCACTTTTAGCTTTTCAAAACGGGTACCTATTTTTTGAAATTCAAATAACGGGTGCCCGTTTCTTACAACATGAGGCAGGTTTTTTTTTTTCCTGCCTAGGATTTTGGTTTGGGATAGGCTTGGTGAGACCAAGCCTATGCCTTGGCCTCTTAAGATTTGGCTAAGGCATTAAACTGACGAATTCATGCCTTGCCATAATTTTTAGAGGGTCTTCCTGATCAAATCTTTATATGAAACAAAAACCCATTAGAGCTCTCACTGTCCTGATTTCAAAAATATAAATTTTATAGAGTTATGTTTTTATTTACTATTTTTTTTAATTTTAAATCGAAGGTGGTACCTAAATGTAAAATAGCAACGTTCACTAAAACTTTAATAACTTTTTCATTTTATATTTTTTCTTAAATTAATTTATATGTCATCAATCTACATTCAATTCTTTTGAAGTTAAAATTTTTTTTTTGAAAAAAGTGAAATTTTGATCAAATTATGGTGTCCGTACACGAGAGGTTTTAAAATTTTCTTTTATAGCCAATTAAAAATTAATAAAAAAAATATTCATTAAAAAATTCAAGAAAAATATTCTCATCAATCTTTGGTGTGTCAGGTAACTCCATTTAAAAGGATTCACAAAAATTCATTCATTTGTGTCAAATTATGGTGTCCGTACATGAGCATGGTATGGTCCTGAAACAGGCATTTTGAAAAAGTGGTTTTTAAAGATCCATACCAAAAAAATAATCTATCATATGGGTATACAAATAAATTACATATTCAAAAAGAAGATTCTAGGCACTACAATTTTTATTTCTGAAGTTGTTTTATATTTAATCTCTAAATGGCTCAAATTTTGGCATCAATTGACAAAATATTTCAACAATAGGAAAAGCACTTCCACTTTTTGGCCAAAAGTGAGACCCAACTTCTTGCACTAACCCGTACATTCGCCCATACCAAGGCTCATCATTTTCAATTTCTATTCACACTCCTTGAGGGATAGTTTGAGTTCATATGGAGAATGATTGTGAGGGACTAGCATTTTAGCAGTAGACAACATGTTGATAGATATTGAATGGTCCTTTGGAATAATTATCTTGGTACCATTGAAAGGGAATTTTATACATTAATGGTACATTGACGGTGTCACTTGCATGCCATGGATCTAGGGTATTCCAAGAAATAGATTATATGGAAGTGGAATGTCCAAAACTTGAAATACCCCATCTTTTTCCACATGACCTACAAGCATCAAAAACACAATAAGGTCTTTAGAAGGCAGTTCAACCTTATCAAAGGCTTTGTTGGTTATTTTCCATCTAGGTTCAAAAGAAAATTTAGATATTCCTAATTTTTGGATAAAATTGAAGGAAATAATATTTAACCCATCACCATTTTCTATCAAGACTCGATGAATGTGATTACGAAAGATTTGGACTTTAATGTGGAGAGCTAGGTTGTGGGGATGACTAAGTGATTTGTTATCCTCTTCAAGTAATTTGAGGAAGTGTGGCAAGGAGATATGATTCACCATAGCTTTGAATCACTCAGTGTCAATATCCGTGGGAATATTGGTTGTTTGTAAGGCTTTTTTGAGAATCTCCTTGTGCAAAATGGATAATTCTAGCAAATTAAAGATGGATATTTATGAAGGGGTTTTTTGCAACTAACTGAAAAGGTCATAGATGGATATAGCTAGATATAGCTAGAGTAGCCACTTGTTTGGATGAGGAGGTATGTTTAGAATCATTTGCAACTCTAAGGACAACCTTGGATTGCCCCCCTAGTAACACTATTAAGTGTCTCACAATGAAAAAAGGATGGTTCTACCACCTTAAAAACTACCTTAGGCCTAGTGTACCTATGATTTTGTTAATCATCATGTGCTCTTAGGAATACCTTATGTTTTTCATCACTAGTTTCATAGTTGGGTTCCTTGTCAAACTTAGGACCTATCATGCAAATATATTTAATAGGTTCTAGCATGTTTATGAAATTGGCTACATCAGTGTAAATATACTTGATCTTTGCATCATTATTTTTCTTGTTATCATGGGATGATTCACCTTTTTCATGTTTCTTAAAGGCTTTGTGGTCATAATTTTTATCTAAACCATCTATTATGAATTTTCTTGCATACATGAGGTCTTGGATAAAATCATTAAGTTAATAGAAATTTTTGGTATTATGTCCCTTTCTTTTATGATAATTGTAGAAATGATTATCCCTCCACCAAATGGGCTTGATGGGGTCGGTCATACAATTAAGAGTTATCTGGAAGCATGACAAGCTTATTTGCAAGGAAGGTCTTTAGGACTACTTCATAATATTCTACCATGGGTGTATTAATATTCTTTGATTTAGATAATTTTAAGTTTTGTCATATTTTTGAGACTTTGAAGTCTCTTGTTGTTTTGCAACATAAATAGTATTCGAAAGGGCATTAAAGGTTGATTCCTTGGTCTTAGGAGCATACACTAATCCATCATTAACAATGTACTTTTTCTTTTTCCCAATGTTTTTTTTATCTTTTCCATTCCCATTCCCATTTTTGTCTTTATTCAACACAATGTCACCTTTCTTAGAAACAACATCCTCAATACGATATGCACTTTCAACCATGTCATTGAAGGATGTGGGAAATTATTTTCTCAACTTGAAGTATAGCTCAAGCACAAATGTGTTGACAAAAATGTCAATTTTCTTGGTCTCAAGATTTTGCCAAGGGTACCTTGAGTGTAAAGATCTCTAGCATTGGAGGTACATAGCTAAGGGTTTTTCTTGTTTCTATTTGATGTTGGACAAGTCCAATATAGTGATAGGATGTCAAATATTATAAGAATATTGTTGGATGAACTATTGTGTGAGTTTTTCAAATGACTTGAGAGGAGGTGACAGCTCCATGAACTATTCAATATCTTGGCCCCTCAAGCTCCTAGGAAACAACCTCATAAGGTAAGTGTCTTTGTCCATAAAGTCCATGCTAAGAGCATAGAAGTGTCTTACATGATCAAGAGAATCATCATTTCCATCATATTTATCATATTTAGAAGCCTCTATATCCCTAGGAAATGAGACCATGTAAAGAATCCTATTGAAGGGGAGAGGCATATTGATTCTACAAATGACATATTGGGTTGTTCCTTGGAAACCTACAATTGAGTGGGTTGATTTTTAAGCTTTTACATTTCTTCTCTCAAGATTTTAACTTTAGTAGGTTTTTTTTTTTGGATGATTCCTTGCACATCAAAATCATGAGGGAGTTTATTTCCCTTATTTTTCATGAATTGAAATTTTTTTTGCAATTTTGTTCTAAGGCTTTTAGCATTGGCCTTTGGGAAACCTCATCTTGTTAACATCTCATGAGATCTTTGCTAGTGATCTCATCATTGACCTCACTTTCATGATGTGACTATGAGTGTTTGGATGGTGTTGGACATCCTCTTGAATTTATTCTAGGAGTTCTAGGAGGTGTGTCATTTCTATCATTTCCACCAAGAGGAATGTTTTCAAAATGATTTCTATAGTAACCATGTCTATTTTCAGTATTATGTGTATGAGCATCAGCCTTAGCTTAATGATAGGATCTTTCATTAGTGGCCATTTATATGGCCTCTTACAAATTTTATTTATTTTGGCAAGCTTTTTCTTCTAGGTAGTGTTTCCTCTCTTCATAATGCATGGTGAGTGACACATTGTCTTTAACCCTAAGTGTATCAAATGGCATATTGAATGGGTTCTTGCATCTTATCAAAGATGGGTTCCTCCACATAATTTTATCCATGAAGATGTCTAGTTGAAGTTGCCAATTATTCAAAGGAAAAATAAGGAAGACTTCCTTGACTAACTTGGAACCTAGTTGCAATCGACATGTAATGATATGTCATTGTTTAATAATATGAGGTAAAGAGTTTTAGATTTGGAGCTTGTATGGTCAAGAATGATCACTTGTCAAAGATAAAAATAAGTAAGGTTCTTGTAAAGAGTGGTCAAGAACTTACAACACTAATGAATCAAGCCAAGAGAGTGAGAAATAATCTCGATAGTAAGTAGCTAGACTAGAGAGGTAACCAAATTTTAACAAGTGACCATTAGTGATGGTTTTGAGCTTACATCTGATAAACTAAACCCATCTTTTAAAATTAGAATAGTACCTAACATGAAGATTTTAGACTAGACTCAGGTAGGATGAAGTGATAACACCCCTAAATAAGCTATGATGTAATTTTGACTATGTTTTGTAAGAAATAGAAGCTAAGTGGTACTTCTTATAAGACTAGGTGATATATGATCAATAACATGTATTATGCGATAAAATTTCCAATAGTTGGGTGATACTTTTCACATGTGATAGTTTTCCTTAATCTATGTAATAAACCTAACAACTAGCATGTGATAGACTTTACAAAAGTGGTGTGGTACTTTGATAGGTGCAAAATATCATATGATATTTCTCAAAAGATCGTGCAACAAAGAGCCAGTGAACTATGGAAAATGTAGTTTGAAGCTCACAAGTCCTATGTTTCAATTTGATTTCTTGAATGTTTCAGACCAAAAATGTAGTGTAGATAGTATAGGACTTCAGTTTGTAGTAGGAAAAGGATTGTTTGAAAATAGTAAGGGAAATTTATATGTCTCAAACAGTTGGACAAGGGATAAACCAACCTTGCCAACATAAGCAATGAGGATATCAAAAGGAAATTTCTACGAGTGCTAATGAGATTGTTTGATATTCAAGAATGTTTACACAGGTTTGTTCACATTTGAAGACATGTGCCAAGAAATATTACCTAAGGTCATGTTTCATTACTCAACAACTTGGCCCATGCTTGATGCCCCTTTACCTCACACCAAGTGGTTTCCCCAGAGAGATATTGGCTTTGTAGTGGATATTTCATTGGCATAACCAAAAGGATTCAAATGATGAGTGTAAAATCTTGGGGTGATCTAAGTAATCCACTAGGATTGGTCCTTGCATCAATATGTTGAGAAAAAAAACAAGGTAGCTTCTATCCTATGGTGTTTAGAAAGGAATTCTATTCATAGAACTCCCCTTGCTCCCAATTATGGGACACCTTACCTTGCAACAAGTAATGGACCTCACAACCACAAGAGTACCTTAAGAAGTCTTCACTAGCATTTTCCTCATGGTCCAAATCCCACAAGTACTCACACTAAGCAAAGAAAAGCACTATGTATACCAAGATTTTGTGTCTTTGATAGCCTTGAGTTTATAGTGGGTCAAAATAGCCAGATTTTTTTCCTCTCCACTTGGTTTTTCCCTCTTGATTTCTCAAGAGAATACCCTATGAAGGATTCTAAACTACACAAAATTTATTCACTTTTAGAGGTTAAGAGTTTTGACTCACCATAAGGGTGAAGAGCATACTATTATATTCTAATCATTTCCCCCATACACACCAAGAAGGTCAATTATCCCACTTACTTTCAAAATCTAAGGGTGGGTCAAGATTTTTTATTTACCACAAGGGTAAAAACCATACTTTCCTACTACAAAAAGATTCCAATTGCAGGTTTTATGTGCCTACAAAAATGAAAAACTAGTATAATACCATACACAAAATAAAGGAAAATACAAGCACACTTTTTTTTTTTTAGTGCTTTAAGGAAGCCTTGCAAAAAAGTATTAGTAGCCTCTTAGAATAGATTCTTTGACATGCATTCTTTTAGGACAAATTTTCAAGCATTTTAAGAGAAACCATACAAGGAAAAATGCTAGTCCAACAAAGAGTTAGTCCATAACAAGGTAAAAACCTACAATAAAACCTCTATCAAATAGTAAATAAATCTAAGAAAATTGAAAAATTTAATGCCAAAGGCCCAAAATTTAAAAAATATTTCAAACAACAACAAGTTCCAAGCTAGACAATACCTTTGACTGATAGAATATCATATTATACTTCTTAATATAGGGGGATGGTAATTCTATTTTGTACAATATTTTATATCATACCTATGCAATAGAATTTTATATACTAGTGCAATATATTTTTGTATGTTTGTATGATACTTTAACTAGTAAAGTACCATACAATAGTAATGAGAACTATCATGCAATACTAATAAAGTATCACACAATAATTACAACTATAGAGAAAAAAAATAGAACAATAAGTGGAAAATGCAATACAAAAGTGTTGATTGAGAGGCAAAATCAAAATGTCCTAGCCTACAATAACCACCAAAAATGTACACTAAGAAAGTGCACTATTATAATCCCTTCTATCCAAGGTAATACATAGATTAGAATGCTTGAATTTTGGCTTAGAGATCCCTATCCATAGAGTGCAAAGGTGTGTGCATAAGCATATGAAGAGATCTCAATTGAGCCTTAGAGACACAACCCTTGCTAGTGAACCATGAAATGGGAGATTTCTTAGACAAGAGAAAGAGTTTAAATGTCCAAAAGAGCTCTCAAACATGTAATCCTAGAAATGAACTATGCTAGAGTGAAATGCAAGAATGCAAGTAAACTAAGAAAAATGAGAGTGTTACAAATATTTAAATTAAGCTATGTATTGTATGCTAATGTAAATAGAAAGAAAAACTATTGAAAATGCATCTAAACTATAATGAGGATGATAATGCAAGAATGAGACAAGAAGCAAGAAGTTCTCCACAAAGCTTCAAGAAAACCTGTCAAGAAACCTGTAGCATAATAATTGCTCAAAATTGGGATACTTAGAGAGGGATAGAGCTCTCTCTTTTAAAGGTGTACAAATGGTTGAGATCAAGATGAATAAGTGAATAATAAAGGGTGGGGTTGACTTTTTGCATGATCCATGTGCAAGATTAAGTTAACCAATGAGAAGGAGTTGACTTTTCATGTGAGACAAAGTATTATTTTGAAATTTGTAAATAAGAAAAATACTTTATGTAGAGTGGGATAGAATAATGGGGTCTTTTATTTAATTAAAAGGGGACATGTTCTTTTAATAAAATTTATACTTAGTATATCATAGTCAAACTATAGGTTAAAATCAAATAAATTGATTTTTAGCAATTTGGCCTAAGTAAATAATCAAATAATTTAGCCAAAATTTTGAGAAGGGGGCTAATAGTCTAGATGAACATTTTTAAGTGATTACAATAATAAGTTAGATTATCGTTCTAAAGAAATAAAATGAATTGATGATTAAAATAGAGTCTTATAGGAAAAAAGTCTCATTCTATGATGCATCTTTTTGTTTGAGTTTTAATCAGTTACTCCTACAATTCTTATTGGCACTTGGAATATGGGTTGAGATATATGGAATAAACTAAACCAAACTCTAAAGAAGAAAAAGTAGTGGAGGAGACTAGACCAAACTCTCATCATATCTAAGATTCACTCTAGATGTATGAGTGGTACATGAAATAATTGAAACATCTTCAACACATCCTATCTCAAACAAGAACATAAATTCCTCCAAATATGATCTTCAAATTCTCCACTTTGTTGTTATTTATGCCTTGTAAATCTTCAAATAGAATAAATTGGAGGTTCTTCCTTTTCTCAAGACTCAAGGATAGATGATCTCTCCTCAATTTTGTGTCTATCTAGGGGATTTAATTCTAATTTCTTAGATCCATGGAAGAAATTGGAGTTATGTTTCTCTTCACATTGTTTTGGCTATGATACAACAAATGAAGGTTTGATTTATCTAAAAACAATATTGTACTTTATATTACCTTATCTTCAATGTGATCCTAAAACTTTTATCATTTCAAGTTGTATCATATTAAAATGGAAGAACTTCCACAATAAGAGCTTTAAGCTCTCTCAGTAAGTGGTTTGGGGTCATCTCTATTGGAATTGCAAGTGGGAAAGGTAAACTTTTGAGAGGGGGGTGAATTAGAAGTTAAAAGATGAACCCATAAAACTTTTCACCTCTCATCCATCTTATGCATTCAATAGATAAACTGAAATAACATGAAAAGCAAATGCATCTAAAACATGTAAGCAATTAAACACACACACTTGACACCAAATATGATTACCCAGAAACCCTCCAAATGACAAGGTAAAATTGGTGTGGGGATGACACCCACAAATTTTCACTATTATAGCAATAAAGTGTAGCCAATTAAGGTTACAATAGCTTAACCATGAATCATGATCTACCTTGTAAAAGGCTTGTCTTGTTAAAGGCTTACAAAGACTATTAAGTCTCACCTTGTTAAAGGATTTCAACACCCTATTAGAAGTTTGATTGGTTAAAGGACTTATGATCACTCACTTGGAATGTCACCCTATTAAAGGATTTGATAAGGCTTGTTAGGACCATTCTACTTAGGATATTTGACTAAAATTACCTATCAAAATGTCTCAAGATAGATCTTGTGATTAACTCTAGATTGCCTAATTAAAGATCAAATCTGTACAATATCCTTCTTGATCCTTTATGATCAGATGTACCAATGTTGTATCTTGACCTATCCTTGGTTCTCCTCTAACTAATTTTGCAATTCTCTCTCACTGCTAAGTCACCTTGAATGCTCTGCATACTATCTTATTCGCACCTTCAACCATTCACCCATTCACAATGCTCTTAAATCTCTCTTATCTCTAATAAAAAGTTTAGGGCTTCATCCTCCTTAAGAAGACTTTAGTGGCTTAGGGTTAGGTATGAATCTATAGCTAAGATTCAACCATTTTTCCACTTAAACCTTCCCTTTTTTGGATTGGCTACATGAAAATTCATAGGGATTTTACAAGTAGATTTGTCCTTATTTCCAAAGAATCAAAATCTAACCTTATGTAGGCAAAAAAATGGTTTACATAGTTTTTTGTCTAATCACAAACAAATATGTCCAATCTATGTTAGTCAACACTCAAAGTTACTGATACTCAGCACATACTATAATTCTATTTCTAACTTGATAGCTGAACTGCTTGGCATCTACTGTTCACTTAGCACTTGAATCAGTCAAAATGGTATATTTTCTTGGCACTTGAGTGACTCGGTACATGAGTGAATCAACACTCATTGCAACTTGGCATGGTCTTGTGTTACATATTATACTTAACATACATTACTAGTTTAGCAAAAACTAAGTAAATGTCTAAAGTGTGTTGATACTCAATTGTCAAGATCAATCTGAGATCAACAATCTCCCCCTTTAACATGAGTGTCAAAAAAACTTGAATATATATATATATATATATATCTTCTCAAGCTTAACATAACCATGACTCGGCTTATATACATAACTTCAATATTTTCAAAACTTTACAAATAATTTATATACCTCAAAAGTGTATAACTCCCTCTAAGTTAATGTGTTTGTTCTGTATCCAAAATCTATTCTCCATTCTGAGTATATTTGTCTCTGCTAACTAATAAGCTTTTCCTTCAATGTATTTGCAATTGATGCTTTGCCTTTAGCTGATATCTACTCTACTCTATTTCTATCACTGCTTTGTATTTCTCAAAATCCTATATCATTTGGAGTTCTAATTACTCCCCCTTTGTTCATGTTTCTTTTTTTCTTTATTCACCTCTTGCCTTTTCATTATTCTCCCCATTTCTTCTTCCATCTTGCTTGTTTATCTCCCCCCTTTTTGTATTTTGTCTTCCCCCTTTTGACACTGATGTCAAAGGGTCTATACACTTATAGTGTATTTTTCCAAAAATGATTTATGGACTTCTATTATTATTTTTAGAGCTACATTCCAATTGTCACATGCAACACTAATGACTTTACTTGGATGGTGAGCTTGGCTACAAGGTGTACTAGGCCATTTGATGTAGAAAGATTAGGGTCTTTATTCAAAAAAGTTTATACATAGCCTAATTCTTTGTGGAGGATTTCCATGTGTGGGGTGAGAGAGGCCTGAATTTGTATCAATTTGGCTCTTATATTAGCCTCTTCTATTGTTAACATAGCTAGTTGACTCTATGATTGAAGCAATGCATGGATATGCTTCTCTCTCTGAGATAGGGTCTAAGGTAGCTTTTTACCTGATATGCTTAAATTCCTCTCCCAGCTTAGTATTTTGTATTCGGTTTCTTGGGTGAAGAGTGTGGGATCACACACTTTTGTGTACAATGAAAAAATATTCTCAAGTACCTTCTTCACATCCTCAACCTTATTTGCTAAAGCAACTTGTGTTAGTGCTACATCACCAGATATCTTCTCATTTAATCTTCCTTGGAACTTTCTTTCAAACCATTCCAAAATCTTGGCATTTGTATCTAGGTCTTTATTATTAACCTTCTTCACAATGTCTAACAATTGTTCCAATAGTGGCTTGGTTTCTTCTGAAGTAGGCAAGCTGAATACATCTAAAAAGATGTTTTTCATTTCTTGCAATGCTTGTTTTTGTTTGTACTCCTTTCTAAACATTTTTTGGTGTTTCTTCTTCTCCAATGCTTTTTGAATAATTCTTATTTGATCAATATTCATTGATAAAATTTTGGAATTACAATCTCTTCATATAAAGTTACATCACCATAGTTAATTACCTTTTCAACCTTAGAAGAGCTTGATCCTGGCACTGAGATTTGTAGGGGTATTGCTTCTGTGCTCAACTTCTAAAGAAGTTTTGTAGGTGACGAGCCTGATGTTGGTAAAGTTACCAATTCTCGAATGGCCTCCTAATACTTTACCTATGGTGTTTGTTCATCTTCTTTAGCCTTTTTTTGATCTATGAAAATGACTAGAGTTGCACCTTGTGTTTGTGTTGTAGGTACATATGTGTCTATACATCTTGTTTTCTCTATTGTTGTCTCCATTTCCTCTTCTTTGGTAGTGTACCCCTACTCAACTATGTCCTCTTTGACACTTGTGTCAACCTTGATAGATATATCTTTAGTTGTTTGAATTAAGGGTTGATCATAGTAACTAAAGGGATGGTAGAAGGTGGTTCTTGTGTATTCACCTTATCCCTTGTGATTTTAGCTACTATCTTTTGAATTTCATCCACACAAACCAATACTAGATTTTCACATAATCTTTCCTGAAGTGTAGATTGGTCTAGTATCTTTTTCTAGATCTTTTGCAGTTAAAGGATTAATGTTTAGAGTTGAAATGTTAGGAACATCCTTAACAATTACCATTTCTACAATTAAATTGGTGTCAAGTGGGGGACTGACACTTGACATTTGTGTGTCTTGTACATTTTGTTCATCTTGTTTCTCTTCAGCTATTTCCATGTCTTCATCTTTCTTTTGTGCTTCCTCAACAATATTTTCTTTTTCCTTGTCATCCTCCTTATCATCATTTTCATCACCATTATTTCTTCCCTCAAAGGGATCTTCTTCTCCTTGTTTGATAATTGTCAATCCATAAATCAAATTCCACATTTGGGTGGATTTCTTCACAACATATTCAATTTTTTTTTTGAAGAATTCTGAATGCTCTATATTTAGGTGAAAATATTCCACCATATTTCTTGTTTACCTTGGTAATCTATCCTTTTGTCAATTCTGGCATAACTTGTGCTAATGTAGATTCTCTAATTTGTTTCTCCAAGTTTGAAAAATAATTCCAATTTTGTTCAACAATGTCATATAGACCTTTTGGTAGATTATTTTCAAATTGAAGTGGACTACTCTTGAATTTGGACATCATTGCATATAGTAATTTTTCAACTAGAGTTTTCTCTTCTCTTTCAAGTTCTTCAAAATCAATATTTTTCAAACCAAACAAATCAACATTATTCCTGACATTCTCACAGATATTTTCAAGATTAGATTGAGGTGTATGACTTACCTCTTTAAATTGGCTTGTATCCTCAGATTCTATTCTCTCATCATTATTATCTAGTTATGTAATGTATTTCCTTCTTTGTTTCTTTTGCTCTTGGCCTCTTTGTTCTATAGCATTGGCCTTTTTTTGGCTTTCTCCTTGGCCTTTTGTGTGGTGGCACATGTTCTTGCTTTGGTTTTTGGTGTTGTTGGCTTTGTTAAGCTCATCTTAGAAATTTTCTTTGCCTTTATCTTCACCACAAGCTGTGCCTTTGCCTTTCTCTCCTTTGGTTTGGCATGTAATGGTGCTTCCTCTACTTCCTCTTCCTAGCACCCTCTTCTTCTTCTTTTTCCTCACCCATGCCTTGGGTTAATGCAAGAGGTTATTTATTTTTTTCTTGTTCTTCCTCTTCATCCCCTTCCTATTCTTCTTCTTTAGCACCTTGACCAAATTTAGCCTTTAATTCCTTCACAATTTGTCTCTCTTCTTCAGTGTGCATGTTGTCTTTAACTCCATTTCTACTTTGGACTTCATGACATCATAATTCCTAAATATTTTGGTTGTTTTGTCAACTTCTTCATCAAGAAGTGTAGTGATGGTAGCTGAGGCTTCATCAACATTAATCTCATATCCTAAGGGTCTTAGCCATCTTACCCTAGGTATGGTAGCCTATCCATAAGTATAATCAATATCAATAAGAAAATATATGTCATTATAATATTGTTCAACTTAGGAAATAGGTATTCTCATCCTTTACTTCATAGACTTCCTTAAGTCTTCAAAATAGCTTGTCATGATAGTTTCAAAGTTCTCACCCATTTTCTCAATATATTCATTTATTTGGGCAGAAACTATCCTATTTGTCTTCCACCCTATTTTACCAAAAGATGGGAATGTGTTTTGTACATAGAAAAATATGCAAATTAGAATTGATCCAAATTTGCACTGAACACTCTTAGTCTTCCTAACCACTACTAGGTTTTCCATTATGTGTTATAATTGAAGTTCAGCTAGATCATAGATATGATCTTTCTTCACAATTTTATATCCCACATCCACTACAATGCAGAGCACACTATTCAATCTGCTTGATTAATAAAGCTTGTGAGATATGACCCTAACTACAAAGTTTATCATTGGATCAATTATGGTATCTATTATTGTTCCACACTTATTTCACTTTGCACTTATGTTCTTTTTTATGATTTCCTTTGAATCACTTTGTAGAGTCTTTGGCCAATCTAGGGTTGGAAAACTAGTCACCCTATGAATTATTCTCTTTGAAATCTTTACTGGCCCTCCTTCCAACCATAGGGTTCCATCATGAATTTTTCTCAAAACTATTCATATCCAATCAATTTTTAAAAAAATGGGGAATTCTAGGGCACACGTCAAACCCTTCCTTTCTACAATTTTGAATCTCCTCTTAAGATGTCATTTTCACATAATTTGTCATACACTTCCCTTATCTCCATATCACCAATTCCACCTATCTTTTAGTTATAAAATTTTCTAACATCTTGAACCATAATAGCTTTTAGGGGAATCATGGATAGTCACTTGATGGGTCTTCTTTATATGCAACATTTCGAATTGCTCTAAAATTTGGCTATTTCACTTAATTGCTAACTAATTGCACATTCAAAACTTCTTGTCCCTCTACATTCCTTGAACTAGATGCCATTTGAAAAACTAAGGTTTATAAAAATTTCAAACTACATAGCTTAGCTTATGAATAAATACCTTTGAGATTCAAATAATGTGAGTGAGATCCTCACTATGATCTTTGTAGTTGCTTCATTAAAACTTCTGAATTGCCTTCTATAGCTTTAGCTCTTGCTCAAATTCAAAATGACAAGAAATGAGAGAAAAATGACCATATACCCTTCAAAAACCTTGCAATTAATGCTTAGTGCTTGTATAGTTGTAAACTTGGCATCAATACGATTTTAGATTCACTTGGCATCCATTGAAAACTTTTCCTACTCTACAACAACATGAAAACTTTGAAGATTTAACTTGAATTTTTACAACACCTTGCATCTTTATTCATGGTGATCCATTCTTTTTAGTGCTATTTTCTTTTGTAACTAATGTATGATATAATAATTTGAATATTAGTTCCACATACCTCTTGTTGCTTGGTTTGATGAAGTGTGACCACTTGACCCATTGGGTGAAGTGATTTGTTCTCCATTTGATGTACTACATCCTTCTTTCTTCTTCCATGTCGTATTCATCTCATTCTTGATGTAGTCAACATTTGCCTTACCTTTGTCTTTATCAAATTTACAACTTGTATCCTTGGACCTAGTTGGACAATGCTTGCTAATATGACTAGTCTTCAAACAACTGAACCATGTAATTTGACTCAACCACCTCTTGTAATTGTTAGAGTAAAGTGTTGATTTAATATCAATTATTAAATTTTCTTTATTCACTTCTTAAGATTTCCCTTTATGCATCCTTTTGCATCTCTATTTAATAATTAATTAGTAATTATTAAATAACTTTTCCTTTTAGGTTACCCTTTTTTGGGTTTTGATCTCATTTTATAAGGATTTATCTCTTTTATATTTGGTTATCTTTTCCATTCCTAAAAATACATTAGCATATTTTTTAGAGAAAAACCCTTTTCCTCCTCTTGTCTTTTTCTTCTGTGACAGGTTTTTGCATGCAGGTATTTGAAGGCTTTGTGGATTTGTGTTGATCAAATCCTTCATGGTATCAGAGCCAGATCTACTGCAGCTTGTTCATTATTTGGAGAAAAAGGAGAATGAGGATTTGATAGAATGAATCTAGAATTTTTTAGTATTTTTGAGAAAATAGGGGAGTCACTAATTTTTGGAGTAGGTTGAGGCCAAACAGACATCATAGATGGATCTAGAAGGTGTCAAAATCCATATTTCCATATAATGTTTGTCCGATTTAGACAACGTTGATCCAGGAGGCAAAATTTTTTTTCCCAATAGGGTCGTATGGCCTCCTACACACAATTCGAGGAAATTTGTAAAAAAAAAAATTAAAATGGCTATAGGCCATTTTCCAATCTATAGACCTATTTTTCAGCATGCATCTCATTTTTCTAGTGTGGGCTACCAACTCTTGGCTGGTGACTAGTGGCAGTGGGCTTTGGCATTGTATTTTATTTTTAGGCACCCGAGCACCGCTCCTCCTCAACCCAAGCACCACTTCTTGCATTCTTGCTACCCAACCTCCACTTAGGTGGCCACACCTCCTCTGCCACCCTCCTCTACTCTGAATTATCGCCATCACTAGTGGCTTAGCTAGAGTGCCACTCTAACAGTAGTTATTTTTTATTATATATATATATATATATATATATATATATATATATATATATATATATATATATATATATATATATATATATATATATATATATATATATATATATATACAAGCTTTTGGGGGCCCTATTGCTTCTTTTGCAATAACTCATGCATACGGGGGTTTTTTTCCAATCTAAAAGAAGCATTGGAAAGCTAGTTCCAAGAAAGAGATGATGGAGAAGGAATTTTTGAGATTTTTTTCCAAATTGATACCTATTTTGGCATTTGAAGTTTGTTGATGACTTCTATCTTCTGGGGGGCATAACTTCTTCGTTATAGCTCCATTTTTTTATCCAAAAAAAAGCATTGGAAAGCTCTTTTTCAGAACTTTCTAGATTCTTAGTTGTTTCACTAGTATTTGGTACCAAGTATTTTTATTCATATTTGAAACTTTTTTCTCTTATCTCATTTACGCAATCTATTTGTAAGTTGGGGTTCAGTTTATTGCATTGTGGGAGGAATTTTTATATTATTTTCTATTATTATATCAGTATATCAAAAAAAAAAAAAAAAAAACCTTTCTAAAACAATGGCCGAGACCACTTCCTCTCTAGAACTTCTAACCTCTCACAATTATCACACCTAGAAGACCTCAATGACTTGGCTTCTTCGATCAAAAGGGTTGTGGTCATGTTAGATGTAGTTTAGCTAATTTTTTAGAGGCCTTTTGAGATTATGCAGCATCAAAACAAAATGGATGAGGCAGTTAGATTAATTGCATTATAGGTGTCAGATAGTTTATAGTTTCATCTGGATGGGTGTAATACTCCTCTGGCTATGTGGACCAAGCTTTAGGGCTTGTTTGGTATTGTGAATGAGTTTAGGGCACTTTAGATAGAGATAGAGCTTACATCACTTGAACTGGATTCCTTTTTGACAATTGATGACTTCTTGCTGAAGTTTATTCAACAAAAATCCTTGTTACAAGGTTGTGGAAAGACAAAGATTGACACTGGGTGCATCTATTTGATTCTCTCAAAGCTTCGAGGGAATTTTTAGATATTTGATTCCACATTCTATTCCACCAAAGATGATTTGGGGAATCAATTTTTTATGCCTTCTTTTGAGGTCTTTTTTGATTGCTTGACTAGAGAGCAGTCAAAACTCATACAATTGGATACTATGACTAGTTCTAAGACAAAGGCATTTGTAGTTCAGACATCTACAGGAAAGCCAAAGCCAAAATTGAAGCATAAGATAGATTCAATAGGTAGTGAGAGTACCTCTAAGCCTCCTCCCAATTCAAATGCTTGGAAACCCTCTCAGAAGGGTAATACTTCTAAGTCTAGTGATTCTTCCTCCAAGACCAAGAAGTATATAGGTGAACCTTGTAGTTTTTGTGGCAAGGAAGGACATCCAGTTTCTAGGGGTTGGAAATGCCTTGAGGCATTAGAGGAGGCCATGTAGTAGTCTAGTATTGCTTCTCTAAAGCCTCCACCTCCACCTACAGGGAAAGGACATGCTCTTTCTACACGCACATTATCTTCTCCAACTCCTTGGATTCTTGATTCTGGAGCTTCCCATCATATGACACATTCACCTAATTTGGTTGTCTCACTTGCTGAGAGTGTTACTACACAGATTATAGTTGGTGATTCTTCTTAGCTTTTAGTCATAGGTTCAGGAACTATCTCTTTAGAGGATGGTTCACTATAGGATGTTCTCTTGGTTCCAGCTATTCCTACAAACCTCTTGTTTGTCTTTCAAATTTTTCATTCATGCTCTAGAAAGATAGTTGAGTTCTCACCACATGATGTGGTTATTTGAGACATCCATGATCCTGATTTGGTTATTGCTACAAGGAGTGTTGATCTTCAGTCTCACTTATATTAGCTTGATGGTTTTGAGAGCTCCAATTCTATAGGTGTTTCTCTCATTGCTTATTTAGACATAGTGAGCAAACTTTGGCATGAGTGTTTTGGCCATGTCAACTATATATATTTACAGTAGATGAGTACATAGGAGCTAGTGATTGGATTGCCTCAAATCTCTTGTATTGATAGTGTGTGTCAAGGTTGTGCTCTTGGAAAACATCATAGAGATCTTTTTCCAATAGGTTGATCCACACATGCTAAGGCACCATTGGAGTTGATACACAGTGATCTTATGTCATTTTCCACTCCATCTTTTTAAGGTGCCTGATATGTGCTCACCTTCAATAATGACTTCTCCAGACACACATGGATGTACTTTTTGAAATACAAGTTTGATGTCTTTGATTCATTTCAAATCTTTAAGACTTTTGTTGAGAAGCAATCTGGTCTTTTAGTTAGGCATATCTGCATTGACAATGGGGGGGAATATGTGAATCAATCTTTTAGAGATTTTTCACTGAGCATGGTTTATAGCATCAGCTCTCTATTCCCTATACACCTTAGTAGAATGAGGTTCTTGAGAGAAAGAATAGGATATTATAGGAGATGGCCAATTGTATGATATAGTATCATGGGATGAGGCTATCAATTGTACCAACTATATTTAGAATCAGATGCCTCATAAGGCATTGTGACACATGACTCCTGAGGAGGCTTGGACTCATGTTAGGCCTAATGTTTCTACTTTCCACATTTTTGGTAGTGAGGCTTGGGAATTTATTCTAGATTCTCAGCAAAAAACCATGGAGAAGAAGATATGACCACCCATTTTTGTTGGCTATTGTGAGGATGTGAAGGCTTATAGGTTGTTTGATCTTTATTCTAGAGATGTCTTGTTTCAATAGGATGTTAAGTTTGATAAGTGTTATCCTTATATGGGTTCTCCATCTTCCACTTCTTCTTCACTTCCTAGTACTTCATCTACTCCTCTATATAATTATGCCTCCTCTAAGGAAGATCTTGAGATTGATCCCCCTTTGTCTCCTCCACCAAATCTTTCGTGAGTGCCCAAGTGGGCTCATGATATTGTTGATGCAACAAGACCTCTTCTAGGTGATCCTACAGATGATCGTCATACTCATTATCAAATTATAGGAAGTGCCCTTTTGAGTCATGCTATTTTTGATGATCCTCAAAAAATTTCATAGGGAATAGGACACATAGAGTGGGATAGGGCTATGGATGAGGATTATTCTTCTTTGATAAAGAATCACACATGGGATCTATGTACTCTTTCGAAAGGAAGAAAGTTGGTTCAGTGTCATTGGGTGTACTATTACAAGTATGCTATGGATGGTTCTATTGATAGGTGCAAGGCACGTCTTGTTGCAAAGGGTTTCACATAGGTTGAGGGTATTTATTACTTTGAGACCTTTTCCCTTATTGCCAAGATGAACTCTATCCGCCTTGTACTCTCTCTAGCAGCTTCACAGGCATGGAAATTTTTTTAGATGGATGTGAAGAGTGACTTTTTGTATGAAGACCTTCAAAAGAAGATCTATATGGAGCAACCTCATGGTTTTGTGTAGGACTCTTCATTGGTATGCCAGCTTTGAAGGTCTTTATATGGTCTCAAATAGGCCCCTAGGGCTTGGTATGAGAAGATGGATTCCTTCATGCTCACTTCCTAGTTCACATGATGTCATTTCAATCCTAAAGTTTACATATAGCATCATGGGGCTGACTTACTAATACTTGTGCTTTATGTTGATGACCTCATCATCATAAGAAGCTCAGTCTCCATGATATAGCGTGTTCAAAAAAAATTGAGAGAGCAGTTTGAGATGATAGATCTTGGACTTTTGCACTATTTTTTGGGCCTATAGGTTGTTCAGTCTTTAGATAGGATAACCATACTCTAGCAAAAGTATGCTTTTGATTTTCTTTAGAGATTTTACATGCTTGATTGCAAGCCTACCCCCACACCTTTTCAATCAAGTGTTGTTTTATCTACCACTTGCTCTACTCCTGTAGTGGATTCCACTCTATATAGATAGTTTTTGGGTAGTTTGTTGTACTTGACACACACATATTGATATTTCCTTTGAGGTTGGACTTGTCTCTTGATTCTCCCATGATGATCATGAGAGTTAATAGCAAGCATCCAAATATATCTTGACATATATTAGAGGTACAACATGTTATGGAATTCACTACACATCAGGAGATCCTCACATTGTTGGTTTCACAGATTCAGATTGGGCTAGTGATATTGATGATCAAAAGTCTACTTCTATTTTTTTATTTGTCCTGGTTCTAGTCCTATCACATGGTCCTATAGAAAATAGCATGCTCATGCATTATCATCTACTAAGGAAAAATACAAGGCAACTGTGTTGGTTAATCAAGAGGTTTTTTGGCTTCGACAGTTGATGACAGAGTTTGGATTTCCTCATGATAGTCCCACCTTTCTGTGGTGTGACAATTAGAGCGCTATACACATTTCACACAACCTAGTTGAGCATCAATGGACCAAGCACATTGAGCTTCACATGCAATTCATTTAGCATCTCATCTAGGATGGTGCCTTGAGCTTGGAGTATATTTGTACTACTAAGAAATTTGCAGATGTCTTCACTAAACCTTTTTCATCCCCATAGTATCTTTAGTTGCATTCTATGCTTGGGGTAAAGGAAGTTTTCCTTGGGGGGTCTCAGTGATGAGTCCTTTTTTCCTTCTTTTTTTGCTATCTCTTTTTGGAGTAGAGTTTTTCCCATTGGGTTTTCTCTATTTCTCTATTTAACAAAGATTTTATTGTGATTGGGTACCTCATTAGGCCTTTTTTCAAGGACCCAAGTTTACTTTTACCATTGCATTGTAGTTTCCTCACTCCTTCTGCATTGTTTATAGCTACATTGTTACTCATCTTAAGGGGAGGTGTTAAAGTAAGGCATTGATTTAATTTTAATTATTAAATTTTCTTTATTCCCTTCTTAAGATTTCCCTTTATGCATCCTTTTTGCATCTCTATTTAATAATTAATTAGTAATTATTAAATAGCTTTTCCTTTTAGGTTATCCTTTTTTGGGTTTTGATCTCCTTTTATAAGGATTGATCTCTTTTGCATTTGGTTATCTTGTCCATTTCTGAAAATATATTAACATATTTTTTAGAGAAAAACCCTTTTCCTCCTCTTATCTTTTTCTTCTGTGATAGGTATTCAAAGGCTTTGTGGATTTGTGTTGATCAAATCCTTGAGTAATTACCACTGAAGTGAGTCTTGATGCAATTCTTAGGTACATGTCCATATTCTTGATAGTAGTGATAGCTATATCTTGTATTGTAATCCCAATTATAAGATTTTTCATAGTGTCTTACCTTTTTTTATTTGTTTGATGACCATGTGGACTTGGATTTGCTTCAAAGGCTCTACATCCATACTTCTGATAATTGTAGCAATATCTTTCAAATTTTGGTGCATGCATGGTTCTGGTTCTACATTCATGTGTCTAATGACCTTGTTTAATGCATTTATGACAACGGACCATGTTATTAGGCTTAGCATACTGAATTTTATTCTTGCACCTACACACATTAGCAATATGCCCTTTCTTACCACAATTATGACAAGTAGGTTTGGAATTCTTACCTTTGTTTTTCTTTTCTTCAATGGCTTTGGATGATTCTCCTTCTTTAGTGCTTGTGTAACCCAATCCTAATGTATCTCTATTGGATCTAGGGGATTTCAATAATTTCTCAAAGTACTTGATGGCTTCATTTGTCTTATTAAAACTTTTAACAAATTCCTTTTCTCTTTTCAGGTCATTTTGCAGTTGTTCATTTTTCAACTTCAATGTAGTTATCTCAATCATGATGAGCATTCATCATTTGGCTCAAGTTGTCCAATTGCATGTTTGAGATCTTGGATAGCTCTGTTGACTTCTCTTCTAATCTATTTTCCAACATTCTTTTGTCTTCTTGAGTCATGGCCTTGTCTTCTATAGCTTTCTTCTTTTGTTTAATCACTTCACATAGCAATATAGCTTGTGATTCTTGCTCTAACTTGAGATTTTTTATTTCTTCAGCATGTGCTATATTTTTCTCCATTAGATTTCCAATTTTTGTATCAAAATCACTAGATTTTCCATCTATAAATAGCTTTGTGGTGTCAATCTCTTTGTATTGTGTGTCATTTTTTGCTATTGCAATCTCTTTTATTGTATTCAAGGAACTCTTCAAGGCATCCATGGATTCATTCAGTTGATGTAGTATAAGATGTATCTCTATCTCCTAATTCTTAATCATCTTTCTGAGTTTGTAGACTTCCATTTCAAGATCTTTTCTCTAAGTTACAAAACTTTTCCTCCTAAGAACTCAACTCTAATACCAATTATTGGAATTACAAGTTGGAAAGGTAAAAATCTGGGGAGGGGGGGTGAATCAAAAGTTAAAACATGAGCCCATAAAAATTTTCACCTCTCATCCATGTTATGCATTCAATAGATAAATTGAAATAACATGAAAAGTAAATGCATCTAAAACATGTAAGCAATTCAACACACACACTTGACACCAGATATGATTACCCAAAAACCCTCTACATGAGAAGGTAAAACTAGGGTGGGGATAACATCCACAAATCTTCACTACTACAGTAATAAAGTGTAGCCAATTAAGGTTACAATGTTTTGACAATGAATCATGATCTATCCTATGAAAGGCCTACCCTATTAAAGGCTTACAAAGACTATTAAGTCCCACCTTGTTAGAGGATTTCAACACCTTGTTAGAATTGTGCCTAGTTAAAGGACTTCTAATCACTCACTTGGAATGTCACCTAGTTAAAAAAATTGGTAAGGCTTGTTAGGACCACTCTGCTTAGGAGATTTGACTAAAATCACCTGTCAAAATGTCTTAGCATAGATCCTATGATTGGCTCTGGATTGCCTAATTAAAGATCAAATCCACACAATATCCTTCTTGATCCTTAATGATCAGATGTATCAATGTTGTATCTCTATCTATCCTTTATTATCCTCTAATTGATTCTACAATTCACTCTCACTGCTAAGTCACCCTGAATGCTCTACAAACTATCTCGTTTGCACCTTTAATCATTCACCCCTTCACAATGCTCTCAAATCTCTCTTATCTCTCATAAAAATTTTACAGCTTCATCCTCCTTAAGAAGACTTCAGTGCCTTAGGTTTAGGTATGAATCTACGACTGAGATTCATCCATTTTGCTAGTTAAGCCTTCCCTTTTTCTAATTGGCTACATGAAAATACATAGGGATTTTGCAAGGAGATTTTTCCTTATCTCCAAAGAATCAAAATCTAACCTTATGTCAGCTAAAAAATGGTTTACATAGTTGTTTGTAAAATCACAAACAAATATGTCCAATCTGTGTTACTTAGCACATGAAGTTACTAATGCTTGTCACATACTGTAATTTTGTTTTTGACTCGATACCTAAACTACTCAACATCTATTGTTCACTTGACACTTGAATCACTCGGCATGATCTATCTACTTGACACTTGAGTGACTCAGCACATGAGTGACTTAGCACTCATTACCACTCGGCATGGTCTTGTATTACATATTATACTCTGCATGCATTACTAGTTCAGCAAAAATGAAGTAAATGTCTTAAGTGTGTTGACACTCAATTGTCAAAACTAATCTGAGATCAACAATCCTAAGCATGTTGAATAGATCTTACAATGCATATGGTTGTTTCCCCCCTATTCTTTTTTTCTCCCCCTATTTCTAGCCTCTTTTTGACAATTTTCTCTGAGAAATTGAAGACTTTGACTTTCTATGTCAATGATGACTTAAAGGGTCAAGGTCAACCTTGAGCCTAACCTAGGTCAAGGATGACCTTGACCCTAACCTAGGGTAGAGTCAACCTTGACCCTAACCCTAGGTCCAAATTTCAAGTTCTAGAGGTTTTGGGATATCAAGCTTTGTAAAGTTTCATTTTCCTACTTCCAAGTTAGTTGTTTCAAGTTTCAGAATGGTAAACTCTTAAATTTCATTTTATATAGGTCCATTTCTAAGGGTTAAGGTTAATTGGGATTTAATTCTCCAATGGTAGCCTCTCTAGAAGTTTCTACCCTAGATCACTATAAATGTTAGATGATCCATATCAAGCATTCAAGTATTCAAGATCTTATTCATCAAGGAGATCCATTTTTAGCCATTGAAGGATTCAATCTCTATGGAGCCTCTTGTTGAAGATTTCTCCACCCACATTCATTCAAGCCTCTTCATATGCTAAGATACATTTTAAGATTTGTGTTGAAGATCTAATGTCATTGATTTGCGACATCCTACATAGAATTCTACATTCATTTGGAGCTTCCATACTTGTGGATTCAAGGATTTGAAACCTCCCCAAGGATTTCAACATAAACAAGTTGAATAGTTCCATTTACTTTGTTTATACATATTGCAATTTTAATTACATTTCAACATTCATTCAAAACTGGGGTTTGACCAAGGAAAGCCCCTCATCCAAACAAAAAAGGCATTTTTATTGTAGGTACAAGTACATGTATAGGAAAACAAATTGAAGTTCAGATTTGGATACCCTTTTTAATGAACTTTCGAGATTTACAAACAAAATTTTTTTCAAAGCAATGCAGGTCAAGGTCAAATTTTTGGGGGTAAGATTGTACCCTGGATAAGATAGTGCCCCACTATCTAGCTCAAGGTCAACCTACCCTCACAAGGACATACTTTTCTTGGTTTTCTCTATCTCAACATTTCTAGTTTGGTATAGGTCATAAAATTTCCTAAAACTATGCATAGCCATGAGAAATCATCATTTTTCAGATTTTCCCTACTTTGAGGTTAGTATTTTTCTTCTATTAATTTTGGTGAATTTGACTCACTTACCCTCTTTTATTTTTTGGAATAAAATTCCTTATTATGTTTTGTGGTGTTATATTTCCTTTTATATTATCTTGTTGGTGTTAGATTTGTCTTTTATGTTAAATCTTGTATCGTAATTAGATTTCTTGCATCTATATTTCAAAAATACAAAAAAATTGCAAAATCTCTTTCAAAATACAAAAATATTTATGCTTTATGTTTTCTTAGTATAGTTTATTTTCATTGCATTAGTTTATGAGCTTTACTACTTCTGGTCCTACTTCTAATATTCCAGTTAGACAAAGTTGTAGACTTATGGGTACCTTTGATCTTCAGTCTTCTTCTCCTTTTCTTAGGATTCTAGATGATAATTTGATTAATCATAATTTTAATCCTATTATGGAGAAAAACTCTTCTCACTCATCTCATTATGAGGATGATATTTTAAGAGATCCTCCTAAACAAATCCAAAAACTCTGAATTGAACTTGATAAAATGGGTAATTGGATTATGCAAGAAAACCATAATCAAGATTCTATTCAAGATATAGAGGCTCTTAAGAAATTTCTTTGTGATAGTGATCAAAGTGTTAACCTCTTATGTGATATTAGTAACCTTGTACATTCAAATGTTAAACCTTTACCTCAAGAAGCTTAAGATTTAGGGTTGATTCCTCCTATCACTAGTGTAGAATCTTCTTATTTTCCTTTACCTAGTATTCCTACCTATACCCCTTCTTTGGTGATTGTGATGGTTCCCTCTATTCCTATGAGTTTTCCTCCTATGTTTATTCCTACATCACCAACTTCTTATCATAATGTTCCTTTTACTTATTCTAATTATTTGCCAATTGTAGTTCTAAGTGTTCCTCCAGTTGTCTCTTCTATTCTTGTGGCTTCATACACTTTACCTAGTCTTTCTAATGATGCTATTCCTCATATTTCCTCTAATGATTCAACACTTATTAGTTTTTCTCAAATTGTGTCATATTTACAATAACAACTTGCATCCTTGACTCAAAACAAGTTTAGTATTCCTATGTGTGATATGGGAAGTACTTTGTCTCGATATATCATTCGTACTCTCGTTCCTCAGCAAGTTGATATACCTCATCTTGAGAATTACAATAGTAAGGGATACCCCATTCATCATGTTAAAACATTTCAAATCCTTTGTAGTGACTATACTCATGACCATAGTATTTTACCCAAGTTATTTGCTAGAACCTTTCATGACAAGGCCTTATAATTGTTTTTTTCCTTTCCTCCTTATTCTATTGATTCATTTCCATAACTTGCCAATGATTTTATTCAACAATTCCAAAACAACATTGGTATACAAGTGTCTTTGACTGATTTAATGCATTGTAAACAAAGTGCTAAGGAAAAATTGACTGAATTTATTGGTAGATTTAAGCATTTACATGCTTAAATTTCCTATCTTGTTCTTGATATTGATAGTTAATGTATGTTTATTTAAAATTTATAAAAGGATATTAGAGATAAGATTCTACTTACTAAATTTAGCCCTTTTCAAAAACTTTGTGCAACACTTTATCATTATCAATCACAAGTGAGTCAATTTGAGAGCAACACTCCAATGGCTCCTATTCTTGTTGCTAAAAGTGATTCTAGTCCTAACCCAAAAAAAAAAAAAAAAAATTAACAAATATGTCAAGATAAACAAGCAAGAAAGTGCAGTTGTTGTTGCATCTCACAATGTCACTTCTACATCCACTTTTTATTATTAAATCATACATGTACTCCTCTTTCTAAATTTTTATATTCTATTATAAATAGGTTTTCAACTTCTAATATGATACTCTACCTCCTATTCAACCTTTTTACCTACTATGATTGCATATATCTTTGATTGTAAAGATTTTTGTCAATATCATCATCAGAATGGTTTTGATACTAAGAAATGTTATTCTTTAAAACATAAAGTTCAAGATTTAATTGATTCTAATGCCTTATCTGTTGATAATTTTGATGGTAGTGGGAGCAAAATTGTTATCTTCAAATCTATATGAATACTTTACCTCAACATGATACTAATTGCATTTCTTAGTCATCTTCTATGGATATTGTGTATGATTCAGAGATAGATGATCTTAGTCACATTGTTAATCAAGTGGATCATGTTGTTCAATATGTATCTCCACCTTAGCTTCAATCTCAAGTTCCATCTTAACCTCAACTAAAAACCTAAGCCTAAATTGAAGACTTAACCTAAGCCTCCATAACAACCTAAGAATAAAAGACCTTAGGAAGTTTTGATTACCTTCAATGATCCTAAGACTATTAAAGCTCCTAATGGTCCCCTTTATATTTATGATATGATTTCTCAGATACCTACTCATGGTTTTCTTATTGATCCTACATCCTTAGTCAATGTTATTACTAAATAAAATCTTTCTACGAAAAGATTGCAATGCAATTTTTATGATACATCTTATGTGTGGGTTCAAACTTTAATGGTTTTTCATATCCATCATTTGGATCCATTAATTTATTGGTTGAACTTTGGGGAAAAATTATGAACACTGTCTTTGTTGTTGTTCCTACTTCTGTTTAGTTTCAAGTTAATCTTGGTTTGTCATGGTTAAATTCCATGCATGTTGTTGCTTCACCTATCCATAAATTTCTTAGATTTATTCATGATGAAGAAGTGAAGATGGTTAATCATAGTTTATATCACCCTTCTAGGCTTAGGGATTGTGCTACCCTTGACTTCTTTTGGCCTTCATTACTTAATTCATGTCCTTCTCAACCTGATCATCTTTTCCACTCATATCAAGCCTATAAGATTCTTGTGTTAAGCTTACCTCCTATGGATCTTAATCATATTCTTTTTCCTAAACCTTCCATACCTCCTTTATCTATGGCTTCTACATATGTTAATCAAGCTCCTACTATTGCTTGTTCATCTATTGATAATCATATTAATCCTCCTATAAAACTTGTGAAGGATCTAGTTATTGCTTCTCCTAGTTCTCAACACATTTCAAACAAGACAAAACATAATCAATCTGCTAATAAACCTCATAAGAAGCATTGTGCTCTTCTTTGGATACAACTATGCATGATGTGTTAGAAGAAATTGTTGCTAATAATGATGTTAAGATGCATGATTATGATGATTCCATTTGTATCTTAGATCCTATTTTGATTAATTTAGATGAAAAAGATACTATTGATGATACTGATGATGTTAATGATGAATATAAAACTATTCACATTGACATTGATTTACCTAATATGCTTTCATCACAATTGACACTTACACCTAGTATTAAGCATTTTGATTTTCAAGAGGATCCTTGTTTGGAACTGGTTATTATTCCTAATATGTTAGATATAGTCCCTCTTGCAAGTTACCCACCTTCCCTAAATGATACAGAATGAGATGTGGAGAGTAGGTGGCATGCTTGATTGGCTTGTCCTTTATGGTAGCCTTTTGTGTGTTTGTATTTTGTATTGTGATTCTCCCATGATGTATTTGCTAAATGTTGTTAGATTCTTTATATGATCCTTGTTATTCTAATTGTGCAAGGTGATAAAAGAATCAAACCTATTGTACTATTCCTCTGCATGTATCTTTATTCTTGTTTTATGTTATTTTATACTTATTCTATTGTTCATAAATATTTCCTTGTGTAATTTACTTGGATCTACAACTTGGTAGTACTAATTCTTTTTGGTCTCTAGGTCATAGTTTGAAAAGATTCTTCTTTGTATCTCTTCAGTGATATTTCCTCCTTTGTGATTGTAGTTCTACTTTTTTTGGGGAATAATGCCATATCATTTGTGATAATATCATATATATATATATATATATATATATATATATATCTTATGATCATACTAACCCTACAGTAGGTAGATCCCTTTTGTGTTCTTTATTTGGGGAAATTTCATTGTGGAAATGTGATCAATGGAGTGGTTTATGTTTCCATTAAAGCCATTACTCCTATTAAAGTGTTAGCAATAACTTCAACATGGGGGCATATGCTCTGCTTACCTATTGAAAACACACTTTTTGATATATATATATATATATATATAAATTTTCAAGATACCTTTTCTCCCTTTTTGGATTAGTGACTAATCCTTAAAGCATGGATTTATATTTTAGGATTTCTTAATCCCTCCAATTTCAAAATTTTTGATCCCTTAAGGTCAAAAGTGTCCTTAATATTGGATCTCTTCTATTTTTGGTTTTATTCTTATGGAATAGAATATTCTTGAGGGTGAATCCTTGATTGGTTGACTAGTGAGTAGCCAAATTCACTAGGTGGTTCAATTCCATCTTTCGAATTGTATCATTTCCTTGTGTGGTTCACAATGAGACATAAGTTCTCATTGGGTGAGACAATCACACTCTTTTTCTCTTTCTCTTTTTCTAGGCATGTCTCTCTTATTGTGATCTTGGAGTTGAAAAAGGCTTGAGTTCTTAGGGGCTTGAGGATCTCTTTGTCTCTTTGATTTTAATAAGATTATCTTATCATTATGATCTCCTTTACCAAGAGTTTGCATTTAGTCCATACTCTTGCTAATGTGGGGGCTTAATGTATCATCATAAAATGGAAGCATTTCCATGATAAGAACATATATCCCTCTATGTAAGTGGTCTAGGGTCATCTTAAGTGCCTTGAATGGGTCTTTGCATGGATATGGCTATTTTCCCCCTATTATGCTTTTCTCCCCTATTTCCAACCTCTTTCTAACAACTTTCTCTAAGAAACTAAATAATTTGAATTTTTGGGTCAATGACAACCTAAAGGGTCAAGGTTGTCCTTGACACTGACCTAGGTTAAGGACAACCTTGACCTTGACCCCAGGTCCAAATTTCAAGTTCTGGAGTTTTTAGGATATCAGCCTTCAAGAATTTTTATTTTCCCACTTCTAGGCTGGCTATTTCAAGTTTCAAAATGGTAAAATATTAAATTGAATTTAATGTAGGTCCATTTCTAGGGGTTAAGGTTAATTGGGATTTAATTCTTCAATATTGGCCTCTCTAGAAGTTTGTGCCCTAGATCACTATATAAGGAAGCCCTCTTCTCTCACTTTGAGATCTACTTACTATGAAGTTTTGACATCTATTTATTATCTAATTTTAATGAGGAGATATTATATCAACTAATCTAGGTGGATTATCAAGCATTCAAGCATTCATGTATTCAAGATCTAATTCATCAAGGAGATCTATTGTTAATCATTGAAGGATTCAATCTCTATGGAGCCCTCTTGTTAAAGATTTCTCTGTCCACATTCATTCAAGCCTCTTCCTATGCTAAGATCTATTCAAGATTGGTGTTGAAGATCTAATGTCATTGATTTGAGACATCCTACACACAATTCTTCATGTATTTGGAGCATCCATACTTGTGGATTCAAGAATTTTTCATACTTCAATGTTAGTATTTTCCTTATATTCACAAGCTATAACCCTATTTTGTTAAGATACATTTCATAGAATTTATCTTTGGCTTTATATGTTTCTCATTTGGCATGTATGTATGTGTCTCACAAATCGAAGATTTCTAAGTGAAGGCTTATGACCTAACAATGAGATTTTAGACATTTCAACAAAAATATTGACATAGAAGACTTTTTAATTAGGTATCAAGCATTGACAACTACTTTGATCCAAAACCTTTTTCCTAGCCCAAAACCACTAAGCATGTTTCTAGCATTCTACATCAGTTTTTGTTCTTTCTACAACTCAATTCTATTGTCGAGAATAAATATTTGTCTTGTATCTCAAAATGCTAGAATATTTATAAAATCTACCAGATTCATAATAGAAAAATCACCACTAATGTAATTTCTCAAATATTTCTTCTTTTCAATGGACATCTCAATTATTACTTTGTCAACAGAAAAAATTAGATTGATGTTTTAGAGAATTTATATGCATATCTTTGTATTATGATCATGAATAAATGAGTCATAATATGCAATTTCTTTTAGTGGAAGAAACATATAAAAAATTTAACACACAAAATCCAACAAACAATAATAATAAGTAAAATTGAATCATATTACAACAATGATATGCAATAAAATTTAATTCCTTTTATTTGAGAATCAAGAAACATGATTCCAATTTTACAACAATAATATTTAAAGAAGAGTCACCATCCAAACACACCTTATTTACATAATATTTTGAATATTTAAAATACAATGAAATATTAGAGGTCATATATAAAGATGCATTTAATCATTTGACCATATAACATTACTTGCACAAGAGGTCATGGCTACAACGATCAAGTTGCTATCCTATTTCTTGGACTCAAGAATCAAAATGTTTTTTTCTTTTCAATATTTCTACCATTCTTAGAGGAGATAGACTTTACAAATAAATAGTAAAACCCTTAAACAAAAAGAATATAAAAACAAACCTTGTTAGGTGGTTCCCATGCCAAATTGAATGGTGATACAAGCTGATGCATCAACAAAAAATACTAGTAAAATTTGACCATTTGAATAATCTTAGGAACATGTTTGAATTTATGTATGAACATATTTAATTTTCACTAGTATATTAGTATTGCTTGGGACTAGAGGAGTCCTAAGATATCTCATAAATATGCTAAAACTAATTAAGTTTGTGTCTCATCATATTGTGTTAGAGTACTATGTCATCACAACCTAATTTTACAATTTAAATCTATTAGATGCCTATATGCATATGAACATATATTTTTGGCCAATATCTTTTCTAAGTTAATTTAGTATGACAAATGTGATGCTCTCAAATCTATTTGCACTTTCAAATAATTTCATCCACATTCTATCATAGCCTCATTGCCCTCTAAATACATTAGAGTGTGAAAAATGTCATCCAAAGATGAAGTTACCTATTTTAAACTACTCTGAGATAACATATCTAGTTTTGTCTCTATAAGATCCATGTGGGAATGATTACATGGGTCCTTGCATGGACTGAACACATAAAATCCATTGATCCTCCACTAATCTAATTGATTATGAAGTTCTAACACGTGTGATGATGCAAATTATCATATTTCCATTACCCTTAATTTAGCCTATGTAAGGGTTCAACCAGTTAAAAAAAATTTAAAAATGTGATTAATAAAAAAGATTCATTTCCTTAAACAAAAATGCATTGAATCAAATAGCTTCTTAGAAGAAAAGGTTGTAGAATTTGCAAAGAAAAACTTTATTTCAATCACTTGGATATTCTTGATGAACCTTGTCTTTCAAGACCATGTACATCATATTTAGTCTTCCTCCCATGTGTCTCAATTAAATCTTTCCTTCTAACTATCATTTACTACCTTTTGTGTGTTTTTAGTGTGAAGACAACATAGAATGATAATGTTATGGTTTATTTATACAATGTACAATAAGAGAAAAATATGAAGTAATTTTACTACATGTAATAAAATGAATAAAAGAGGACATTGATTAGTCAATTCAATCTTGTATTTCTAAATAGTTTTATTACAAAACCTAGTGGATGTTAATATCTAATGAGTTAATTTCTTTCTAAAATATATTGGAGGTTTGATCATGAATAATGGTAAAAGAATATTACTATTTTTTAACTTTTATAAAATTCTTGATTCTAAGGGTCTTGTGAAGAATGCTCTTTAAGTAGCATGGTCACTATCCAAAAATGTTGATTCTTTTTAATCTAGTAGCTCCTTGAGTAAGGTTTCACTCATTCATTTATATTTTAGGACTAAATATATATTTTGTCTCTTGTTATGCCCTTCTCATGTATGTCATTTTGTCCATTTCTACGCCCTTCTCATATATGTCTTTGCAGTGATATTTTTCAATGGAGATGGAAGAAAATATAAATTAAAAACTAGGGTCATTGGCAATCCTAACAATCATTAATAGATCTTACATCACATGTTTTTCACTCTAAACCCTAGTTTTTTCATTCACTTACCTTCTACCATTACTACAAACACACATATAAAATGATTTGCAACCAAAATGACTTATAGTTTCCAAAATGATGCACACAACTAAAGCCAAATCGCCCATAATCCACCAAAAAAATAGATTAAGGTGATTTTTAAAATTCTTTTTTTGTTTATATCTTAAATTTTTCAAGATTTAGACAAAAAAATGTAGTGGACATCAAAATTTTGACAAAAAAACTTAAGTGACATCAAAATTTTAACCTTTTTGGGACATATAAAAAAAGTAAATTTCACAATCCAAAATGGCCTAACATCATAAATGGACATAATAAATAAAGGTAAATGCACTAGTGATAGTTAAGGTATGATTTGTCCACTCTAAATTTATTACTTATTAGTGATTACTCTACACTCTGGATAATGGACACTATTCTTTGAATCTCATCATAATTCATTTATCATGCATAATAAATTATATCACATTTTAAATGTCTAATTTTAAACAATATACTTTTTGGATTATGGATACAATCCTCTATATCTCATCATCTATTATGCATTATAAGTTATATCATTTTCTAAATGTCTAATTTCAAACAAACATGTACATTTTTTGTCAAATGATGCCATCAATCATGATTCATTCAATTTTTACCATCACTATTAATTTTTATTTGCATTATTGTGCTCATATACATTTCTATGGTACAATCCTTGACATTTTTATGAAAATAAAATAATTCAAATGATAAAATTTATATTCATTCTCATGACTTCATTTGCATATGATGATTGATACAATTGAATGAATTCATGTTGCAAAATTTAAATTTGAATACCCAATTTCATAATCATGAGTTACAAGTATTAACTTTACAACCATAAAATATAGAAAATGACATTAAATTACCTTCTATAGAAATATAGAAATATGGGAGCAATGAGTCTTAGAGTAGCATAAAATTTAGTATCAAAAACAATTTTTTTCCTTTGCATTTGACAGGCCTATTTAGTAAAATAGCATTTGGATTTTGTTGTGTTTATCATGTTCAATAAAGAAAGTTCAAAATTTAAACTCATACCAAACCATTAAAAATAGAAATAAAGTAAACACTATAAATATGATTAAAACCACTTTCTAAATTTCACATACTATGATTGATTTCTTATGAGATTATTAAAGATTTGGTTAGCTTTTTTTGGATGTTGAATTCTGCTTCATTTGGAGTTTGAACATTTGTTATGTTATAGTAGATGATATGAACCTTTGTTAGACATCCATATTTGGAAGAATTACTTGAAAGAAATGCCACATACAATAGTGAGTTCAGATTTTCCAATGGTTTGATGCAATTCAAAATGCCTTTAGGATGAGGAAACTTGACTGCTTCAAACATCATTTTGGCCTCTAACTCTTTTGGTAAGCTTCCCTCCAAAGAATTTTATTTATGAGTTACTAGGGAAATGATTAAGAAAACCAAGACTTATAATTAATTTTTCTCTATCATCCATCTTGGTGAGTTTTCTCCCAAATGAGTTCAAATATTCCTCTCCTTCTCTTATATGCTTGCATTTTTTAATGATACATGATGAATTTATTGATGTAGATATTTGGTCTTGAATGCCATTGTTAGCCAAATACCTTTCACTATTTGTGTTGATTATTTTTATAATCTATCTTGTAGTCTTCTCAAGCTTAAGAAGGTATTTGGTCTTCTCAATATGCTCTTTGGTACTCTCACAAACAACTCAAATAGTTTGATGTAATTCAAACCAATCACACAACCTATCAACATTTTCCATAGTTTTCCCCCATATTTTTTCTTTAATTTTCTTGACTGAATTTTTTATTTTTTCATTTGGCTTAATCAAGCTATTTTCGTAAGTTGTGATTATTATGTTTTCCTTTTGTAGCTCTTGCACTATTTGTGACAATTGAATTACTTTGTTTCATTATTTCCTCTTCTTTCTCTTCCCATTGTTTTACTCTTTCCCTTTCATTCTCCAATTCCTTATTTAATTTACTAATTATATGGTCACTAAACTCCAACTTTTTTTTAAATATCTACTATAGATGCTCTTCCATCCTCAAGTAGTTTATTAGTTTCTTACAATTTATCCCTGAGTTTTTTGAATTTTATATCTAAATCCATATTAACATGAGTTAGAGTATTACTAAGTTTTATATTTCTTTCTTCCTATTGTTCCTTCAGCTTCTTGAGTTCTTCTTCTCTCTCCATGGTTACATCACTTAGATTTTTGTTTCTTTCTTCCAATTATTCCTTAAGAATTTTTATTGATGCCTCCATATTTTTTGGTTGTGCAACTACTTCTTGAGAGGAGGCACTTTTTATCCTTTTCACTATTTCTTTACACCTATTATCTATTTCTTTTCCCTTTGTCATTGTATTTTCTAGGTCTACTTTTAACTCTTCAATTGCCTTTTCCAACCTCTCTCTCTCTCTCTCTCTCTCTCTCTCTCTCTCTCTCACACACACACACACACACACACACACACACACTCAAATAGTGATCTCTAGGCCATAAAATTGGTATTTTTTCTAGACACTCTTTCTCTACTTTTTAACTTTAGAGAAATTATTTAATAGGGTGCTAAGGCACATCAATTAAATCATTCATGAATGCCTTACTATTTTTTCTATTCATTTTTTTTTCTTGAAAATCTATTATAAAAATATTTAATTCAAAATTTGGTTTTATTGTCATAATATGATGTTTGAAAGGAGAAAGAGCACTTGCAACATTGTACTTGTTGCTGCCCACTACCACTAACAAGTGGAGTTCGTAGATTGTTCTAAGGGTTTTGTTCTAAGGGAATTATGACTAGCATTTTATCAATATGAGTATCAATAAACCTTTTCTTCTTTTCTATTATATTTACCTCAAAGTCCATTCTTAATGTCCTTTTTGTACAAGTACAACTATCTAGGACATTCCCACTAGTCATTGTGGAAGTGGTAGTTGGAATTGAAGATGGGATGAATAATGGTTGATTGGATTCACCTTTTTTGATGAAACTAATATAGATGCATCATCTTCAATGTCTAGTTTATGACCAAGTTTTGGTGGCTCTAGTATATGATTTGGATACTAAGATCCTACACTTGTTGGGCCCAGTCCATCATCACTTGAATAACCCATTATTTATAGAACCCCTGCCCCGCTTTCATAAGCTTCCCTTGTCTCTTGATTGATTTAAACATATGATCCAAGTGTAGGATCTAGAAACATACTAGTAGTAGTAGTTTGGGGAGTGAATTTAGTAGAAATAGTGTCAATGGTGGTGGATGTAGTATCCTTAGAAACCTCATAGTCATTATCTTTATCCTTAGCATCATGTTGTGTAGTTGATGTATCTGGATGAACATTATCCCATAATTTGCTAAATATCTCATCCTTAAGAAAGTATTGAAAATTTGTAGAGGTCTTAGGTTTGCTGAGATTCTTCCTCATTTCTAAAAAAAATAACTTTTTTTAGCAACACCAATGTGTAGCTACATAATCTTCATTTATGGTATCTAGAATAGTTTTTTTTACTTGGATGATCCACTTTCTGGTAGAAATTGCAGGATGACATAGGCTACACTTTTTATTTTTGTCTATGTAATTCTTTAATTTGTGTTGACAATTCCTCTATTGAAATGTTGTTTTTACTGAACCATTTATCCATCTCTATTTTGACCACTTCCTAGGAATCTTGTTTTTAAAAATTTCAATTAATGGCATACTCTCACATTGACATTGTCTTTTGGAATTCCCATTCTATATAATTTTTGTACCAATAATTATTAGTGGATCATGATACTTCTTATGCCCAACAACATCAAATTTAAAAACTATAAAAAAAATCTTGTGCTACATTGAATGCTCTTCTCTCAAATGTGAACCCTTTGCATGCGATGAATAGGGAAGGAAATATTGTTTTCTTTTGTTGACCATGAAAGAGTGGTATTTTCCATTTTTCATACATTTTATATCACATGTATTGGGAGTTTCTAGGGCTCCACCACTTAATTGGGTATGTGTAGGATCATGGTGTACCAAAAAGTGGTGATCTAAAAATCTGTAGTTCTGAAATATCTCAAACGATTTCAAAATCTATTCCAACTTTTTTCTCACCCACCCTGATACTAAATGAAAACAATTAATATCTTTATAAGGTCTACTAAATCTTTTGATACCAAACCTATATGGTCAACTTTAAAAACATCCTCAAAATGTGCTTTTGGCCTATTTTTATGTCATTTTTACTTGAAACATGTAGCTGACGACTTTGTTTTCACCATAATTTGATGAAATAAAAAGGGTTTCTTAAGAATGTTCTTATCTTTCCATAAATGTAAGGTTTGTAAAATTATGAGTTTATTAAGTAATTATTACTTATTTTCTAATGGAGTTACGTATAAAGTGTTGATTGACACACTAGTTGAAAAACAACTATAACTTTCAAATGGTACAACATTTTTTAAATCTAAAAGATGTATCACATTCTATGTTTCTTCTACTATAACGAAAAAAAAAATGAAAAATTGAATTTTGTAGAGCTTCGAATTAGTTAAGGTGGTCAGACACAAGATTTTTTTTATTACAAAAATACTAAAGTAAAAAATTAATTATTAATTATTAATTTAGGATAAAAATACCCAAAAATATGTCACATCTAGGCATGAGTCTACTACTTATATCTAGAATATTATTAACAAATATTATCATTTAATTTTGATTGAGGTGGTCAGACATACGTCTACTTGTTCTAAAATTTTTGTAATATTGTATTAAAATTCAAAATTTTGACCAATCAATTTTTATTTTTTTGAGATAAGTCCTAGTAGTTTATAAACTAGATTCAGTTTGCTAGAGATTCTTTCCTCTCAACTTTTTGATATAAAGCTAATAACAAGTAGAAAATTGCACATTAAGTTGACATAACCCTGATTTTCTAATTTTTTATTGCCACTTAAGAGCATAGTTTGGTTGACCATGATCCTACACATACCCAAATGTAAAACCTTAATAAAGTGTCTCTTCAATAAAGTACTAGTTGACCAATTGAATTTGACTTCCTAGTTGAATGAATTATTTACAAGTCACAATAAATCTAGGCATCAAAGTGCCTATAATTTTATGATAAAAGGCTGCCAAAAAAAGTCTACAAAATGGTTTTAGTACCATTGGGGATCACTCATCCTCATCACAAGTTTCCATTCAAATATCTATTTACCAAAACTAAGCTATAGCTTATTTGTTTCAAGTATTCCATGATTCGTTGATAACAAAAGATACCACAAGCAAGAAAAAGGAAGGTAAGTGGAGAATGTGCACTAGTTCTAGGGTAATCAATAGAATCAAAATTAGGTATAAATGTCCTATTCTTGGGATAGAGGATCTAATGGACTATCTAGGTGGGGCTTGGTAGTTTTCCAAAATTAATCTCAAAAGTGGTTATTATCAGACTAGGATGAAAGAGGGTGATTAATGAAAGTTTGCATTTAAGATTACAAAAGGTCTCTATGAGTGGTTGGTAATGCCATTTGACCTTACCAATGCACCAAGTAACTTCATGAGAGTCATGAATGAGGTTTTGAAAGACTACATAGGATTTTCTGTTCTTGTATACCTAGATGACATCCTCATGTTCAACAAGACAAGGAAGAAACATATGAAACACCTAGAGATGGTGTTGAGGAAGCTTCAAGAGGAAAAGTGTACAATTAACCTTGAAAAAAGTGAGTTCATGAAGGAGAAGCTAGTGTATTTGGGGTTTGTAGTAACCCAAGAGAATATGAAGATGGACAAGTACAAGGTGGAAGCAATATTGAGATGGCCTACTAATGTAGGAGCATCATTGGTGTGAGGGTAATCTTGGATCACCAAAAAATATTTTCTTTTTAGTCTTTTCTATTTTAATAAGGACTAGTAGATAGGGGGGATGTTATTTCTATGAACTTGATATTTTTAGTAAGTTTTTCATACTAGCTCAGAATGTACTAATTTTCTACATGAAGGTTCATTTCGTAATCATAAGCCTACCATAAAAATCTCATTGTTCTAGCTTAAGTATCAGAGAAGTTATTGCAGTTTTTCAATGGAAATTTTATGAGAAGAATCTTTAGGCTCATTATTGGAGGCCTTAGAATGCTTACATGAGGTTTGAAAATTCAAAGGGCGCTTGCACTATTTTGAGCCTATAGATCAAAAGCTAGCATTTTTGAAATGTGGTTATAATAGCCAATCAGAGCAACAATTTGAAAGTTATGGCCTTTCAAAGTTGAGCTACCCAAAATTTCTAAAATAATTTGCAAAGATGTATTTGGCTAACTCTATATGTATTAATTAACAGTAACAGATTTCCACAATCCATTTGTAAAGTACTAAGTTTTCTGGATTTGATTGTGTTTGTTTATGTTAAGGTCTATCAGCCCTAAGTATTAAGTTTGAGCATCTAGAATCTTCCTGGGTGGCATAAAATTGCCTATTTAAGAAAGGCATGAACATTGACTTTGAAAACTCCGGGTGGTCGTTCACAACTTCGTCTTTCAGATTACTATAATAAAGGCACCCATGTGGGTTATCATATTGTACTTGTGAATTCTATAATTCTACATTTGCAATAAAATTAAGAAGTCCATATTTTGTTCTCACATTTTCTATTTTTTTGTGTTTCTATTATGTGTTTATGGTACTAAGGGGAGCACCCTTCATCACCTACTCCTAGATATGTTACTAAGATCAAAAATTTTCATGGCCTAGAATAGTTCTATAGGAATTTTGTGAGGAGATTCAGTGAGATTTATGCACCCATGAATAAAACCATTAAAGGAGGCATGAAGACCAAGTTCACATGGACCAAGATAATAGATGCAAGTTTTGAGAGGTTGAAGAAAGAAGTGGCAACACAACCAATATTGGTTTTTCCTAGTTTTGAGAAGTCATTTTTGGTGGAATGTGATGCTAGTAACATAGTAGTTGGGGTAGTTTTAAGCCAAGAGGGTAGACCAATAACATTTTTTAGTGAGAGACTTAATGAATCTAAGGCAAGATATTCAACATAAGATCTAGAGCTTTATGCACTTGTCCAAGCCCTCAAGAAGTGGAGGTATTACCTATTTCCTAAGGATTTTTTTTATCTTCATAGATAACTAAGCCCTAAGCTTTACCAACTCATAGGAGAAGCTAAATTTGAGGCACATCAAATGGATGAAGTTCTAGCAGTCCTATGCTTTCACCATCAAGAAAAAAAAGGGGACAAACAATAAGGTGGCAGATGCTCTAAGTAGGAGGTTGTTGATAGTATAAGAGGTCAAGTTTCAAAGCATAGGATTAAAGGGATTCTAGGACCTATATGGGGAGGACACTGACTTTTTAAAGGCCTACAAAGTATGTACTAACTTTGCAAATCATTTTCATATTGACTTTGTTAAATACACCTTATAAAATGGGTTATTGTTCAAGGGTTAGCAGTTGTGTATCCCAAGGGGATCTATGAGGGAAAATCTCATACATGAAAATAAAAATGAATGCATGAGTGGGAACTTTGGTCTTAATAATACTTTAGACCTTTTGGAGAGGTTCTATTACTAGTCCAAGATGCAAAGGGATGTAAGTAGGTATGTGGAGAAGTGTGGCATATGTCAGAAGGAAAAGGGAACTTCATCAAATGCGGGACTCTACTAACCTCTACCTATTCCTAATAGACCTTGGGAATGCATAAAAATAGATTTCTTAGTGGGATTAACAAGTACTAGGTTAGGGTTAGATAGTGTGTTTTTGGTGGTGGATAGGTTTAGCAAGATGAGTCATTTCATCCCATAAAAGACAACTCATGAAAGCAATATTACTAATCTATTCTTCAAGGAGGTGGTTTGAATACATGGCTTGCCAAGGATCATAGTTTTTGATAGAGATATCAAGTTTATGGGGGCACTTTTGGAAGACCCTATGGAAAATTTTGGGAACAAATCTAGCTCGTAGTGTTGCCTACCATCTACATGGGTAGACAAAGGCCATCAATGAAGTCCTAGGCAACCTATTAAGGTGTCTTACCAAGAAGTATGGGAAAAGTTTGGAGCAATCATACCATAGGAAGAATTTTCCTACAATGATAGTAAGAAAAGGAAAATGGGGTTAAGCCCTGTCCAAATAGTGTATGGGACTCAACCAAGAGGAATAATGGATCTAAGGGACCTACAAGTCCATGACAACATTGGTGGTCATGCTGATGACTTTGTTTAGTCTATGAAGGAGGTGCATGATTATGTGAGACAAACCTTGATGGAGGCCAATCAAAAATTGAAAGAGAAGGATGAGGGAATAAGAGAGTTAAAATTTCAAGTGGGAGACTTGGTGATGGTTTATCTTGACAAAGTTGGGTTATACAAGGGCATCCCAAGTAAGTTGCAAATGAAGAGGATTGGGCCATGCAAGATACTTGAGAAGTATGGATGCAATGGCTACAAGGTAGATTTACCCAAGGACATGTCTATCTCTCTTATTTAATGTCAAAGACCTAATACCTTATAAGGGTCCTAAGGTGGATAAAGTAGAAAATTAGGAAGAGTTAAGCAATAATATCTTAGACCTACAAGTACCTAAAAAGAAGCAACCATAGGTGGAGAGGATCTTAGATTCTATAGTGAAGAAGAGTACAAGGAACAACGTTTATATGGAATATCTAGTGAAATGTTTGGATACACCTAAAATTAAGACAACTTGTATTTCTAAGATTTATTTCAAGAAGCATGGCATCAACAAGGCATTCCTCTCTCCAACAATACCTTAGCCTTCTTCTTCCAGGGGGAGAATGGTGCATGAGAACCTAGGGGTAAAGGTAAAACCCTAAATCATTTTTGGTTTGTAAATGGTCTAACCAAACATTGAGAAAATGAAGTAGGAATAAAGTCCCAGGGTAAGTTTAGGAGGTTTGAATAGGTAGGATTTGGAATGTGAGTCAAGTTTTATCAATTAGGTCTTATTAGGAAAAACATGCTTAGAATTGCTCAAATAAGGAAAAATATGGAAAAAAGACTAAAAGGGGAAAATATGTATTCAAAAATCATCTTTAGGTGTTTTAAGTTCATTTTAGGAGGTTTAGAAACAAATTGATTAAGTTTGAAGGCTCAATTAGCAAAATTGCAAACGTTGTCAAAAAGTTGTTCATTGACAACTTTGTAATTTTTGCAAAATTGCCTAGCAATTTTTTGCACAATTTTGAAGAAAAAAATACATGGGTAGTTATGGCTTGAACCAAAGGCCAAGAGGGAAGAGGGAGTCTATTTTAACCTTCTTCAACTCATTTCTAGGGTTTGGACACTTGATTGTATGGACACCACATTCTGAAGGAGAGTATTGTGTGATAGAAAATGTGGTTTGAAGGATTGCATCAAGAAGTTGGATTAAATAACTTACTATTTTGGATGGTATAGTGTCTTAGGACCATGTTTTTATTCCATGCATAATTTTTTCATTTTGAGAACTCATTTTTTAGGCTTAATTAAATTAGTTAAAAACTATGTTCATGTTGTTTAGTTTTGTGTTCCTAGCACTAAAATGGCTATGGCTTGAAATTCCTTTGTCAAAAAACCATGGCCTTTGGAAATAAAGAAATATCCCTAGTAATAATGTATATAATTATTTTGGGGTTTGTGCAATGCAAGTAGTTAATTTTTCAAGTGAGCCCTAGGCAAGCAGTGAAGGCTTGGCAAGGTGCAATGAAAGGTTGAATTGAAGTTTTGGTGGGAATAGTGGATTCACATATGCTAGTATTGATCGGGCACTAAAGGAGTAGGGTATTAATGGTTCATAACTTAGAGGAGGTTGGAAGTGGATTTTGAAACCATTGGTGAAAGATTCATTGTCATATCCTTTGAATTCCTTAAAAGGAGGGTTTTTTGAAGCCGTACTGTATGATCATCATAAGAGTATAAGATGTGAAAAATATTCAAGTATAGGTAATTAGGAATCAAATTATTGAATGCACCAAGTGGCCTAGCTAAGAGTTTCTAGGAGTTATAGCTTTTCCTTGTTTTTAGGAGGGCTAATAGGGGCTCTTAGGGCTACAAGGGCAAACATGACAAATTAGAGTTTTGGGTATGGTAGAATTACCAAAATGATGTATAATATCATGAAATGTGGTAAGAATCATGGAGAGATGGTCTAACCTTGATTATGGCCCTTTTAGTGCATTGGGTGAAGTTTTGTCACTTCGGGTCAAATAGTGCATAGTTGGTAAATCAAAGGTAGAGGATGGAAACTTGAATTGTTGGGTGATTTTCTTAGTGAAAGAGGATTGATAAGGAGTCATTTAGGTTGGGGTTTGGGATAGTAACCATAAGTAGGTTGGGAGTAGCCTTGGTAGAGAAAGAAATCTCTAAAGTGAAGAAGCTCTCGATAAGCTTGCTTCAATCCATATAAAACTTTGTGTAACATACAAACCATATTCCTTTTATTTGGATAAAAAAACCATTCACGTTGTTCAATGTATACTTCTTCCTCCAAAACTCCATTTAGAAGTAAAGATTTAACATCCATTTAGTACACTTTGAATCCTTTGTAGGCACCATATGAAAGAAAAGTTCTCACTCCTTCCAACCTTGCAATTAGGGAAAAAGTTTCACCATAGTCAACTCCTTCCTCTTGTGTATATCCCTTATAAACTAGTCTTTCCTTATTCCTTGTGAATCCACCTTTCTCATTTAGCTTATTTCTAAACACCCACTTGGTTATAATTACATTCTTATGCTCTAGTCTTGGAACCAATGTCCAAGTCTTGTTCTTCTCAATTTTATCAATTTCTTCATTCATTTCCTTGATCTAATCTTCATTATGTAAAAAATATTTGATATATTTAAGCTCAAACTCATATTATAAGCATGTATCATTCTTAAATTTTTTTCTTGTCATTACTCCTCAATATTTTCCTCCAATGATTTGATATGGAACATAATGTCTTCTTGCATACTTTTCTAATATAGATTTAGGTATTTTTTCTTCTTGTTGTTGTTGAGTAGATTCTATATGTTCAACTTAGTCAATTTTCTCTAACTACAACTCAACTTTCTTTGTCTATTAGTTAGAAGTCTTTGTCTATGACTCAACTCCCATAGCCTAATGCTTGGTAGTTTTTTTATGCTCAATAGAACTCTATTGTAGAAGCTTGACAGTGCCTGGCTATAGATTCTCAATAGACACCTTCTTTGGTTCAGGTTAGGTGCTAGGTTCACCTTCATAGATATAGTCAAATTTTCTATAGTCTTGAAGTTCTTTCTTGAATTATTCTTCATTTTCTCTACAAATTCACTTACACTAACATTTGCACTTTACACAATCTTGTCAATGTTACAATTCTAACACTTACAAGATTTTCTCTTAGTGGAATAGCCTAGGAATATACCTTCATAAATTTTGTATCAAGTTTACCTTTTCTTATATCTTTCAATATGTAACACTTGCTTCCAAATACTTTGAAATAATTCACATTTGGTGCATAACCGTATCAAAGTTTAAAAGGTGTTTCTTTTGTTCCTTTATTCACTTGAACTTGGTTCAAAGTATATGTTGTAGTACTCATAATCTCTCTCTCCAATATTTTTTTGAAACATTCTTCTCTATCATTATTGTTCTTATGCAATCCATAATTGATCTATTCTTTCTCTCAGCTATATTTTGTGTTGGAGTACTTGGTGTACTCATCTTTCTCTTGATTCCTTTGCCATTGCAAAATATGTTAGAACTAGTCTGAGATGAATTTGCCACCTCTATCTAATCTCAAGCACTTCAGACTCTTTCCTATTGATTTTTCAACTCTAGCAAAGTACCAGTTAAACATTTGAAATACATCATATTTTTCTTTAAAAGCATCGTAGTCATCTCTAAAAAATTCATCAATAAAAAAAATGAGATATTCTCACCATAATAGATTTTCACTCCAATAGGACCAAACAAGTTAGTATGAACCAACTTCAAAATATCATCAAAAGAAGAGGTCTTTCTCTTGAAACTAGACTTTTTCATGTTACCTATTTGACATTATGCACATCACTTTATCAGGTTTTCTTAGTCTTGGTAACCCTCTAACTCTTTTCATCTTACTAATGCTTACCTCATGAAAGTTCACATGACATAGCCTCTTATGCCATAACCAAACATCTTTGCATTGTACAAATAAACTAGTATCTTCATATAGGTCTAGGTAGAACAAGTTACCTCATATTTTCTCTCCACTTCCAACTAGTTCACCAGTAGCATCATGGATCTTTGCCTTCTTCTTCTAGAAATCAACTCTATAGCCTGGATTTATTAGCTATGCCACACTCAAAAGGCTATATATCAAACCATCAACCTAATATGAATTGTCATATTTGATCTTTTCATTTAGTTTAATTGATCCTTTACCTTTCACATAACATGGTGCATCACTACCAAACTTAACACTACTTCCATTATAAAGTTTTAGTGTATCAAACTTTTATCACTAGTCATATGATATGAGCAACGACTATCAATTATCCATCTATCATTCTTAGCCATATGTGAAATCAATTCATTTTTCCCATCTTCATTAGAATCATATTTCATTGCAACATAAACAACTTCTTCATCATGATCATTAGAATTACTACCAAAACCATCTTCTTTAGCAATATAACAAGATTTCTTACCTTTTTTTCTTATATTCTATGCTACCTTTGTTGTCTCTATTATCTTTCCTTCCTTTGTACTTGAATTCTTTCATTTCCTCTCTATCATCTCTATCAGGATATCTAGTAGGAATATGACCAACATTGTTACATGTAAAACATATGATAGGAAGTTTGCCTTTGTATTTTCCTTTTTCTCTAGGTATTTTTCTAGCTAACAATGCTTCAAGGTCATCATTAGATCCACTGTCACTTTCTAGATACTTTCTTTTCTTTTTAATCTTCGATCCATCAAGGGTTAGTTTTTCTTTGAATGAAGATTCAACACTAGAAAAGGAATAATTATTAAAATTTGATCATTCAAATGAAATAAGTCTACCAATTAGACTATCCAATATCAAATCATTATAGGTGTACATATTTTTTTTTGAATTATAGATACTCTAATAGAGTATCTAGAAAGTAAATCCTCAATACCTTTCTTATCATTGTCTCATCAGATATGTTCCTTTAGCTCCTTAGATAACATTCACCACTTCTTTGATTCAACCATAATACTATGCAATAGTTTCACCTTTCATTCTCATGTCATCAATTTTTTCTCTTAGGCTTTCTAATTTCACTCATAATATATTTTTATCTCCACCATGAGTTTTTTTCCAAATTTTACCACATTTTCTTTGTAGTAGTGCATTCTTTCACATCATCAAAATTTTGCATAACTTAGGGCTACTACAAGTTCAATCATCATTTGATTGTACTCTTACTTCTCTTTTATTTGTTCAAATATCATAGGTCTAGGAACCTCACTATCTTTATTTTCTAAATAGTGTGATGTGGAATCTCTAATACCAAATAAGTACAATCTCATAAATCTTTTTGATGCTAGAAATTTTTCCTTCTTCAACTTAGGTACCTGTCTCTTTTACATCTTGATCTTTAACTTTAGTTCCTTCAAACTTTCCTTGCAAGCACCAAAACTATGATACCAATTGTTCTAATGATTTAGAATAACTAAGAGGTGGGATGAATCAATTATCCCCAAATTCAAATATAACAATATGTTTCATCTATAAATTATAACTCACTTTGCAAACTCAAATCATCATTCTCACATATATTCATTCATTGAGTGGCCTCCATTCACATATCTATCATTGATCTTCTTGCAATCTCCTCAATAAATTACTCTTCACCAAACTCTTCACGCTTCACCTCTATTTTTTGTTCTTCACATCTTCTCTTTAAGATCATCAATCAAAAATGAACCAAACTTCAAAACCATCTCTTATGTCTCCTTAAATAGGTAATTTTGATGTTTTTATACTTAAACATCAGTGTTGATCTTAGGGTTAGGTAATATTCATTGAATCCTTCCATCTTTTAGTTCTCCTTTTTCTTCTAGAAACTTATGATCAAATCCTTTACTTTGATCACATAAAAAAATCTCCTCATGCATTAAATATGCCTTATCATCAATAATTATCTTCCATGCACTTTGACTAATTCAAATCTCCAAGTGTATTGGCCAAAAATTCAATTTTTTCTCAAACTATAACTTTTGTTGTCAATCAACAATAACTATATTTTTTCTCAGTCATCATTGTGTAGTTTGACATACACTATACTATCTCACTCATCCAATACTATTCTTGGTCTCTACTAACACTTATATCTATATTTTCTTGGAAATAACTATCACTTAGCTTGACTAGTTTTGTTTGACTTCTACATAAGTTCCTTAATCTTATACTTCAACTCCTTCATTGACTGACCAACATTGATCTTTGCTCAAGCTTATCATTTTGGCTTAAGTTTCATCCAACTAGCTTCTTCACTTCATGTATTGATTGAACAACACATTATCTTTTCAAGGACTAACTTATCAAGTGTCCATTATATTTCTATGATACTTAACTTCCCAACACTCATCAACACTCACTAGTTCACTTTTCTATCTCTTCCATTTTAAATCCTCCCAATCAATCAAATGATATGGTACTCTACACTATTAGTAAAATTTCTCTCCAGTAGGTTTCACATTTTGTATTACTAAGAGGTTTGACATCAATTACAACATAATAATTGCTCCAATTGCAGTTTCCAACGCAATCTTCTAAGAAATGGAATTATTGTTCATAAGAACATGCAAGCCATTCAAATGGAAAACCATTTGAAGCTATTTTATAATCAAAAAAAATATTCAAAAGGTTCTTCAAAATCATTTCCTTGTTACTATGAATATCCTTTACAAACTACTCTTACTTTGTTTCTTTACCTTATTCATTCATCTTGATTTGAAACACCCACTTAGTTGCAATAAAATTCTTATATTTAGGTCTTGGAACTAGTTCCAATGTATTATTCATTGTAATCTACTCTAACTCCTCTTTTATAGCTTTAATCAAATAGTCATCTTTACAAGCTTTATAAACATTCTTAGGCTTAACTTGAGAAATTAAACATAAATCTTCACTAATCTTGTTTCTTGTCATAACTCCTTTTTTCACACTTACAATAATGTGTTCAATAGTTTGATTCTTTGTGTCAATTCTATTAGGTGTCACTTTATCAATTTTTATTTCTACTCTAGGTTCAAATCTAGGTTCTTCTCTCTGTACTTCTCCTTATAATTTAGTCCATAAATCAAAGTTAGTTTTATAAAATAATTGCTACTCAACATTCTGATTGTTAGTCCTTTGATTAGAATCATCATTAGATTATAACCAAGTATACTTTCCTGAATTCTAAATCTTTTACCAAATCTCACATTAGCACTTTCAACAATAGTCCTCAATATTTGAGTAAAATATCTATATGCTTTACTTTCTAATGAATAACCAAGAAACATTCCTTCATCAATTATAGAATCAAACATTTTTATATCATCATCCATCTTTTAGTATGAATGTTGATGATAGTCCTATGGGGGAGTAAGTTAGCATTGTTGGAGACATAATTTAGTTCTTATGTGTTGCATTCATGAAAAATGTTTAGCATTGATGTCAATATATGTATTATTATGTTAAGACTACCAGAGTGTCAGAGGAAGATTCATTTAGTGCAATCAATAGTAAAAAAGTTTGGTTATGTGTAGTCAAGAGTGTATTTAGTAATGAGCATGAATGCCATAACTATGTGAGCATAAAGAAATATGAAAATATGAAATATTTATGTGATGTTTTTTGGAGGAATCTTTTACAAAGAGCTTTTGGAAATAGTGTTCTAGAAAATTGATTATATGGAATTTTTTAATTGAACTTAGAGGATGGTTAGAGACATTTTTAGGATGCTATGTTCCAAATAGAAAAAAATGGTGTTCATTCTATGAGGTTTGGAAAATACTATTCAACATGTTATTTCTTGTGAGCTAGCTATTGTAAATATCTTTGAGAAAAGAGTTTAAATGTGATATAATGTGTAATTGTAATATCATATGATGTCCTATATTATTATTGTAAATTGGGAAATCCTCAAGGCTGACTCAAAACTTGTTTTAGGACTTTGTATAAAGGAAAGATTGTTTCCTTTGTAGTACTCATTATATTCCATCATATGCATTTTGATGTTTGATTATGCAAACTTGGATGAAAATTTGTATTTGATTAGAGTAGAGATTGATGTAAAAAATATACTATGAGCTTCAAGGGAATTGTATTAGAAAATGAGTTGTTGATCAGTCAATTCAAATATCTTGGATATACTTATCTAGAAGATTGTCAAGTGAAGACTTTTTTGGGGATATTTGGAAAGTGAGTTAGTTATCCTTCTTTCAACTCCTAAAAAGATTGGTACAACTCCTAATAGAGTTTAAATCTTCTAACAAGGATTCAAAGTCTCCTAATATAGACTTTTATGTACTGATTGAATTTCATTGACTCCTAACATGGTATATCCTTTCACAAGGAACTTTTATATTAGTATGTCATCTTGTGGGCATCATTCCCTTTTGAGTTTTCACTTAGATCAGGGGTTTCCATAGTTAACATATCTAGTGTTATTGTGTATGGTTGTCTTTCTATGGTTGTTGCATCTATTGATTACATGTTTTAGATCTAATAGAAATAAAAGACCTTGCAAATTTAGATTGCACAACATGCCATACAATACTAATTAGGATAGAAAACCTATCAGAAATAATGAAACTCCTAAATCTCTAAAAAGACCTCAAATTGAGGGTTCTCAACATGGTTGTTCACAACTAGAGGGATTTTGAGTTGGAGAATCGTATATTTCTAAGTAGGAAGAAGAGATTGGAGAGTGAGAATTCTCACACACTACCTTGTGCTAGAGGGGTGCAGAGAGATATATTTGTGGCTAATGAGGACGATATGTTTAAGCATGGTGAGATATCTTATGTAGTCTCAACCACATTTGTTTGATAGAATGGGAGGTGGTAGTAAGGTTGAAACTTGGTTGTTTGACCTATGACATTCATTTTAAATGCATCCTTATAAAAGAAACCTGAGATCCTATTGTATGATTCTACACTTGAGAGATCATGCTTCCACCTAGTGAAATATAAAGGAGAAGAAGGTCTAGATTATCCTTCAAGCTCTCACATGGGAGATACTCAAGGAGAGGTTTAGAGAGATGCTTCTAGATTCTCAGAATAGAAAGGCTAGGGAAGATGAGTTCAACAAGATCATAAAAGGTAACATGATAATGGAATAATATGAGATGATATTCTTTGAGATGAGACAATACTCAAGCTATAACAATGAAATTTTTTTTTTGACTCATCATTTCATTTGGAATGTCTATATGGACCAACCAAGGACACTTCTATTTTTTATCAAGAAGATGAATATGTCTAAGAGCAATGTGGATTTAAGATATAATAGTAGAGAATGTTTCAAAAGTCAAAGTGCATAACCTATAGGGTTATTCGTACCTCCTAGGCATACATAGCCAACTGGGTTGACCCTTAGTCAACACCGCCATGGGGAAGTCACCCTCATTTTAGTTAATGCCATATTTTGAAGTCAAAAAATGACCAAGGTGTTACATAACTAGGAGGGGGTGAGGAGGATAAATTATGTCTAGTTATCTTATAGGCCCTTAAACATTTTTCACAACTTTGCAATTCAATAACTTAGCTTGGTAATAGATTTAGACTGTAAAAAAATGTCAAATCAAAATTTTACCAGTAAAAACTATTAACTTTATATATCAAGTATCAGAATAAATTTTTTGTGTATACCAAGTTGTAGTGATGTAGGAACATCCTGGGTATAAGAGCGATCTTGCATCACCCAAAAATATTTCCTTTTTTTTTCTTGAATAAGGATTGTCTCAATACAAAGTTATTATTTATGGAGGCTTTCTACTTAGTAAGTTAGTCATTCAACTCGTAATGTCCTAATTTTAATGATGGATGTTCACCTTGGATATATCATCCTATTAATTGAGGCTCAGTGCCTTATCATGAGTATTCATGGAGTTATTATTTATTTTTAGTGTGAAATTTTGGTATAAAAATTTTAGGCTCATCGTTGAAGACCTTAAAGGCCCTAGATGGGCTCTAAAATGGGGCTAACTAAAGCTTGAACAAGTTGAGCCCTATAGATCAAAAGTTGAGGATTCTAAAAAGTAGTTATAATAGCCAATCAAAGAAATGGTTTGAAAGTTATGGCCTTCTGAAGTTGGGCTAACCAAAATTTCAAAAATAAGTGTTAAAATGTGTATTGAGCTAACTCTATATGTAATTTTAGAGTTATTCAGTCTCAAGGGTTAGGGTTTAATGTCTAGAAACTTCCTAGATGGTGTAAAAATGCCTATTTAAGGAATTTACATACATTGTCTAGGATAGCTCAAAGTGATAGTTCATAGCTTTATGTTGTAAATTATTGTATGGCATTCATGTGGGTTTGCATATTGTATTTCAAAATTCTATAATTTTACATTTGTGTCAATAATAATAAGCCCATATTTTGTTCTCACCAATTACTATAATTGTTTTATTTTTGTTATGTGTTTGTGGTATTAAGGGGAACACCCTTCATCAAGTGGTATGAGAGCAGGAGTTCCTAAGTGTGAAGATAGACCACTGACTATGAGGAAATTGCACCTAGACCATGGTCTAACCTTAGTGTATAGACAAATCACCAATTATGAGGTAGTTTGCACTAGGATATCAATAAAAGTACAAAAATGCCTCCCAAAAGACAACATGGTGGGAGATATGTATTTGTTACACTATAGGATTTTAGAGCCCTCTAGAGAAAAATGCAATCATTGCAAGATTAGATGCACAAAGGAATAATTTTTTTTGTAAGAGATGAAAGGGAGAATGAAGGCAAAGAAGAAGAAATGTTGAAGAATAGATAGTTATACATCTAGAAAAAGAAATAATTTTCAAGGCCATTTCCAAAATTGGAAAAGACCTAAGTTTGAGGTTCCCACTTTTTTGCAAAATCTTGACCTAGAGGAGTCGATCAATTGGATCAATGAATTAGAGGAATACTTTTAGTATGAAGATATTGATGATCCTGATAGGGTCAAGCTTATGAAGGAAAAATTTGTTGAAAATGATTGAAAAGATCATGAGAAAAGTTGGTAGAATGATCATATGGAACTGGTAAAGAATGTTCTCAATCATTGTTTTGTCATTGATGTCAAACTTGCTATTTGAAAGAATGACAATTTCTTTAGTGATCCAAATACTATCAGTTAGTTGATTGATAAGAAGGAGGTAGTCAATAAGATGTAACTAGTACACCAAGAGAAAGGTTGAAGTTATGATGCTGTAATGAAGTACAAGGATCAGCTAAGCCATTGATGAAAAAGTGTGTTGATGACATACTATAAGACACAGAAAATGAGCAGACTAAAACATATCAAAGATGTAAGGTTTTTAGCTAAGACATCTATAAAGCCTAACTAAAGTTCATTAGAGAGAGGGAGCTGAGCAAGTTAGTAGATGCCAAGTGATACAAGTGCCGAGTAAACTTCAGATGTCGAGTGATACAAGTGCCGAGTAAACTTCAAATGCCCAGTGATACAAGTGTCAAGTAAATTTCAGGTGCCAAGTGATGATACAATTTTATTTAGGTGCCGAGCTATCCAGGAAATAGATGTCGAGCATCAAAAAACCAATAGTGCCGAGTAACACAGAGGTGTCAAGCACCAGTAAATCAATAATGCCGAGTTGCTGTATTATTTTGAAAATTGAAGATTTGCCAGATCTAAGTCGACAAGGTTGTTATATAGAAGTTTGTAAATTAAAATGGAAGATAAGAATGATGAGTTGGTGGCACAAAACACTATGTAGAACATTTTTAAAAGATACAACTGACAAATTTTTTAATAAGAACAAGATATGGGTTAGATACATTGTATCCTACCTGATCCATTTGAAACCCTAAATTGGAGAGGGAGAATTGAGCAGAAAAGGAAAATTAAATTTCTATTTAAGGAGACATAAGTTCATGAAGAAAATAGAGAGAGAGAGAGGTGGTCAAGTATGAAACCATAAAATTTTGAAGGAAGTGCTAAGGAGGAAAGAGAGCATAGTTACTCTGTTTCAATAAGAAGGCCTAGATATGGATGCATTGGTATGATGAGTAGGAAGACTCAAGGAGATGAAGCTTGAGAAGAAGACAAGCAGTTAGAGCTGAAGTGATTAAAGCCAAGCTAAAGGATAGAACAAAAGTGTGATCTGAAATCTGCAAAGTATGTTGTAAGTTATATCAGATCAAAAATCCATTATTGTTACTCTCTAGCAATTGTAACAGATAGTTTAAATCCTATGGACTTAGGTTGGTTTAATAGCCATGAGGTAAATCCTTTAACAGGGTGACATTCCAAGTGAATGTTCAAAAAGTCCTTTAACCAGGCCCATTTCTAATAGTTTGGTGAAATCCTCTAACAAGGTCACATTTAATAGTGTGTTTTAAGCCTTTAACAGGGCAGGATTTTAATAGGGCATCACTTTAGAAGAGTGAAAATCAAGTAGCATGTTACTAGTGGTTTTTCCCAAATTGGGTTTCCACATAAATCATTGTGTCATGTGTTGATCTTTCATGTTTTATCTCTGCATGTTGATTTACTGTAACTTGCTAATATGGTTGATTTAAGTTTGGATGGATGAAAAGTGTATGGATTCATTAAAAGTAGAGAAAAAGTATTATTAGGGCATTTGGACCTTGAATAACTGTTTCACCCCCCCCCCCCCCCCCCCCTCTCAGTTATTCTAAAGAATTCTAACAATTGGTGTCAGAGCTAAACTGTTGATTCAGTTTAAAGGGACTATAAGCAAAAAAGATCAAAATGCCTAAGAGAGAAGCTCCCAAGCTCAACAAAGACAACTTTGTTGCATGGAAAAGTTTGATGAAGCTGCATCTTGGATCCATAGGAGATTATGCCCAAGATTCAATTGTCACAGAACATATAGATCCAACTGGTACTCTTACTGCAGAAGACATGAAAAACAAGAAGGAACACAATTAGACAATGCTAGAGATTGCCTCTGCACTCAACTATGCTAAATTTGATGATATCAAAGGATGTGACACTACATTCAAAATGTGGAAAGCCCTATCAGACATCTATGGATGAGATCAGAATGTACAAAGAGCAATAAGAGAAAGTCTCAAACGAAAGTTTGATGATATGAAAATGGAAGAAAATGAGAATGCTGCTTAGTATGGCGCAAGAATAAAGGAAGTGGTAAGTGCAATAAGATGCTTGAGTGGTCAATTGGATGAAGATACTATTAATAGTAAGTTCTTAAGAACCTTGCTCCCTATCTATGCTATTAGAGTATCAGCAATACAAGAACTAAGATGTGTACCAAGAAATAATCTAAGTTTTGAAGGTATAATAGGTAGACTCACTACATTTGAGTTATCTAACTTTGACAACTACAAACCTGAGAATGTTGAATCTACATTTAAGGCCAAGCTATCAATGAAAGATGCTCAATAGGTGAAATCAAAGAAAGGAAAAAAAATGAAATATGTATCCAGTGATAGTAGCACTGATGAGGAAGATGTGGAACAATCGGAAGCATTGCTTGCTAGAAGATTTCACAGAGGCAAAGGAAAATTCAAAGGTGAGATGCCTATCATTTGTTTCAATTGCAATGAAGTAGGTTATATTGCTGCCAGATGTACATAGAAAAAGGATTACAAGGAAGGCAACAAAAACAAATTCAGAAGAGATGATGACAGGAGAGATTACAAAGACAAAGGTAAGAAGTGTTATATTGTTGAAGAAAATTCTGATGATAATGATGATGAATTTATTTATGTAGCAATGAAGGACCAATCTGATGAAGAAGAGCCCACAACACTGGTAACATGTATGAACAAGAATGACAGATGGATCATAGACAGTGGATGCTCACATCACATGACAGGAGACAAAAGTAAGTTTGTTAACTTTACTCAGTATGATGGAAATAGTGTTAGATTTGGTAATGATGCTCCATGTCAAATCAAAGGAAAAGGTTTCATTAAGCTCACAGAGAAAATTTCATGTGATAATGCATACTATGTTGAAGGATTAAACTACAATTTGCTGAGTGTCTCATAGTTAGGCAATATTGGATGCAAAGTAGATTTTGGAAACAAAATTGCAAAAATCTATGATACTGATGGTAAACTATTAGGAAAAGGAGATCAAACAAGGAGTAATCCATTTTACCTTGATATGGATGATGTTTCTTGTTTTATTGCAAAATTTGATAATGAATGGTTATGGCATAGAAGGCTATGTCATGTCAACTTTGAAAATCTGGTCAAGATCAGTAAAATGAAGAAAGTAAGAGGTTTACCAAAATTGAAGAAGCCTGATAATATCATGTGCAATCAATGTCAGCTAGGAAAGATGATAAAGTCAAGTTTCAAAAGCAAAAACTATACATCCAAAGAAGTACTTGAACTAGTTCATATTGACTTATGTGGTCCAATGGAAGTACAAAGCTATAAAGGAGATAGTACATAATGTTGTTTGTTGATGACTTTTCTAGGATGATGACTGTTATGTTTTAAAAGAAAAAATTTGATGCTTTTCAAATGTTTAAGTGGTATGTTGCTAGAGTTGAAAAGGAAACAAGAAAGAGCTTGAAATGCCTAAGATCATATAGAGGTGGTGAATTCACATCAAATAAATTTGAGATATTTTGTAATGATAAAGGAATCAAAAGACAAACGTCAGCTCCTAGAACTCTCCCACAAAATGGAATTGCTGAAAGAAGAAATAGATTTGTGATTGACTGTGCCAGAACATTAATGATGAAAAAGACTGTTGCTCTAAAATACTGGAGAGAAGCCGTGAGTGTAGTTGTTTATACACTGAATCAAGTACAAGTCAAGAAAGGTACAAATACAACACCTTTTGAATTATGGTATGGTCACTCACCCAATGTAAAACATTTCAAAGTATTTGGTTGCAAATGTTTTATCCTTAAAGATGATAGAAATGGAAAATTTGATGCAAAAAGTGATGAAGGCATATTCCTTGGTTATTCCACTAGAAGTAAGGCATACAAGTGTTTGAATACTAACACTAATAAAATTGTGGAGAGTGCAAATGTAAACTTTGATGAACATACAGAAGTCCAAGCTAAAGAACCAAAAGGAATGGATGAATACAAAACCTTTGTGTATTCTTATGAAGGAATGAATGATGAGGATGATGTCAACCAAATTGAAACTCAACAACAAGTTTTAGTTTCAGTCAACTCACAACCAGTGAATGCCAAGCTGCATTCAGAAGTCGAGTTGCAAAATAAAGGAAATGCACAATCTGATTTTGAAGTCAGTACATATGAAAGAGATGAAGAACAACCTGAAAACTCAGTACATAGTGACCCTGAATCAAAAATATCAAACATGGAAACAAGGACAGAACCAAGATTATCCAAATATGTAAAAAGATATCACCCTGCTGAACAGATAATTGGTGACAAAAATGCAAGACCAATGACAAGGAACAGACTAAGACATGAATCATGTCTAATTAGCAAATCTGAACCTAAGATAGTATATGGTGCATTACAAGATGATGACTGGTATAAAGCTATGGAAGAAGAGATTGATCAAATAAAGAAGAACAAAACTTGGAGTTTGGTTCCCAGACTAGTTGATAAGAATGTGATTGGCACCAAATGGGTATTCAAAAACAAGCTAGATGAAAATGGTGAGATTACCAGAAACAAAGCTAGACTAGTATGCAAGGGTTATGCTCAAGAAGAAGGAATAGACTATGGGGAAACATTCACCCCTATTGCTAGAATGGAAGGAGTAAGAACTTTACTTTCATATGCTGCATATAAAGATTTTAAAGTCTATTAGATGGATGTAAAGTCTACTTTTTTAAATGGTATACTAGAAGAAAAAGTCTACATTGAACAACCAGAAGGATTTGTTGATGAGAACAATAGGGATATGGTTTGTAAGCTACATAAAGCACTCTATGGTTTGAAACAAGCACCTAGAGCATGGTATGAAAGACTTCACAAGTATCTAGTGCAAATAGGATTTGAAAGAACTGATGATAACATCAACATGTACATCAAAGTAGAAGAAGGTAAAGATATTATTGTATCTAAAATCTTTGTGGATGACATAGTGTTTGGTGGAAAGGAAGTGCTTTGCAAAGGCTTTGCTGACAAAATGAAACATGAATTTAAAATGTCTATGTTTGGAGAAATCATTTTTTTTGTTGGATTGCAAGTACATCAACTAAAACATGGTATATTTGTGACACAAAAAAAGTACATCAAAGAGATTCTTAAAATGTTTGGATTGGAGGAGTCCAAACCAGTCAGCACACCAATGGCAACAGGGAATAAGCTATCCAAAAATGATGAATCAGCTAAAGTCAATCAAACAATATATAGATCCATGATTGGAAAACTACAATATGTTGTACATAGTAGACTAGACATAGCATTAGCGGTTGGAATAGTGGCTAGATTCTCTGCTAATCCCAAAGAAAATCATCTCATAGCAGTAAAAAGAAAAATGAGATATCTTAAAGGAACTGATAACTTTGGTCTATACTATAAGAAGAATAGAAAATTTGAGCTTAATGCATATATAGATGCAGATTGGGGAGGCAACATTGATGATAGAAAAAGAACAAGTGGAGGTGCATTATTTATAGGCAAAAGGCTAGTTACCTGGACTAGCAAGAAACAAACATGCACATCCCAGTCCACTGCAGAATCAGAATATGTGGTAGTAGCAGTCAATTGCACAAACATTGTGTGGCTCACACATCTATTGAAAGGAATGAAAGAAGAGGTAATAAAACCTATGATATTGTATTGTGATAACACAAGTGCTATAAACATATCAAAAAATCTAGTAATGCATGCAAAAACCAAGCACATTGCAATCAAGTATCATTATATCAGAGAACTGGTAGAAGACAAACAAGTAAAGTTGGAATACTTTCACACAAAGGAACAAACTGTAGATATCTTCACCAAACCATTGCCAAAGGACACTTATGAATATCTTAGAGGCAAGTTGGGGGTAATACCCCTAACTCAAGCAGTTTAAAGAAACAAGAAAGTTGCCCTACATCACCAGTAATAAATCATTGAAATATCAGAAGAATGATGCAGAGGGTGATATCAAGAGCAGAAACTCCAAATCAGTCAAAAGCATGGTGATAGAGGGAGAAAAAAATCAAGAAGCCAAAGCTTATATTTTGCATGATAAAGATGCTACATCTTTGGCATTTATGTCAACGAGGGAGAAATATGCAAAAACTTGATCAATAAAAAGCAAGAGGGAGATAAATATGAAAGAGGGAGATTGTAACTAAGTTGAACAATTGATCAGTTTGGTTTTGCCATCAATGCCAAAGAGGGAGATTGTTGAAAATGATTGAAAAGATCATGAGGAAAGCTAGTAGAATGATCATGGAACTGGTAAAGAATGTTCTCAATCATTGTTTTGTCATTGATGTCAAACTTGTTATTTGCAGGAATGACAATTGTTTTAGTGATCCAAATACTATTAGTTAGTTGATTGACAAGAAGGAGGCAATCAATAAGATGTAACTATTACACCAAGAGAAAGGTTGAAGTTATGATGTTGTAATGAAGTACAAGGATCAGCTAAGCCATTAATGAAAAAGTGTGTTGATGACATACTATAAGACACAGAAAATGAGCACACTAAAACATATCAAAGATGTAAGGTTTTTAGCTAAGACATCTGTAAAGCTTAACTAAAATTCATTAGAGAGAGGGAGCCGAGCAAGCTAGTAGATGCCGAGTGATACAAGTGCCGAGTAAACTTCAGATGCCGAGTGATACAAGTGCCAAGTAAACTTCAGATGTCGAGTGATACAAGTGCTAAGTAAACTTCAGGTGCTGAGTGATACAGTTTTATTTAGGTGTTGAGCTATCCAGGAAATAGATGTCGAGCATCAGAAAACTAATAGTGCTAAGTAACACAAAGGTGTCGAGCACCAGTAAATCAATAATGTCGAGTTGCTGCATTATTTTAAAAATTGAAGATTTTCCAGATCTAAGCTGACAAGGTTGTTATCTAGAAGTTTTTAAATTAAAATGGAAGATAAGAATGATGAGCTGGTGGCACAGAACACCATGCAGAACATTTTTAAAAGATACAACTGACAAAGTTTTTAGTAAGAACAAGATATGGGTTAGATACATTATATCCTACCTAATCCATTTGAAACCCTAAATTGGAGAGGGAGAATTGAGCGGAAAAGGAAAGTTGGATTTCTATTTAAGGAGACATAAGTTCATGAAGAAAACAGAGAGAGAGAGAGAGAGGTGGTCAAGCATGAAACCATAAAATGCTAAAGGAAGTGCTAAGGAGGAAAGAGAGCATAGTTACTCTATTTCAATAAGAAGACCCAAATATGGATGCATTAGTATGATGAGTAGGAAGACTCAAGGAGACGAAGCTTGAGAAGAAGACAAGTAGTTAGAGCTGAAGTGATTAAAGCCAAGCAAAAGGATAGAACTGAAGTGTGATCTAAAATCTGCAAAGTATGTTGTAAGTTATAGCAGATCAAAAAGCCATTATTGTTACTCTCTAGCAATTGTAACAGATAGTTTAAATCTTATGGACTTAGGTTGGTTTAATAGCCATGAGGTAAATCCTTTAACAGGGTGACATTCCAAGTGAATGTTCAAAAAGTCCTTTAACCAGGCCCATTTCTAATAGTTTGGTGAAATCCTCTAACAAGGTCACATTTAACAGTGTGTTGTAAGCTTTTAACAGGGCAGGCTTTTAACAGGGCATCACTTTAGAAGAGTGAAAGTCAAGTAGCATGTTACTGGTAGTTTTTCCCAAATTGGGTTTTCACGTAAATCATTATGTCATATGTTGATCTTTCATGTTTTATCTCTACATGTTGATTTACTGTAACTTGCTAATATGGTTTATTTAAGTTTGGATGGATGAAAAGTGTATGGATTCATTAAAAGTAGAGAAAAAGTATTATTAGGGCATTTGGACCTTGAATAATTGATTCACCCCCCCCCTCTCTCAATTATTCTAAAGAATTCTAACAAAATTGAAGGGACATGCAAAGATCTAGTGGAAGGAGATTCAATTGGAGTGAAATAGAAGAGGGAAAGACAAAATCACTGGATGAGATTAGATGATAGCTAAATTGAAGTGGCATTTCATTCCTATGGATTATGAGCTTAATCTACTAAAGAAAATGCAAGGGTTGAAGAAAGATGGAAGATCTATTCAACATTCTACTGAAGAGTTCTACTGAGTCTCATTAGAACCAACCAAGAAGAAGTTGATAAGGAGAAAGTTTCTTATTATCTTAATGAGTTAAGGCAAAGCATTTCAAAGGAGTAAAGTTTGGCTCCAATGGCTAGTATTGAGAAGGCATACCAGGTTTCCCTAAGAGTTGAGGAGAAGCTAAGCAAAAAGTTAGATAGAAAGAATAGTGGAAGAAGTTACGATGGAAGATCTAGCAGGTAGCCTTATGGAGGCCAAAATGATGATCAAAAGAACAAGGAATAGTAGTCAAAACTAGAGGGGAAATAATTCAAGTCAATTTCATGATCTAAAAAAAAGGATCAGAGAGGAAGAGGAAGATGGAAAGGATCTGGAAGAGGATGTTTTCATGGAAAAAAATTTCAATATGGAGAAGAAGGGCATAGAGAATTTTAAGGATAGATTAAAGAACAAAAGGCTAGGCCAAAGTTGTGCATGTTGATGATGTGAGGAGAAGTATTGTGATGTGATCATTTCTGGAGAAAGCATTGATAATCTTGTGTCAAAAAAGATGGTCACAAAGTTATATATCAAGAGGTGGAAGTACCTACATCCATACCATATTACCTGGGTATAGGATGACCATAAGGTCATAATCAATGAGTAATGCCTAGTGAAGTTCAAGGTTGGAAGCTTTTAAGATGAGGTGGTTTGTGATATCATACCTATAGAAATATATCATATATTGTTGGTTAGGCCATGGAAATTTGATAGTCATGTTGTACATGATGGGCAAGAAAATACCTACACACTCACAAAGGATGGAGTGAAACATAAGTTGAGGCCATTGAAGGAAAAAAAAGAAAAGGTATGTAGTGTTCCTAGAATATGTTTTGTTGATGAGAAGGAGTTTCTCAAAGGTATGAGGTGTGAGTGTATGTGTTTTATTGTAATACAAAAGGATGGTAAAGAAGAAATAGAGGAGGTACTTGTAGAATTTGTAGATTTTGTTGGGAGATTTTCCTAATATTATGTCAAATAATGTACCTAATGGATTACCCTTGGTGAGGAAGATTAGTCACTAGATGGACTTGGTCCTATGAGCCAATTTTTCATACAAAGTAGCATACAAAATGACACCAGTAGAAATTGAAGAGTTAAACAAAGAGGTGCATGAGTTATTGCAAAAGAGGTTGATTCAAGAGACTTTGAGCCCATGTGTTTTACCAATAGTATCAAAACCAAAGAAGAATGGAGAGTGGAGGATGTGTATGAATTCTCAAGCTATCAAAAATATCACAATCATGTACATATTTCTATTGCCAAGGATGGATGATATTATGGATTGTTTGAGTGGAGTTGTGTATTTCACAAAGATGGATCTGAATAGTGGGTACCACGTATTTTCATCAAAGAAGGAGATGAGTGGAAGACTTCCCCCAATACAAGGGAAGGATTCTATGAGTGGTTAGTCATGCATTTTAGGCTAACTAATGCACTAAGAACTTACATGATACACATGAATGAGGTAGTAAAGGAGTTCTCAAGTAAATTTTTCATTATTTACCTAGATGATATATTGATCTTTAGTAAGACATTGGAGAATAATTTGATACACATTTGTAAGGTGTTTGATAAGTCAAGGAAAGAAAAATTGCTAATAAATTTGAAGAAGTGCAGTTTTGTGAAGGAGTTGGTGTACTTGGAATTTGTAGTTTTAGTAGAAGGTATGAAAATGGACCCTAAGAAAGTGAAGTATATCCTTGAATTACCTACTCCAAGGAGTGCAATAGAGGTAAGATCATTCTATGGACTGGATAGTTTTTATATAAAAATTTATTAAAGGTTTTAGAAGTATTTATGAGCCTTTGACTAAAATAATAAGAGGGGATAGGAAAGAATTTAAGTGGACATTAGGAGAAGATAAGAGTTTTAATTTGTTAAAATAGAAATTTACAAAGAAACTTGTTTTAGCACTTCTAAATTTTGACAAGATATTTCAACTAGACTATGATCCTAATGGTATTGCAATAGAAGCTCTTTTGAGCCAAGAAGGTAGACTTGTTTCTTATTTCAATGAGAAGTTGAACGATTCCAAAAGAAAATATTTTGTTTCTAATCAGTAATTTTATGCTATAGAACTTTCAAGCATTCAAGAAGTGGACACAATATCTTCTTCCTAAGGAGTTTTTTTTGTATACTAATCATCAAACTTTGTAATATTTGAATAGTCAAGAAAAATTGAACCAAAGGCATTTGGAGTGGGGTGAGTTGTTATAGAGTTATACATTTATTTGAAACATAGGAGTGGGAAGTCTAATAAAAATCTTTGTCTTAGTAGAAGACAAAGCTTGTTGATAGAAATACAAATCAAGGTAGTTGGGTTCAAGGAACTTAAGAATTTGTATCTAGAGGATCCTAATTTTGGTGAAACTTGGAAAGCTTGTACATAAACTATTACACTTGATGGGATAAAGTGATTATATTTCATAATCCAAGATGGTATGTTGTTTAAAGGAAGTTAGTTGTGCATTCCCATAAGTTCTATGAGGGAGAATCTCATCCAAAAGAACCATAGTGGAGGATTGGCTAGATATTTTGGCAGAGATAAGGTCAATTCTTTGGTTGTTGAGAATTATTATTGGCCATAGTTGCAACAAGATGTGAAGAATTTTCTACAAGTTTTTAGAGTATGTTAGATGAAAAAATGCATACAGTAGAATATTGGGTTGTCCCAACCATTACTTGTACCAGAGAAGACATGGGAGGATGTTAGCATGTATTTCATTTTTGGTTTACCAAGGACACAATGTGGGCATGATTTCATATTTCTAGTGTTTGATAGATTTTTTTAAATGGCACATTTCATTCCCTGCAAGAAGACTAGTGATGTTGTTCATATGGCAAGGAGGTTTTTTATAGAAGAGGTAAGAGTATAGTTTCAGATAGTGATGCCAAGTTTGATGGGTAATGTTGGCATACATTGTGGAAGAAATTGAAGATAAATTTTAATTTTAGTTCACATCATCCACAAACTAATGGACAAAAAGAAATTGTGAATCAAAGTTTGGGGAATTTGTTGAAATGTTTAGTTGGAGATAAGCCAAAAGGAAGACATCAAATTTTACAACAGGAAGAATTTTTATATAATAATATTTTCAATAAGATTACTAGTAAATCACCATTTTAGATTGTTTATGGGAGCAATCTTAGAAATGCTTTTTAATTGAGGAAATTGGATAAAGGATAAATATGTAGTGCTAAAGTAGAAGGATTTGTTGAATATTTGAAGAATATCTATGAGGAGTTGACGAAGAACATTATTAAGATGAATACATAGTATAAAGCTCAAGAAGATGTGAAAATGAGTTATAATTAATTTCAAATTGGAGATGAAGTCATGGTTCATTTTAGAAATGAGCATTTTCTAGTGGGTAAATAAAAGCTAAAAATGAAGAAGTTTAGATCATGCAAGATAGTAAAGAAGCATGATTCTAGACATGTCTATGAAGTGGAGTTTTGTGAGGCCTCACCCTGACTTGTCATAGCATAGATATTTTACTGGTATTTTGATATTCAATATTTGGACATTTTGACATATATTTGAGACTTAGATGGATAGTGACTTATATTATCTATTGATTTTGGTATTTACAGTAGTCATTTCCATCTATGATATGTATCAAGAACCAAACATTTGTATGGGATGATCAAATGAATATGGATGAAACTTTACGCATGGTAGGATAGAAATTAGATTATGATGTGATGCAAAATGTTAAGTCGATCATATTGATTTAAGATTAAATGTGATATGCAGATTTTGATATTTCAATGTTTTGAATATTTTATTTGAAATGATTAAGAAAGGAAATTTAATTGAATTATGTTAATATGGATTATGTAACATTGGAATTTGTATGTATTTATGATATGTATTTTATATGGCCTTCCTTTCCAGACTATTGATTCTTGAGTTTAGTGTGCAGGAAGTGGAACCATGGAAATTTATTGGGCAAACAAGGTCCAAACTCATGTGAACATGGTTTAGCCAAAGAAAATCTTAGGAAGATTCAAAAGCCTCATTGTATTGTATTTTATTTTGAAAATGTAAGCTTTCATGCGTGTAAGAATTTTTAATCTCAAAGATACATTAGGGACATGTCATGATGGTGTGTAATGTGCTTTAATGTGTCACTTGAGACTTGTAGGATTGCTATGTGTTAATGACATGTCACTTAGAGTTTTGGACATGGTATCATTTAACCCTTAAACTAATTACTTTTTTAATGATTAAATACCCACTTGACAAAGAATAGGATGAGTCAATATCAAAGTGAAATTCAAATTCAAACTTGAATAAGGTTTTAAAAGGTCATTAGGTGGTCCCAAAGTGTCCTTTGTGTGAATATAAGCTACCCATGTGTCAGCAATGTTAATTCTTAGCTAGCCTAGGAGGGCCCTTTACCAATACATTCTTCTACCAATTCAAAAATAGAGTTGTGACATGAGTTCTTTCCCACGTTTCCACTAAGTCAAAAATAGAAACTTGGAGGGTAGGGGGGACAAGGTTGTAAGAGTTAGTGGCTTGATTTTTTTACCAAAATAGATAGAGGGAGATCCTTTTTAGGGGGACTTGGACAAACTATGATGTGTTCAAACACTCTCTATGTTTAGATATAGTTAGGGTTTGGGAAGGAGGCTAAGGAGAATGGAGCTCTTCATCAACTATCATTGCCTTTAGCTTGGACTAAGGTTGGTGCTCAAACCATGACCATCTTTTACATTTTCTTAATGAAGCAAAAAGCATGTATGGTTTTTGTGAGTTTCATGTATTATCATTGTGAATCCTTGTATTGTGTTGTGATGGTGTAATTGTGATTTGTTTTACATGTATTTTCTTGGTTTTCCTTCTTGATCTCTTGTTTTTTATTTTGAATGTTGAATTGTTAATGGGTATGAAGGCTTCACTCACCCTTGGGAGGGAAGAGTAGCCTTGGGTGAAGGGATTAGTTTGGCTCAACATTGTAGTTGAGAGAAATTACCTCATAGTGAGGGATGTTTCTTCTTTCATAGAGTATGGGCTCCATTGAACCCATATGCCTTTTGTGCTTTGGGAGGTATAAGAGATTGTGTAAGAAGGAGGAGATTTTATGATAGCCTTGAGAGGTAAAAATGCAATTGCAATTTGATATTTGTATTTTGGATATGGCATTCTCCTCTTTGAAGAATCTACCTTCACCCAATGTATTCATGATTCCAATGGTGAATCAATGTCTAAGCCATGGGAGGGATTGTTATGTGTTGTGTTGTGTGATTGTATGCATTAGTAGATGTTGTGTGTGTATCCTATTTGGGCTTTGTTTCCCCAACTTAGTGGGTGGCCTCTAGGGAGGCCTAGGATGGGAAGTGAGCCTCCTTGGTTCCTAGTTTTTGTATTTTTTATAGCTTTTGTAAGAGTGGATCTATGGATAAGTTAGGGTTTTACCCATGACATTGTTGAGAAATCAAGTTTTTTGTTGATGTATCATGTAGCTAAAGGAATCAATCCTCTCCATGTCATTTTGTAATATGTTGAGATTAAAAAACTCCATTGTGGCTTTTGTATTGTGAAAAGGATTTACATCATATTGTATATTAATATGGATATGTAAATTGAGATAGGATGCTATGCATATAGATGTATTAGAGAAGAAATAATTCTTTTTTTGTATCATAATAGGTATAGTTGGGTATGAAGGAGACCTTCAATTTATATACATCATTTTGAAATGTAATTTCATGAAAGAGAGAATAATCTTGGGAGATGATTACAGTTGATTGCATTATAAGTTCAATCACATTCATTGAAATGGAAGGATTGATGCATCAAATAGTCTTAGATGGGATGTAAAATAAACTCGCATCAAAGGATAGTTCATTGGTTTTCCTACTCATTAAAGGAATATGCATTGTTAGTATCATGCTCAATTAAATCATGAGGAAATAAAAGAGATTTATTTCATTTAGATGGTCCATCTAGATTAAATTCCACTAAGCACTAGATTATCACTAAATCACATTCAAATTCTATTTTTGATAGAAAAGAGTAATACTATTGGCTTCATGCTTGATCATGTCTCAATTAATTTCTTGTGTTGAGAAATGCTTCAAGTGATTTCTATTACATCCATTAAACTAACTAATTAGATTAGAATATTGGAGTAACATAAAATTCCTATAAAACTAATATTCATAACCTCATAGTTGAGTAGGGGAGAAAAATCAAACCAATCACAAGCATAAATCACCAACAGAAAATAAGCCATACATGCTTATTTAACTCTTTGGATTTTGTATGGGGGGGTCAAAGTAATCCCCTCCTTGGAATTCTCCCTATTAAGTCTCATGAAATAAAACCTCTAAAACTAAGTCAAAACAAATAAACAATGATGTAGTCAACATATTTTTTTAATCATGATGGAGAATCTAACATTCACGTGACACTTCCTTGATTATTTAATAATTATTTGTCCTTAATAAATACTAAACCTCCCCTTAGGAGTGCAAACCTATGTGGTTAAAAGGATAATTTTTATAATATAGTATTATACCATCACCTAGATGGTCATCAAAATTAAAAAATGGGAGCTACGCACATACTAGAAAAAAAAATATTAATAAAGTTGTTTTTAAAAAAATACTAAAAAAACTAACACCTAACCTTGAAAGTGGCCACCACACTCCACATACTATTGAACCCATCACAAACTGATCAAAACATAAGGAAAACTATTACTTAGGTGCTTAAAAAGTGACTTTCCCTCTTACACATGTCAGGGGACCTTCTAGACACTTCCACCTTAGAAAAGTGCTCATCTTATTTTGGTGCCTTGCACCCATGCCTCCCTTAGAATTTAAAGTAGGGAATATACCTCCTTTTCCATCATTGCAAATTGATCCAACACTTCTTGGGAGGAACAACCTATTAAAAAACTATATGCATAAAGAAAACAAGTGTTTATGGGAAGAGGGGCCTTGAGGTTGGTGATCTCCTCCTTCCCAACATCCTATCCTTGACAAGAAGTGACAAGGGAGGTGCCATCCTTTCTGATGCCACCTTGATCCTCAAACCCATGCATGTGAGGATAGGGAAAGCATGGGTGTGAGTGGTAAAAGGGATTGGTGAGTTGGCAATTTGGGGGGATGGTTAGTAGTCTAAAAAATGAGTTAGGGATGGGGAGCATGAGAACCTTGGGAGAAGTGACTTAGAGAGTTAAGAAAAGTTTAGAGAAAGGAATATGGTAGTGGGCCATGTGGTCTATTAGGGAGTTAGGTTAGTTAGTAGTTAGTAAATAGGATTTAATTAGTTAGTAAATAGTGTTAGTACTAAAGTAAGTTATATTAGTTAGTAATAAAGGTGAAGTGGTAAATAGGTAATGTATTTAAATAAAGTAATTGGTAAGTACATTATATATGTTTAGTAATAAAGTTAAGAGTATACTATTAGAAGGTGGTAAAATTAATAGGTAGCATATAGTGATTTTTTTAAAATTTATAATTAAGCATTAAATTAATTTGTTAGATGTTAAGGATAATAGTTAGTAGTAAAAAGGATAGCATCCAACAAAATGGATAGAATTATATTAAAGGATAAATTGCAAGAGTACATTTTAGTAGTTATTAGCAGTACAAAATTAAGGGCCAGTAATCACATATCAATATAAGGTCCTCTTACATATTATATTCCTATAGTGTTAATAATAAACTTATGCACTTAGGTCATAATAGTAAGGATGGACGCAAACACTATACATGCTAGTAACATATGCATTGCATATCTAGAAAAGTAAGAGCTCATTAAAACATTTATTTTGAAATATGAAGTTTGGAATGGAAAACATTGAATTGTGGTTGCTTAAAGAAAATTGGTATTATAAGTTATAACACAATGTGTATTAGAATGAGTTTGCATATTCATTTTAGTGTGATGCAATAGCATAAAGCCCAAGCTCCCTATAAATATATGGATAGAGTATCATAAGGAGAGAACCATTAGACCTTGCCTCTGAATTAGGATCTTGCATTCTTTCATCTTCATCCTATAGGTATACAAAATATGATTATTATTTTTCTCATGATATCTAAAACCTAGTTGGAAATGCTAATGCAAATTGAAACTGTTAACCATACTAGTCTATGTCAAGTTAACCAATTTAAGGATCACCTTCAATTTATTGATTAAAGTATGTATCAACCTAATGGACATAGCTTCTAACCAAAGATATTAAGTAAATTTCTACCAATCACCAACCTATTTGAAAACTCAGTTTCAACATGCGCATGTTAAAATGTGATTCCTCAAGTTTAGTTTTTTAAAAAAAGTAGTTGTATTTTTTCCCTGAAATCTTGGGCATGAAAAGTTTCTTGTTGAATTGAATATTTCACCTATATTTAGCATCTTAGATTTGACAAAGTATTATGAGGGAGGTGATTGAGATGAAGGTGCAGAAGTGTAGTGGAGTATTTTAGGAGCTAGTTTGGCTACAAAGGAGATTGAGGAGATACTACACAACTATGTTGGAAAAAGTTCAAGGAACAAAACTTATGAAGAGTACCTAGTCAAATATAAAGGGAGGCTAGTAGAAGATTCATCATGCCTAGAAATGGAGGAGGTTAACCACCCTTGGTTTTCCTCTAAAAACCTGAGACATGAGGGCTTCACTTCTCAAATTACCCTGGGGATCCCTTTTTAGGAGCATCTTGGGTATAAGAGAAATCTTGCATTACCTAAACATATTTCCTTTTTGTTTCTTGAATAAGGGTTGTGTCAATGAAATTTTTTTGTTTATGGAGGTATTCTACTTATTAAGTGAGTCATACAAGCTTGGAATGTCCTAATTTCAAAGGTAGATGTTCATCTTGGATATACCAACCTACTAGTTGAGGCTTAATGTCATATCATGAGTATTTGTGGAGTTATTTCAGATTTTTGGTATGCAATTTGGATATAAAAACTTTAGGCTCATTTTTGAAGACCTTAGAGGAACTCAATGGGCTCCAAAATGGGGTCACCTAGAGCTTGCACAAGTCCACCCTTGTAGAATAGAAGCTGAGGATTCCAAAAAGTGGTTATAATAGAGGATCAGAGCAATGGTTCAAAAGTTATGGGCTTTCAAAATTGGGTTGAACAAAATTTCAAAAATAATTGTCAAAGGTGTATCAAGCCAACTCTATATGTAATTTTAGAGGTAGTCAGTCTTAAGGGTTGGGTTTGATGTCTAGAAATTTCTCAAGTGGTGTAAAAATGCTTATTTAAGGAACACACATACATTGTCTAGGACAACTTAGGATGATAGTTCATAGCTCTGTGATGAAAAATATTGTAAGGAAGGTGCCAATGTAGGTTTACATTTTGTATTTCAAAATTCTATAATGCTGCATTTATGATGATAATAAGAAGCTTGCATTTTTTTTTTGCCAATTATTGTTGTTTCTTTGTTTTTGTTATGTATGTGTGGCATTAAGGGGAACACCCTTCATCATGTAGTACTAAGTAGTAAACATAAAAATAATATGCAACACAATAATTATTCATACAATTTTGACACAAGTATTTAACATGGAAACCCTTTTAAGGGAAAAAAACCATCTCGGACCAACAACCCAAAAAAATTTACTCTTCTAAAGTGAGCTCTATTAGGATCCAACCTTGTAAAAGGATACATACACATTGTCAAATGTGACCCTATTAATGGATTTACACCAAATATCATCTAGACCTTATCACTCTTGGTCATTTAGAGTGGCCTACTCCAAAAGACTTACAAAAAAATCAACTAAATTCTACCATACAAATGCATTTATAAATGAGAATTGTTAGGTCCAATTGGTTAAGAGATTTTCTACTATGGTTATATGAAAGTAATAGTGCAATGATAAATTAAGATTTTCAAATCACTTTTCTTGTTCATATCTTTGTTTTGCTCAATAATTTTTCCTTTTTTCATACTCTTTCCTTCCTTCTCATTCCTTTTGGTTGATCCACTCACTCAAAAACCAACTTAGTATTTCCTTTTCTCAATCTCCACAATGTATTTCTTCTCCGTTATCCCTTAGTTGTCAACTTTCTTCTTCAATATAATTAGCAATAATGAAAATTTTACTCATCCCTTAAATAGAAAATATGTTTCCACTTCATCATATTTTTCCATGCTGATCTTCATCTAGCTCAAATTCACTAAATCTAGACACTTGGGTGATACCCTTTTTACCTTGACCTTTGTGCTCCAATTCAAATTATTAAATTTCATTTATTAAATAATAGTTGAATTTTTCCAGCCAAAGATATTATAAATAAATTCATCCTTATCTTTGAAACTTCTTGAACAATCTCTATTTTCATAAAATATTAGCCTTAGATTAATTCTGCTTTAAACTAATTTTCTTTTATTTGCTTGATTAACACTACACTTTCCCAATCAATGCTAGGCTTGGTCAATACTATTCTTTCTTAGTTAATACTACACTAAATTCACTTCATTCCATACACTTAGTGATAGTTGTAGTATTTTAGGTGATACTAAGGTTCTTCATTCATGGACTAAACTATCTTTCTTATACATGCTCTCAACAATGTAGAAAATTATACATGCTCTAAAAACTTAAGAAAATTATGTAAAATAATCAAACCAAAATTAATTGTCATAATCTAACTCATTTAAGTGCCCATTGAATACCATTCACTTATCAATCATACTTTCTTAAAATGCTTTGCCTTAATCAAATGATATGGAACTCTAATGTGTTAGCATAATATCTCACTAGTTAAGGTTTGAAATTAATGACAACATAATAATTGGTATAGTTGTTTTACTTACGTTATCAACATTATCAATTGGGGCTAAAAAAATCTCCCTTGGCATTGATAGAGATAGAATATTACAACACATTATTGCATGACATGACACTATGAAATAAACATCAACTACCATCATATCTTCAGCTCTCTAACTTCATTCAATTTCTCTTCGTTGGGCACTCTTTTTTGGTCTACAACTACTCCCCCTTAAGATTCACTATTCAACAATATCTTCACCTCATTCTCCTCCTCTGAGTAAACAAAAATAAACATCATCATACAATATTAACACTTATTTTCCCCTTTACTTGTCTCTTCCATTTTTTCATCATTTCCCCCTTTTTATCATTATCTCTTTTATACATCAACATCTCCATAGAGATTTTCTTTTCATATCTCATCACTATTCTCATTACTAAACACCTGTCCCCCCCCTTGACAAAAATGCCAATAGTAACTATAGGCTCTAAATAGAAACTTATAAAACCTTGTAATTAGAACTCTAGAACAACTCCCAAGGTGTGAACTTATGCATCAACTCCATAAAGATAGTTTTATCATCCATGGATTGATACAACATGCATCTTTACTTAGTGATAAATGGATAGGGGGAGGACCCTTAATTTACCTCGTAGATGCAAAAAAGTATCCTTAGATAATGGATTTATAAATATATCTTCTAATCACTCCTTTGACTTCACATACTCTAATCTTGCTTGTTTCTCTTTTACTTTCTCTCTTAAATAGTGATACTTGATAGATATGTTCTTTTTTTTGCATGCATCACATGATTCTTTGATATATAAATAGAACTTATATTGTCACAATAGATGGTAATAGGTTCTATTACTTCCTCTTGTATACCTTCTAATAGTTCATTAATTCATACAATATTTCTACAATTGATTTTAGCATAAAAATACTCAACATTAGTAGTGGACTAAGAGATACAACTCTATTTCTTTCTTATCTATGTTACAAACCTTTCTCCTAAAATAAAAGCTCCACCAATAGTTCTCTTTTTGTCATCAGTATTTCCTATCCAATCTACACCAATATGCACTCTTAGCTCAAAATTACCTCCTTTCTTATACCATAAACCATAATCTTTTGTCCCTTTCAAATATCTAAATATTCTCTTTACTAGATTGAAGTGTGTCCCCTTAGGATTGGCTAAAAATATTTCAACTATACCAAATGCATGTACAATATCAAGTCTACTGTGAACTACATATTACAACTTTCCAATCATAGATTTGTACAAATTTTCATTCACTTTTACAATGATGTCTTCCTTAGATAGTTTACATCCAATGATCATAGGTGTGATAATAGGTTTTAACTCATCCATACCAAATGTTTTGAATATCTCCTTTGTGTATTTAGACTCAGCAATCAGAATCCTATCTTTAGCTTCAATTTTCAAATATGATTACTATTCTCACTTATTCTAAAGAATTCAATCCTAGTCAGATATAAATAAAATATTTCCTACCATGCTCTCAATTATTTCTTCAATCCATACAGAGATTTGTATAATTTACAAACTAGATGCTTTTGATGTGGCTCCACAAATTCTTTCAATTGATCAATATAGACCTCTTCCTCTTGAATTCTAGTTAGAAATATAGTCTTGACATCCATTGGATATATGTTTAATCTTTTGTAAGAAGCACATGCAAGTAGTGTTCTCACTCCTTCTAGTATAGAAAAAGGTGCAAAGGTTTCACCATATTCAATTTCTTCTTCTTGTGCATATCCCTTAAATAAAGGTTTGGCCTTATTTCTAAATATCCATTTTGTTCCAATTACACTCTTGTCTCTAGGTCTTGGTACTAGTATCCATGTATTAGTATTCTCAATTTTCTCAAATTTTTCATTCATTACATTGATTTAGTCTTCATTCTCAAGTGAATCCTTTATAGGTTTAGGATCAAACCCATAATTCAAACATGCATTATCTTTTAGCTTACTTCTCATCATGAATCCAATTGGCACTCTTGTCTCGAATTGTCCAATTCTATGAATGATGTCTTCTAACACATTTTGATAATATAGGATTAGTTTTGCATTCTGTAACATTATCATCCCTTAGGTGGGGCTCAATAATGTACTATGTATACTTTATCTATGGCTTGGGTACTTTGTAATTTTTCCTGGTGGCTTTTTTTTTTTGTTTGGTTGCTTTTTATTGTTGCTAATTTTACCACTATAGTGACTTAGTTTGATTTAAAAGTAAGGTATTAGGTGATCCATCTTGAACATATACAAATCTAGTGTAGTCTTTTGGCTCTTTCTTTCTCTACTCATTATTCTTATTTGCAAACTCATCAATTCTAGCATTTGTACTTTCTACGATACTGTCGATCACCTTATTCAAACATTTATATGTTTTTCTTCTATAGATTAACCTTAGAATATACCTTTATCTCCTTTTGAATCAAACTTTTAATTTCTCACATCCTTATTTTTATAACACCTTCTTCCAAAGGTTTTGAAATAAATTTCATTTGATGTGTGATCACACCAACGTACTATGCCTTTCTTCAACTAAACTTAATTGATGGTGTAAATGGAAGTACTTACAACCTCTCTCTAGAATATTTGTGCAACTCCTTTTCCAATCACCAGTGTCCTAGCACAATAAATAATAGATCCATTCCTTCTCTTTGTTATACCATTCTGTTGTTGTGTCCTAAGGGAAGATATTTTCCTTTTAATTCCATTCTCATGAAAAAAGTAAATAAACTTATTAAACATAATCTCTCCATCTCTATCAAATATTAAACATTTCAATTTCTTACTAGTTTCTTTCTCAAGTATTGATTTTATACCACTTGAACATTTGAAATGCATCAGATTTATATCTTAAATAAATTAGTGTCATCACTATTGAGTAGTCATCAATAAATAGAATAAAGCATATATCACCATAGTAACTTCCAACTATCATAGGACCACCGAGGTTAGTGTCAACCAAATATAGTATATCATTACATGAATGTGACTTGCTTGAAAATTTTAATCTAGTCATTTACCAAGTTGACACTCTTTACACAACATTATCAGGCTTATACAAAAAAGGTAAGCCTCTCACTTTCTCCTTTCTATTCACTTTAGCCATATTATCAAAGTTCACATGGAAAAGTCTCTTATGAAAATAGGCATATACTTATAGTAGGATCCAAGTAGAATAAGATACCTCTTGTTTGTTCTCCGATTCCAATTAGATTCCCTTCTTCATCAAATAATTTTACCTTTCTATTTTGAAACTCCAGTAAGTGGCCTGTATTATTCAATTGTGCAACACTCAAAAATTGTATTTTAGACCTTGAACCTAATAAGAATCATCACGTCTTATCCTTTCATTCAACATTAGTGAGCCTTTACTTTTCATTTGATATATAACATCATTTCAAAATTTTACAATTCCACCATCATATTTTTCTAAGCTTTCAAACTTATCCATATCACCAATCATGTGATGTAGACAAACTCTTGGTTCTCAAAATTGTCAGTTGAATTCCTACAAGCCTTACCTAATTGATGCTAGGAATCTCAACATTATCTTGGCCAACTTTGGAGACTAAAACTTAATAATTAAATCTCCACACTTCATGCTTTTTGGACCTATGAGGGTTTATCTTTATCTCAACCCTTCAGGTTAGGTTAAGGCTTGCTTTAGCAGACTTTATGACTGATACTCTTGAGTTGGCAAGTATTTTCTCAAGGAGAAATGAGAATTATAAGGTTGAATGATTTTGGAATGTTTATAATTCCTTTTAGATAATGATTAGAAATATGGATGAGAATGGATGAATGATGTGTAGATGATTAAGCTAAAGAACCACACCAATATGCAATTGCATATCAACTCAAATGAATCAATAAACTAGTCTTTTTATCCAATTTGGGCAAATAGAGTCAACCTTCTAAGTACTTACCATCAAAATCTTTTGGAGATGGCTAGCCACACAATCAAATATTGGATGGAGAACTTAGTTGAACATAAAACCCTAGTCTAAATGAATTTAGCCCCAATTAAAGGAAACCAATTAGATAGATACCACAATGTAGTATGAAAATATCTAATAATCAAGAGTATTCATGAAGTTCAATCTATTTAATAGTGGTTCTATATCCAAAAGAACAATATAGTATACAAGTATTGAAAAAGTAATTTCCCAAATTGAGATAGAAATAACATCTTTTATTGTTGCAAATAAAATAAGTACAATTGAGTCGTATTCAAGTTTCATTACCTAATCATATAGAAATAAACATACATCTAGTGTCTCATAACTTGTAACATTTATTCGTTATATCTATATAACTATCTACTATGAATGGTCCTAGTATCCTTTATAGATAATGAAAGGATGAATACAAGCTTCAAATAATTGTGATGCTTCCTAAATATAACCTAAAAACAACTAAACACAAATATTTGCAATGCATAGTTTCAATAGAATAATTAATCAGGAAGCTTCTATGCCATCTTTGCCATCTTCATGAAAGGTCATGCCTTTTGGTTTTGTAAAAATAATTAATTAATAATCAACTTGTGATCTCTTTTTATCTCACTTAATAGGTTTTTCCATGCATCTAGATTGATAATCAATAAATCTTGCACACAAAATTTTTAGTAAGATACTTTAGTCTTAAAACAAATCACAACCTCACCTTTTAATCCAATTTTTCCATAATTTCCCTTTCCTACAAACAAAATTCTTTGTTAAAATATTCGTTATTAATTTTAGGGTAAGCACATGATATTCCTTGAACATTTCACAATGACATGTTTATAATATTTTATCTCGAAAATATATTCTTCACTTTAATAAGAAATATTTTACCAAAGTCTTTTGATAAAATTTGATTTATAGATACCTCATTTTAAATGCCAAGGAAAATATATGTATATATGTATATATGAGTGTGTGTATATATATTATGATGTTAGGAAAAATAATATTTTATCTTGATTTATTTCACCCCCAAATACACACTATAGGTAAAGGAAATAATAAAATAACATAAGTCATCAAAGTACTTACTTCCATTTGATAAAATATTTACAAGTGAAATATTTTTCACTATTTTCTAATCTTTGTGGTAAATATCCTTTTGAAAAATTTGGCAAAATATGTTCACATCAACTTTAAAGTAATACTTACCTTATACTTTTCTTGTTCTCTATTTCAAGAGCCAAATGTATTTATCTTTGCAAAGTAACAAATTTCTCATTCTCGAAACCCTTCTACCATGCACTTCCCAATTTGTCAAAAATAAGTTTAAGTTTTATCTCAAAGGTAATCATTAGAAAAATATGTAAAGAATAGTATTTTCAATCAACTTATTATCCATCAAAGTATAAGCATTTTATTTTTGAAATAATAAACTTATAAAATTTTCTCTCTCATTGGAAATGTGAATAATATTATTTCAAATGTGAAATAAAATTTAATTTCAAGGGAAAAAATAAGTATTTTAAGGAAATACATAAATTATTAGAACTATGAATTCAATTATTTTAATAAAATATAAAATATAAATTATAATAAATAAAGATAAGACAAAATTACATTCCTTATATTAATACTTACATGTACTTGCGTTATCGCCACTTCAGAAAGACAAAAAAGCTTACTTTGTGAAATGGAGATATTTGTCTATTTCTCATCCACTTTAAAAATGACCTTGAGAAATAGAGAATTTTGTTATTTCTCTACCCCCCACCCCCCCCAACACACACACACCCCCGCCCTTAAGGTGACCTTGAGAAATAGACTAAAATCTTATTTCTCAATGCCCTTTGGACTTGCCCATAGAAATAAATATTTTAAGAAATAGAGATATTTATCCACTTCTCAATGCCCTCTGACTCATTTTAAGAAATAGAGATATTCTGTCCACCATGACTCTGTATGAAAATGAGATGTATTTATGTTTCCATGATGATGTTGCACTCTATTTGATACATCCCACTTTCATCATACAACAACCTCCAACCCTTGCAAAACCATTTTGAATTACAAATATTGCTAGGCCATTTTAAGATTCTTTTGAGTGTTTTAGAGCCTACTGACTTCTCAAAATGCATTCAAGTCCCATGAAATTGTTCTCTGGTTATGGAAATAAGCTTGGGATCCATTTTGGATGCAAAACTCATCATTTTTTGCTTAAAATGGTCTCAAATATGGAGTCAAAAGACAAAAAAGTGATTCATGCTTGTTGGAACAATAATATTAGGATCTTATTGCATAATTTTTCTCTCCATTATATTTACTCATATTTTATGAAATACATATCATGCAAATAAGGAATAATATTTAATTTATCCTTAAAATCACTCCAAAAACTATAGAGGAGTGAAGAAATATTTAATTTCTCATTACATCATGTCAAGGCAATTCACTATGACCAAACCAAGAAGCTCAAAGCAATGAAACCTTGCAAAATTTTAAGCTAATTAAAATAAAACATGAGTTTTGTTTTAGATTCCAAACAAAACTGCCATGTCAGAGCTAGTCGTGAATAATAATTTTTTAGAATAGTATATCATACTAGCTCCGATCTCTGTGAAAATGAATTTGGAAGCTTTTGACATCAAAATATTAAGTGAGTTGCCTTTTGATTTTGTAAATTTTAAACTTTTCTTGGATGCATTTTATACTCATAATCGATGAGAATGAAATTAAAAGGTATATCAAAGCTTCTCATATCTTCATGAAATTACACATGAAGAAAATATCACATACCAAGAAGTATTCTACCAAACTATTTGTAGAGATCTTTCAAGAGTACTAAGATATTAATCTACAAAATTGATACTTTCCCATTTCTAGAAAACACATTGTTAAACTGTCCAAAATTGAATATGGAAATATAACAAATAACTTTATAAGAATATCCAATTTACCACAGGGACATGGAATCTAATAGAATAGATAAATTGACATTAGGTACCAAAATTTAAAGAAATTAGGGTTTTTAAGAATGCATACCTAGAGTTCTGTGGATATGAAAAATTACTTCCTGACTTTGATAGGGAACACTAAAAGTTTGCAAAATTATAGTGTTCCAATAGTGGCTCTTTCTGGGGACATATGTTGCTTGCGAGCATAGTGAGATCCTAGTTATCTTTGGAGAAGCAAACCGAGTATCCAATAATATTTGGTGTAGAACAAAATTGGGAGGCCCCAAGTCCCCCAAAAGGTAAACAATCATATTTCCTTTATCAAAAACTTTTCTTGGATTGCTTCTAATCTCAAATCTTCTAAAATTTTAATAATCATACATCATACTATTTGTATAAATTGATACATTGTTCTTCACTCCTTTATCACGACGTCTTTCATCTAATTGAAAATATTTATTCATGTATTTTCTTATACTCAAAGTTAAAATATTTGTAATCATTCTTCGAAAATTCTTCGTTATATTGCTTAAAGAAAATTTTACTATCATATGTAGACCTCATTTGAATAAGATTTTCATAGAAAAGACCATAATTCCCAATGTAATGGATATGATGCAAAGCATTTTTTACTCTAAAGTATTTATTAGAGAAAAATCTTTATACCTCTCTCTCCTTTTATTATATTTTTTAAAAATACAATATACATAATGGGAACCATGAATTCATAACAATATTTACTCACACCTTACTTTATTTTTTTTATTTGTGGGATATTTTGATGTTCTTAAAAACTCTCATTTTTTTCATATGGAGAATTGGATAATATGTGTGAATCCTTATTAGATATCGATTTATCACAAGATGAAGTCAACGTATTCTTTCCAAATACATTTTCTCTTTCCTTATCAAAGAATTTTTTAGTATTATCTTCAACATTATTCAACAAATGTACTTTATCCATCTCTTCATATATGTTGTCATTTTCTCCCAAAGTCCCATATTATACTATATTTGAAAAAATTGAGTCAATTTCAAAATTACTTTTCACATTTTTCTTTTCAAATAATAAATTCAAAGCCATAGGAATTTTATGCATACTGTTATGAGAGATTTCATATGGTTCCTTAGGTGTTTTATTGTACATAAAATATCAAGAAATTGTATATCTTTATTAGGTTCATTATTATGAGAATCATCATTTGTTTGATCAACAAGGTTGATAACCTCATTAATGTTATCTCCTAAAAGTGCCTCTTGTTCACATTCTATATGCATCTTTGTCTCATCTTTGCAACTTGATGTGTTATTAGTTACAATTTCTTCAAGTACATGAACTTCACATGGATCCATCTTCTCATTTCCCTCTTCTAGATGCAATCCTACTTCACAAAAATAATTAAAAAGTATTTCATTGTATCTTTCTAGGACTTCACTACTTAAGAGATTTGACAATTCTCTTGAGTTATAACCAAAAAATTTGTTATGTGAAAATTCATCTTCCTCTTCACTAGACACCACATGAATGTGTACAACTATGTTATCATGATTATTCTGATATATTGAGATTTTTTTTTTACCTTTTCTCTATACATATTTTAATACTAGATGTCTAGTATATCTGAAATTTCTTCTAAAGTGAATATTTTCTTTATTGATATCCATTTCTATACCAATCTTAAATGGGAGGAATTCATCTTCAATATTTTCTAGACTATTAAATCTAGAACTTTATCATTAAACTAGGATCACCTAGAATTTTTAATTCATGAACCTTATTTAAAATTTCTTTGCATATTGGCTTTATCTCTAACAATATACCATGGTAAGCATCCAACACCCTTATGAATAAATGGATTGTAGATTAATCTTCATGTCTTTCCAAACTATAAAATGTATCCAAGGGAGGTAGATGTGAATTTTCTTCCATTATATATTGTTGACTCTCATCTTGTTTACATAAAATATTCTATGTATGATCATTATTGTTAGAAAAAACATGAAGAAACCATCTCTTAAATTGCTTCCAAGAGGAAATGCTTCCTATAGGTAGTGTTTCATACTCTTGTCTTGGATAGTGTTTTAATATTTTGTCAAACAGCTTCATTACATAATCTTTTGTGTAAAAATAATAATCATTTATAAACTTATAAAATGAATCTAAATGCTGAAATGTTGGTTCATGCCATTCCCGATGAAACTTAGGAATGAGCTTTGAAAGCATTGAAAAATAACTTATTAGTTTTAGAGTCAAATCTCTGCCTTATGCCATCTCCAATAAAAGTTTTTCTTTGAAATGGTTGATCCATCCTACAAAAAAAAAAACCCCTTTCACGAAAGGAGAATATATCATTTTTCTGAGTCTTCTCCTTTAGTAGAGTCACTTACTATCTAAATAGAGTCATTGCATCTTTCGAGGAAATTGGTGTTGGATATTCTGGGCTCTTCTCTCCAACAAAAGCACACTTTAAACAAAGTGTTCTTACTTTTCTCTATTATGGTCTATGAAACTTGAAACTCTAGGTAACTTCACAAACTAAATTGTGAACAACTCTCCCCATTAGAGTCACCAATCTATTGATTTTCAAAATTGTTGGTTGAATTCCTATGAGCCTTTTCTGCTTGATGCTAGGAATATCAACATAATCTTTTCCAATTTTGGAGACTAAAACTTAATAATTCAATCTCCAAACTTCAATCTTTTCTGGCCTAGGTGGGTATACCTTTATCTTAACCCTTCAAGTTAGGTTAAGGATTAGTTTTTTAGATTTTATGGCTGATACTCTTAAGTTGACAAGTATCTTCTCAAGGAGAAATCAAAATTATAAGGATGAATACTTTTAGAATATTCTTAGAATTTTTTTAAATAATGATTGGAAATATGGATGAGAATGGATGAGTGATATATAGATAATTAAGGTAAAGAACCACACCAGCACGTAATTGTATATGAACTCAAATGAATCAACATACCAATCTCTTTATCCAATTTGGGAAAATAGAGTCAACCTTGTATGTACTTATCATTAGACTCTTTTGGAGATGGTTGAGCACACCATCAACTATTATATGGAGAACTTAGTTGAACATAAAACCCTAGTCTAAATGAATTTAACCCTAGTTAAATTAAGGAGACGAATTAGACAGATACCACAACACAATAAGAAAATATCTGATAATCAAGATTATTCATGAAGTTCAATCTATCTAAAAGATTTGGATCCAAGAGGACAATATAGTATACTATTGAATAAATAATTTCCCAAATTGAGATAGAAACATATTTTATTGATTCAAAGAAAAGAAATACAATTGAGTCATGTTCAAGTTGCATTACTTAATGATACTGCAATAAACATCCATCCACTACCTCATAACTTGTAATATTTATTTTCTTTATCTATATAACTATCTACTATGAATGATCCTGGTATCTTGCATAGATAATGAAAGAATTCATACAAGTTTCATATCATTGAGATGCTTTGAAACTATAACCTAAAATGCAATTGAACACAAATATTTACAATTCATTGTTTCGATAAAATAATTAATCTAGAAGCCTTTGTGCCATCTTTTCCATCTTCATGAAATGTCATGCCTTTTGAGTTTGAAAAATAATAAATTAATAATCATCTTGTGCAATCACTTTTTATCTCACTTAACAAGTTTTTTCATGCATCTAGTTTGATAATCAATAAGTCCTACACAAAAAATAATTTAGTAATATATTTAGTCTTAAAATAAATAACAACCAATTTTTATCTGATTTGTCCATAATTTCTCTTTTTTGCACACACAATGCTTTGTCAAAATGTTTATTATTAATTTTAGAGTAAGTACACAATATTCCTTAAACATTTCACAATGAGAGGTTTATAATATTTATCTTCAAAATATATTCTTCACTTTAATAAGAAATATTTTACCAAAGCCTTTTGATAAAATTTGATTTATAGACACCTCATTTAAATACCAAGGAAAATTGTGTGTGTGTGTGTGTGTGTGTGTGTGTGTGTGTGTGTGTGTGTGTGTGTGTGTGTGTTACGATGTTAGGCAAAATAATGTTTTGCCTTAATTTATTTCACCCCCAAAAACACACTATAGATAAAGGAAATAATAAAATAAGTCATCAAAGTGCTTATTTTCATTTAATAAAATACCTACGAGTGAAATATTTTTCACTATATTCTAATCTTTGAGGTAAATATCCTTTTACAAAATATGGAAAAATATGTTTGCATTAATTTTAAAGTAATACATACCTTATACTTTATTGATTCTCTATTTTGAGAGCCAAATGTAGTTACCTCTGTGAAGTAGCAAATTTCTTATTTTTGGAACCCTTCTAACATGCACTGCCTGATTTATCGAAAATGAGCTTAAGCTTTATCTCAAAGGAAAACATTAGAAAAATATACGAAGAATAGTATTTTCAATAAACTTATTATCCATCAATGTATAAGAATTTTATTTTTGAGATAATAAATTTACAAAATTTTCTCTCTCATTGGAAATCTAAATAATGTATTTCAAATGTGAAATAAAATTTAATTTCAAGGGTAAAAATTATTATTTTAAAAATGATTAGAACTATGAATTCAATCATTTCCATAAAATATAAATTATAATAAATAAAGATAAAATAAAATTATATTCCTCATATAAGTAAATACCTTTACTTACCTTATTACCACTTTGGAAAGACAAGAAAGTTTACTTGATGAAATGGAGATATTTCTTTATTTCTCATCCATTCCAAAAATGACCTAGAGAAATAGAGATTTTCATTGTTTCTCTATTTCTCCATTTCCCTACCCCACTCAATGTGACCTTAAGAAATAAAGATTTTATCTATTTCTCAATACCCTTTGGGCTCGCTCATAGAAATAGAGATTTTGAGAAATAAAAATGCTTCTCCACTTCTCAATGCCTTCTACCTATTTCTAAGAAATAAAGATATTGTGTCCACCATGATTCTGTATGCAAATGCGATATATTATGCTACTATGAAAATGTTGCACTAAATTTGATATGTCCCAGTTTCATCATACAACAACCTCTAGCTCTTGCAAAACTATTTTGAATTCTAAGTATTGTTGGGTCATTTTTAGAGTTTTCTGAGCATTTTGGAGTCTCTTGACTTCTAAAAAATGCATTAAAGTGTCATGAAATTTCCCTCTAGTTATGGGAAAAGGCTTAAGAATTATTTTGGATGGAGAAACAATCATTTTCTGGTAAAAAATGGTCTCAAATCTAGAATCAAAATACAAAAATGTGATTCATACTTGCTAGAACAACAATATTTAGAAATTTAATACATGATTTTGCTCTCCATTATATGTTCTCAGAACTAATGAAATACATATTGTGCATAAAAGGAATAATATCCAATCTATCCTTAAAATAACTCTAGAAACTTAGAAAAATGAAGAAATATTTAATTTCTCATTTCGTCATCTCAAGATAATTCACTCCAAGCAAACTAGGAAGCTTGAAGCCATGAAACTTTGTAAAAGTCTAAGATAATTAAAATAAAACATGGGTTTTATTTTAGATTCCAAACAACCCACCAATTTTAAGTACTTCCTTTCTAAAATTGGCCTATTAGAGATAGTTGCAAACAATAAGTTTTTTAATATATTATATCATACCAACTTCGATCTCTATGAAAATTAAATTAGAAGTTTTTGACATTAAAATATTAAGTGGGTTTCCTTCTAACTTTGCAATGTTGAAAGTTTTTTTGGATGCATTTTATGTCGAGATTGATCATAAAATAATTAAAAGGTCTATCCAAGCTTCTTAGATCTTCATAAAATTGTACAAGAAGAAAATATCATATACCAAGAAGTAATCTACCAAATGGTTTTTAGAGATCTTTCATGAGTGCCAAAATATTAATCTGCAAAATTGACACTTTTTTGTTTCTAAAAAATGCAATATTAAAATATCCAAAATTGAATATGAAATATAGAAAATAACATTTTAAGAATCTCCAATTTAGCATGATGACATAGAATATGATAGATAGATAAATTGACATTAAGGTACTAAAATTTGAAGAAATTAGGGTTTTTAAGAATATGCACCTAGATTTTTGTGGATATATACTTACCTGAGAATTAGCCACATGAATTCAAGATTGGTATTTGAGAGTTAAATATGTTTGCATATGGTTGGATAAAGAAAAATTACTTGTTGAGTTTCATAGGGGACACTAAAATTTTTCAAAATTTTAGTGTTCCAATACAACCACTATTAATAATATAAGTATCATCTTTGCTAACATGAGATATAAGAATTTTTTTTTCTTCATACCTTTCCTCATCACAGTCTTCTTTTATAGTAGCATATACAACTTCCTCACCTTAATTCTCACTATCTAATTCTGAATTGGTGTTTTTCTTCTCAACAATGTAACAAGACTTCTTTCCTTTATCTTTGTAGTCCTTTTAGTCTTTGTTCCTTCAATAATTGTTCTCTATATTTTCATTCTTTTTACGCATGTTCTTGTTAGGATAGCTAGATGCAAAAATGACCAACTTCATTACATTTAAAAAAATCAGGGGTAGTTTACCTTTGAATTTTCCTTTTATTCTCAGTAGCCTTCTAGTTAGCAGTGCTTCAAGATCATCATCTTTCTCATCTGGATCACAATCACTTTCATTCTTGCTACAATTATCTTTCTTTAAGCTTCCAATAGTTAGAGATAACTTGAAAGAATTTTCTATCTTAGGAACATTGTTATCAAAATTATTTAACTCAAACACAATCAATCTACTAACTAAACCATCAAGAGTAAAGACATTATCAGGCATAACTCTGAATTCTCGAATAACAGATACTCTAATAGCATAAATAGGTAGTAAGGTTCTTAGTACTTTACTTCCAAATTCTTCAGTACTTATGACTCCTCAAATAGATCTGATGGCACTAGCAAATTCTATAATTTTATTGCTATACTAGGCAATGTTTTCTCCTTCTTTTATCCTCACATTATATATTTTCCTCTTAGGATTTCAACTTTAGCTCTCAAAACATTCAAATCTTCACCATGAACAAGTATAAGCTTATCTCACATCTCTTTTCTAGTAGTACAATCCTTGATATCATCAAATTTGGCATTATTAAGATAAAAAGAAATCTCTACCATTAGTGTATTATGTTCTTGTCTTTCTCTCATTTACTCAATATTCATTTGACCAAGTGGAGGTGAATGATACTGGTTATACAAATAATACAATGCATAGTCTCCAATTTCTAACAAGTATAATCTCATTCTTCTTTGCCACTATGCAGAGTTCTCCTTATTCATCTTAGGTACCTCTCTCTTATAAATATTCAAATCTTTAACTTAAGTCCCCTTAAAATTTATCCTTCAAGCACTGAGCTCTTATACCAATTGTTAAATAACTAAGAGGGGGGTGAATTAGTTATATCTAGTTATTCCACAAGTTCTAATACAATTTTCACAACTTCATAATTCAAGAACACAACTCATTAACATATCTATACTTCACAACAATTCAAATCAAACTTTTTCCAGTGAACTATTAACTTCATATACCAAGTATCAAAGTAAACCTTCTATGTATACCTATGACTTATAGCAGTAACTAGTAAACATGAACACCAAGCACTGACACAATTTTAACTCAAGTATTTAAAGTGGAAATTTTGTTAAGGGAAAAACCACCTAGGATCAACAAATCAAAAGTTTCACTCTTTTGAAATGAGCTCTATTAGGAGCCAACCTTGTAAAAGGTCACATACACATTTTCAAATGTGACTTTTTTAGAGGATTTACACCAAAGATCATTTAGATCTTATCACTGCCAAACATTTAGAGTGGCCTACTATAAAGGACTTACAAAATATTCAATTAAATGCTACCATACAAATGGATTTACAAATGAGACTTGTTAGATCCACTCAGTTAATATATTTTCTACTATAGTTATTAGAAGGTAATAGTGAAATGATATGTTAAGATTTCCAACTCACTTTTCTTGTTTAGATCTTTGCTTCACTTAAACTCTTTCTCCATTATTTATACTCTTTCTTTCCTACTACTTCCTTTTGGTAGATTTACTCACTCATACATCAACTTTGTACCTCCTTTGCTTGATCTTCACAATCTAGTTCTTCTTGATTATCCTTTGGCTATCAACTTTCTTCTTCAACTTGATCAACAATAATGAACATTTCAATCATCCCTTAAATATAATTTTTTTTCACTTTATCATATTCCTCCATATTTTTCTACTTAAACATAATCATCTAATCTTCATCCATCTTAGATTCATTGAATCTAGACACTTCGATGATACTCTTTTTACCTTGAAATTTGTGCTCTAATTTAAATTATTAAATTTTCCTTCATTAGATCATATTTGAGTTTTAACAACCATAGATATTATAACTAACTTTATGATTATCTTTAAAACTTGTTGAGTAGTCTTTATTTCCATCAAATGTTGGCCTTAGATTAATTCTTCTTCAAACTATTTTTCTTTTCTTCACTCAATTAACACTATTCTTGCTTAGTCAATAATAGACTAGGTTAATACTACACTAACTTCACTTCATTCCATGTGCTTGGCGACAACTATGGTACCTTGAGCAATACTATGGTTAACACCATTAAGTTTCTATAGTCCATGATAATAATATATTGCTCCTAGATTTATTGTGTCATATTTTTTTAGCATTAACATTTTGGATCACACTTTGTGATCCATTATCATTCTACTCCTTATGCTCTCTTATTCATCCAAATGATGGACCATAGAGTGTGATCTATAACCTTGATGCTGAAAAGATATAACATAGTAAATTTGGAAGAAATATACTAATACTAAGGTTCTTCATTCATTGAGCAAATTGTCTTGCTTATACATGACTTCAAAACTTAAGAAAATTATGTAAAATGATAAAACCAACATTAGATTATTATAATCTAACTCATTCAACTACTCATTGAATACCATGCATTTATCAATCATACTTTTTTCAAAGCCTATTCATCAATCAAATGATATGGCACACTACTGAGTCAATATAATGTCTCACCAATTAAGGTTTGACATGAATGACAACATAATAACTAGTATGACTCTTTTACATACATTATTGACATTATCAGTTGGGGCTACCATAGGTTTTAGGTAACCAAGAGGGAAGAGGAGAGGTTAACAATAGGGTAAATAAATGCAACCTATTCAAAAAGTTTAAAACGTGTAGTTGAGTTCCAAGAGAAGGATATTTCTACCATCTAGTGCTGCTCAAGGTGGATGAGGGTATACCTTTGGGGAATGTTTATCTTGTTTTGAGTAGGCTCACAAGTAAATAATACATCCTTGATAATTGTTAGTTGGACCAAGAAGAATTGCATCTATGTTGGAGCCTACTATTGGGGATATAGGTAGACCTCATCAAGTATTTGTGGCAATTGATAATAATTAGACTAAGAATTAGGGTACCAAAATTGAGACTATAGGTATGTTATGTAGTATTTCTACCACTATTTTTTTTTTTGGTTTTTAAGATTCCCTTTTTTTTACCATTTCTTTTTTAGTGATGTGGGTAGTTGAAGAGCAATAGGTAGATAGGTGGAAAGTAGAGTTGGTCATGGGATCCAAAGTGAATATGGATTTCCTAGTCTATGATTGTATGTTGGACTTGTGAATATTCACCACCATTATTGATCTTTTCATCCTACTCTTAGGATCTTATAGCATTGTGTTGGGTATGGGTTGGTTACCTTCTCATAAGGTGAGTATTGATTGCTGATAAAAGTTGGTATAGTGTTTTAATGACACAAGTGGGAAAGTTGACCTTGTAGGAGTCCAAGGACTAGGCTTAATTGGGATAATCTTAGATAAGTAGCTAAAATAGAGTGTAAGGCATGGATGTCATATATTTTCATTTTTTTCTAGTTTCCTTGATGGAGTTAGTATTTGTGAGGTGTCACTTGATGATCAACCACATCCTCTATGAGTATGCAGATGTGTTATTAGATGAGATACTTAGTATGTCACTAAAGCATGCCATTGATTTTCATATTTATCTCATCCCTAGAGTTAAGATTTTTTTGGGTACCTTATCATATGAGTACCTAGGAATTGAGTGAGCTTTGATCGCAAGTAGAGGAGTTATTTCCCAAGGGTCATGTTCATCCTAGTATATCTTCATGGTATACACCAGTAATCTTTGTTAAGAAGAATTATATATCCTCACATTTGTTCATTGACTACCTATAATTAAATAAGGTGATGGTGAAGACCCAATATCCCTTATTGAGGATTGATGACTTATTTGATTAGATGAAGTGCATTAGATTGTTATCCAAAACATGTAACCAATGTGTTACTATACCTATGGACCCCATTTTTAAAAAAATCAAACTTTGGGTCTCCCTCATGTTAGGTTTTAGCTAAACATTTTATGCTTGTCTTGAAGTCCTTCAAACAAGGTTCAAACTAGTTTAAGTTAGTTCAGACAGGTGCATTATGGTTCAAGAAGGTTTGAAGAAGTTCAACTAGTTCAATGAGTTTCTAGGTTCAACAAGTTTATAATTTTAGTACAGAGGTTCGATAGTTCAGGGTGCAAGTTTGAAAGGTTAAAAAATGAGCAAGTTCAGGTTTAGCGGTTCAAATGGTTTGGTTTTAACATCACTAATAAATATTCTAAAAATGGAAAAATGGGTCGTAGTGTGGAGGTCATAACATTTAATACAATAGATGGATCGAGCTTATTTTTGGATTTTTTTTAAAGTCCTAGTTTTCTAAATCCTCTTGAAATGGTTTTGCTAGATTATTTTGGATCATTAATTATGAACATCATAGTGTACTATTAAATTATCCATGATAATTATAAGATAAAAACAATTGTTTAAGTTAAATTATTATGGACTTTGATTTAAAGTATATAAAGAGGCTGAGGATAATAATATAATATTTAGTGCTCATAACTAGATATTATATTATATTAGTAAGTATTTTTATCAACTTGGGGAAAAAATTTAAAGAGACTGAGATAGCTTCAAGAATAAGTTACTACAACTAACAAACAACATCAGAGAAAGTAGATAAATATGCAAAAGAAAGCCAAGAGAAATGGCGGGTAAAAGTACAAAGTTGTGTCACCTTTTAGGCTGACTTATAAGAATGACTAAATTCAAGCATTTATATCTAAAAATATATGTTTTTCAAACATATGATCTAGATAAATTCATTCTAGCTAAGTTATATATGATCTCACACTTTTCTAGTTGGAAATGTCTATGAAATGTATGTTTTATACTAGTTTATATCCAATTACTAAAAAGTAAAATTATTTCAAAAAACTGACATTTCAATAAATCTTGTAATATTTTTTATGATAGTTTTTTAATAACATATAAATACCATTTTATAGAGCTCAGAGTCAAGAATATTTTCATATAGATTTTATAGTGCTTTAATTAGATATAGTATATTATAATTAAAAAATTCTACAAGCACATATTTTAACACTTGAAAAATTTTGATTTTGAGAAAGAAAAAAATATTAAATCATGTCAAAAAAATTTAAAATTATATGACGTTCTAGAGGAGAGAGTCCTCTTATAGAATGTATATTTTTTTTTCCTGATTAGAATAGATTTATTTTGAAAATTGTGGCGGGAGATGAAAACAATCAATTTTAGGTGAGTTGAAGTTTGAATCATTATAAAAGAGACAATATAGGTCTAAAGACAATTTTTAGTTTTGATTGTTCTAGCTATATATGTTATCTATAACATAGTCTAGGATCAAAGAGAAATATGTTTATTTCCATATAGTTTTGTGGTGGGAACTAGACCCCTAATTTTCAATGTTTTTTAGTAGCTAAAAAAAATATCTATAAAAATTAGGAAAACATATTGATTCTTATTTCAAATAATTATTAAAAATTATAATCCAAAACTTCATCCATTTCTACATAGTTCATTAGTTTACTTCATTTTCAAATTCATAATAATAATACCAATTTTATGTCATTAAAGGTGAACAGTTATACTTTTGTTAGCATTTTCCTTTATAAAAGGGTGACATAGGTTTGTGTTTTTACCCTGATTCTTTTTTGGGAGACTTTGTATTGTGGGAGGGAATTTAGTTTCTAAATTTTTAATAATTTTAGAGAGGAGGAGGTAATATGTTTTATTTCCAAATAGAGTTTTTTGTGTAGGTGGAATTGGTAGACTTTGAACCACCATCTGTTATCAAGAGGAAAATGTTATAAATTGAGATCTTTAAATTTTGAATTCATTCCTTGGATTTCCATTGGACTTTGTATCAATGCAGTCACCTCTAATAAATCTTCATTCACTAAGTTGTGCTTGTGTATACAAAGAATTCTTTGAGTTTCTTGTTTTACATATATTTGTGATAAATTTATAATCTTCTTCTTGATAAACTAATTATAAGTGTTGGGATGGAAATATTTTGAGTTCTTAGTTTGTTTTTACTTGTAAAACCTCTCATCTATCCCATGTGTATGGATAGATGGTTATACACCTTTGCACCTTCTAGTTAAAGGTGTACCATTAACATCATTCATTGAATATCCTTTGAGGGAGTTGTACCTATGTAAAATTTAGAGAGAAGTGATCATTGTACACTTACACAACTATTGTGGCTTATTTGTCTCCATAAGGGTAATGGAGTTAGGCTTTTGAGCATGTGTGAAGGAGAAAAATCTGCTCACCAACATATTTTTGGCAACTCCACTGGAGATTTTGAAATGAAGATTAGTATAGGATTAGATATCCTCAGTTAAAATTTTATTCATGCAAAGTTGGCAACTTTATATTTTATTTTTTATAATCTTTGATTAGAGGGTTTCATTCTTTATTATGGCTAATGTTGCAACATAGCCATGGGGAGCTTGTATTGGACCCTTCACTTTGTCTTAATACTCATCTTTGCCCAAGGGGTCAATAGAAAGCATTCCCAAGTTTAATGGAAACAAAACATGTGATCCAAATTGCTACATTAGAGTAGTTACAATTGCCTATGGGATTCTTGGTGTGCAAGAAGAGGATGTCTTTGTTAGATTGTTTGATGAAAGCCTCATTAAGAATGTTGTTGATTGGTTTCAAAGCTTACAAGATGGTTGTATCACCTATTGGAATGATTTGGAGGTAAAGTTCCTTGAAAGATTTAAACTTGTGGTTTATATTGGCAAGTTGTTATATAATTTATTTCAAATTCAGATGAAAGATGATGAATCTATAAGAGATTTCATTAATAGATTCAGTAGATATGTTAAAAAAATTCCTCCATCTTGTCAACCAAATGAAAATAACCAGTTATGCATTTTTGTTACTACAATGGAAACTAAATTTAAATTCTAGCTAAAGTATCAGAAGGTGCAAAATCTAAGAGATGCTAAAAAAGAAGCTACCAAAATAGGTGATGGTATGCTATTAAATGGAATGAAATGTAATAGTAGAAGCCATGTAAAGGCACTACAATTAGAAACCTATCTTCATAATCAAAATATTTTTTTCAAGAAGAGGCTTTTACAAAATAGGGTTGTAATGAAAGAAGAAAATTCATCTTTCCCCATTTCTTGTCATCATCAAAATGTAACATTTTTTAATGAAGGAGAGCTTCAAATAACTTCTATGTTTGAAGACAATTCTCCTAACATTGTAGGAGCTTATCATTTACATATTGAATTTGATGATAAACATGCCTCACAATTGACTAATTCTATAGATTGCTTTGAAAAACCTCATTTTTAGTAAGAACTCAATGGTAAGGACTCAAATAAATATTTTATATCTAACACTTCTACTTCAATCCCACCAAATGATGCTATCCAAGAAATGTTGCAGCCTCTTGAAGACCAAGCATTGGTGAGAAATATTGATGAAGATTTCATGAGTTTAGAAGGTGAAAGAGCATTCAAGATAAATTTAGAGATGGATGATGATCACAATATTGAAATATTTCAGCCTCAAGAATTAACAACTTTCTCTAACAATACTTTATTATCCAAAGAAAAGACCTTTGAAAAGTTTTTGACACTCGTTGGGCAAGAAAATCTAAGAGGGAAAGACTTAGGTAATATCTTTCCTAATACATCCATCTTAGGCAAAGACTTCATGTATTTAATTGCAACAAAACATGAAGAATTTGGTTTAATTAATATTGACCCAATACTAGATGAGACGTATTCTTATTATAATGATGATCTAAGTTCTATAAGTCATTTAAAAGATGATAGAATGGATAAGGATAACAACAATGTTGTAGTATATGCTCGAGAAATGTTTGAATATTATTTCTTTCAGAAAAAACATTATTACGATTTGGAAAGTCTCATGCAAAGGGCCCATGAAAAACCTAAAGTTTACAATGAATCTTGGGTATTTGGGCATGATTTTTGGCTTATAAATTTCTAGCACACAATTAGCTTGGTATTCAGCATTGAATAATCCTTCAAAGAGTACTTTTTTTAAGGTACTCCAATGGGACACAATTCATTCCTTAGGAAAGGCTACTACTTCTCTCAACCAGTGGATGGCTCTACATAAGTATTTCTTAAGTTTAGTTCTCATGGTGGGACTTTCCTACCTATGCATATATTTGTAAGTATATCCTTGCTTTGTAAGATTTTTTCGTGACTAGATTAGTCTACTTTTTTTTAGTTTGTTTTGTCTTGTTATTCATTTAGGTGTTTTGGCTTGATAGTTGCCTTGTTCCCCTCCACTCATTTGCAAGAAGCTCCATGCAACCCTTTCTTTTGTGAATCTATTACTCAATTATTCTTGGTACTGATTTCTTTTAAACTAGAGATGTTAGAGTTCTTTGATTTTGTATAAAATTATTCCCCCTATAGAGCCTATGTTAGTATCCCTATGGGCCCCATTTTAAAAAAAACTTATGGGTCTTCCTCATGTCATGTTTTAGTTGAATATTTTATGCTTGATTATTAAACTCCTTTGAACTAGGTTCAAAGTGGTTCAAACTAGTTTGAATGGGATCAAACTAGTTTACGTAAGTTCAAACAAGTACATTATGGTTCAAGAGGGTTTGGACAAGTTCAACTACTTCAATGGGTTCTCACGTTCAACAAGTTTATAGTTCTAGTAAAGAGGTTTAGTAGTTTAGATTTTAGGTTTGAAAGGCTAAAAAATGATTAAGTTTAGATTCACAGGTTCAAATGGTTTAGTTTTAATAGCAGCAACCAATTTTCTAGAAAAGGAAAAATGGGTCTTGGTGTGGGGGTCATAACGTTTAATCCAACCCTTATATTGAGCTGATTTTTGGATATGTTTTCTAAATCCTCTCCATATATTTTTTCCATATTATTTATAGATCAAAATTTATGGACATCATAGTGTACTATCAAAACTATCCATGATAATTATAAGATAATGACAATTTTTTAAGTTGTATTATTATGGACTTTGATTTAAAGTTTATAAAGAGGTTGAGGATAATAATATAATATTTAGTACTCATAACTAGATATTATATTATATTATATTGGTAAAGTATTTAATAAATGTGGGAAAAAGGTTAAAGAGACAAATAGTTTCAAGAATCAGTTACTACAATTGACAAACAACATCATGGCAAGAAGACAAATATGCAAAAGAAAGCCAAGAGAAAGGGTTCTTTTTTGGGAGACTTTGTGTTATAGGAGGGAATTTAGTTTCTAAATTTGTATTGATTATAGAGAGGAGAAGGTAGTATTTTTTTATTTTTAGATAGATTTTTTTGTGCAAGCGGAATTGGTAAACTTTGAGCCACCATCTATTATCAAGAGGAAAATGTTATATGTTTGAGATCTTTGAATTTTGAATTCATTCATTAGATTTCCATTGGACTTTGTGTCAATGCAATCATCTCTAATAAATCTTTGTTTACTAAACCATGCTTGTGTATACAAAAGATATTTAACTTTTTTGTTTTACATATATCTATAATAAATTTATAATCTTCTTCTTGATACACTAATTGTAAGTATTGGGTTGTCAATCTTTTGAGATCTTAATTTTTTTCTTGCTTACTTGTAAAATTTCTCATCTATCCCATGTTTATGTATAGATGGTTACATGCCTTTGTGCCTTCTAGTTAAAGGCATACCATTAACATGATTCACTGAATATCCTTTGAGGGTGTTGTACCTCTATAAAATTCAAAGGGAAGTGATCATTGTGTACTTACCCAACTATTGTGGCAGGCTTATTTGTCTCCATGAGAGAGTAATAGAGTTAATCTTTTGAGTATTTGTGAAGGAGACAAATATGTTCACCAATGCAATGTATGCTACAACTAAAAGATAATAACCATACACAATAAAACAAAATGTTTCAACTAGGGAAACCACCCTTGATTAAATGGAAAACCCTATGGCAATGATGCCCATAAAATGATGTACTAATATAAATATTTGTTTTCTAGAGATAGACTACCCCACCTATCATTTGGATTTATAAATAGTTGTGCATGCACCTGTACATAGGAGAGATTTTCATTGGGCTCACAAGTTTGAGTTGCATAGTGATCAATCATAAGTTGTAGTATATCTTTACTCAACTAAACCTGAATACATGACAATATCATTGGATGGAGTTCTTGTATGTGTAAAATTTTGATGCTCATTATTTTAAGGGGAAGAAAAATATAGGCATGGATGACTTAAGTATGAGAAGGCATGAGATATCAATTTTTTCATTGGGTACATATTTTCATAATCATATCTTAAAGATTTTCCTAATGACACTTGGTATCAAGAGGTTAGAGAAAATATTAAGTCTAGACATACGCTTGAAGGGAAATTTATAGGTTTATAGGGACATACCAATGGATTTTTGTAGAACTTAAAGAATATCTATATGCTAGTCTCAAGGGATCTTAGTTCTTTGGTTTTGTTAAAGGTACATCATGCACCATATTCCACACATCCTAGCATCAAGAAGATACATTCTAACCTTAAAAAATCATACTTTTGGGTAGGGACTATTAGGAATAAGTTGTCTCAACCTTGGATAATTCCTATTCTTATTATTTGTTTTGGAAAATGTATTTCTTGCAAATAATGTTGATGTGTCAGCATCTTGAATTGTGTATAAAGAGATCATAGCTAAAACAGTTATGACGGATTCCTATGACACGTAAGAGCTATGTCAGGAAGATTCAATGACAAGTGAAGACATGTGGCAACTGGTAAATTTGAGTATTGTACACTCTACCCCAATAGTGGGGTTTAGCGCATCACCCCAAAAAAAATTTTAGGGTTCCTATTTTCTTAGAGAATGGTAAAACCCTAATACGGTTACCTTTGGGAGTAGCCCTAAAGTGAAGCGCATGTTATAAGCATTTTTAGGGTTACAAAGAGAAGGAATGTGAAAAAGTGTATTGTCGGTACTATGAGTTGCTACTGGAGTCTTCTGTTGTCACTGTTGAACTTGCATTGCAAGTGTATTGTAACCTTGTGTTGAAGATAATACATTGTGTAGGTTCTGGAGGGGTGGGGTTGTTTTACCAAAAGGTTTTTCCCCATCAAAAAATCTTTGTGTTATGTGTTTCTTTCTCTGTCTATTTTCTTTATGCTTGGTTGGCTGTAATATTGTTGTTTACATGATATTGAATCTGTAAGTGTAAAAGATTTTAATAGGATTTGCACCATACTTCTCTTAAGAGATTAGTGTAGGAAGCTATTTCTACACTTGAGTTTCCTTACATGGACAAGGCACAATGTTCCTAATTTTGTTTAAGATTCCTTAAGTTTCATAGAATGAAGACATAGCATTAGTATCCTATTGAGTGGAAGTGGGATACCATATCTATTGATTTTATCAAAGGGTTTCTATGTGATCAAATCATCATGATTCTATAATAGTGATAGAAAACAACTTGTCCAAGGCAGATCACTTTTCACTCATGAGAGCATCATATACTAATATTTTGGTAGCTCATGTACTCTTGGAGGATATTGCTTTGTTGTATGAGATTCCTCATAGGATTATTTTAGATAAAGATCTAGAGTTCACTTTGGTATTGTGGACATCTCTTTAGCATGCTCTAGACTTGCAACTCAAATTCAATTCTTCTCATCACCCATAGATATATAGATGAATACACAAAGTGAGTGAATTAGATTCTTAAGGACATGCTTAACATGTATGTAATGGATTGATAGGAAAATTTGGAAAATTATCTATACTTGGTTTAGTTTGCCTATAATAATGGGTACCATAGTTATCTTGGCATGTCACCTTTTTGTACCCTTTTGAGTTAGGATCAATTGGAGGACCAAGTAATTTGGAGCCCTGAGATGATCTAGGATATGGAATAATAGATTATTTGTATTGGAGATAATTTGGTTATTATCCAGGATCATCAAAAGAAGGGCTAGATGGATTATAAATTATTTTGTTAATAACCAAGATTTTTTTAGAGTTCTTTTGTCATTAAGGCCCATATTTAATAGAAAAGGATCTAATCTAGCAACACATTTTGTTAGGCCTTTTGAGATCCTAGAGAGGATAATTTATGTTTCTTATTGCTTGTTATTTTTATTGTGATGTGGAGCCTAATCAAACTCAGTGGTTTATTCGGCATAGTTTCCCCCTAGATTATTTCTATAGGCATTTAGGGGTAGCACCCCCAAGACAGGGTTAAGGGGTAGTTCTCTAGTGCACTCTTTATTGTAGGATAGGTCAAGGGGTAATTTCTCCATGGGGGTTTTTGGAGACAACATCCCCAAAGCCAAAAATGACTCTACTATTGTAAAAGACATCAACTATATTTGTCTATTGGATGACTTATTCTAGCCCTAATTTTGTATGCAACAAAAAGCTTGTATAAAATTGGTTAGGGTTAGGGATTTCAAATGCATGATGAGATTGTAGCTTCTTGCAGTAGTATTGAGCTATAAGGGATTATGGATTATAATTGTTGGATAATAATAATAATGGATTTTGTGTTGGTGGACATAGTCCAAGGATTGGGTAAATCACATAAAATTCTTGTATCTTGTGTTATCATATGTATGATCTATTATTTTCTAATATTAGTTATATTTGTATGTAATTGTTATTTCTATTAGTGGTTAATCCTAACAAGTGGTATCAGAGCCTAGTTGTCATCATTTTTTTCCTTTTACCTATCCTCTACAAGAAGGTGTCATGGTTGAGTTAGAGTTTCATGATTGAGTGCGAGTGATTGCAAATGAGGGTAACCTAAAGGTTGAGAATTTTAATGGGAAAATTTTTTAATTATGAAAGATACAGATAGAAGGATTTATGGTGGCCATCGAAAGGAAAAGCCAAGAAACAAGGAACTATGATAGATGAGGAGTGAAAAGTTTTGGATAGAAATACACTTGAAAGTATTATATTATACATGACACAATCACTGACATTTAATATTAAAAAAGTGAAGATGACAAAAGAGTTGATGCAAACCCTAGAAAAACTATATGAGAATCCCTCCACTTCAAACAAGACATTTCTCATGAAGTGTTTATTTAATATGAGATGGTAGAAGGTGGATATGTTGCAAATCATTTAAATAATTTAATACAGTCACTACTCAATTATCTTCTATAAATGTTAATTTGAATGGTGAAATTAGAAAATCTTTATTAGAAGGATTTATGGTGGCCATCGAAAGGAAAAGCCAAGAAACAAGGAACTATGATAGATGAGGAGTGAAAAGTTTTGGATAGAAAGACACTTGAAAGTATTATATTATACATGACACAATCACTGACATTTAATATTAAAAAAGTGAAGATGACAAAAGAGTTGATGCAAACCCTAGCAAAAATATATGAGAATCCCTCCACTTCAAACAAGACATTTCTCATGAAGTGTTTATTTAATATGAGATGGTAGAAGGTGGATATGTTGCATATCATTTAAATAATTTAATACAGTCAATACTCAATTATCTTCTATAAATGTTAATTTGAATGGTGAAATTAGGGCACTTTTTATTTTGTGTTCTTTTTCTAAAAGTTGGAATGTCTTGGTAATGATTGTGAGTAATTCTATTTTTGGATATAATACATTAAAATTTGATAATGTGATTTATGTTATTCTAAGTGAGGAAACTCGTAGGAGAACCTTAGGTGGATCTACATCAAGAAGATATTTAAATGCACAATGTAGCAGAAAAATGGCTAAGAGAGAAAGTAATCCTATAAATTGTGGGAAATCAAGAGAAAAATCAAAGGGAAAGAAGTCTCAATCTAAAGGACCAAGAAATTGTTGGTACTATGGAAAACTAGTGAATAAGAAGAAAGATTGCTGGACTCAAAATAATAATGAAGGAGATAAACTAGAAGGGAACAAGGAGGAAAATGTGGTAAGTAATGAATCCAAAGATGATGCTCTTCATTTTTTTATAGAAAGTATTGATGATTCATGGGTTTTAGATTTAGAGTCTTCATTTCATGCTACTCCCATCAATGTTATTTCCTAGATTATGTCCAAGGGTATTTTGGGATTATTTATTTGGGGCATAATGAACCCTATTAGTTTGATGGAAAGGAAAAAATTAAGATTAAGTTGTAGAATGGGAATCATTGGCTACTACAAGAGGTAAGAAATTCTCCAAGCCTAAGTAAGAATTTAATTTTAATAGGAAAACTAGGTGATGAGGGTTGTGTAGTTACTTTTAATGATAATAACTAGAAGGTTTAAAAAGGTTCCCTTGTAGTAGAAAGATGTTTGAAAGTAGGCACTTTATATCTTTATCCAGGTCATATAGTTCCTTCTACTTTAATTATTTTAGAGAAAAATGAATGTTTAGGAATATTTGTTGGAGTTGGGTAGGGAGAAAAAGCAATTGTAGATTCTGATATAATACTATGGTACAACAAACTTTGACACATGAGTGAGAAAAATATGAAATTACTTCATTCAAAGAAAGTTTTACCAGATCTCAAATGTGTCAATATGGATTTCTGTGAAAGTTGTGTGTGTGTGGAAAATAAAAGAGAGTGAGATTTATGAAGAGTGGGAAGGAAAAGAAAATTGAGAAATTAGAGCTTGTGCATATAGCAGCTCAAGTATCTTCCTTGGTTTATCTCATTATTATGTTACTTTTATTGATGATGCAACTAGAGTATGGGTTTATTTTCTTAGATAGAAATTGGATGTATTTCAAACTTTTAAGAAATGAAAATGCTTGGTTGAAAATGAGACTAGTAAGAGATTAAAATGTCTCTGATCTGATAATGGTGGTGAGTATTGAAGTTATGAATTTGAAGATTATGGCTCCACTAATAGTATTCTCAAACACAAAACTATTCCAAAAACTCTACAAGAAAATGAAGTGGTTGAACGCGCATGAACATGAAAATAATGGAGCATGCAAGGAGCATGAGGTTGCATGTTTGATTGCCCTTAAACATATGGGTGGAGGCTATCAATGCTATTGTATATTTGACCAATAAAGGTCCATCTACTCCTTTGGGTTTTGATATTCTAGAGTAAGCATGGATTGGTAACAAGGTGAGTTATTCTTTTCTCAAAACTTTTGGTTGTGAAGCATTTTCACATATAAATTCTAAAAATAGAACCAAATTGGAAGCTAAGTCAAAGAAATGTGCATTTGTTGGATATGCTATTGATGAATTTGGTTATAGGCTTTGATATTTTGAAAATCATAGAATTTTAAGAAGTAGGGATGTCATATTCAATGAGAAAACATTGTACAAAGATTTGTTGTAGTAACATGAGAAGAAAGAAAATGATTATGTAGTGTTGGATGATACTGAAAAGGAAGATGTTCTAGAAGTCCCTCATAGTCTTCAATAACTGTAATAAAAAATTCCACACACCCTAGTGAATGTTAGACAATTAATAAGACTAAGTAGACCTCCAAAAAGATTTTCTCCCTCTTTATATTCAATTTTATTAATAGATGTCGGTGAAGCTAAATATTATGATGAAGTTGTACATGTGGATACTAAGATTCAAGTGGAGTCTACAATAATTGAAGAAATAGACTCCTTACTAAAAAATTAGATATGAAATTTATGCAAGTTGCCTCCAAGTAATAGGGCTTTATAGAATAAATGGGTTTATAGGTTGAAAGAAGAGGATGGAGGTAAGAAAAGATTTAAAGCCAAGTTAGTTGTAAAAAGATTTGAATTTAAAAAGGGTATTGATTTCAATGAGATATTTTATCCTATTGTTCAAATAACTTCTAATCATATTGTTTTAAGTATTGTGGCTATTGAAGATTTGCATTTTGAGCAACTTGATGTTAAAACAACCTTTCTTCATGGTGATTTGGGTGAAGAGACATATATGGCACAACCACAAGGATTTTAGGTCAAAGGTAAGGAGAACTTAGTGTGCATATTAAAGAAAAGTTTATATGTCTTGAAGAAAGCACCTTAGCAATGGTATCTTAAATTTGACAATTTTATGCATGAGCATGGTTACACTCAGTGTCATTCTAACCATTGTTTTTATTTTAAGAGGCTTGATGATGACAACTACATTATTTTATGTTTATTTATGAGAATTTTCTATTTTTAGTAAGTTTGTCATACAATCTTGGAATGTTCTCATTTTTTATAGGAAGGTTCATTTTAGAGACATAAGCTTACCATAAAAATCTCATTGCTCTAGCTTAAGTATTAGAGAAGTTATTGCAGATTTTTGGTGGAAAATTTGTAGAAAAATATTTAGGCTCATCATTGGAGGCCTTAGAGTGCCTAGATGAGGTCTAAAAACTAAACGGAAGGGCACTAGTGCAATTTTGAGACTATAGATCATGAGTTGGCATTTTAAAAAAGTGATTATAATAGCCAATCAACGCAATGGTTCATGAGTTATGGCCTTCAGAAGTTGTGCTACAAAAAATTCTAAACTAATTTTTCAAAGATGTATTTGGCTAACTATATGTGTATTTTTAGGGTATGTCAGCCCTAGGTATTAAGTTTGAGCATCTAGAACCTTCCCAAGCGACATAAAATTGCCTATTTAAGAAAGGCCCAAACATTGTCTAGGATAGCTTTAGGTGATAGTTTGCAGTACTCTCTTGCAAATTACTATAATGAAGGTGCCCATTTGGGTTAGCATATTGTAATTGAGAATTCTATAATTATACATTTTCAGCAATAATAAGAAGTTCACATTTTTGTTCTCACAATTGATGTTGTTTTCTTTGTTTCTATTATGAGTTTATGGTATTAAGGGGAGTACCCTACATCAATGATATGGATTTAGTTCTTTATGGAATTATTGGGACACCCATAGAGAGATAATTATTTATTCATAGATAGCCAAAATTTCATTCATCTTGTGAAGAACTCTTCTCTACATTCAAAGACAATACATATAGTTGCGATGGCATTTTATTCGATCAATTTTAGATGATGGATAGTTAAAGCTGGAGAAGATGCATACATGTGATAATCCAATAATTATGTTTACAAAGGTAGTAACAAGGGAGAAGTTTAAATCCTCTTCAGCTTTGGTTGGTCTTCTACACTAAATAGAATAAAATAATAATAGAGTCTAGGGTGGTTTGATATTCCAGTGGGAGCTATAGGATTAGTAGTGTTATGATTATGTCTCCAAGTGGGAGATTATTATGATGTGAAGCATAATCAGACTCAACTATTTTTTCAGTGTAATTTCCCCTTAGATTATTTCTATGGGGGTTTGGGGGTAATGCCCCCAAGATAGGGTCAAGGGTAGCATTCTAGGTGCACTTCCTATCACAGTATAGGATGGGGTCAAGGGGCAACACCCCTGTGGAGGTTTTCAGGAGCAGCACCCCTAAAGTAAAAAATGACTACTATTATAAAAGGTATCAACTATTATTTTTCTATTATGTGACTTGTTCTAGCCCTAACTTTGTAAATGGCAAAAAGCTTGCATAAAATGGTACAGTTAGGGATTTCAAATGCATGATGAGATTATAGTTGTTTTCAGTGGTATTGAGTTGTAAGGGATTATAGATTGTAATCATTGGATAATAATGATATTGGACATGTTGTTGGTGGATTTAGCCTAGGGATTGGGTGAACCATGTTAAATCCTTGTGTCTTGTGTTCTCATCTATGAGATCTACTATTTTTTGATATTGGTTATATTTTCATGTAATTTTTTTTTTCCATTGTTAATCCTAATAATTTATACTTATCCTATTGTGAATTCATAATTTTTTCTATGTTTTTATTTTGTGGTAGTATATTCTCGATGTGACCAATGCACTTAATTAGAGTTCTTATAAGTAGAGGGTGGAAAGCTTTTTTAATATCTCATTTGCATTCTTTAGCATAAAAAATTGATCCCCAAAAGTTGGGATATAGAGAAAGTTAGGGTCTAACGAGACCATACTAATGAAACTTTGGCTATATAGGAGGATTCTAGATGGTTGAGAGATTTGAACCCATATATTTTTAAAGGCTTCAAAAAGAAAGCTTATACATAATGGGAAAGGATGCAATATCTCCCATGTTTACATTTTTCTCCATGGTTGTTTTGACTTGAGAGATACTTTGATTTTTTTTAATATGCTTATTTTCATGCTGAGATTCTTCTATGACTACATTATTTTTATGACTAGTATCACATCTATTAGATGTTAAATGATGTTGATATTCAATTTGATCATATTTGTATGACGAATCTAGTAACGTGACATGATGCTTTATGATGACATTGTTAACATGAATGCTGATGAGATTCCATTGGGCGACTTTGTTAGCATGTTTAGAGATATTATTGAGTGCTTATGTGTTGCATTCATGACCTGGTTTGTCATTAATGTCAATATATATGCTTTCTAGTTGGATCAAATAGAGTTGTAGGGAGAGTTTTGGTCAACTTAGTCAAAGGATGTAGAACTTAGTTTTGTAGCCTTAGAATCACATTTTTTGACATGTCTTAATGATTTATCTATGTTTTTCGAAAGAAATGTGAAGGTTTTCATGAGTTATGATAGATTTGTTGAAAATTAGTTAGAATGCAATTTGTATGGACCAATTTAATGGTAATTGAATTGTATATATTCAGTAAGGTGAAATCTGGTTGAGTGGGAATAATTTTCAATCAAATACATGTTAATGGTGATATACTTGAGATAGTAGATTATAGTGATCATTCTATGAAGATTGATGAACAATAATATGTGGGTTATTCTCTAGAAGCTGGCTTTTTATTATATTCTATTGCAAAGTTGAAATTGTAATGAAACATTTAATGTAATGTCTTAATGAGATCATATATTATTCATTGTACATTAGGGAACCCTCAAGGATAATTAAATTAGTTGTTTAGGACTTGATATAAAGGAATTATGTTTTCCTTGGTTATAAGTGTCATATGTGTTGTAATGATATGATGATTTTATTATGCATGATTTGAATGCAGATTTGATGAGATCATAGCAGAGTATAGTATTGATGATGCATTGAGAACTTCAAAGGAACTTTATTACAAAATAATTTGACCTAGTAAATTCACCTTTGGCTCCTAATAGGGTTGAAATAGCTCCTAACTAGGTCAAAATCTTCTAGTAAGGATTCAAAGTCTCCTAGCAAGGACTACATGTACTAATTATATGTAATTGGATCCTAACAAAGTCTTACCCTTTCACAAGATATATTTATATTAGTGCATCATCTTGTGGGAAACATTCCCACTAGGATTTTCCCTTTAATCAAGGGTTTTACTAGTTAAAAAATCTTCTGTTATCATGTATGGTTGTTATCTTATAGTTGTTGGATATATGGGCTACATGTTTTGGGTTTGATAAAGTTTTTTGAGGAACATAACTAATTCACCCCCAACCCTTCTTAGTTGTGTTGGTGCGCTTTACTTTCTAACAATTGATATTAGAGCACCGTGTTCTTAATTAGGAAGTTTAATAACTTAAGGATATTTATGGAGTTTAGGAAGGAAAATCTAAAATTTGATGATAGAACTATAACAAATGGAAGATAAAGATAAAGACACATGTTCTATGCATAGGAATTGACTACTAGTTAATATCAAGAGATGAAAATATTATGGTCGAAGAAAAATATTGGGAAAAAAGTAATGTTGAACAAAAGGAACTATTCATGTTCAACATGTATGCAAGGGAAGTATTGATTAGTGTACTTTCTAAATCAAAATTGTCTAAGGTCAAGAATTTACAACTTTCCTATGAGATTTGGATTAGATTACAAGCTCATTTTGAAGGTGACAATATACAAAGAAGTATAAGTTTTAGGATTATAAAGATATGTTTGATAGTATGAATATGCTAGAAGATGAAACTATAAGGGGATAATTTTAGAGGATAGTAGATATTGTTGGAGGAATCAAAATTTGTGATAGAACTATTCCATAAGATGTAGTAGATCTTAAAGTCATTTATGCCATCTTAATTAAGCAAGGTTATAGCTATGGGAAAACTTATTACTATTACACATAACTTTAACAAGGAAGCTTTGTTTGGAAAGTCAAAAGCATTTGAGAAAAGATTGAAGTTAAAATAGAATCAACCTAAAACAAAGACTTATTTTAGAACAAGCACACAGTTAGACAAGAGAACCTTAGCCAAAAGTGCCCGAACAAGTAGAGATTATTGGATATAGAATGGATAACTAATCAAGAAGAATACATAAAGATAGATAGAGGAATTTCATTACCTATGAGAAGAGTGCCTAAAGGTAGGAAATCTTTTTCTTGTTGGACTTAAAATAAGTTTGGTCATTTTTCATATCAATTTCCTAATAGATAAAGGAAGGCGAAACCTAAGAAAACTTATAAGACAAAGATTATAAAAAATTGCTTCTTTGTTGATGAACATAAAGAATTTGATTTTAAAGCTATAAATTTCCTATAAGTTGATGATGAAGATGATAAAATTAGGTTTATTTATAGTAAAGAATAAATCCATGAAAAAGTTGAAAAAGAAGAGAAAACATTAGTATCACATGTTGAAAAGAAAAGATATGATTGGATTATAGATAGTGAATTCTCTCATCATATGACTGGCGACATGAATAATTTTTTTGCGTTTAATGATTATGCTAGAGGAGTAGTTAGAGTTGGAAATAATACACCATCTCTTATTAAAGGAAAGGGGTATATTAAAATATTAATGGGAAAACTAACATTAAAGAAGTCTATTTTTTTATGGATTGAAACATATTCTTTTGAGTTCTGGACAACTTGTTGATAAGGGTCACTAATTGTAATTCATTGAGAAGACTTGTATAATCAAAGAAAAAATGGTAAGCTAATTGGAATAGGTAAAGGTTTTTTTTTTCAATTTAATCCTACTACGACAAAATTTTTAGTTGCTAAAGTGGATGACAATTGGTTATGGCATGATAAGATATTTTGTCACATAAAATTTGATAATATTGTAAAAACTAATACTATAAATGTTGTAAAAGATCTACCTAAGATTATGAAGCCCATTGATATGGTTTGTAAGAAATGTGTGATGGCTAAATAGAACTCTTTTCCAAGAGAGATATTCACTATATTTAGATAAGTTGGAGATTGTGCACACATATTTATGTGGTCCTACAAGAACAAGAACATTCTATGGTTAAAGTCACTTCATTCTTTTTACTAACAATTTTACAAGGATGATGTGAGTAGTTTTTCTTAGAGAGAAATCCAAAGCTTTTGAAAAATTCAACTTATTCACAAGTGGAGTAGAGAATAAATAAGGATTAAAGATAAAATATTTAAGATCACACAGAGGGGGAGAGTTCATATCAATTGAGTTTAATATTTTTTGTGAAGATAATGGAATTAAAAGACAATTTTCAGCTTCTAAGACACCACAACATAATGGAATAATAGAAAGGAGGACATATCAGTTAGTGAGGCATCTAGAGCTATGTGTAATCACCTAAAAATGGTCATCTAGACTATTAGCCCCATTCTCAACATTTTGGCTAATTTAATTTAATCATTTATCTAGACCAAATTGCTAATAATCAATTTATTTGATTATAACCTATAGTTTGACTATGCTATCCTAAATTCATTATTTGATTAAAATAATATGTCCCCTTTTAATTAAGTAAAAGACCCCATTTTTCTAACCCACTTAAAGTGCACACATAAAGTCCTTTTTCTATTTTACAATTAAAAGAAAAGGCTTGTGAGACTTCTCATCATATGATTGGATTATAGATAGTGAATTCTCTCATCATATGACTGGCAACATGAATAATTTTTTTGCGTTTAATGATTATGCTAGAGGAGTAGTTAGAGTTGGAAATAATACACCATCTCTTATTAAAGGAAAGGGGTATATTAAAATATTAATGGGAAAACTAACATTAAAGAAGTTCATATCAATTGAGTTTAATATTTTTTGTGAAGATAATGGAATTAAAAGACAATTTTCAACTTCTAAGACACCACAACATAATGGAATAATAGAAAGGAGGACATATCAGTTAGTGAGGCATCTAGAGCTATGTGTAATTACCTAAAAATGGTCATCTAGACTATTAGCCCCATTCTCAACATTTTGGCTAATTTAATTTAATCATTTATCTAGACCAAATTGCTAATAATCAATTTATTTGATTATAACCTATAGTTTGACTATGCTATCCTAAATTCATTATTTGATTAAAATAATATGTCCCCTTTTAATTAAATAAAAGACACCATTTTTCTAACCCACTTAAAGTGCACACATAAAGTCCTTTTTCTATTTTACAATTAAAAGAAAAGGCTTGTGAGACTTCTCATCATATGATTGGATTATAGATAGTGAATTCTCTCATCATATGACTGGCGACATGAATAATTTTTTTGCGTTTAATGATTATGCTAGAGGAGTAGTTAGAGTTGGAAATAATATGTCCCCTTTTAATTAAATAAAAGACCCCATTTTTCTAACCCACTCAAAGTGCACACATAAAGTCCTTTTTCTATTTTACAATTAAAAGAAAAGGCTTGTGAGACTTTTGTCTTATGTGACAAGTCAACTTATATTCTATTGGTTGACTTGTGTGTGCACATGGATCACTCCTATTTTCAAATTCCACCGTTGATCATCCACCATCTTCATCTTGATCTCTACCATCCATATGACTTTAAAAGGGAGAGAGCTTTCCCCCTCAGAGGGATCTATCTTTTGAATATTGTCATGCTACAGGTTTTCTAACATGTTTCTTTGGAGCTTTGTGGAGAACTTCTCATTTCTTGTCTCATTCTCTCATTCCATCATATTAGCATAAGATCATATGGCATTCTTAGCATAGTTGCATTTTAGTTTAGCTTTGATTTCTTGCAATAATCTCACATAGTTTAAATATTTGGTTTTGTAATACTCTCATCCATGTTTAGCATAGTTGCATCTTGCATTTCCATTCAAGTTTAGTCTTCCATCTTGCATTGCATCTTTGAGGAACTCATTGTAGACACTTGCATTCTTGCTCTTGTCTCAAAGAACCTCCCATTGCATGGTTTACTAGCAAGAAGCACATTTCTAAGGCTTGGCTGAGAGCCTTCATGCTTGAATACTAGCTTCTTGCACTCCATGGATAGGGAGCTCTAAGCCGGCATCTAAACATTCCAACTCATTGAATCGTTTGGATAGAATGGTTTAGAGCGTGATAGAAATCAAGTGTACATTTTTGGCACCCACCGTGGGGCTGGACTGTACGTTTCACCCTACCTTTTCTTATTTTCGCTTGCATTTCCCTTACTGCTCTACTTTTTTTTCTTTTTTATAGTCACAGGGTTGGGCGAAATTTTTCCAGTACCGCGTGACAGTTCAAAGTACTGTCGTGCGACACTTTTTTTGGAAATAGTGTCACGCTTGCAGTCTGCATACTGTCGCCCTTTGTGCAAAAATCTGTCGCATGGCTTAAGAAAAATTGTCGCCTGAACAAAAACTGTCGCCTGCGTTTACTGTGAAGTATTGCGAAACATTTGTTCAGCAAAAAGTATCCCCTAACATTTTTTTGCTTGTTCCTTGAGGGATTTGATCAAATTTCTTCTTAGCTGGCTAGCTGTCATTTTTAAGAAGATTTCTAGGTTGTTTTGCAGAGGTTTAATTCATAATTTTTGTGATTATTTTGTGCTAACTTGTGGGCTAACGAGTTGTGATTGTAGGTTGCCCTCTTTGTGAAGAAAAAAATTGAAACCTTGCATACAAAAGAATGCATGTCAAAGCTTCAAATACGCAAGGGCTACTAACATTGTTTGCAGGGCTGCCCAAAGCATAAAAACCCAAACTTTCTTGATTTTTTGTTTCCATGTGCAGCATTTGAATAGTTGTTCATTTTTTTTAGGCACATAAAACTTTTGATTGGAGTCTTTTGGTAATAGGAGAGTATGCTCTTCACCCTTGTGGTGAATCAAAAATCTTGACTTGCCATTTGGTTTCAAAAGCAAGGGTTAATTGAATCTTCTTGGCATGTTTGGGAGAAAATGATTGGAATAGGGGAGTATGCTCTTCACCCTTGTGGTGAACCAGAAATCTTGACTTTCAAAAGTTGATCCACTTTGTGTAGTTAGAATCCTTTAGAGGGCCTACTCTCGGACAACCTAAGAGGAATGACCCAAGTGGGGATAAGCTGATTACCTAGCTCTTCCAAACCACTATAAACTCAAGGCTACCAAGGACACAAAACTTTGGTAGATGTAGTGTTTGTCTTTGCCTAGTGTGATCGCTTATGGGATTTCGACCATAGGGAGATCACTAGGCAAGAGTGCTTAAGGTACTCTTGTGATCATGAGATCAGTTACTCATCGTAAGGTGAGGTGTCCCATAATTGAGAGCAAGAGGAACACTATGAACGGAAGCTCGATCTAAAAACCCTAAGTTAGTAACTACCTTTTTTTAGCCGCTCAACTTCTTGGTGCAAGGATCAATCCTAGTGGACTACCCGGATCACCCCAAGATTTACACTCACCATATGTGTTCCCTTGGTTGTGCTTATGGAACTTCCATGAAAAAGCCAATATCTCTTGTGGGAAACCACTTGGTGTGAGGCGAAGGAGCATCAAGCATGGGCCAAGTTGTTGAGTAATGAACCATGACTCTAAGGTAGATTGCTTGGCTATTGTTTTCGATGTTTTGACCAGTGTTAACGTTCTCGCAACATAAACATTCTGATAAAAAGTTGTTAAGAAGGCCGTTTTGATATCCCAAATGCGTATTGACAAGGTTGTTTTTACCCTTGATCAATTGTTTTGAGACATGTTATAACACTTACTATTTGCAAACCTTGATGTTTACTGATATGAACTGAAACAGAATGCTGTCTGATTAAAACGATTGTCTGATTGACAAATTGAAACAAACTTCAAACCAAAAAATTGACTTTTTTGCACAAAATTGACACTCTATCGCACGCTTTCAAAAGAAATATCGCACGACATTTTTTCAAAAAAAATTTGTCGCATGTCTTGGTAAATTATATCACTCTATATGCAAGATTCTATCGCACTCGGCCCAAATATCTATCGCTTGAGAAAAATGTGTCACACTGTTCCTAAAATTCTATCGTGCGACACTATTTTCTGAACTTATGTCACCCTCCTTTTGAGAAAGTATCACCTAGAGTCATTTTGGGTCAAAAACAGAGTTTTTCGTTGGATTTGTTTGGTCTAAGGAGCGTCACGCTGGTCACCCTTGATCCTGGCTACGTATCAGTGTGTGAAGAATTTTTCCTAGGTCAAAAAGATGAGTTTAGTCTGTCGAATGTAAGTCTTGAAACGTCTTGATGAATCACTTGTCAAAATTTAGCTATTATTTTATTCTAGCTATCTGCTATTGAGCTTCTCGCTCGTTCGCTCGGCTCGAGTCACCCGTGCTGTAAGATCTTGAGCACTGTTTGACAAGCCATCTATCACATTTTGACAAGTGACTAGTCCTGATCGTAAAAGCTTCAAATTTGGCTCGCTTTTCTTGTCCTACTAAACAAAGACAACTCTTTACATTCCGATCATAACTAGATATCAAGTTGGTAACGATAGCCACACGCCTTTCATTTTCAAGCAATTGGAAACACCACCCAAACGTCCTCGCAAACAACCTTGTGATAAGAATCTCAAATTTGATCAAACACAAACAACTAACGTTCGGCACAACCCACTTTGTAGTTTTGAAAATCCATTTGGTACACCCTTTGAGACACCCAAGGATATGAGTGGTATAGTCACTATGGTGCACCCTAATGAAATTAAACATCGCTTAGAAGAACAAGCACGTGAAACCCAAAAGAATTTGGAGGCTATATACACTATGGAGAGAGAAAATCAACAAGCTGAAATTGACAATCAGGCACGCTATGAAGTATATAAAGGAACTTGTCCTTGAAATCCCTTTGAAAAAAATATGGTAATCACATGCCTCTAAGGAATCCTAGAGCTGCCGCTGGTGCATGTCCTTCACCTAAACCATCTCATCATGATAGTGATGAAGAAGTAACTAGTGAAGATGTGATCAAATTTCAACAAGATGGCTTCGCCCAAAAACTAATGCTCAGAGCTTTAGAGGAAAATGGAGACCAATACTTTCGATACATGATAGCTAGGGGATGGAAACTCCCTCAAGGTTTTAATGTTGAACATATTTTTCCAAAATGAGAGCCCACTGAGGCTGAAATCTTAAGGGAAGAAATACAAGAACTAAGGAAACAATTTGCACAACTACAAACTTCAAAAGATCCATCTAAGCCATCATTTGTTGAATTAATTTGTGCTCTTCCATTCGATAGGAGCCTATACATGCTGCCATTTCCTAAGGATATAGAGGTTCCTAAGTATGACAAATACGATGGAAATGGTGACCCTCACGACCATGTGAGACATTTCTATGCTATTAGCATGGACTTTATGCATGAAGACACCTTTCTTATGCATTTGTTTCCTAGAAGTCTAAGAGGACAAGCTATGGAATGGTTCACAAAATTGAGTCCTCCTCTTAAAACATTTGACAAACTTGCGCAACGCTTCATCCAACAATATTCATACAACATTCAACATCCTGTGATTGTGCTAGACTTATGCAACATCAAACAAAAACCAGGAGAATCTTTTGCAATATACCTCCAACGATGGAGATCTTTATACTCTCGGTATCCTCGGCAAGTGCTTGAGGCTGAAAAAATTGACATTTTTGTCAATACACTTGTACTTGAATTATACTTTGATCTAAGAAAATAGTTATTCACATCCTTCAATGCCATGGTAGAAAGTGCATATCGCGTTGAGGATGTTTCTATCAAAAGAGGTGATATTGCCATAAACAAGGATAGAATTAACAATGGAAACGGTAAAGACAAAGGCAAACCTTGGAACAAAAACAAGTATGTTGTCAATGACGGAGTAGTGGACACTCCTAAGACTAAGGAACCTACATTTAACCTTTCCAATGCCATCTATGCAACAAAGCAACAAGAAGGTTCAAAACCACAAACCTTTGACAAAGGCTCTAAATTTGCAAAGAAGCGACGTGTTTACACACCTATGGTCAAACCTTATGAAGTGGTTTTAAAAACCTTAATTGAAAACAAATTGGTTACCTTGCTAGACAACTCACGTCCTTACAATCCACCTATTAGACCTCCATGGTGGAGAGAAGATCATACTTGCAGCTATCACCGAAGTAAGGGACATAACACAAAGAATTGCTTCAAACTCAAAGATGTAATTCAAGACCTCATCGAAGCTGGCAAAGTTGTTACAGATGGCCTTGTTAAGAATACTGATCATAAGGCTTTCCAAAAACCATTACCTGAATAGGAAAAGGGTGAGACCTCAAGGGTAGCTGCCAAAAAGAATCATGATGCCAAAATTAGTTATGCTTACACTGACACTGATAATGTTATAAGCATGCTTGAGCCCATTGAATACATATGTATGGCAAGCTCCAACAATGACAACTAGCCAAATTATGATGCTGAAGATGAACGACCAAGAGTGGTCTTAAGGACACGATCCACTCCTAAAGATCATACTAATACTAGACCCAAGGTGGTACTCCAAGTGGCTGAGTCTTCATCTTCTCAAGGTGAACCACTCAATGTTGTCACTAGGGGGCAATCTAAGGTTGTCCTAAAAGTTACTAATGATCCTAAAAATGCTTCATTGTCTAAACAACCAATTACTTCCAAAATCTCCAACTATGATCTTGTTAGCCAACTGCAACGCACGCAAGCACAAATCTCCATTTTCGAATTGCTAGAGTTATCTCCTTTGCACAGGGATATCCTTGAGAAAGCTTTATGTTTTGCCAATGTTCCCACAGATATTGATGCAGAACAATTCCAAGCTATGGTGAACCACATCTCCTCGCCTCACTATCTCACCTTTTCTGAAGAAGATGACCGAGCTCTCAGTCATCCCCATAACCTTGCTCTTCATATCGAAGTTCAAATCTTTTGTACCCACGTTCGTTGAGTCCTGATAGACAATGGTGCAGGGTTAAATATCATTTCGTTCAATTTAATCCAACAATTGGGCATGCCTGAATTTTCCATCGATCCTAAGCGCAAGATCACTATTAAGGCCTATGATGAGGTTGAAAGGCCTTCTAAAGGTCTAATTGTACTTTCAATTAGAGTTGGTCCAGTGAGAAGAATGTCATTTTCCAAGTCTTAGACATACCACTTGCATAAAACTTGTTGTTGGGATGACCATGGATTCATGATATGCAAGCAGTACCCTCTACATACCATCAGTGCATTAAGTTCCCTTTTAATGGTACTGAAGTAGTTGTCCTCAGTGACAACTCCATGTCTATCAACACATTATCTGTTGCTGAAATGCTAGTCCCACACAATCGCTCTTCTCATGAGCTAGCACCATCTTTCACAGAATGTGAACAAAAACTAAAAATGATGAGCCTTGGTATGGGCGAGTACACTTTGGACTCTATTGCTACCTTACCAATTTCCCCTTGGTCCTATGGGAAACCAACTATTGCAAAGAAGTCTTCTGCTTCTGCTATGACACTTTTTGGCAGTTTTGTGCAATCTTCCATACCACTAGAAGCAGAGAAGGAAGAACGAGCCATTAGGGACTGGATCTACAGAGAAGAGGAAGATGAGGAGGTTACAATGACTACCCCTATTTCTCCCAAAAAATATGGAAAGGCTATAAATTTGTAACAAAAATGGGCTACCAGGGCCATGGGTCCTTAACTGGTTGTAAGAACGCTCTAGTTGAACCTTTAAGTCGCACTCAAGGTCGTGATGCTCGAGATACCGCTGGTCTAGGCTTTGGGCTAAATAATAATATACCAACCTATGATCAAAGATTGCTCATATCTAGTGAATTGGAGGATGATGACTCTCCCGTAATTGCTACTACTGCACAAGACGAAGACTTTGTTCCTCTCACTTCCCTCCTTTGGGGAGAAGAAATAGTGACTACTAATGATGAAGAAACTTCTACCTCCCAACAACAAGAACAAGAAGGGTCTACTTCTGAGGACATAAATAGAGGATGAATTAGGCAGAATATTGCTCATCTCATAGCTAGGGGTCAAAGTACAGATTCTCATGAGTATGAGTGGGAAAGCCTCTCTGATGCATCTTCCAAGCTAGGGGTGGATGTAATTCATGCCTATTCAACCCAACTCGATGTAGTTGAATGGTCTAGTATGGGGTCAGATGAGTTTGACTCACAACATGTCTCAATGGATCACGCTAGTTCCTCTAGGACTATTCCTGAGCTGGACTCCTTTGCAACATTTTCTATAGGCTCAACTTCACAGGTCACTCGAGATGACTCCTTCCATATCAATCACATTGAAACTTCTCCCTCACTCTCGCTAATTCACCCAGATCTCATAGATTGGTCTATCCAAAATCAAAGGCCTAAAATATGATCTTTCCAAAACAACTATGAGATTGCTTGTTATCTGAACGCAATTGAACCTGTCGTTTCTTCCACCAGCAAACCTGCAGTTAACATGATGGAATCAAATATCAAGTACCTCAGTCAAAAAATTGAAAGGAAAAATAAGCGATCAGATGATGAAAACCACATTGTGGCAATGTTTGACCCTCAAAAAAGTAAAAATAAAGGTGTATCTAATGGTGAAAACCTCTCTGAGGCACCTGTGGATGAGGTACTTGGTAGTTTGCCAAGCTATTTCTAGGATAGATCTTCAGTTCTAGTCGAACCTACACAACCTATCAACTTGGGAACAGAAGAATGTCCTTAGATTATCCATGTAGCTCAATCTTTATCAGATGAAGAAAAGACACAGTTTGCTCAATTCTTTCAAGAAAAGAAGGTCAACTTCACATGGACATACTCTGACATGCCAGGGTTTGATACAGATCTCATCATGCATCACTTATCAATCTCACCAGATGTCAAGCCTGTCAAATAGAAGTTGAGAAAAATGCATCCACATGTGGCCCTACTGGTCAAGACAGAGTTAGAAAAACTATATGAATGCAAACTTCATTAGGGCCATTGATTATGCCGAGTGAATTTCCAACATTGTACCTGTCTCCAAGCATGAAAAATCCATACGAGTTTGTACTGATTTTAGAGATCTCAATAAAGAATGCCCCAAGGATGACTTTCCACTACCAAACATTGATATGATAGTGGACATGACTGCGGGTTATGAGATGTACTCACTCATGGATGGATTTTCTGGGTACAACCAAATAAAGATAGCTCCAGCAGACCAAGAAAAGACAGCCTTTACATGTGCATGGGGTACCTTTTGCTGGAATGTCATGCCGTTTGGGCTCAAAAATGCTGGTGCTACATATCAAAGAGCAATGACAACCATCTTTCATGATATGATGCATAAAAACATGGAAGACTATGTTGATGACACATTGGCAAAATCAAAGAAACGAGACACACATCTCAAAGACCTTAGTTTGATATTGGACCGTATGGAACAATTCCAACTTAGGCTGAATCCAAAAAAATGTGCCTTTGGTGTCACTTCTGGAAAATTGCTAGGTTATATCATTTCAGAAAAAGGCATTGAGGTTGACCCTAAAAAGGTCCAAGCTATCATGGATATGCCTCCACCAAAGACTATCAGTCAGCTTAGAGGTCTACAAGGATGACTACAATCCATAAGAAGATTTATCTCTCAATTAGCTGATAAGGCTCAACCTTTCAATAAAAATTTGCATAAAAGATCTACCCATATTTGGAATAGTGACTGTCAACAAAGCTTAGACCAAATCAAAGGCTACTTGGAAAAATCGACAGTTTTGATGCCACCCATTCTGGGAAAACCTTTGATTCTATACATTTCAACTACAGATTCTTCTCTAGGAGCACTCTTAGCCCAAAGTGATGAGACAGGTAAAGAAAGAGCCATATACTATATCAGTCAAACTTTGGTGGCTTATCAACTAAATTATACAAGTATAGAGAAGGCATGCCTTGCTGTAGTTTTTGCCTCCTAAAAACTTCAGCATTATATGTTGGCCCATACAGTTCACTTGATTGCTAAGATAGACCCTTAGAAATATTTATTAAGTAAAGTTGCACTTACTGGTCGCCTGGCTAAATGGATGATGATTCTTTCCAAATTTGACATTCAGTATGTTGAACGTAAGGTAATCAAAGGATAGGCCATAGCTGACCAATTGGCTGACTTCCCACTTGAAGATGTAGCACCTATGCAAATTGAGTTTCCAGATGTCTCGATCATGAACATTACTAACAGAACATGGAAGATGTTTTTTGATGGATCCCATACACAGAATGGAGCAGGAGCAGGGGTGTTGTTTATTTTCCCTCATGGTTATATGATCCCAAAGTCCTACAAATTATTGTTCCCATGCACAAACAATATTGCAGAGTATGAAGCATTAACAAATGGGATCAAAATGGCCCTTGAATGGCAAATAACTGAGCTACACATCTATGGGGATTCTCAACTAGTTGTAAACCAAGTGAATAATGAATATCAAACAAAGGATAACAAGTTGATCCCTTATAAAAAGTTGATAGATACTCTAAGGAATTATTTTACCTTTGTAGCAGAAAACAAGGATGTTGATGCTATGGCCACCTTAGCATCTATCCTCCAATTACAAGAACATGAATCACGATTTGAGTTCCTGGTGGAAGAATTGCACCATCCAACCTATGATTCCTCAGATGACTAGGTGATCTACACTATTGTGGGTCACGATTCCTCCCGCTATGCGGCTATTTTCTCCTACCTACGTGATCAGGTTATTCCTAAAACCCTCACGCGCAACCAAAAATGCCAACTCCTTTGTAATGCTTCACACTACACTTTGGTCTCTGGTGACTTGTATAGGAAGGGTCTAGACAGAATGTTTCTTAGGTGTTTAGAGCTAGAAGAGTCCAAGAAGGCACTTTCTGAAGTCCACGATGGCATTTGTGGGGCACATTCTAATGGCCTTGCACTTGCCCGAAAATTGCTTAGGACGGGTTATTACTGGCCCACCATGCAAGCTGATGCTGTGCACTATGCAAAGTCCTGTCAGAAATGTCAGCTCCATAGCAACTTGATACATGCTCCCAGGTGAGAGTTAATCCCTTCTGTGACATATTGGCCATTTCAGCAATGGACCTTTGACTTGGTAGGAAAGATTCATCCAAGTTCATCCAGTGGTCATAAATTCATCATCACAGCAATAGAGTATTTCAGTAAATGGGTTGAAGCTGTACCATTATCTACTGCTACAGGCAAACATGTTGCCCTATTTATACTAAATGACATCATTTGTCGATATGGTATCCCATCCTCTATTGTTACGGATAATGGAGGGCAGTTCAAGAATAAGGACTTAAAATAGCTATGCAAAAAATTTTGAATTAAACAACACTGGTCCTCCATTTACTATCCCCAAGGGAATGGCCAAGCTAAGGCCTCTAATAAAACACTGCTAAAAATCTGACACCGCATAGTTAACAAGTCTAGGAAAGATTGGCACTTGCAAATAAATCTGGCACTTTGGGCCTATAGAACCTCTATTCATACTCCTACAGGGGCTATGCCCTTTTCTCTAGTCTATAGCTCTGAGGCTATTCTCCCATTAGAAGTCGAGATACCTTCTTTGCGCGTCTCCTTACATGGGTTAATAACCGATGAAGATCATAGAGCTATGAGAGTACAGGAATTAGAGACTCTGGATGAACATCACAAGGCTGCTTTTGATCACAAGAGAGCTTATCAAAAGTGCATGTCTACACAATATAACAAGAGGGTTCACCCCCGTGAGTTCCAAGTTGGTGAACTTGTGCTTAGAGAGAATCCCAAAAATCAGCAAAATCGAGAACAGAAAGGGAAATTTGAACCTAACTGGTTGGGTCCTTACATTATCATAGCAACATTTGGGTCTGGTGCTTACCAGTTGTCTACATCAAAGGGTGAAGAACTTGTAGAGCCTATCAACATCCCACACTTGAAGAAGTTCTATATTTAGAGGCTTGTTGCTCAGCTATCTTATATATCTATGATCCTGAAAAAATCCTAAAAATCAGAAAATGTCCTGAAAAAATGATCATCTTAGTGAAAACCTCACTTTGATGTATCACCAAAAAAAAAAAAAAAGATCTGTCAAAGTGGTGAAAACCTGGAAATAGGCACTACTTGAAACCCTTGCACCTATGTCTATCAATCTCAATCATCCACTTCGCTACACATTTCTTGGCTTGGAATTGTTTCTTGTCTTTTTCTCGGGGGCATAGTTACTTAGCCTATTGAGGTATTCTTGTGCATTAGGGTTTCTTTGACAACTCACAAAATAGTGTTTCTCAACACTACCCCCACCCACTTTGAAATCAAGTGTTTTTCAACACTTTACAGATAGTTTACCTATGGTCTCCGATGTCACGATATTTCTCACTATCAGAATCAAGTCTGGAAGAAATGGCCAAGTGACTTACACATGCGCACTTCAACACTTAAACGACTGAGCTATGCTGATATTTATCTACTTTGTGTGTTGTCTATGATGATTTCTTTGCCATGTGTTCCCTCCCTAATAGTCTTTTGAGGATGTCATTGACTAGAAGACTGGGGGCCTGGGGCATGTCTTCTTGATTTCTTCCTGTGGGTATACTTTGTTTGTCTATAGTGTTGTAAGCATTTGTGCTTGTCCTATTCAACACTTTGACTTATAAATGTATCATCCTTGACTGTTTTGCAAGACCGCACTGAGGGTTTATCCTGGCACTTATACCTTGATACAAGTGTAATCTTGCTAAATTAAACTTAGGGAATCTAATCGCATAGTTATCTTGACTTACATGTCTCTGATGCTTAGATTGGATTTCCACATACCTATCTGATATTGATCATATTCATATCCTCATAGTTATACTAGTGATGGTTGTATGATCTCATGATGTCCCTAATAAATGCTCAATGATAAAATTAAGAGTCTAAATGTTATGCGCTTCTTGCTGGTAAACCAATTTGCATAGTAGCTTGCATTTTAGGTTCATGTCATTTTTTCTAGTTGCACATTCCTACATGTGGGAAGAGCTCTCTCTCTTCATCTTTTTCATGGACATATCAGTTAGCTGCTTTTATCTTTCACTTCTACTTGTCTTTTCACCTTCTTAATCTTTTGCTACATTTCTTTGCTAACCTGTCATCACAAGGGGTTAATCCAAAAATCATCACATACGATCTATCCAAGTGTCACATTTTCACAAAAACATTTAAATCTATACCACCCATATGAGAGACCAAAAACAATACACATAAGCATATACACATACATGAGCTGAAAACTAAAACTAAAACATCACATGAAAGCTGAAACATACATTTTGAGACAAGTACACAAAGAATATCGATAAACCCAGTATCTCATATATATATCAAATGTGTCATGGTACATATACAAATGTGAGATCCAAAATCTAGATATATGTCTCAAAAATACATAAGGTACAAATAAAAACATAATGTCATGTCTGACTGCCACCCTCTGCAGCTGGTGCTGGCCCTGGTGGAGGAGCTTGTCTCCTATTTCGTGCTTGCACTGCACCCTCTGATTTGCCCGCTCACTCCGAATAATTAGGAAGACCCTGTCCTAGTGGTACCACACTCCTATAGGTGGCATAATAGTATGCAGCTCGGGCACCATGATGCACTGCCTCTCGCCTCACAACATCCCGCTCTCAACGTAGCTCATATGCTCGTGCTCACTCGTCCATCAGCTGCTGATCCTGTACTGCAATGGTCACCTAAACTGCCTCTAGCTCTGCCTCCAAGGCACGAATCCTCGCACCCTGCTCCTCTCCTCCTACTGGCTACTCTGCAGGTGCCTCTACCCTCACTGCTCGCCATCTCCTCAAGGGCACCTCCTCCTCTCCTCATGTTGGCTGCTCTACAGGTGCCTCTACCCTCATCGCTCGTCGTCTCCTCAAGGGCACCTCCTCCTCTCCACCATCATCACCATCAGACTTTGAGGACTCCTCTGCCGCCTGCCTTGCCTATGCTCGTATCCTCCTCCGCCCTACTCGGGAACTCTCCCCCTCCATCTGCCTACCCCCTCTCCCTCCTCCTCCGCCTCCTCCTCCTCCGCCGCCACCTCTACCTCCCACTCCTGCAGGTGTTGCATCTGGATGTGTGAATCGGGGGAACAGGTGTCTCTGCATCTCATAAAGATACCCCGGATCAGCCCCTGCATCTGCCACATCTGGGCGATAATCCCAGGGAGTCACCACTAGTGTTGCGGTATTCCGAACTACTATCTGATAGTCCAGCATCGACAGCCATCCCAATCCCTCATCTATGCGCATCTGGGCATAGGTAGTAGTCTCCACTGACACCACCTGTCGCTCTACAAACTTTCACCATACGCGACTGATCACAAACTGCTCCACAATGTATGTGTTTTGACCCACTAACGATCTGCTATACCGCATATAATCTAACTCCCATGAATTTGATCACCACTAACACTCCTGGTATGGTCGCCATGTGAATGTTTTCAGCTCATCAAACATGCGTCGATAATAGGTCACATCTCCACTATGCCTCTGTGGGATGAAACCTCTATAGCAAAAAATGTACAGCTGGCTATGCTCTCGTGGCTGCACCCGTGGTCGAATCACAGCGATGTGCTCCCAAGCCCAAATCTACGCTAACACTACTCTACATGCCCATGATCCACCCTCATGATATAATATCTCATGAAGCTCGTGGTACATCTCTGCCAATATCGCAGGCCCCCATGCCATCCTATGTGGTTGAGAGATCAAATCATATACCAGTTGACCCCATCCTAGTGGAAAGCCCTTTTGGCCTCGGTTTGTCACCAGGGCCTGGGCTACCAAAGAACATAACAAGCTGGGCAAAGGATAATCATATACATACTTAGTCATCAATCTCTCCCAACTCAAGTGATGATCCAGAATGGTCACATCCTGGAAAAGCTCCTGCACTCGCACTCGCCCCTCTTTCAGGGTCGTATCATAGTACACCTATGCCATCACCAAAACTTAAACATCTATACACCTGGCATCCAACATTGAAATGGCTAAATCAACAAACTACTAACCAAGTAACTTACTGGCTCACCGTGGCATGGCACTCGCAAAATGTGATATAAGTCCTCCAAGGTAATCGACACCTCGCTAGGCGGTAAGTGAAAGGCGTTATGCTTGCTATGCCACCTCTTTGCCAGCACAGACAGCAAACTGTGGTTTGCCCGAATATGGGGCATCCGTACAACCCAGCGCAAGCCCATAGCCACTAGCGCAGTTTGCTCCTCATCGCTCAAATGCTGCACAATGCGTAAACCAACCACCTTGGGAGCTCTAATTTGTAATGCCGAGAATACTTCCTGTCTAGGTAAAACAAGCAATCATCAGTAATAGTCACATGACAAAAAAAAAAAGCATTCGGAGCTAGCTGTACGACACTTTTTACAAAAAGAGTGCGACACATTTTTTGAAACAGTGTCACGTGACACCTTTTTAAATACGAGTGCGACATTTTTATGTTGTGTGACATTTCGCACCGTGTCGTGCGACATTTGGGTGTCGCCCACGCAATACATTTTCCTGAACGGTGTGACACTTTTTTAGAAAAAATGTGTCGCGCGATAATATTTCTGAGACCGTGTGATACTTTAAAAGTATCATGCGACTTTTTTTTAAAAAACTTAAAAATGTGCGAAAAACTCACAAAAAACTCGAAAAAGAACCAAAAAGTTAGTCACTTACCGGCACCCCATATCGCTCTGGCAGGTTGTGCAACCTGCTGCGCTTGAAACGGTGTCGATGAAGAGGAATGTTCGCCTGAGCCATGATGCTATGTGGACCACAAAAAATCTCTCAAATCACAAAAAGACAAATGAATAGTGAAAATGACACTTGGACCCCTTTTATAGCCTCCAACCTCATTTTGACCTAATTTTTAAAACTCCTCAAAATTGTGCAAAAATTGCACCCCTAGCTAATTTTGACGTCCTGGTTCGAGATCGAAATCAAAATCCGAGTTCATCTTAATGGTCAAAATCACATTTTAAAATTTTACCTTCTTTTGAGTAGTTAGCTGATTGTTTGAGGTCTAATCTTTGAATCATCCCTGAGGCATCTTCATTTCTTCATGTCTTCATCATTTCTATTCACCTTTTCACATCTAAATCATCTCTCTATGAGATTTGACCTAATTTTTATGCTATATCCTTCAAAGTCAACTCTAGTCAAACTGGGGCATTTTATCAATTTCTTATAGTCATTCTTGGGTTCTAATCATCTATCTGTCATCTTGGACATTGCTATATTTTAATTTTCTCATGTCTCGCTAGTTTCTGCATCCCCTTACCTCATTTCAATTTCGATCTCGAGGGGGTAAAAATACTCTATTGCTGATTGTTACAGCTATCTATTTCTTAGGAGCATTTGTTTGACCTTATCACTTGCTCTCGATCTATTCACTTTGCTAGGTGTTAGAATTCTTTTCGAATCCTAACATCATCTTCCTAATGTTCAGTACTACCACTATCAGGCTGTGCATTCAGGACTTGCTATCTATTTTTGCATTTCATTCTTTGGAATCAGATATCTATATCTATTATGGCCTACTTGGCTTTGATTTTCTTTGACATAATGTGTGCCCAGATCGATCACGCATTAGTCAAAGAGGGGCAAATGTAATCACCTAAAAATGGTCATCTAGACTATTAGCCCCCTTCTCAACATTTTGGCTAATTTAATTTAATCATTTATCTAGACCAAATTGCTAATAATCAATTTATTTTATTATAACCTATAGTTTGACTATGCTATCCTAAATTCATTATTTGATTAAAAGAGCACGTCCCCTTTTAATTAAATAAAAGACCCCATTTTTCTAACCCACTTAAATTGCACACATAAAGTCCTTTTTCTATTTTACAATTAAAAGAAAAGGCTTGTGAGACTTTTGTCTTATGTGACAAGTCAACTTATATTCTATTGGTTGACTTGTGTGTGCACATGGATCACTCCTATTTTCGAATTCCACTTTTTATCATCCACCATCTTCATCTTGATCTCTATCATTCATATGACTTTAAAAGGGAGAGAGCTTTCCCCCTCAGAGGGATCCATCTTTTGAATATTGTCATGTTGTAGGTTTTCTAACAGGTTTCTTTGGAGCTTTGTGGAGAACTTCTCATTTCTTGTCTCATTCTCTCATTCCATCATATTAGCATAAGATCATATGGCATTCTTAGCATACTTGCATTTTATTTTAGCTTTGATTTCTTGCAATAATCTCACATAGTTTAAATATTTGGTTTTGTAATACTCTCATCCATGTTTAGCATAGTTGCATCTTGCATTTCCATTCAATCTTAGTCTTCCATCTTGCATTGCATCTTTGAGGAACTCATTGTAGACACTTGCATTCTTGTTCTTGTCTCAAAGAACCTCCCATTGCATGGTTTACTAGCAAGAAGCACATTTCTAAGGCTTGGCTGAGAGCCTTCATGCTTGAATACTAGCTTCTTGCACTCCGTGGATAGGGAGCTCTAAGCCGGCATCTAAACATTCCAACTCATGGAATCATTTGGATAGAATGGTTTAGAGCGTGACACAAATCAAGTGTACACTATGACATTTGAAGGTAATGTTGTCAGGCCCAAAAACACCTACAAGCTATGTTTTAATATTTAAAAGGGATAATAGGATTAAATGTAATAAACAAGTTTTCAAATAAATTCACTTAACTTCCTCACGCACATGTATAATTATAAAATTTAAACACAACTCGAATGCAAATTTTCTTAACATTTTAAACTTAAAATTTCATAGCTAAATATATATTTCAACATGTTATCTGATTAATCTAACTTCAACGAATGTGATTACCAATCATAATTAAAAAAATATGCAATAAGGTAACACCATTACATTTGATTTTTTTTATAAAAAAAAAACAAGCTATAAGACTCAATGCAAGCATATATACTCAAACACCATTTTTATTGGCAAACCTGATTCAAGGGCTCAGCCGGGAAAGAACCAGGAAGAAAACCCAACTTCGTCACCATAACAACAAAGTTTTGAGATACAAAATACATAGGATTTCAATCCTCAATTACAACACTTAAATTAAATTTCCTTTATGACCCTCATTGAGGGTTCCATATCAAATTTTGCAACACATTTCTACAAACCGTGGAGGAAACAGAAGCTAATCAGGTGACAACCAAGCACAACCAAGAGACAATCAAACATGCATATTCATACATGGTTTTCACAATATGATTCACAATGAATCAACACTAGGGAAAGGTGGATCCTTCCAACCAGGAGAAGTCAAGCACAACACCAAATAGATGCCCAATCGGGGCTATAAACCAAGAACTTCCATTCTTCCATTTCAACATACCATAATCATACAAAGTTTGTGTTGATAGGTAGGGGCCCATAACACCTTAACCTTTCTCCCTCTTCTCATCCTGAGAAGAGACTCTACACTGGTTGGAGTCTAACTAAACAAACCTTTCCCAAAATTGGTCACTTCTGCCCTCTCCAAGGGTGAGTAATACCAAATTACCCATGCAAGAAAAATCTCAAAATTGAAAACATAAACATGAAAGGAAATCATCCAAAAATAACATGGTTTTCAAAGCTTCCCAACATACCCACAAACATACAAACATTGAAACAACAACAAGGTAGCATAAGCATGAAACAAACATGGAAACTGAACAAGGGAGATGAGAATTTCCTATCTTCACAAGAGGTAATGGAAATGAACAAGTTTGAGTAGAGTTTCACTTTCCTTGCTTCAACCTTCAAGAACTCCTCTCTAAATGTAGAGATTGGGTAACCTCGTCAACTAGTCCAAGAAAGGCCTCTAAAAAAAACTCTCAAACTCAACCACCAACAAAAAATAATAACTTCTCCCACCCACCTACAAATCTAGAAGCTTCTAACTCAACCCACACTATGGTTAAACACTAAGTGGAGGTGAGGCAAGGCAACTCATGGCAACCACTTGCAATTTTCGCACAAAGGTAAAATGAGACTTTTTGAGTGGCCCCAAAAGTCAACAAAAGGGGCTTAGGGGTTGGAAAATACCCCTAACCCATACCCATACCCCTTGGGTATAAAAATTTCATGTTTTAAAGCCTTAGGAATAGGTTTGGAACCAGACAAAAGCAAGGAAATAATATAGGACCATCTAACAACTCTAACAATGCAGATAAAGCACTAATCCAGATTAGGGATGACTAAACTCGATTAAGGACCCAATTAGCAAAAATACACTAACTTAATCCAACTTAGGTCCAAAGGTTACATAGCTAACCCTAATCAGCAAACTGAGGAACATAAACAATTCACGTGTGTCAAGCGACACCATAAGAACACAGTTACGAACATAACATTTACTAATTACAGAAAGATACATACATACATCTCACAATACAATACTTGAATTATATACAACAAGGTTTCCAAAATTAGCACATAGAGATCAATTATGTTCCTCCGTCAAATTTCTCGGCTAAAATATCTGCACACTCATTGCACACATCAGTAGTCCCATAAAATCACATGTACATATATACATACGTATCAAAAATTCACATAAATTGAAACATACATCAATTAGGGTTTCTTTCATCCTACTTAATTCTTAACCATTTAAAATCTCTTAAATCAAAGTATCAATCCTACATTTTACTTAATTCATCAACATACATATACATAAAACCTTAAATGACGAATATCAAATATCTAAAAGTAACATCACACACCATGAAATAATCAATATTTTCAAGCATCAGATAATGTCTTGACATCTCGATTCATGAGTATCAAAATAATAATAATGTATCACTATGTTACGATGGATCGGGGCGAACTCAGAACATAATGCTTCAATTACTTAACTATTTAATTCATTTCTACTCACATTTAATCATCAGTAATCACATAATCAATATGACATATAACTTATTCATTAATTCAGATTAAATACAAGAATAATCATTGAGGTAACAAAATCAATAACATCATCATTAAGTGAAACACCTTGTATTATTGTTAGTGCAAATTTAATGTTTAAATAGTTGAGACAATCATAGTTGTTCTCTAATCTTTAAGTATTAAAGCATGGATGTATCTGTTGTTCGCAATTTTCATTAGGACATCTAAAAAGCTACAACATTACTCCATATCCATTCAAATCTCCTACAACAGATTTGACAGAGAAATTCATATTTAATAAGTACATGCGAGGAGGGACCTTACATCCTCCCCCACTAGCCTTTGACTTCCTCCTGAAAGTCACACAACTAAAATGTTCGTTCTATGCTAGCCCTTGTCTAGACTTATTCCAAGATTTACTCTTATTAAAAGAATGATTACTAATTAACATACATATACAAGGAGGTAACATATTTGTCTAATTACCATGTTAAAAGAGAAGTTCAATCCAAATTAGCAAAAGATAGTAACTTAATCTGACTTAATTGTCATGAATCCCTCTGGTAGGCCCATCATATGTCACTTTTGCCAACAACATTTAGAAGAAAGTACATCAAAAATTTAAATTCAACATCAAGGATGAAACATCCAACACAAAAAAAAATTCTGAAATCAAAGAAATAAAGAGTGGCCACAATAGTGAAATTTTAATCAAGAAATAAAGACATAACGAAAAGGCAAAATAGAATTATCAATAATATATTTGGCTAATAGCCCTGCATCACACTATTGGCAAAAAGAAAAGAGCATAAAATATCAAAAATCTGAAATCAGACAAATATGGAAATAAATCCAATTACTTACAAAATTGACATTACTGACATAATGCGGCCATACCAAGGTCTCTGAGAAAAATGAGCAAACTTAGGTCTTCTAATAACATAGAATTTCTAACTAATTTGTTTCCAATCCTATACTTCACTTAATTTTTAAGAGAATGTTTATCCATTAACAACTAATACTAGAAAACCCTATGGCAACTTTGAGCTTACCAAACTCATAATTAAATCCACAATATAAATTAGGAAATCATTAAAATAATAATTACCTTGATAAGATATAACACATTTCAATCATGTTCTACTATAGAATAAAAATCTTTAAAAATATTATTAACATCTTATACTTTCCATTATAAAGACACAAACATTTTCATAAATGACAACACTATTTACTAACACTAAATTCAAATATAAACTCATAATCTTAGTCTTAAAACTTACGTAAACATTTTGAGATTATGACTTTTTAAACCATTTAAATAACATCAATGTACTCTTATTAAACAAATAAATTAAACTAAATTATAACTAATTAAAATGTTACTAAAATACCAACATTTATCAATAATTAATTTTACTAACTAAAATATTCAAACAAATTTTTTTTTTAAAAATAAATAAATAAGAAGAACTAATTAATTCTAACATCTCATAATTAACAATTAATCTTAATTTACTAACCCAAAACCAATTATAATTCTAACCTTTAAACATACTAAATAAAAAAAACTAACACAAAACTAAAAACTAATCATTAACTTACACTTTCTAACAACAATTATTATCTTACACTAAATACTAACAAGAACTAACTATACTAATTTGGCAACTAACATACAAATTATAACATTTAAACTTTAATGCATATCTTATCTTAACATCTTTAACACCTAACCTACTCCTAACCTAGACAACCTAACCACCTACTCTCTAGGCCATGGACGTTTCCCCATGCCTCTTCACATTTACCAAGGACTGCAAATCGCAGCAAGGGGTCAAGAAAAAAAGGTGCACATGGGGGAACCTAAGGAGTTGTGAAAAGAAAAAACCATTATCAAGAACTAATGCCTCCCAAGTGGGTTGCACGCTATCCCAAAACTGACATACACTCCCCAAGACAACTCCTGCCAAAAGGTACGCTAGGTCTTTCATGTCAAGTGGAGGTTTGAGTTTGGAGGGATATAGTTTGGATCTTTTATCAAATTTAAATGCAAACAAATTCCTTCATTTCCCAAAGTCCATGTGCCAACAAAGGCCTTATCCCATGATCCTAGACCTACATACACGTTGCCCAAGGAATAAAAGCGCTGACTAAGCCTGCAAGACCAATTCGTTTGCTACGCCTTCCTAGGAACTCTTAAGATGTGAAGGTGATGTCATAGCAATTGAGATGGTCAAGGTGGGGGTTTAACATTTTAAACACGGCACTTTGTTTTTAAAAAACCAAATCCTTTACTTCTTCTCCCTCTTGACGTCCAACTCCATGCCTAGGGAAGTACCTTGCAGGATATTAATGCATTGGAGACTTGGAACCATGTGGAAAGGGGCAGATGAAGACTTAGGGGGAAAGGTAGTTAATTTTAAAAGTTTTTTAGGTGAGGCCTTAGGGTAAACATAGGGTAGAATATATTTTATTTTATGTATTTATTATTTGGTTAAAAATCCTGGTTGATATTAATTGAATTTAGCAATAGATTTAAAAAAATAGAGTCAAATAAGAATATTCTCTGTTACTTTTTTTTTTGAATTTAACAAGCTCTCATACATTAACCAGCATCCTGTAGATGCCTATTTTGAAAAAAAAATGTATATATTTTTTGAAACTTTTCTCTTGTTCTTATATATATATATATATATATTATTTTTTTTAAAATTTTTTTTTTTCTTTTTCTTTGTTTTTTTAAAAGTGTTTAAGATTTTCAAATTTCTTCATATAGCCAAAGGGGATTTTTTTTTTTTGGAATTATAACATAAAGTTTTAGATGTCTTATTAACACAATAACATAGGATTATTCCCTCCTCCAATACAAGAATACGAGAGGAGATTCAATTCATGAAGTTTTAAACGTCCAGACTTTACATGGACCCATTGTTGCCCAAGTGTGACGAAACCAGGCTCTGATACCAAAATGTCATGCCCAAAAACACCTACAAGCTATGTTTTAATATTTAAAAGGGATAATAGGATTAAATGTAATAAAAAAAATTTCAAATAAATTCACTTAACTTCCTCATGCACATGTATAATTATAAAATTTAAACACAACTCGAATGCAAATTTTCTTAACATTTTAAACTTAAAATTTCATAGCTAAATATATATATCAACATGTTATCTGATTAATCTAACTTAAATGAATGTGATTACCAATCATAATAAAAAAAAATATGCAGTAAGGTAACACCATTACATCTGATTTTTTTTTTTTTTTAAAACAAGCTATAAGACTCAATGCAAGCATATATACTCAAACACCATTTTTATTGGCAAACCTGATTCAAGGGCTCAGCCGGGAAAGAACCAGGAAGAAAACCAAGCTTTGTCGCCATAACAAAAAAGTTTTGAGATACAAAATACATAGGATTTCAATCCTCAATTACAACACTTAAACTAAATTTCCTTTATGACCCTCATCGAGGGTTCCATATCAAATTCTGCAACACATTTCTACAAACCATGGAGGAAACAGAAGCTGATCGAGTGACAACCAAGCATAACCAAGAGACAATCAAACATGCATATTCATACATGGTTTTCACAATATGATTCACAATGAATCAACACTAGGGAAAGGTGGATTCTTCCAACCAGGAGAAGTCAAGCACAACACCAAATAGATGCCCAATCAGGGCTATAAACCAAGAACTTCCATTCTTCCATTTCAACATACCATAATCATACAAGGTTTGTGTTCACAGGTAGGGGCCCATAACACCCTACCCTTTCTCCCTCTCCTCATCCTGAGAAGAGACTCTACATTGGTTGGAGTCTGCCTAAACAGACCTTTCCCAAAATTGGTCACTTCTGCCCTCTCCAAGGGTGAGTAATACCAAAACACCCATGCAAGAAAAATCTCAAAATTGCAAACATAAACATGAAAGGAAATCATCCAAAAATAACATGGTTTTCAAAGCTTCCCAACATACCCACAAACATAGAAACATTGAAACAACAACAAGGTAGCATAAGCATGAAACAAACATGGAAATTGAACAAGGGAGATGAGAATTTCCTACCTTCACAAGAGGTAATGGAAATGAACAAGTTTGAGTAGAGTTTTCCTTTCCTTGCTTCAACCTTCAAGAACTCCTCTCTAAATGTAGAGATTGGGTAACCCCCTCAAGTAGTCCAAGAAAGGCCTCTAAAAAAAAGCCTCAAACTCAACCACCAACAAAAAACAATAACTTCTCCCACCCACCTACAAATCTAGAAGTTCCTAACTCAACCCACACTATGATTAAACACTAAGTGGAGGTGAGGCAAGGCAACTCATGGCAACCACTTGCAATTTTCGCACAAAGGTAAAATGAGATTTTTTGAGTGGCCTCAAAAGTCAACAAAAGGGGCTTAGGGGTTGGAAAAGACCCCTAACCCATACCCATACCCCTTGGGTATAAAAATTTCATGTTTTAAAGCCTTAGGAATAGGTTTGGAACCAGACAAAAGCTAGGAAATAATATAGGACCATCTAACAACTCTAACAATGCAAATCAAGCACTAATCCGGATTAGGCATGACTAAAATCGATTAAGGACCCAATTAGAAAAAAAGCACTAACTTAATCTGACTTAGGTCCAAAGGTTACACAGCTAACCCTAATCAGCAAACTGAGGAACATAAACAATTCACGTGTGTCAAGCGACACCATAAGAACACAGTTACGAACATAACATTTACTAATCACAGAAAGATACATACATACATCTCACAATAAAATACTTGAATTATATACAACAAGGTTTCCAAAATTAGCACATAGAGATCAATTATGTTCCTTCGTCAATTTTCTTGGCTAAAATATCTGCACACTCATTGCACACATCAGTAGTCCCATAAAATCACATGTACATATATACATACATATCAAAAATTCACATAAATTGAAACATACATCAATTAGGGTTTCTTTCATCCTACTTAATTCTTAACCATTTAAAATCTCTTAAATCAAAGTAACAATCCTACATTTTACTTAATTCATCAACATACATATACATAAAACCTTAAATGACGAATATCAAATATCTAAAAGTAACATCACACACCATGAAATAATCAATATGTTCAAGCATCAGATAATGTCTTGACATCTCGATTTGTGAGTATCAAAATAATTGTAATGTATCACTATGCTACGATGGATCGGGGCGAACTCAAAACATAATGCTTCAATTACTTAACTATTTAATTCATTTCTACTCACATTTAATCATCAGTAATCACATAATCAATATGACATATAACTTATTCATTAATTCAGATTAAATACAAGAATAATCATTGAGGTAACAAAATCAATAACATCATCATTAAGTGAAACACCTTGTATTATTGTTAGTGCAAATTTAATGTTTAAACAATCGAGACAATCATAGTCGTTCTCTAATATTTAAGTATTAAAGCATGGATGTATCTGTTGTTCTCAATTTTTGTTAGGACATCTAAAAACCTACAACATTACTCCATATCCATTCAAATCTCCTACAACAGATTTGACAGAGAAATTCATATTTAATAAGTACATGTGAGGAGGGACCTTACAAATGTATCAAGTGTCTATTGGAGAGAAGTGATGAATACTACAATATATGCAATGAACATAGTACAAATTAGATAAGGTATTGGTATGACACCCTATGAATTTTGATTTGGACATACACCTAGTGCGAAATCTTTAGAATCTTTGGAAGTGAGTGTTGTATCAAAAAAGAGGAAGATATAGGTAAGTTTGATCCTAGAAGTGATGAAGGATTTTTTCTTGAATACTCGTTCAAGAGAAAGACATATAGACATTTTAATTAGAGATTAAGAAATATTATTGAAATCACTAATGTAAAAGTTGATGAGAAGTTTAGAATTATAGAAATGATACCTAATTATGATTCAAATAAGGATGTATATACAAATAAGAGGCCTAAAAGTCAAAATGCATAATAAGAACTACTTTATTAAATTTATAATAATTTGTATGATGAAGAACTAGGAGAAGAATCAAGAGAAAAAGTTAGAATAAAATATAGAACACTGTAGAAAATAAATCCAAGGTATGTAGGAAGGAATTACCCTAAGAAACAAATTATTGGAAGTATGAATAATGAATATTTGACAAGGAATTAGGTAATAGATGAATTTTTTTTGATATCGTAAGTTAAACCTAAGACTCTAGATGTGTCATGCCCAAACTACGAGGGCAAAAACACACAATTATTTTTTTATTTTTTTACTAAGTATAGTTATTATTTAAAGTGCTTAAAGATGAAATGATTGAGACAACATTCTACGCGCAGGTTCTCTACAAGATGTCTTAAGATTATAACATGAGGAAGATTACATCATTAAGATATTAAAACTTTTGTGATAAGACTGATATCATTAAACTTATGTTCTTACATTTCTTATACAACATTATAGTAAGAGTTAATTAAATAACGATGTAGATGACTATAAAATTTGTTCAATGAAACAACTAAGAAAATAACGTTGACATTAAAACTTATTTTAGATGGACAATAACCATAAATCTAAGACCAGTTAGTACTCACAAATTCAGACTTACTTCAATACTAAAACTAAATATATATTTAACTAATATATCATCAATACAAAAACTAACATTACTAAGAAAATTATATATCAAAATTTTGAGCAATGGGTTACACCAATAACACAAGTAATAACTAACTAAAACTTACTTAATTTACATTTACAACTTAACTATTTAAAATTAATAACAATTAGCAAAAACATAATTAAAATAACTATAAAATTGAATATATGCTACTAATTACAAACTAATATTAACAAAAATAATTAATATTAACACAACGAACAACTAATTTGAACTTTAATTAATTAACTATCTACTAATATCAACTAACACATTAAGTTACATTTAAAATTTTCTTAATAAAAAAACTATATGAAATGACAAAAATAAAAGTAAATACTTACTAAACATATTTCACACTTATCTAATAACTAAACTAAATCTTAATCTAAACAAATCTAACTAATATAAAACAATTAAACTAGTCCATACATAAAAATTAATAACAAACTAACCTAAACTAACATCTACCCTACTCTAACTCTAAACTCCCACTCCACTCCCCTCTTCCCACCGGTCAAATCAATCTCCCTAACCCCAAGCCCCTGCGCAAATCCAAGTGCTGCAACAAGTACCGCGCTCTGCCCAAGGGTGGGGTCAAACGCAGGCTAAAGCCTTGCTACATGCGCAGACCACAAATGAATGGAGGGTGACCAAAAGCAAGGTTTTTTTTTTTATGGTTAGCAACAATAAAGGGAGGTGGCAGAGGGTGACGTCATCTTGCATGATGGCAAGTTGACTTTAGCAAAGGTTAAGCACTTTTTAAAACTGCCTTTTTCAAACTGACATCCCAAGAGGAGGTGAAGCATTGATTGAAAATTTTTATAGATGGCAAAGGGGATATTTATAAGAGTTATTTCTTAAAGTTTAGTTGTTAGGAATAAGATATATCTATGTTTTTTTTTTGAATTTCTTTTGAATTTTGAACACTAATATTTATATTTTCTTTTTATTTATCTTATTTCAAAAATTAAAAAAGATAAGAATATTCTGAGGAATATTCTCTGTTGCAAGGGCATTTAAAATCTCTCCCATACAAAGGGCAGAGAGTTTTACTCTCTAGGAACACTTTTTTTGAAAATTTCTTAAGTATAGAATTACAAGGCAAGTATATAAATATATTTTTTTGTCTATATTTTTGAATAGAATTAAACACATGGATACAATAGTTTGAAGCCTATTAACACCATATTTAATATGATCTCCTATATAACTTGAGTATGCAATATATCAATTTTAGATGTTATTTTCTTCCAGAACATAGTTGACATTTGAACATATAAGGAACATATAAAGAAACTAGAAAATTTGCTTATCTAACTAAATCTACATACATGATATAATTTTCGTTTCCAACATAAAGATAAGCTTGAAATTTTCCCAATTAAATCCACACCATTTCCATCTTATTTTAATGTGCATCCATCCAAAATAATGTGTTACAAAATTTAATCACATGAGCAACAATTATGCTCAAAACACCAATTTTATTGGCAAACCTGATTCAAGGCTCAGCCGGAAAAGAATCAGGAAGAAAACTCGGCTTCGTTGCCATTTACATTAAGGTTTAAAATAAAATTTACAATAGAATCTAAATCCCAAATTTCAACAATTAAATCAAATTTTCTTCATGATCATAATCAAAGAATTTGTAGTGTTTTCTGAATCTCATTTCAAGAACCATGGAGGAAGCAAATATTTGATCGGGTGACAACCAAGCATAACCAAGAGAAAATCAAACATGCATAATCATACATGGTTTACACAATAGGATTCACAATGAATCAAAACTAGGGAAAGGTGGATTCTTCCAATAGGAGAAGTCAAGCACAACACCAATTCAGATGCCCAATCGGGGCTAATAACCAAGAACTTCCGTTCTTCCATTTAAACATGCCATATTCATACTAGGTTTGTGCTGACGGGTAGGGGCCCATAACACCCTACCCTTTATCCCTCTTCTCATCTTGAGAAGAGACTCTACACTGGTTGGAGTCCAACTAAACAAACCTTTCCCAAAATTGGTCACTTCTGCCCTCTCCCAGGGTGAGTAATACCAAAATATCCATGCAAGGAAAACTCAAAAAAAATTGCAAACATAACCATGAAAGGAAAATAACCAAAATAACATAGCTTTCAAATCTTCCCAACACACCCACAACCATACAAACAGTGAAACAACAACAAGGTAGCATGAACATGAAACAAAACATAAAAACTAAATAAGGGAGATGAGAATTTCCTACCTTCACAAAGAGGTAATGGCAATGAACAAATTTGAGTAGAGTTTCCACTTCTTTCCTTCAATCTTCAAGAAATCTTCTCTAAATGTAGAGATTGGGTAACAACCAACTAGTCCAAGGAAGGCCTCTAAATAAGCCTCCAACTCAACCACCCAAAAGGAGCAATAACTATTTCCACCCACTAGCAATTCTAGAAACTCCTAACTCAACCTACACTATGGTTAAACCCTAAGTGGAGATGAGGTGAGGTAACTCAAGATAACCATGATCAATTTTCGCACAAAGGAAAAAAGGGACTTTTTGAGTGACCTCAAAAGTCAAAAAAAGGGGCTTAGGGGTTGGAAAAGACCCCTAACCCATAACCATACCCTTTGGTTAGAATAATAACATGTTTTAAAGCCTTAGGAATAGGTTTAGAGCCACACAAAGGCTAGGAAATAATTAGGACCCACTAACAACTCTAACTTTGCAGATTAAACACAATCCGGTTTAACGGATGACTAACCTTGATTAAGGACCTAATAGAAAACTGACACTAACTTAAACCAACTTGGTCCAAAGGTTAAACAATTAACCCTGAACAGCCACTAAAACACATAACCATTTTACAAGTGTCAAGCGACACTGAAAGAACATAATTACGAACATTGACATTTACTGAACAAAGAAGATACATACATACATCTCACAATACAAATACGTGAATTACGAACAACAAGGTTTCCAAAATTAGCACATAGAGATCAGTTTTGTTCCTTCGTGGGGTTTCTTGGCTAAATATCTTCACACTCATTGCACACATCAGTAGTCCCGTAAAATCACGTGTACATAAATGTATACGTATCAAAAATTTACTTAAATTAAAACATACATCAATAAAGGTTTCTTCATCTTACATAATTCTTAACCATTTAAAATATCTTAAATCAAAGTCTCAATCCTACATTTACTGATTTCATCAACATACATATACATGAAACATTAAATGACAATCATCAAATATCTCTGAAAGTAACATCACACAAAATGAAATAATAAAGTATGTTCTAAGCATCAGATAATGTCTCGACATCTTGAGTCGTGAATAACAAAATAATAGTAATGTATCACTATGCTACGATGGGTCGGGGTGAGGCCTCACCAGATGAAGCATGTAAAGTTGAATTTTCGATAAAGGCTATGAAGGAGGAATTTGAGAAGATTAAAAAGAATATGATATGGGAATAAATCCCTATATCTAAAGATAAGAACATCATTAGCACTAATAAAGGATTTAGAAATAAGATGAATAAAATAGAAGTGGTAAGAAACAACATAGGGTTAGTATGCAAAGATTATTCACACCATGAAGGAGTTAATTTTGAGGAAACTTTTGCTCCTTTTCCTAGACTTGAAGTAGTGAGAGTATTTTTGGCATATGCATGTAGCAAGAATTTCATGGTATACTATATGGATGTTAAGAATTTGATGAAGAGTTTTACATTGTGATGAAAGGTGATCCCCTTAATACCACAACAAACAACAAAAACATAAAACAACACAAATTGAGAGAAAAAAATATGGGATTCTTATTATTGCCACAAATATGAAACTACAAAATTACAATAGGAAAACTCACATGGGTTCTTTCCTTAAAAAAGTCTGTAGGATAGAGTTGTGACTATCACCTAGAACTTCCCTAGATAACCTATAAGCCTTCCTTACATATGCATTTTTTACTGACTAAGAAGGTTCTAGAAACTAAGTCCTAACCCTTGAGGCTAACCAACTTCATATTATATCATTTCATTATACTTTATTAAATAAGATTGACTCAAGATAAATTACAAATTACATTTTCTAAAAGGAGACCAGAACTAGAAAATCATTGACCTAATGGGCTATTATAACCCCATTCTAGAATCCTTAGCTAGCAATCTATGTTAGCTCACATTGCAAGCATCCATAAAAGGAGGTTTCAACTTGTTTTAGAGCAATTTAGGCCTTCATCACTAGACTTAAAGTTTGGATAGCCAAAATTCATACTAAAAATATGCAATAACTACACCAGTGCATATGATATGACAATAAAACTCACCCAAAATGTTGATATGCCAAATATGAACCTCCACATATGAGATTAGAATAATCTTAGCACATAACACCAACTTACTAGAATTAGCAAGATCCCATAAATAGAAACTCTATATAGGAATAACCCTTACTGAAAATACACAAATTGGAAAATTGGAAATAAAAATATTATTGGGTGATGCAAGATTGCCCTTACACCTAGGATGCTCCTACATTATAAACCTAGGGTAATTTGAGAAGTAACCCTATCATGTCTTAGGTATTTAGAGGAAAACCAAGAAGGTCAACCTATTGGATACAATTAAGTAATTGTGTATTGTCTTTGATGTTACACAAATGCCATATCAGTTATCAGATAGAGTCTACCGAGCTCAGTCGGTCAGTAAAGCCTTTTGCAGTGTATACCGAGCATTCCTGTATGTCACACGGTAAGTTAGTGTTAAACGAGTTCGCACGGTAAGCTAAGGAAAGTTTAGTTCTTACCGAGATCACTCGGGTATCAAAGGATTTTGTAGCGGACGGTTAGTGTTAACCGAGTTCGCACCGTAAGCCAAGGAAAGCTTAGTTTTCACCGAGCTCACTCAGTAGTCGAAGATAGCTTTTACCGAGTCTAGTCGGTTTCCAAAGGAAGTGGCAGGTTTACCGAATTCCCCGGTAAATGTAGTTTTTACCGAGTTCTGCCGGTTAACACAGGAAGCAGTTTTTTTTTAGCGTCGGCCAGTGAAGAATTTTGTTTTGATTGTTAGTTCAAGCTGACTTTGGAATATATTTTGTCAAGTTGGTTGGGCCGACCTGGTATTATGTATAGTATATAAAGAGGTGCTCAAGATGCAGAAAAGTGTGGAATAGAGAATATATACGGATAGTGCAAGGAAGTGCAAGGAAGAGACTTGTGTGTGCCTAAGCAGAGTTGAGCAGAGGGAAATCTTGGAGCTGCAAAGATATATTTAATCAGTAAGGATCTTGTGGAGCTAAACTGAGATCTGTATTCAGCAAGATAAGTTGCATATATTTTCAGATCACTCATTGTTGCTTTCTAACCATTGTAACAGTGATTCCAAAATCTCCTAACAGAGTTGGTTTAACAACCATTCCATAAATCCTTTAACAAGGTGGCAATTCATTTGAATTGTTCTAAAGACCTCTTACAAGGCCACTCCTAACAGGGTGATTAAATCCTCTAACAGGGTCACACCTAACAGTGTGTTTTGTAACCTTTAACAAGGTTGGCTCCTAACAGGGCTCACTTCAGAAAAGTGAAAATTGGTGACTAGTTGCTGGTGGTTTTTCCCATATTGGGTTTCCACGTAAATCTGGTGTCTACTGTGTTCATGATTACTTTCTTTTGCATGGTCGCTTATTTTAGTAAATGCTTAATAAATTAACTAAACATCTATCAAGTTTTAAGTAGTAATTTATGTGTTTACCGAATAGCAGTAGCAACTAAGTTTAAGGCATCTTTGGGACTGTTGAATTTGTTTTTGTGGTAACTGATTCACCCCTCCCCTCTCAGTTACCCCATCTTCATTTTCCAACACAACCTCCTCTTGTGGTAGCCATGATAAATCCTCCATTAGCCTCCCTTTCCATTTGACTGATACTCTTCACATGTTATGTTTGTTGTGCTTCTTCCCTCACAACTATCTAATATCTCCTCAATCTCTAGTGTAGTTGAAGTAGATGCCAAAATAATCCACTGTGCTTATGCAACTTCATCTCTATCACCTCCCTCATAATATTGTTACAATTCTAAAATGTTAAACACTTGTAAAATGTTCAGTTCACTTGGTAACCCTACTATTGGAAATATAAGAGTAACTGAGAGGGGAGGGGTGAATCAGTTACCACAAAAATAAATCCCAAATCCCTTTAGATTTTAGTACAAAATAAACTCTAAAAATTGAATATTGTTGATGCTTAGAAAACACATATAAAATCTTGTAACTCGATAAATATTGAATATATTCTTAACATGTAAACCTTAGATGTTATCTGTGATTACCATTATTTTAACTTAGATTCAAACACATAAAAGAAATATAAGATGAACACATTTTACACCAGGAATTGACATGGAAACCCAACTTAGGAAAAACACCAATTGCAACTAGTTACTATTTTCACTCTTTTGAAGTGAGCCCTATTAGTTGGGACCAACCTTGTTAAAGGTTACAAAATGCAATGTTAGGTGTGACCCTATTGACCCTATTAAAAGATTCAATCACCCTATTAGGAGTGGCCTTGTTAGAGGTCTTTAGACAATTTCATAGAACTACCACCTCGTTAGAGGTTTTAAAAATTAAAGTTAAGTCAACTCTGTTAAGAGATTTGGATCACTACTACAATGGTTAGAGAGTAACAATGAGATGACTTGATTTCTAATGCAATTGAATTGTTGATTATAGATATCTATTCTAGCTTGTACTTGATCCTTCCTAATCAAATATATTTTTTAGGTCCACAAGGATATTCTACTTATCCTTCTAATTCACTTCCTTACTACATCATTAGATCTTCAAAATCTTCCATGCATTCACACTCTTACATAGTTTTGAATTTCCAACTTGACCTTATACTTATATCATCCATATTGTCAAGTTAGGTCATATACAACTTATAACAACTAAATATTCATCACCTCGATTGACTAGAACCAATAGATAAATCAAATTAACTCAATAGGCCAAAATAAGAAAATCCTTCATTAGCCAACCCTACTTGGTAGATGCTAACTCAGAAATGATTTTTCTATGTCAACCAAGTGAACTCAATTAACATTGAATAGTTGTGAAGATCCTTTGGTAACTAAGTGAGCTCAATTAATAGTGGTTCCATCTAATATTTCCTTCATTAATTAAGTGAGTTTGGTTAACACTCATCTTTTGTAAACTTTTCTATGATGTCTGAGTTAACTCGGTAGACACTACCTTGTAAACTAGGAAAACATAGGAACACTTGGTAGACATAGAAAATTGTTTGCACTACCTTAGTGAGCTCAACATGCACTAACTAATAATGTCATTTTTTGTAACATCAAAGACAATACACAATTAATCAATTGTATTCAACAACCGCCCTCTTTGGCATTGATGGCAACACACCATTTCATAACACAATAAAATTTTTGGAATAAGAATAAAGTAAGGAATATATCCTTAGTTTCATTTTGATTCATATCTTATGAGAACTTTCTCTGTCAGTATGAAGTCTTTCTATCTTCAATTTTTTCCTTTGTCAGAAAACTTCTATCTACAACAACTATTACCAGGTTTATTCTCCCTCATAGATATCTCTATGATAGCATACTTCTACCTCTTACAAAAAAACTTCTCCTTCTAATTAGAATTTCTTATGAGACATTAAAATATACTTCTCCCTCTTTGACAACACATGCCAAAGATAACAACTTTTTTAATATCAATGTACCTTAAGTACTAATTCATTTGCAATATGCCCTTGTCAATACTACACCAACTGATTGATCTTTAAAAAGTTCTCATTGATGCATCACTAATCTTAATTTAGTGAGCTTCAAATAGGGGGAATGACCCTTAGCTTACCTCTTAGATATAGAAATGTATCATTAGGTAATGGCTTGGTGAATATGTTTGCTATCTATTTTTTTTTATTCACATATTATAATCTGACTTCCTTATCTTGCACTAATCCTCTTAATAAGTGATATTTTATTACAATGTGCTTTTTTCTAGTATGCAACATTGGATTCTTTGATATATTGATAGAACTATTGTTATCATAGTATATGACTACTAGATCTTTGATCTTTATCTTCATTCCTTCCAATAGATATTTTAACCAAACAATGTTAGAAAAATTAACTGCTGCTACCGCATATTCTACCTTTATTGTGGATTGAGAGATGCAAACACACATAAAATGTTGTAACTCAATAACTACTGAATATGCTCTTAATATGAAAACCTTAGATGTTATATGTGATTACCATTATTTTAACTTAGATGAAAACACATAAAATAAAATAGCATGAACATATTTGATACCAGGATTTAACATGGAAACCCAATTTGGAAAAACCACCAATTGCAATTAGTTACTATTTTCACTCTTTTGAAGTAAGCCCTATTAGGAGCCAACCCTGTTAAAGGTTTCAAAACACATTATTAGGTGTGATCCTATTAAAGGATTTAATCACCCTATTAGGAGTTGATTTGTTAGAGGTCTTTAGATAATTCAATAGAATTACAAACTTGTTAGAGGTTTTACAAATTACTATTAAGCGTACTTTATTAAGAGATTTAGATCACTACTATAATGGTTAGAGAGTAACAATGAGATGACTTGATTTCTGATGCAACTAAATTTTTGATAACAGATCTTTATTCTAGCTTGTACTTGATCCTTCCTAATTGAATATATCTTTTTAGCTCTGCAAGGATATTCTACTTATCATTTTGATTCACTTCCTTATTACATCATTAGATCTTCAAAATCTTTGATGCATACACACTCTTACACACTTTTGAATTCTCAACTTGACCTTATACTTATATCATCCATATTGTCAAGTTAGCTCATATACAACTGAGAATAACCATTATTCATCACCTCAATTAGCTAGAACTAATAGATAAATTAATTAGACTCAATATGCCAAAATAAGAAATCCTTCATTAGCCGACCCTTCTCGGTAGACACTAACTTAGAAATGATTTTCCTGTGTTAACCAAGTGAACTCATTTAACATTGTATATTTGTGAAGATCCTTTGGTAACTAAGTGAGCTTGGTTAACACTGGTTCCATCCAAAATTTTCTTCATTAACCAAGTGAGCTCAGTTAACACTCATCTTCTATAAACTTTCCTTTGATGCTCGAGTTAACTCAGTAGACTTTCTTCTAAACTAGGCAAACACAAGAACACATAGTAGACACAAAAAATTGTCTATACTACCTAAGTGAGGTTGGCATGTATTGACTAATAATAACATTTATTTAAAATCAAAGATAATACACAATTAACCAATTGTATCCAACACCCTACTTCATGGGCATTTCTAGAATCATGCATTTTCACTATCTTGCACTATCCAAACTTCTTCATTTTCAATTTATTATATGTACCCATTGGAAATATCTCTTTTCTTGAATGATCCATGACTTCATCCCTACTCTAAAATTCCTTATAGCTCCTTTTCACATCTTCCTTAGCCTTATATTATGTATTCATCTTCGTAATGTGCTTCCTCACCTCCTCGTGGATGTTCTTCAAATGTTCAAGAAAATATTTTGCTTCAACGCTACTTATTTCTCCTTTATCCAACTCCCTCAATTTAGAAGCATTTTTGGGACTATTCCCATATACAATCTAGTATAATGATTTACTAGTACTCATGTTGACATAATTATTATATGAAAATTTTTCCTATGGTAAAATCTGATCCCAACCTTTTTGTTTATCTCCAACCAAGCAACTCGAAAAATTCTCCAAACTTTGACTCACAACTTCTATTAAAGTACATTAGTCTGTAGATGATGGGATGAACTCAACTTCAAATCTCTCTTTTATTTCTTCCACAAGGTACCCTAGAAATGACCAACAAACTTGGTATCTTGATCTAAAGCTATACTCTTTGGCAAACCATGTAGTCTTGCCACTTCTCTGAAAAATAACTCTACCACTTAAATAACATCACTTGTCTTCTTGTAGGGAATGGAATTTTGCATTTTTAAGAATTTGTTAACCACCAAAAATATTAAATCATGCCCCCAATGTGTCCTTGGTAAACCAAAAGAAAAATCCATGCTAACAACTTCCCATGGCTTCTTATGTACAAGTAATGGCTAATATAACCTCATATTTTTCTTTCCTCCTTTCGTAATCTAGCATATTTGGCAACATTGTACAAACCTCTTCACATTTTAATGAAACTATGGCAAATAATAATTCTCAAAAACCAAAATAATAGATTTATGTCTACCAAAATGTCCATCCAATCCTCCATTATGCTTGTCCTTGATGAGATTCTCTCTCGTGGAACTTCTAGGAATCCACAACTAACATTCCTTGAACAACCTACCATCTTAGATTATGAAATCCAACCACTTTGTCCTATCAAGTGTAATAGGTTATGTACAAGCTTTCTAAGCCTTTCCAAAATTAAGATACTCTGGATACAAATACTTGACTTCCTTGAACCCAACTACCTCAATATACATTTCTTTCAGGAAAACTTGTCTTCTACTAAGAGCATCTAAAACTCTATTAGATTTCTACTCCTACATTTCAAAAAAAAGTGTATAACATAACTCTACAAAAACTCAATCCATTTCAAATTCCTTTATTTTAATTTTCCTTGACTATTCAAATATTGCAAAGCTTGATGATCAAGATACAAAAAAAACTCTTTAGGAAGAAGATAGTGCCTCCACTTCTTTAATGCCTAAACTATAGCATAAAATTATTAATCACAAATAGAATACTTCCTTTTGGCATTATTCAATTTCTTACTTAAATAAGCAACATATCTACCTTCTTGACTTAAAACAACTTCTATTGTAGTACCACTAACATCATAGTCTACTTGAAATACCTTGTTAAAATTTGCAAGTACTAAAATAGGCTCCTTTGTAACTATTTATTTCAATAGATTAAAGCTCTTATATTCTCCTATAGTCCACTTAAATCCCTTCCTATCTCCTCTCATTATTTTAGTCAAAGGTCAAAAAAAATTTCTCTAGCCTCTGATAACTTTTTGTAAAAATGTGGGAACCTCAAAATTAGGTCTTTTTCTAATCATGGAAATGGCCTTAAAAAACCTCTCTTCATCTAGTTTCAAAATGTCCTCTTGTTCAACATTTGTTTCTTCCTCTTCTTCATCCTCACTTGTATCTCTTACAATGAGATTTATTCCTCTATGATTTGTTATTCCAATTCTTTCATCTATCTCTAAAGAGCTTTGAAACCCTCAAGAGTAACACCTATAGCTCTTCCACCACACTCTCTTTGTAGAGATATTTTTCATGCTTTCATAGAAATCCTAGTGCAAACTACCTCAAAAATTGATTATTTGTCCACCTGCTAACCCAAACCATGCTCCTGGTGTAAACTACCTCTCAGTCAGTGATCTATTTATATACTCAAAATCTCCCACTCTTATACCACTTGATGAAGGGTGCTCCCCTTAATACCATGAAAAAAATAGAAATAGAGAACAACACAAATTAAGAGAAAAAAATATAGGCTTCTTATTATCACTACAAATGCAAAATTATAGAATTACAATATGCAAGCCTACATGGGCATCTTCCTTAGAAGAGTTTGCAAGATAGAGCTACAACTATCACCCAAAACTACCCTAGACAACCTGCAAGCCTTCCTTATATATAGGCACTTTTTATTTCCTAAGAATGTTTTGTTACTAAAATTTTGCACATGTCTAAAATTTTAAGCATACATGCAATGAAAGTGCAAAAGTGCTATTTATTTCATTCAAACAATAGAAATGTCCTTGTATTGTTTACTTTCAGATGTACATTGATGTTTTCAAACAATGAAATGAATTAAAAATTTTGGAATGAAAAGTATCACACAAGTCGTGAGTACAATTACTGTCTTTCATATGTACAAAGAACAAGAAAAATAAAGCATATGAGAGAAAGTTAGAGATAACCAATCATTGCCTTTTAGACTTTGACTAGTTAGGTGTTCTCTAATATCACCTTGTTGCTTCTGGTCTAGCCCTCAATCCAATAAGCTCCTGGTTCTTCATTTGCTTGCATGGGAAAAAGTGGGGTTAGATCTTTTAAGATCTAAGCAATGACTGATTACCTATAACCGTGTACCCACACATGTGATATTTTTCCTTTTTCAAATACATATGAAAATAGCAAAATGTATTTCAAGTGCTCTAATGCAAAAAGTGAAAAATATAATGTTAAGGGGACATATTAACTCTGATATGAAACTTTCCATTATAATCAAGAACAAGCTTGCAATTATAAAATAGTGGTTTCATGAGTGTCATGAGCCCATGCTCGAACCTCATGCAATACCATCTTAAAGAAAAGAGCACTAAGGAGTTAGCATCATTGAACAAAACTCAGGAGTTATTTCAAATCACAATACTCTTAAGATCAAGGATAGAAAGGAACAACTGGTGTCCTTAAAAGAAGAAAAGAGAATGTTGGTTTCTAGATGCTCAAATGGAGGCTCCTACAAATTTCATAGCCAAAGAGAGAAAATGAAAAGAGTGAGAGCACCAAGGCAAAGAGCAATCAAGATTGGTAAAGAATGTAATGACTGTGAATTGGAATGAGAGGTTGTTAAGGTGATTTTGGCTTTGTTAATAAAGAGAAACACGTCAAAAGGGGACATATTATTCTCATGTTTGAATAAGATTTATTGGGGTCATGGTATTTACAGAATATAAAGAGTCTTAGCATTCTACTTTGGAGAATAATTTTCCCTTCTTACATTGAGAGAGTGTGCTATATTAACTAGCATTATACCAACACTAGAACTTCTTTCTCCATCTAAGGATTCTAGCATGGATTGACAAAGATATATTTCTTAAAGATAGTATTTGGCTTTGAAAAAGGAGCAGCAGCTATAAAAATCCCTATGCAAAAGGTATCAAGTGTTCAAAATATGCTATCAACTAGAGAAAATTGGAAGTCAACTTCAAATAATTGTAGGCCTAAGACAATGCAAGTTCATGTAATGGCTAGTAAGCAATAGAGCATCATAAATTATTGTCCATGCCTAGCTACGAAGACTAGCTCTCAATTCTCAAATTATTATAACTTTGCTGAATTCATTCAAAATAGATATATCACAATGAAAATAGAGATGGTTTCATAAGAATTGACTGATTCAAAGAACAATGGAAACTCCCTTTCTACCACTAGCATTCTTGCTGTCAGATATAAGATTCATGAAGGAACAAAAGCTAGTGAGAAGAATAATTATCTAGCTGAAACATAAAGAGGAAAATGCACGCAAAATGTCATTATGGCAGATTGATAAATTGATTGAAAGGAACCTTCCACATCAAATGTCAAATAGTGATCACTGGCCTTTTATTATGATAGTTGGGTTAATGTTCTTTCAAGAAATGGGCATAGTCATAATTCAAAAGAAGAAAATGTACATGTTTTGAGCTCATCTAGCAATGGCACACATTTTTGCACTATGGACTACTTTGTTCTTTATACATAATATGATATTCATGAGTACTGAAGGACCCAATGTCAATTATGCCTGTTGCATTAGTTTGAGGAGCTGTTGTATGTACACAAATACATCAAACCAAAGAATAGCTGAAATAAAAGACAACATGTTTTTTAAGCTCTCATGGTAGACCAAAACAACAAAGAAGCTCCAACAAATAAGTGTTAATGGCAGCCATCAATTGAAGGAAAGTTACAAACAATATGTGGATGTATTAATAATTATGCAAGACTCCCTTAGAGAATTTATCAAATCCACATGCAAGTGGAATATGTTGTCAAGCAGATCTAGACATTCTTACAAGTTATAGTTTGTAGAGATTTTGACCATGTCAACCATTAAAAACAAAAAGTAGAGAAAGGAAACATGGGTGGAGCTAGCATTTATATAGAGGATTTCATTAGTGAGCAATTAAACTACATCCAATTGGCCTTTAATTTGGATGCAGTTGTTTCTAGGCTTGATACCCAAGCCAAGATGATGACAATAAAATAGTTGAGGAGCAATGCATACATATTGTGTTGGGTTAAGGAGGATACTACCAATAGGAGAATGGTACTACCCTGAATGTTCTGCTTCAGTGATAAGATAGTGCTCTTCCTGCATACTGATGTATAGGAGATAAACAAACATTGCAATCATTTTAGTTTCTGGGTGATCTCTACAAATCTTTTTGATATGGGGGAGGAATTCCACGAGGAATGTACTAATGTTTGTGGAGAGTGAGATGATGTGAGCAGAAGTTTGTGCATCTTCTGAGTCTTTGTAGATATTAGATGCATTGTCAGCTGTAGATAACAATGGAAGAAGCAAAGGCATGGTACAAGAGTCAAAGAATACATTGCTAATTCTGCAAAAGAATGTGAAAATGGAATAGGGAAATAGTAAATAGAAAATCCTCGATGCTCAATAGAAAAATACTTCAGCAATGTGCCAATAAAGCAAGAAAAACCCAATTCAAAAATATGGAGTTTTAGTTTTCAAAGGAAAATTAACTAGTTTTTTGTTATTTTTAAACCTCATTACCATGAACAACAAATTCAAGCCTCATATTTCAATATATTTCCTTCCAATGTATTTCAATATGCCATAGATATCAATGAAAACCCTCGATGCCAGTGAAATAAACTTGTTATAAATAGAAAAGACATGCCTCTAGGCAATGAATCTCAAACATGGCGGCTTTAAAACTAGCAAAATCTTTCACAATGGTGGCCACGAAATTAGTAAAACCCTATCCTCTCAACACTTCCAGCCTCTTCATATGCAAAATGACAAAAAATGAAGGTTGTTTTAGGGTTAAACAATATGTTACACCCTTTTCTATTCTCCATAAATTTTTGGAGTCTGTAGGCATTTTTGTGGGATTCTAATCCCTTTTCAATTTTTGTATTTACTCTATGAGAGTGGGGAAGGGAATTATTTTAAGTTAGGGGTTTATATTATGTTTTAGGGATTTTATGGGATATAATTTTGTTTTATTTTTGCATAGGTTTGATTGTAAAGGAATAATATTTTAATGATAAATTATAAATCATTAATATTATTTCCTTTTTTAAATGCAAAATGAAGGAGTCAGCTGAAAATAATAAGAGCTTTTTTAGGAAGGAATCTAGGGTCAACTTTGAACTTATTATGGCAACTGAAGAGCCTCTATTGACTATTGGAGATTTCTTAAGGTCATTTTGAGTGAGTCATGGGGTTCATTATGAAGTAGTGGCTCTTTCTCAGGCATAGTACTTAATTTCATGTGTCTTTAAGTCCTCTTTTTTGGGCTATCATTCTGCATACGACCCAAGGAGTTGGGCATTGTACATATTGAGTTGGGTAACTCATTTTGATGAGAGTTTTGATTTTTGATAGAGTTTGGAGACATGTTTCTAAGTCCTAAGCTTTGTTGCAGAGTCTATAATTCAACATTTTTGAAGAAATAATACCAGTGACAGCAGTGCGATCATGCTTTATGGAGCTAATTACTAAGCCCTTTTCCTTTCTACAAATTTTGTGTGCATCTTTGGATGATTTGATGGATTAACTTGTGAATGTTTCATTATTCCTTGTTTTCTATCTCATTCCAGCATCTTTTTGTAGAAAAGTAAGTTTGCTTGCAAGTTATGATATGTGTTTATAGGTGAAATTAATCAAAGTGAGGTATTAGTCTATCCTCCTTTTGTAGTTTTAATATTGAAACCTTATCGTAAATCACTTGTGCAAGCCTTTACAGGAAGTTGTGCTTTATGTGTGTTTTATATAGCTAGATAATCCTCTCTATTACATGTTTATTACATCTTCAAAATCAATTTTAGTGTATCACCTCCTTAGTTTAAACTTTAGATTTTAGGTTTGCTTTCAGAAATTTCTTACCTTTTCCCTACAAGTTTTCATGAGTTTTAAGAGATTTTCACTGAAAGATTAAATAGGAGCCGGCCTAGAGCCCAAAGGTTTCATTTCATTAACTAGTCTCAAATATTGAAATGACTCCTATGTTAAGTAAGGATTACTGAACTTTTTCAATTCAGTTTAGGGTGCAAATCCTAAAACTTAACATGTTCTAGACACTAATCCCTAATCCTTGAGGTTGACCAACCACATATTATATCATTTCATTATACTTTATTACATAAGATCAACTTGAGACAAATTACAAATTTTATTTTTGAAAGGATCCACTTCTTGAGACCATAACCAAAAAACTATTGACATGATGGGCTATTGCAACCCCATTCTAAAATCCTCAGCTAGCGATCTACATTAGTTGATGGTGCAAGAATTCATTAGTTGAGGTTTCACCTCATTTTTTCATCATTGGAATTGAGGTTTTGGATGGAAAAATTTCATACAAAATTTTTGCAATAATTGAACCAATACATACTAGGATTGAGACACGACTAGGGCACACAAGAGATGGTCCAACTATGGATTTGGGTTTTCTCTATAATAGAAAGCCTTTTCATTTGGCATAAACCCTTGGCACATGATCCTATTATAGGAACTATGATTGGTAATTATAGATGACACCAATAAATCATATCACATGGATGGAGAGGTATGATTATATTTCTTCCATAATATCAAATTACTTGATTCAATTATGGTGCCCATTTATGTGATAGTTCCATGTTCCTTGGTAGGTTGATATGTCAAAGATGAACCTCCACATATGAGATTAGAATAATCTAAGAACATAATACCAACTTACCAAAATTAGAAAGCTCCCACAAATTAGGATTGAGACATGACCAGGGCACACAAGAGATGGTCCAACTATGGATTTGGGTTTTCTCCATAATAGCAAGCCTTTTCATCTGGCATAAACCCTTGGCACATGATCCTATTATAGGAACTATGATTGGTAATTACAGATGACATCGATCAATCATATCACATGGATGGAGAGGTATGATTATATTTCTTCCATGATATCAAAATACTTGATTCAATTATGTTGCCCATTTATGTGATAGTTCCATGTTCCCCGGTAGGTTGATATGTCAAAGATGAACCTCCACATATGAGAGTAGAATAATCTAAGCACATAATACCAACTTACCAAAATTAGAAAGCTCCCACAAATAAAATCTATGTAAATGAATAGTCCAAATTGACAATACAAAAACTAGAAAACTAGAAATAGATATATTTTTGGGTGATGCAAGGTTTCCCTCACATTGAGGATGCTCCTACATCTCATTGAAAAACCTCATGGATTTCCATTAAATAGAGATAAAAATATAGTTTGTAGACTAATAAAGGATTTGTATGGATTGAAGAAAGCACCTACAAATTGGTATGCAAGATTGGATAAAGACTTATAAAATTTAAGAATTAAGAAAGGTAATGCAAATGGTAACATGAACTTAAGGAAAAATTCAAAAGTATTACTAATTGCTGTAGGATCTTTTCTAATAAATAGTCATTTTTTATTAATAAATAATATACTGAGATTATAATTCACAAAAAAGGGTTGGGGGATACAAGATCACCCCATGACAGTTCACTCAGATGAAGCCAGAATCAACAACTATTCATTAAAAAAAGGTTATTAAAAGCAACCCTCAGGTAGCTAAAGTAGTGCTAGCTGAGGGGGGTGGTTCATCTTGATCATAAAATCCCCAATCATCCTTAGGATTTCTAGGTAGGCTAGGAATAGTCTAGCTATTAGCAACATCTTTAGGGGCCTATTCAACATCCTTTGTATCAGGCTGTGAATGTGAGATGGCCAACTCCAGGTGAAAGGGCTACTTTCCAAAAACCACCTACTAAGAACTAGGAGGAGGAGCTAGGGACTAGCTAGTTCCACCATGGGGTGGAGAAACCAAGTAGTACCACCATCCACCATCACCACCACTAGGAGAGTGGTGGGTGGGAAGCATACAAATGCAGCATGTGCGAGTAGAGGCCTAAAGAGATGAAGTATAAATTTGAGATGAGTATGATTAGTGAGATGAATAAATTATTAGGATTAAAAATAACTTAGAATAAGGATGGGATTTTCATATCATAGACTAAATATCTTAAGGATTTTTTGACAAGGTTTGGATTAAAAAATTGTAAGCCACTTGGAACACCTATGGTTACAATATGCAGATGTTTAAGAAAATATGAATCTCCTAGTCCAATAAAGCAAGGTACATATAAATATAGGAGGATTTTAGTATTTGACACATATAAGACTAGATATGGCTAGTGGAGTTAGAATTGTGGCAAGATTCCAAGAAGATCCTAAAGAGACACACCTAGTGGGGATTATAAAATTGTAAGCCAATTGGAACACCTATGGTTATAAGATGCAAATTGTCAAGAAAAGATGACTCTCCTAAAGCAATAAAACAAGATACATATCAATGATAGGAGGATTGTAGTATTTGACACATACAAGAAGAGAATTTTAAGATATATGAACGAAACATTATATTTTGGATTATGGTATGATAGATCACATGATTTTTACCTTATGTGCATATATTGATGTAGATTGGAAAAAAATATAGATGATAGAAAGAGTATAAGTGGAGGAGCATTTGCATTGGAAGTGGTTTAATGGCTAAGTAAGAAATAGAATTGCATATCACAATCTAGGACAAAAGAAAAGTATGTAGCAACAATAAACAATTGTAATCTAATCATTTAGATGAAAAAAATGTTAAAGACATAGGTGTTGAGTTTCCATAGCCTATTATCCTACATTATAGTAACACAAATATAGTTAGCATATCAAAGAATTATGTGTTATATTCAAATACTAAGCACATTTTAGTAAAGTATCAGTTATTGAGAGAGGAGGTAGGAGATGAGAATTTTTTTTGGAGTATGTTAGCATAAAGGAAAAGATAGAAGATATATTTACTAAACATTTCAATAAGGATACTTTTTAGTATCTTAGAGGTATGCTCGGGGTTATTTCCCAACCTTCTTAAGAAAAATTGGTGCAAGAATGCATCAATCCAGTATATTTAGAGCATATTTTTATATTTGGACTCCATGTTTAGTGATGCTTCCTTTGGGGGAGTAGTCACTTTTTTTGCATAGGTATTGAGAACTCTTTGGTAATGTGTTGTATAAAAGTGTCTTTTGGCACTTGGATTTCGAATAGATTATTTTACAAATGATTTAACTTTGAGAATTAGTATAATGGAACCTTTATCATTAATTTCAATGGGGGAGAGTAATTGTGGAAGAGTATTATGGGGAAGAGTATTAAAATAGAGTAATCTGTAGTTGATTGATGTCAATAAAAATTATTGATGTCAATGAGGAAGCATTTTTAGTTTGATATTTTTGGCATATGGTTTTTCATCATATGCTGCCATCAATGCTAAAAGAGGGAGTTCATTAGCATGAATGTTGATGGTATTTGTAGTGTCTACCCTAGTTCACATTTTTCTATCATGGTCAAAATCTGTTAGACTAGTTTATGTTGATGGTTAGTAGCATTGTTTTGAGACTATTAGATATTGTGTTATGGATTCAGTTGATATGTGATGAGATTACTTAGACTCTACATTTCATATATGCATGATGATTATTACATTATTTCTAGTTATTGATGATGATTAGTCAGACGGTTTATTATCACGTGTTTTCTTATAAATACTTAACCCATACTTGCATGTGTATGGTGTGCATGTTTGTTTCTTATGTATGGCATTTCTGATGTGGTTAAGGAAGGGAGTCGTAGTCACCTGCTAGTCAGGATCTACATGATGCACCACTTCCTACCATTGCCTATTTAGCTTAGCACACACACACACACACATATATATATATATATATGCATGGATTTGATGCAGGTTGTAGGTACTGGGTATCAACTTCCCTGAATTTTCAGGATGAGCGTACCCTATCGCACTATCTCAATGGTAAGAGAGGGGAGATAAATTCTCATGTCCAAATACTAAACCCTTAAACCTTTTGTCCTAGAGAGGTAGGACAAGTATTTGGATATTTTACCTTCTAAATGTGTCAAATGACATAATTCATGATTTTGACCCTTTAGACTGATTTTGCATGGATTGTTCTATGATGTGTAGTGCCTGCCCTTGTTCACATCTTTTTGGACATTGTTGCTATTATTATCATACTATGTTAGACTAGTTTTATGTTGATGGATTAGTGGTATTGTTTTGAGACTATCAAATATTATGTTGATGTATGATGAGATTATTTAGACTCTACATTTCATGTATGCATGATGATCATTACATTGCTTTTAGTTATTGATGATGATTAGTTAGATGGTTTATTAGCTCATGTGTTTTATTATGGATACTTACCCCATACTTGCATGTGTATGGTGTGCATGTTTTCTCATATTGTATGGCATTTCTGATGTGGTTAAGGAAGGGAGTCATAGTCACCTGCTAGTCGAGATCTACACGATGCACCACTTCCTGCCATTGCCTATTTAGCTTAGTATTATATATATTGTATGTACATGCATGGTTTTTATGCAGGTTGTAGGTACCGGGTATTGACTTCCTTGAATTGCCAGGATGAGCATACCCTATTATATTATCTCAATGATAAGAGAAGGGAGATAAATTCTCAAGTCCAAATCCCAAACCCTTAAACCATTTGTCCTAGTGAGGTAGGACAAGTATCTGGATATTTTACCTTCCGAATGTGTTGGATGACATATTTCATGATTTTTAACCCTTTAGATTGATTTTGTGTGAATTTTTCTATGATGGGTTTTTATATTTTATCTTGGAGGTCTATGGTGATTTTTTTCTATTAATTAAGTCTTAATAAATAGATTTAATTAATAAATTAATTATTTGGAGAAAATTAATATAATATCATGATCTTTGATATTTTGATTATAATTAATTAAATGAGAGTTAATTGAGAAAAAGAATTAAATAAAAGAAAATTAGAAATTAAAAATTAATAATAATTATAAAATAATAATAAAGTAATAAATAAATAATAATAATAAAAGTTATAAAAATTAAAATGAAACTTATAAAAAAATTAAACAAAAGTTATAAGCTTGCCTAGGAGTAAACGCACCTTTCTTTTCTCATATGTCAACAACACGGAGGTTAGTGCACCAATTAAGCACATGGTGTCTACAACCTTATGACTCATCTAGAAGGTTGGAATAGACTCATGCTTAGTTGTCTACACCTTCTAGTTGTTTCTAGAGACATTCTAGGTGCTTCCTGAGAGGCCTTTATATTCAGGCATTCTTAGAAGCTTAGACATAGCGTGGAAGAGCGTTTTGGAGCATTGGAGGACTCAGGAACTTTGGAGAAAGGAGGAGCTTTTTCTGCAATTTTTTTGAGAAAAAGTGAATTAGCATCAAAATCTGGGTAGACTCTTGTGATTTTGCTTATGCTACTTTCGCATCTTGCACTTCTTGTCTTCTTCATGTCTTTCATATGCTTTCTGAGGGTTTTTCCTATTTTAATTGTATGTATTCTCAATATGGGTAGTTAAAAACTATTTGAGAAAACTTTATATGCATAGATTTGAAGAGAACATGGAGCTAGGGTTTTAAATCCATTAGAAAATTTATTGAGTAAATTTGGAGAACAAATATTTTTATGGATTTCATTAAATTGAAAACCTTTAAGAAATTGTGTTTATATGAATATGCTAATTCAGATCTGCAAATATATATATATATATAATGCTTAATTAATCTCTGCATGTATATATATATACACACATATATACATATATATAGATATATACGTATATATTTTATTGGAGAACCAAATGTTAATTGCATCGCGATTTACATTTTTTATAAAACATTATAAATTTTTATAAAGAAAAAATGATTCGCATATTATATGTGGGCGGGTAGGGCCGAGCCTATACCCCCACCTCTGTACCTATGGCAATGGCCGACGGCACTGCTGCCGCAGGCTCTGTGACCACTATCGCAGGCTTGCAACAGTAGGCCCGAATGACACCATTTAATTGATGGCAGATATTATATATGGTAACAGCTATGGCATCGTTTGGACGCGATTTGCAATTCATTTTTTGTAATTCATTTTTCATTAAAACATTGTTATTGTTAATATATATATTTATGTATGTGTGTGTATATATATATATATGTATGTATGTATATATGTATGTATGTATGTATGTATGTATGTATGTATGTATGTATGTATGTATATGTATGTATATATAAGTATATATGTATACATATATTTTATTAGCTATGAATAATTATTATATTTAAGAGATTGAATTAATGGGTCATTCTTTTAAAAGATAAAGGTTTTAAAATACCAATGATAGTTGTCAATTATTATTTAAAAAGAAAGATATTAATAAGTTAACTTAATTAAATTTATTTTAATTAAGGTTAATCATTAGAATGTGTTATAAATCGAAGACTTGAATTATGCAATTACTGAAACTTGATAGGAGTCAACTTGGAAAATGTTTACATAAACAATATAATTAGAAAATTGAATCTAATGGTTTTGGGAGAGAAACATTTTAACAAATACATGGGATGGGAAAAACGTACAAGTGATTCTCCATTCATTATCTAAAACTTGAAACCTCCACATTTAAATCAAGAATGTAATTTTAGTAAAACCAAAACATGTACTTGCATTGTGTATTTCTTTATGCTTCTATTTTGGGTTTTGAGTTAACTAGTGTTGACCAGTTATAGGATGTCTACCGGAGGCTTGGGAGTTATGATTGTGATGTCATGATGATGTTTTATTTTCGATCTTTATAAACCCAACCATGGTTATGTGATGGAATGCTCTATGAAATGCTTGTATTTATTGAATGTTATTCTTATATATGAGACACTTGACCTAATCATTTTTGAGTCATCGATCAATTATCCTTCAGATATTTTTTAGTCACCATGATGGGACCGAAATGTTGATTTATTTCTTGATGATGTCATGTTGTGACACATTTTGACTCAACCATTTTGGAGTCTTCAATCAGTATGATTTGAAATATATTTTGGTTATTGAGAACCAATGGTTACTTTTGATTATTAGTGATGCTTCAGTTGCCAATAGAGAGTTGTTTTGGTCATGATTTTCTATGGATGCTTTTCAGTTGCTTATGGAGGTTTGATGCTATTATTGTGGATATTGATGTTCTTATTATAAATTATCTTTTGACTTTTCTTTCCAATCGCTTGTATAGGATTGGGGTGATTTATGATTCCATGAGCTCAGGGTAGGTTATTTGCTTGTAGTGTCGGGAAGTGGCTTGCAATGGGGGCCAAGGCCCTAAGAGGCTGCCAGAGTAACTCATTGTAAGTTGTTTAATAAGTGAAAACATTCACACCTAATACTAACTAAATGAACCTAAAAAGAAAATTGTTTTGTTCTTGCTCATGCCTTGAGTGCTTGTATAGACTAGGATGGGAGTAGAGAGAATGCATGGTTGCGATCTTGCATTCCATAGTATGCCTTGTTAGTATGAGAGGATACTAGTGGTTGCATGAGGATTAGTAGGGACCCATGGATTTTAGCTAACTACTAGGGTAACTTCTACATGATGTATGCGATGAAACTTTCCTACTTGCATAGTAGGTTTCCTACATGTCATTGTGTGCCTCTAAGAATTAGATGTCAATTTTGTGATTGGAACCTTTGAGTTAGTATACTTCTAGGATTTCAAGACTTAGAGAGTATTCTTATGCTATGTGATTTTGATAGCCTGTTTGGGACTTGAGATTATCTCCTTAGCACGATGGGAGTGGACCACTTAGGTACCACGCGGTCGGGTGGTAGTGTTTTTCCACTCTTATCATTTGAGATCCGTTTGAGACATTGTGGCTGATGCATCCTTCATGATGGTGGATATGTATCCTTTCACTAATGATTAGCATATGTTAGATGATGTTATCTTATGCTTACATTTGCATGTTAGATTACTTTCTGCAAATGATAAAGTATATGTTAGGAGTGACATTCCTACTATGTTAACACCAATGATCTCCTCGGTGATTTGGAATGTTACGCATGGAGGGATGGCTAGGACCCACGATGGTCTAATGATGTTATTTATGGTTGGGAGGAACTGTGCACTTAGTTTATTATGCTTGATCTTTATGATGGATGTATATATCTTCTATGATGATGTATCATGTGTATCATATGATTATCTTTACTTTGATGTTTCATGGACTAGATTAGGATGATGTACCTTATTTCACATATGTATATTCTTTTAAGCTTTTCATACCGTGTGACATGTACAGTGGATGATTAAGCAATTTAGAAATGTAATGTATAAACATTGGACTTATCATTATTATTTCATGTGGTTGTTGTATTAGATGGATTCAATAATGTTAGGTTATTTAGATGTAATTCAATGTTAAGAGATCCTTAAAGAATGTAATCTATTATGTATGTTATGTTTACTTTTAGATGGACATTCCTATTGCTTTCGTTATTGTGTATATGTGGTATTTACTTTCATGTGTAAAAAAAAAAATGCTACCAAACTTAGTGAAATTCTAGGTTAATTCTTTAGATCCCTTGGCGGGGCATTACATGATGGGTTTTCATATTTTATCTTGGTGGTCTTTGGAGAATATTTTATTAATTAAGTCTAAAATTAAAAGATTTAATTAATAATTTGATTATTCTAAAAAAATTAATATCATATCATGATCTTTAGATATTTTGATTATAATTAATTAAATGGGAATTAATTGAGAAAAATAATTAAATAAAATAAATTAAAATTAATAATAATAATAATAATAATAAATTAATAAATAAATAATAATAATTAAAATAATAAAAGAATTAAAATAAAATTTATAAGTCTACCTAGGAGTAAACGCACCTTTTGATTTCACGTATGTCAGCAACATAGGAGTCAGTGCGCAAATTAAGCACATGGTGTCTACAACCTTGTTACTCATCTAGAAGGTTGGAAAAGACTCATGCTTTAGTTGTCAACACCTTCTGGTTGTTTCTAGAGACATTCTAGGTGCTTCTTGAGAGTTCTTTATATTCAGGCCCTCTTAGAAGCTTAGAGAGCATGTTTTGAGGACCTAGGAACGTTGGAGAAGGAAGGATCTTGCTCTGCAGTTTCTGAGGAGAAGTGGTTTAGCATCAGTGTCCAGGTAGACACTTGTAAACTTTGCATATGAAATTTTGCTTCTTGCACTTCCTATCTTCTTCGTGTCTTCTAAATGCTTTCTAAGGATTCTATGTGTGAATGCTCCAGTCATTTTAATCTTGTCATGGATATTTAAGTCTCTATGTGAGAAAACCCCCACATGCATAGATCTGAGAATTCTATGGGCTACGGTTTAAAAGTTTATAGTCAAACCTATTAGATGGATTAATTAGGTAAATCTGTAGAACAGTCATTGTAGGAGAATTCCTATTTATAATGTATATATTGCATTAATGAAAAAATGTTATATATATATATATATATATATATATATATATATATATAGATATATATATATATATACATACATATATATATATACATACATACATATATATATATATACATGCATATATATATATATACATACATATATATATATATATATATGTACATACATATATATATGTACATACATATATATATATATGTACATACATATATATATATATACATATATATATATATATATATGTACATACATATATATATATACATACATATATATATATATATATATATATGTATATATATATATATATATATAGAGAGAGAGAGAGAGAGAGAGAGAGATCTGATTACATTTATTTTAAAATGTTTATATATAAAAGTTGTATATAAAAAAAGAACGTTTTAAAGAAATTTATATAGTTTAAGCGCATGCTAAAATTTTTTTAAAAAAATTAAATAACATATAACTAGCGAAGGATTAATACCACCGCACCCCCTATTCTTTTATCCCAATGGCGTACGGGACTGCAGAGTACCCGTGTGGTCGCAGGGTACCTGTAACCCACGAGCCACATGGTCTCTCATGCCCACAACAGCAATTTATATCGCATAACATAATGAATGCCAGTGATGTATAAATCACTTTAAATGTATGTCGATTTCGTTATAAGTTTTACTTTTATAATGGTAGATTTGTGACTTATGTTATATATATATATATATATATATATATATATATATATATATAATAAACATTTTTGGGGTGGGCAAAATTTAAACCCTCCATACCCCCTCAACCATCTCTGAATGATGTGCGTCAATTTGTAGTTCGTAGGGTACTTGCGTACCACAGGGTACCCGCGACAGAGACTTTGTACTGAATGCATGACCATATCATTATGTCGTGGTCAGAGTTTATTATGTAATTTTTATTTTAAAATTTAATATGATTTGTTATGAGGATTTAGTATTAATCGAATCATTAATAAATGTAACGTTATTGTTATTAATAAATTTAGTAATAATATTTATTAATAATATTTTAACATTACTATTAAGTAATAACATTTATTAAAAAGTTTAGTTAACATTGATAATTTTATTAATTATTAATAATTAATCAATGTGGAGATATTAATATAGTTACGTGAATTATTAAGCTAATTTAATTAATTATAGAAATAATTAAGTTTAACTAATAATTAAACTATGCAATAGAGTTTGAGTGGATGTTGATTGCGATTAAATAAAAATTGTGGATTCATTAATATGGTTAGTTAATATTAATCAATTTAATATGCAAAGGAAGTGGTTAAATCCAAGCCCTAAAATTAATTAACCATTATCCTTTGGTATACATTGAGATGGTTGATCTAATATACAACGAGGGTAGTTCTTTTGATAGATGGTTAGTTATCCTTTGATTATGTTTTATGAAATAATTATAATTAATAATTCAATTAAGAGATTCCAATTTGGATAATATTTATTCTAGTCTTAATTGAGTTATTGTTTGTGGTGCAAATGATGAATTATATGAGGATTAATTAATACTAAGGGGGTTGTTAGCTTAAATTATGAAATTACTATGATATTGAGTTGATAGATTTAAGATGAATTTCTTGAGAATCAAAGAGCACTGTGTTAAATAATACGAATGGTTTTATTAAAAGTTGATGGGAATAAATTTAAGTAAATAGTTATCTTCTAATCAATTTTAGAGAATTACTTTTAAGAAATTGGAGGGGTAATTTTATGTCTTAATCGAGGGGTCATATGGGTTGACTTATAGATTAAACGAGGAATCATACACTCACCTGAGTCATACTTGAAAAGTAAACTAAGAATCTTATATTTGACTTAAACATGTGAATGCTAAAGCAAGCCAGATCGTGTGTTTGTATTTTGTTTTCTCTATGCTATCTATGTTTGGGTTGGGTGGTCCTAGTTGTTGACCAGTTATAGGACGTCTACCAAAGGCTCGGGAGTTATGATTGTGATGTTATGATGATGTCTTTTGATCTTGATTCTTTATAAACCCAACCATGGTAATGTGATGGTATGCTCTATGAGATGTTTGTATTTATTGATTGTTATTGCTCATCAGTCTTCTTGGGTGAAGCTGAGTTATATGTATTTGAGACACTTGACTTAACCATTTTTGAGTCATTGATCAGTTATCGTTGGACTACTTTCCAGTCGCCATGATGGGACTAAAGTGTTTGCTTTGATCTTGATGATGTCATGTTGTGACATGTTTTGACTCAACCATTTTGGAGTCTTCGATCAATATTACTTTGAGATACTTTTTGGTTGCTTATTAAGAACCAATGATTATTGTGATTATCAGTGATACCTTTAGTTGCCAATAGAGAACTGTGGTCATGATTATTTATGGATGTTTTTCAGTTGCTCATGGAGGTTTGATGCTCTTATTATGGATTATCTTTTGGTATTTTTTTAGTCACTTGTATAGGACTGTGCTGGTTTTTTGATTTATGATACCATGAGCTTAAGGTAGGTTATCTACTTGTAGTGTCAAGAAGTGGCTTGCAATGGGGGCTAGGGCCCTAAGAGGCTACTAGGGTAACTCATTGTAAGTTGTTTTAATAAGTGAAAATATTCATACCGAATACTAACTTAATGAACCTAAAAAGATAATTGTTTTGTTCTTGCCCATGCCTCGAGTGCTAGTACAGACTAGGATGGGAGTAGAGAGAATGCTTGGTTGTGACCTTGCATTCTGTAGTATGCCTCGTCTGTACAAGAGGATACTAGTGGCCGCATAGGGATCACTAGGGGGCTAGGGTCTATAGGGAGACTACCAGGGTAACTCAAGCATGATCCGTGTGATGACACTTTTCCACTTGCATAGTAGGTTTCCTACATGTCTTTGTTGTGCCTCTGGGATTAGATGTTGATTTGTGATTAGAACCTTTGAGTTAGTATACTTTTAGGATTCCTAGACTTTGAAATTTTTTGTGCTTTGTGATTTGATAACCTATTTGGAACTTGAGATTATCTCCTCAGCACAGTGGGAGTGGACCATTTAGGTTCCATGTGGTCGGGTGGTAGTGCTTTTTCACTCTTACCATTTGAGATCTATTTGAGACACCATGGCTAATGCATTCTTTTTTGGCATCTATATTTATTCTGTTCATGGATTATGATGGTGGACATGTATCCTTAAATTGATGATTAGCATGTGATAGATGATGTTATCTACTTTGTAGGATCATCTTATGCTTTATTCTAGTATGATAGATTTTTTTATGCACATAATATAGTAAGTTTTAGGAGTGACATTCCTACTATGTTAATACCGATGATCTCTTCAGTGACATGGGATGTTATGCATGGAGGGATGGCTAGGACCCACGATGGTCTAATGATGCTATTTACGATTGGGAGGAACTGTGCACTTAGTTAGTTATGTTGTGATGTATGGTTATCTTTTATGATGGATGTTTATATCTTCTATGATGATGTATCATGCATGACATGTGGTTTCATTTACTTGTTGTAATTGCATCATGGATTAGAATAAGGATGATGATGTACTTTATTTTCACACATGTATATTCTTTTAAGCCTTTCATACCCTGTGACATGTACAATGGATGATTGAGCATTCTGAAATGTAATTTACTAAGGGACATTCAAAACAAAAGTATATTGTTTTAGGAACATTGGACTTTTGATTATTATTTCATGTGGATGTTGTATTAGATGGATTCATTAATAGTTAATTTAGATGTGATTCAACATTGAGGGATCCTTAAGAATGTAACTTATTATGTATGTATGTTTACTTTCAGTTAAATGAAGCTGTTACTTTCGCTACTATGTTGTGAATGGTGTTACTTTCATGTTCAAAAAAAAAATGTTACCAAACTTAGTGAAACTTTAGGTTAATTCTTTGAATCCCTTGGTGGGGTGTTATAGTATTCCTTTGTGGTAGTACACTAGTATGTTTAGAGAGATGATTAAGTACTTGTGTTGCATTCATGACTTGATTTGTCATTGATGTCAATATATAATATTTCTTATTAAAAAATCATAGTCGTAGAGAGAGTTTTGGTTAGCATGGTCAAAGGATACAAAACTTAACTCTATATGCTTAGAATCACATTCATAAATATGTAATGATCTGATGTATTTGTATCCAAAGAAAGAAATGTGAAGGTTTTTGTGCATTATGGAAGGATTTTTGAAGACTAGTTACAATTTAGTTTACAAGGAATAGTTTACTGGTGTCATGCCCAAAAATACGAGGGCAAAACACACATAATTTTTTTTTTGACTAAGATTTAATAAGATAATATGGTTGATAGAGATTATATGTTTAATCTATGATGGAACTAATTTTTTGAGTAGTTTAAAAATTTAGATGGCCATAGGTACTTTGAAGTTAGGTGCAAGTTCTCAATGATATAATGAGGTTACAACTTAGTTTGATCATATCATACAATAGATAGTTGGATGAACTAAAAGTTTCTAGTAAATTAATTAATTAAATTAAACAACTAGTCCATTTAACTAAGGTCCTAATCCATCAATTGGTTTTAGTAACTCCTTAAATTATTACCTCCTAGGGGTGACAATAGATTTTCACAACTTATTAACAATGTCAAAAAGACCTACTAACTAAAATGACATCTATCTCTTAATTACATAACTTGTTTAGCACCAATCTAATTATGATCAACTACTACTAACCTTAAAAATGATCTAATTAATTAAGCCCTTTTTATTAACTTGCTAACTTGAACGTCATTACAATTTTAATCATTTACTTTAGGCTTAATGTCATTAATTAACTTCTTTCAACTTCATTCTAATTTACGTTTTAAAACTTTAATCCAAAATCTAAACTAACCTTAAATTTTCTCCAACATACTTATAACAGTCTAATTAATTAATTTATTGTTTACCATTAAAATTGATGACTAGAATAAATTCAATAAATCTATATTTTAATCTAAACTTTATTTGAACTATCATAAATTTAATTCCATATTAAAATCAATCTATAAAGCTCATAATAGAATAAAACTAATTAATAAAATGTTAAAATTGTTTTAATTAAAATATTCTAATTTCACATTAAAATTTTTAAATTAAAACTAATTTAATATTCTAACATCTAAACACTATCTAATATTAACACCATTACCAACATAAAAATATTACATTACTTCCTAATACTATCAAGACTACTAATCTAATTATAGATTTTAATGCAATACTTAATTTAAAATATAGCAATCTAAACTAACTAACAAAAACTAAACTATCATAATTCACATACTAATAACTACACTACAACCCCAAAATATAATACTAAATTACCCCTATACTAACCTAGACTGCAACTACTCAACACCCCTATACTAAACTACATACCCACCCTAGCTCCAAAGGCTCCTTATAGCCTATCCCACGCTGTCCCAAGGTACTGACATGCTGACATAGGTATGTCATCATAGTACCTTCCTCTGATTGCATGGGTGATGGGAAAAAAACCAACACATGGGGAGAGTGTGGTGCTTGGAGGAGTAAAGTTAATAAGGTAAAGTTTAAAGTTTAAAGGACTATACTTTATAACATCTTCCCTTGCTCCCCCCAAATGATATGACCACTGTACCTTGCTGTAGGATGATTGGAAATTGTCATGCCTAGCATTGAAATGGGAAGGTAAAACAAGCAAGGGAGAAAGGGAAAAAGAGAGTGCATTAACTTTAAAAAGTTTATTAGGTAGATAGGAACTTAGTTAAATATATATATAGATTTATTTTTTTCAACATGTATGTCCCTTTCTTTTTATATTCTTTTGTTTATATATTTAAAAATTAAACATTTAATAAGTTAAAAGGATATTGAGAGAATCTTTTTAAGATTCTCTGTATTTCAAAAAAGAGATTAAAATTTCTCCATACATTTTTCAGAGAGTGTTTTTCACTCCTGGAGATGCATTTTTTTGAAGCCTATTCTAAGTGATGATACTTTTTTTTTTGCCATGTATATATATATATATATATATATATATATATATATATATATATATATTTTAATCTTAAGAGTGAATTCTACCGAAGGACAACATAGATTTCCTATGAACAAGCATACTAAAACAAGGATGTAAATAAGGTTATGGTTTATTAATCATCATAAAACAAGGTTTTAGTTAGAATACAAGGAGATGTATAATTCTTAATCAAATTTGATTTTGTCAATCATATAATTTAACAAGGAGAGGAATGAATTTGTTGTTTACAATGTAGGATTGTTCATTTCCTCTTAATATGTATAACATTGAATTGAAAATTTCAACATATCCAATTCCATTTCCATTGACACAATTGAAAATGTGAAAATTCATAATTCAAAGACATTATATATCATTCTATTTTCTCACCTACATAAGCACACTTTGAAATCACATAAGAGCAATACAAGGAGGTTTTCACAATCTTTTTCTTTCTCTATTATTCATCCTAGTTCAAGGCTCCATCGAGAAAGAACCAGTAAGAAAACTCGATGTCTTTGCCAATACATCAAATTTGAAACACATTTTACATAAATTCAAATACATTTTTTTACATAATATTACAATTCAAATGAAATCTCTTCTAAAATATTCACAAGTGCTTTCTTCCAATATCTTCAATTCTTCAAGGAACACAAGGAGAAGACAAGAGTTGACTTGGGGTAAAACATCACAACGTCAATAGCAATTCAAGCATACACCCCAACCTAACTAGGGGGGAGGTGGATTTTTCCAATAGGAGACGTCAATCACCATACCATAACATAGCCCTTTCAGGACTAAAACTTCAAGAACTTCCATTCTCCTACAAGGCCCTTTCAAGGCTATTTCTAGAAAAATTTTCATTCCTTTCCATATTCAAGAATTGACAATATCAAATAAGGTATGTGATGACAAGTAGGGGCCCATACACCCTACCCTCTTTCCCTCCTCTCACCATGAGAGGAGACTCTACACCATTGAGGTCCAACTAAGGGCCTTCCCTTATACATGGCCACTTCTTCCCTATCCAAGGGTGAGTAATGCCAAAACAATCCCCATAAAATCCTCTCAAAACACAAAACATCAAAGCAAGCATGAGAATAACATCAAAAGAAAAACAAGTTAAGATCCCTCCCAATCAACCCCAACACACAAGAAAGCAATACAAAAACAACACAATTCCTTATGCATGATTCAAGCAAGGTTCAAGCATTAACAAATGAAAAAAACAATTCAAAGAAGTGAAGAACCCCTACCTTCACCAAAGGAGTTATGGAAAAAATGGTGGGTTGAGAAGAGCTTTTCCTTTTCTTCCTTCAATCTTCCAACTTTCTCCAAAACTAGAGATTGGGTAACAACCCCAAAACTACTCCCAAAATCCTCTAAGTACGATCCTTAACTCAACTAGACTTCAAGAAAACTCAAGATGGAGTTTGAGTCACCAACACATGGAGGAGACAATCAATTTTTGTAATCAACCAAAAATAGGGTTTTTGAGTGACCCTAAAAGTCAAACAAAGAGGCTAAGGGGGTGGAAATTACTCCCCACCCATACCCTTACCCCTAGGGCACTTAAATTTAATATTTTTAGGCATTAAAGACTTAATGAAACCCAAAAAAAGCTAGGAGGTTTTTTTTTTTTTTTTTTCACAATCTTTCCATTGGGTTTCCTAGCTAAATTTCCTACACAATCATTGCACACATTAGTAGGTTCAAGAAATCACATGCATTATGTAATTTATGTATCAGAAAAATCATATAAATTAAAACATCCTTTTTTTTTTACCATTCAATTGTTTATCTCATTCTATTCATTAAAATTGGAAAAATCAAGGTGTTTGTTCTGTATTCATTCACTACATCATCATACATGTTCATTAAGCATTAAATGACAAAATCAAATACCAGAAAATAAAGCATCACACATCATAAATAGCATAATAATGTTCAGTGCATCAAATAATGTTCTGACATATCAAGTCATGAGTATCAAAAATAATAATGTATCATCAATGCTAGGATGGGTCGAGGTGAGGCCTCACAACTGGTAGTTGAATTGTATATATTCAATAAGGTGAAATCTAATTAAGCAGGCTTGGATTTTGATTGAGGACATGTTCATGGTGATATTTTAAAGATAAAAAATGCTAGTGATTATTTTGTGAATATTTTGAAGGATAACATGTGGATTAATCCCTAGAAGATTACTTTTGATTTTTTTCTTTAGGAAGTTTAAATTGTAATGAAATGTGTAATATGATATCTTAATGGGGTCATATATTATTCATTATGTATTGGGGAAGCCTCAAGACTAACTCAAATAGTTATTTAGAACTTGGTGTAAAGGAAAGATGTTTTCCTTGGTTGTAAGTGTCATATATGTTGTAATGATATAATCAGTGTATTATGCAAGCTTTGGATGCAAATTTGATGAGATTGAAGTAAAGAATGATATTGATGATGTGTTGATAACTTCAAAGGAACTATATTGGTAAAGAAGTTATTGTATTAGTCATTTCACACTTGGATATGTTATCCTAAGAATTGCTTTCTGCAAAAAGTTCTAAAGGAAATTGGACAATAGGTTTAGATGACTTCCTATCAGCTCCTAATAGGGTTGAAACAACTACTAATAGGGTTGAAATCTTCTAAAAGGGATTTGACCTCTTCTGACATGGACTACATGTATTGATTGTATGTAATTGGCTCCTAATAGAGTCTTACCCTTTCACAATGAATATTTATATTAGTACATCATCTTGTCGACATCATTCCCACTAAGGTTTCCCTAGTTAACAAATCTTGTGTTATTGTGTATGGTTATTATCTTGTAGTTGTAGCATATATTGGTCACATGTTTTGGATTTGATAAAGTTAATCTAAGTCTTTTAAGGTGATTCAACCACCACCCACCCCCGCCCCCTCCTCCCCCACCCTCAAGTTGTATTTGTATACTTTACTTTCTAATAGATACATAGTTTATTTCAAACACCTACATGGATTAAAATTTATATGTTATTATTTGGATATTATTGGATTCATTTTTGGTGTGCTTTTATGTTGTAGATATCTATCTTTTACCTTTAGTTGATATATGATATTTAGAATGCTTAATTTAAAAGTTTAAATCAAACGATTATGTATTATTATGTTATACTGCACCACTACTATGTGTTGTTACCTATTGGTGCTACTACAAAGTAGGAATAAAGACATAGTCACTTTCTTGTGAGATCTACATTGTCTCTTAATCTCCTTGGTCTAACTATGTGTCTTTATGTTCTTTATCTATTTATCTATTGAACATGAACACTTGATGTTTGTAGTTTATTAAATAGGTACTAGATGCATTCACCTTGAATTCATGCTGATACAATGTCATCCCTGTATGGGTAACATAACCATATTATCATTATTATTAACTCTTTGATAATTTGTAAATCTGGGTTCATAACACATTATGTGATTTGACCTATGAGTGTGTTTGGGCATTTAGGGTTCCACATTTTCATGGAAAATGTAAATCTAATGTTGGTTTAATTGATTTGGGGTATTTTTATTATTTAATTTAATTTATTTACTTTACTAAGTAATTTGTCATAGTTGATTTTCAAATACCTTGAATTGTCTAATGTAATTTGGGAAAGTAACTAGTTAGCTTATCAAGTAATTTTCAATAGTCTAATTTATAATCCACTTCAATAAAAGTTCTTATAATAAGGAAAAAGTGAATTTTATTACTCATTTCTCATTTTTTAATTTCATTATTTGGAGGATTTTCTCCAAACCCTTTGGGAGAAATTATCGGTGTGTTTGTTGTGGGAGATTGGCTCATCATATTCTTTTGAGGGTAGGATCTTTTGGTGCACAAAATTGTTGGTTTACTTCCTACGACTTTCCTACTCAATTCTAAGAAACTCAACACAATTTTAGCCAATGAAGAAGATTGAATCTTAACTTTATTCAATCTCCACACTTCTGGCTTTGCAAGACCTAGGTGGTTGTACCTTAACTTGTAATGAAATAATGATTGTGATTGCAGACTTAACAGTACTTTTGAGTTGGCAAAAGTTCTCAAGAAAAAATTGATTATGATAATAAATGTTTCTAATAAAGGAGGTGGATTTCAAAAAAAGTGTATTAGAATATGACAATGAGTTGATACTGATTGTTTACCTTCCACAAAGTTGTCCTCAGTTTTCAAAGTTTGATATGACAGTGCCTTCCAAATTGGAGAAGAGACTCAACTTTAATTATTACTGAAATAATCTTATGTCTTGGAGATGAATGTGCCACCATCAACTAATAAAAATCCAAACCAAGAAATTTTAACAAACACTAAATAATTAAATTTAATTTCAAGATGAAGACCAAGTACACAAAACATACATAAGCATATGAGTTCAGTTTCCAATAGTTTGCCTCAATTTTGTTCTACAAATAGTATAAATCCAAGAGAGACTCAAATTCAACAAAATCAATGACCAATTCCATATCTTTCAAAAAAGAATGGGGTATGTTTTATTAATTCAAAAAATGGAGTACAACTGAGCTGTAACAAGTTGCAATATATAACTTTTACCATGTATCCTATATTCACAATGTCTATATTTCCTTTTTATCTTTGTCTCTCTATCTATAACTTCACAATTCATCAATATCCTTTCTTACAAAACATGAAAGGATCCAAAAATTCTTTAGGCTTTTTCACCCTAACTAAATTAAAACTAACTGCAACTCATTGTGAATTAATTACAATCAAAAGAGAAAATAAAAGAGATTTATAATTCTCTTATCATATCAAGAATTTCTTCCGAGCACTTAGTCACCTCCTCATTTGGCACTCTGACAAGCATATTCAAAGATTCCCCTTTTTCCTCTTCCATCAAGATCTCATGGTAGACACTCTAGTATTAGGCATATGTTTTCCACAAATCCCATGCAGCTACATACATATTGTTGATGACATCAAATTGGTCTTCTTTAGCTGGTGCCAACCTAGGTTGCATGACTGGTTGAGGTACTACATTTTAATCGCATGATTGTATTGGTCAACCCATATCTTCTACCCTACAAAATGGACATAGAAAATTGTACAAGAATGTTTTCTCTAAAGGAATAAATGTACCAAATTCTCTTATATATATGATCAAGGTAGAATGTATGCAATGACCATATTTCCTTCAAATCCTTAGCACAAGCCATCTTTGATTAATGTCATAGCTGAGAGAGAACTAGACAAATGGAATACATCCTTGACATAACCTCTTCTACTAGCTAATTAATGAAATAAATTCTCCTTTGTAATTCTCAGAATTACAGAATGTTAGAGAACCATTGGTGTTGAAATCACAAAATTGAAGACCAAATATATATTCCTTATCAATTCCATGAAGTTGGAAAACAACTAAAAGTCTAGTTTCAAAATTGAAAAATTGAAGAATCATAAGAGACTTAGTTCTGAAATCACAAAATCAAAAATTTAAATTTCATATATCCCAAAATTATGAATTTAAAACAATTTTTAGAGTGGAGTTTTGATTTTGCAAATTTGGTAAAAGCACTCAAATTTTTTTAGGTTCCATTAGTGGCTCTTTCTAGGGAAGCTTACTCCTTTGAGGTATGGTGAAAAACCAACTATCTATAGGATGTAAACAAAAAACAAAAAAACAAAAAAAAAATTAAACATTAGTCCTACTTAATAAGGAACAATAAATGATTAATCAACTATGAGAAAAAAAAAGGTTTTAGATATTGTCCATGAACGGGAAACTCCAATATGTGCCCATCTGTTTCTTGAAGAAAGGAATTTTCTCTAGCTTCCTAACCATAAGGGATCAAATTTTCCATGCTTTCCCTTGTCTTAGTCTTTAACATTCTATTTTAGCACCCAATCTCCCACATTAAAGATTCTTTCATGTAATTATTTCATAGTCTTTTGTCTTTCATATTGTGCTACAATATGGCTCTTCTTTTTTTATCTAATTTTGCCAGGGCAATAATTTGTTCATCCATAAAATCAATATCATCAAGTTGCTCGATTATTTTATACATTGGTAATAAGTTATTTTCAGGGATTCTTTCTTCTTGTCCATATACAAGTTCAAAAGGAGAAAATCTAGTTGACTTCTTTCTTATTATTCTATCTGCCCAGACAATCAAATATAATATTTAGTCCCAAACTCTTTTATTGTTATCCAACATCCTTTATATATTTTAAGGATACTCTTATTAGTTTATTTTTCCTAACCATTTCCCTATGGATGGTAAGGGGATGAATATGACACTGTTATCCCATATTTAGTGCAAAATTTTATAAACTATTTCAATCTAAAACACATCCCATTATCAAAAATAATTTTTCTCGAAACACCAAATCTTGTTAATATATATTATTCATCAAAAAATATGTAATTACAACAATACTAGTAGATCTTTTGTTCAGGATAGCTTCAACCCATTTAGTGAAATAGTCTGTAGCAACTAAAATCCAACTAAATCCATTGCTTGACTTGTTATTGATCTCACCTATGAAGTCTATTTCCAACATGTGAATTTCCTAAGGGGAAAAGCTCAATCATATTTTAATTTACCTAAAAACCTTTAGCATGCTTCACATTTTCTCACATAGTTACAATAGTGTTTGAAGAGACGAGGCCAATAATATCTTGCTCTCAAAATCTTGTTTGCAGTAGTCCAAGCACAAAAATGCCCTCCAAAGACTCATGCAATTGTTTTAGAATAATATGTGCTTGATGAGAATCAAGAAAAAAATGTAATATTCCATCTCTATTTTTCCAATATAAATCTCCTTCAATAAGAACATATTTTTATGCATGTAATTTAACTATTCTTTTTTTATTGTCATAGATTTTCATGGTTCTCAAATAATAGACAACATAAGTATGCCAAGGATAATTTTCTATGCTCACTATATTATTATCTACTTCTACTTAATTTATTTGTGATGCTTCTAAATTGGCATCCACCATAATTTTTCACAATCGTTGACCTCAGACCAATTTGGTTATTTGAATATCAATGTTAAACTCTTGGATCTAGTTAATCCATCTGCATCTTCTTCCAATAGTTTCAATCTATCTAAATATGTCTTTAACTGATGCATTAACAACATAAGCAATAATGCTAGCTCCTACTAAATATGGGTAAAAATATTTGATTACTTTAACCAAAGAATAAGTTTCTTCTCATTTATATCATAGTTTAACATAGAATTTTATAGGCTCCTCCTGAATAAGGCAATAGATTGTCCATACCATTCTTCATTGTTTTGGAGCATCATGACAACAATTGTATGATAAGATGCAAAAGAAAAGACCTAAAATAGTTTACTAAAATCTAGGGCTTTAAGCACAAGTGCTTCTTTGATATCTCATTTTATATTTGCAAAGGCTTGTAAGGCCTCATCATCCCAAAATAAATCAGCCCCTTTCTTGAAAATCTTTGACATTGGCTTAATAATTGTAGCAAAATTAGACACAAATCTTTTGACAAAGTTGATTTGACCAAAGAATGATTTTATTGCTTTGACTTTCTTTGGATTTTTTATATTATCAATGGCCTTTACTCTATCAGGGTCTATTTTGACAACTTCCTTGGAAACTATATGGCCCAATAGTTTTCCTACTATTACTCCAAACTAACACTTCTTTGGATTGAGAGATACTCCATATTCAAGAGCTCTCTTGAAGATTTTTTCTGAATGATTGCAATGATCACCTACTTTCCTTAAATAAGTTGTCAAATCATCCTAATAAATAGCCAAAATATGATCAACTAGACCATCAAAAGAAAAATCCATTGCCATTTAAAATTCTGCCCCTTCATTGGTTAGGCCACAAGGTATCCTAGCATATATATATATATATGTATGTATGTATGTATATATATGTCCCCAATGGAGTAGTAAATGTCAATTTATATTGTTCAACCTCTTTAATTTTTACCTCATTATAGCCACAAAATCCATCTATCATAGATTGAAATTCATTTCCTATAACCTTTTGTAACAAAGCTTCCATATTTGGAAAGAAATAGTTACCTTTTAATGATAATATATATTCAAATTCTTGAAATCAACACATAACCTTATATCACCATTATTATTATTTTTACTGGTACCAAATTGGAAACCCATGTAAAATATCTTATTGGTTTTATTATTGTAATACCCCAAAATTGGCAAATTGCCATGTTAACAAATTATGGTCTATTTTGATCAATCCTAAGTCATATTTTACTAGACAATTCTTATTTTGGTTATTGCTATTTGACTTAATTGTCAGATGTAGAAAACCCTAATCTACATTAATCACATGCTCTATTTAATTCCTAAGTATCAACTTAGCTTAGCTATATTAAACCTATTGATTAGATTTAATTTGATTTAAAGTGTTCATACTTTGGTTAAATTAAATTATCTCTTAAAACTAATGTGCAAGGGAATTAAACATATTTTAATTTAATGAGATGATGTTTTTATTTTAATTATTGGGTTTAATTACTCAATTTATTAGAAAATTGCATTTATGAGGTCATGTGTCATTTTATTAAATTAAATAATCTTCCAAATCCTCTCTTCACTTCAAGAATGGGAATTTTGAGTGATCTATCTCTCAAATTGGAATTGACTTAATCCACTTATTCTCACACTTAGGTGAATTTTAGTTTACTCTTCATTATATTGAGGATCTGAGTTAGTTAACCTCACCTACGCTAGGAATCTCCTAAGTAAATCTTAGCTTCAATTCTGACCATTCATTTAAGTTGATCTCAATTGTTGATTGATTTCGGGAATTCTATTTAAGAGGCTTCTAGTTCCTCATTATAGAGGTTAGAATTAAATTGCATTATATTACTATCAAAATACTTACTCGCTTAATGTTTTCATAGCTTTCTTTGCTTAGCATTAATATCATATATATTAAAATGCACTCATATAGCTTAATTTTCTTTCATCTATTATTAGATTAAATTGCATTCTCATTTAGATTAATTGTACTATAATATAGCTGCATAAATCCTTTGTACTTTGGTTGCCTACTTGTTGATCTAAGAGCAAAGGCAAAATCCTTCTAGTTAGAAGGCAATAGGTTGCACTGATCAAATTACTTGGATGAACAATTCAATGTTCATTCTAGGATGATCTCTTAGGTAAAGACTGTGTTGAAGTGTGTATGAGGATCCAAAGTACACAATTCACATATACATTTCTAGCGCCCACCATGGGGCCCAGAATCAATATTTTTGGCCTCATATGTTTTCTATTATTTTAATGGTTTTTTTGCATTCATCTATACAAATTTCCAAATTTTTGCACAAGAAATCTCATTTTTGTACTAAGATTTGAAGATTTTTCCCCTTTCATTGCACTTCCTCATGCAAAAAAGTGCATAATTGCACATGGTTTCTTGCACAACATTTTCTCACATGGGCTTGTGTAGGATTTTGCATGAAATTTTTTAATAGCATGCAAAATATAGTTTTCTAGAATTCAGTTTATCATTATGTTCGACTAACGAGTTTTCTCTAAAGAATTTTTTTTTGGATTTGTGGTTTTCTGTAGCATAATAGTGGTTTGCAGGATGCTTGACAAAGACATATTTATCAAAACAACTTGAAACACTTACTGATTATGTGAGTGTAGGATAATTGCCAAAGAAACACATGTTGAAGACCAATTTCAAACCCACTTTATATGTCATGTCTTTTCTTTTCTTTTCACACATAGTATAATTAGGGCTTGTGAACTTTGTAGGGTGTAAGACAGTGGAATAGTGGAGTATGGTCTTTACCACTTGGAATTCATGACCAAGGGTAAATAAAAAACCTAGAAGCCTCTAAAAGACAACATCCAAGGGAGGAAATCAAGTTAGTGGCTCTCTAGTATGAGTCCTCTTCTATGAGGGATGATGATTTCCTTTTATGGAATCAAAATCTTGAGAAAGGATAAGTTTGGATTGATTAAGACAACTCGATGATTAACATGTCTTGTGTGTTTGGGCAAGGTGATGAGGTAGAGGAGTATGCTCTTTCCCCTTGAGGGAAATCAGAAAGTTAGACCCTTAGATCTAAACCACCAGTCTGAGTCAACCCTTAGAGGGCCTGTAGGAGCAATCCAACCTATGGGAATGACCCAAGTGGGAACACTCCTTTCACTGAAGATTCCAACTCACTATAATAAAGAAGCTTTTTAGAGAAAAAGACTCCAAATCCATGCTAATTTCTTCCTCTTGATTCTTGATATCACATATCAAGAGGAGGTTCTATCTATTGCACTAGCTGGCATTGGCCCTAGTCTTGTTAGTCAAGTATCTGCACTTTTAGATGCTAGTGTGGGCTACTAGTTTTAATTTCACTTGTGAAGCCACTAGGGATTAATATGAATGAAAGTCAAGTAAGAACTTCTTAGTTGCTACTTGGTTCACCTCCAAAAGGTGGCATAAGCTTTGTGCAAGGAGGGGGAATAATATCTCCTATAGAACTCACCATAGGCATGTACCTGGGTGTTGGAAGGTGGTATACGTGCTTGACCCCTACCACAAGGGTTTTCATTTAGCATATATTTTATTAAGCCCTTGGAATACACCAAAAACATGTGCACCCTCTAGTGGGGTGACATGGATTTGTGAGGTGAATGCATGAACATAAGTTGTGGGACAGAGGTTTTGCTTCCTCTACCATTTTTGATTTTAGGGATAAAAGAATTTTTGTTATTGAGTCTTAAAATTGTCCAAACCTATCAAAACAAACTAAAATTCAAGACTCCCTCATCCCTCTTAGTTTCTTTGTCCTTGGTTAGATTGTTTGTAACTATTGCTTGCTTCCTGTGTCTATTTGAAAACACTTGTCTTGTTCAAAACTAAATTTTTTTTTAACAACTTGAAAACCATCTTGCTATCTATCTAAAATCTATCTAGAACTGTCTGAACCTTGTAAATCTCTTCAAAATTTAGTCTTAGTTGTTAGTCTAGAAAACAACCAACAATCTATCTAGAATTGTCTGAACCTTGTAAATCTCTTCAAACTTCAGTCTTAGTTATTGGTCTAGTCTCTTTTTCCATGCCCAATTTGGTAAAATTTCATGTGAGTACCTTTTTGGCCAGCACTTCTTCGCGTGGCCCTGTCCAATTTTTTGTACGGTCCTATGCAAATATCTACATGAGATCTTGCAAAATTTGTCCTTTTTGTTAGAATCCTATTTTCTTGTTAGTCTAGCACATCCTCGTGAGGCCTTGTATAAGTCCTCACATGAGAAACTTGGTCCAAAGTTGTTGTTTTGAGTCTTTTCCTACTTTATTATACTTTTTAATGCAGTTCTTTGAGAATCTACACATGAAATCTTGTCTCAAAACTATCAAATTATTCTATCATAGCTATCTGCACTCTAACTCTAGTATATTACCTTCAAAATTTTACCACTTTTCTATCTATAAGTAGTTTCAAATAGTGACATCTTGCTAAGCTAACAACTTGTGACCTACACTTAACCTAGTCTCATTTCTCAGTTATCTTGTTCTTGTCCTTTACTACTTGTCATACTCTATGTCATGATAGACATAATCTTTGGTTGTTTGAGCCATTACTTAGACTACTTGTACCTTAGTATACAACACTCTTATCTTGTTTCTTTGAGACTACAATCTAGTGTGGTCCTTGTATAGGTTTTGCTTTTTATCCTTGTCTATGACAATGGCAACAAGAAGCAAAAATGTGTTTTATCCCCTTATACTTAGATAAGGTAGAGAAAGGGGTCATAATTTTACTAGTTCATGCACGATGTATGTCTAGTTCATTTAGTGAAGAGTCTTCACAATCTCCTTCACCTATCAAATCACCTCATGTTCAGAGAATGTTCTCTGTCAACTTACAACAAACCAGGAATCCCTTGTATCAAGAGGATCCCAAAACTAGCAAAGGTCATACATCTCCAAACAACACAATGGAATTCTTATTTTGAGGATCTTTCCAATCAAAACATACTAAAACCATTCACATTCTTAGAATGGCTAATCAAGGACCTGAATAGGGATAACATAGTAGAGACCAAGATCAAAATAGAAATGAAAAATGTAAGGAACCTCTTCTTACTAATGAGAATGAGGAAGAGGTAGAAATAGTCCCTAAACACATCAAAAAGTGTCATAAAGACAAATAATTCTAGAAAGTTATGGAAATCCTACTTAACGAAGAGAAAGAGAAATACTTTCTCAAACTTGCACAAGAGGGAGTTAAGCTACCTCATTACTTTAATGTTGAAACTATCATTACACTTGAAGAGGAAATTGAAATGTCCAAATTGCAAAAATAGTTGAAGATCATGCAACACAAACTAGCCCAAATGATGCATGATAAAGAAAAACCTACAAAAACATACACCTTAGATGCTCTTTGTCCATTCCCATTTGACAAGAGTATAGACATGCCTCCTTTTCCAATAGGAGTTGAATTACCTAAGTATGATAAATAATTTGGAACTATTGATCCCCAAGATCATTTATGGGAATTTGGAGCCTTATCTATGGAATTTATGCATAATCAAACATATCTCATGCATCTATTCCCAAGAAATCTAGGTGGTCAGGGTATAGAGTGGTTTCCACACTTGCCTAATGGTATCAAAACATTCAATGAGATTGCTAACCTATTTTTCCAATAGTACTCTCAAAACATCCAACACCCAATTAACATTCAAGACTTGTGTAACCTTAAATAGAAAGTTGGGGAACCTTTCCTCACATTCCTCTAGAGATGGAGACAACTTTACACCAAATATTCAAAAAAAATTCTTGAAATTGAAAAGCGTGATATCTTCGTTGATAACCTCCTACCTGATTTTAAGTATAGAGTTCAACTTCAAGGTCCACGCACCTTCAAAGACATGATCACACAAGCTATTTTTATAGAGGAATTCATGGTCAAAAAGAGTGAACTAACCCTTCAAAAGGACACAAAACAAGGATCCATCTCTAACAAGGAAAAACCCAAGTATGTGAATAAAAAATGAGAGATTGTGCATGATGGAGTTATTGACAACATTACTCTTAAACCTGCTAAGGCATCCTTTAATCTTATAGATAGTCTCAAAGCATCCAAGAATGTTGAGAAACCTCCAAATAAAAAGACATCTAGAAACAAACTGAAGAACACCTCTTGGGTCTTATGCCAAAAATGAGAGTATACACCTCTTGGTGAACCTTTAGATGTGGTCTATAAGACCTTGCTATAAAAGAAGCTCATTTCTCCATTGGACAACTCTTATCCTTACGATCTACAACCATGACCACCATGGTGGAATGAAACCACATTTTGTGAATATCACCAAAACAAAGGTCACAAAACCAGCAATTGCACACACTTGTGTCACAAAGTCTAAGACTTGATTGATGATGGTGATATTGTTGTGGAAAGACATAACAAGAACTTGGACTACAAGGTTTTCAAAGAGCCATTCTCCTCTTACAAAAAAGGAGAAACCTAAAAACATAAATCTCATAACAAGATCAACTATATGTACTCTAATGATGATGATGAGATAGTCCACATGGTTGAACCCATATATGTTGAGTACTATGGTGTCATCACCATCAAGGGAAAACAAGATCAAGGGCAAACAAGACAAAACTAAACCTATTACACCATTTTTTCTTCTTCCAATACATCTAAAAATGAACCATTGCAATCTTGTGCCAACACCATTACACATTCTAATGCCAAGTTGGTACTTAAAGACCCTATGCCTTCTACTCTTGATCTCGAACAAAACAAAGACAAACCTCTTCTCAGTCCTTCTAGAAAAGGAATAAAACTTGCAATAACTTATATGGCTACTAGCTACAATATTCTCAATCAATTATAGCAAACTAATGGTCAAATCAAAATCTTTGAGCTATAAAAATCTCGCCTGCTCATAGGTAGATTCTTGATAAAGCCCTCACTGAGGCAAATGTACCTCAAGATCTTGATCTTGAGAGGTTCCAATCTATGTTAGGTCATCTAAGCTCACCTTACTATGTGTCCTTCTCTAAGGAGGACAACAATTCACTAAGTCATCTACATAATCAACCTCTACATATTGAGGTCATGATACACCAAAAATGTGTCCACCACATGCTTATTGATAATGGAGTTGGTTTCAATATTGTCTCTACTACTCTACTTCAATAATTAGACTATTTTGAAGAGTCCATTGATCCCCATCACAAGATAATTGTCAAAGCATATGATGAAGTCGAGAAAAAATATTTAGGTCTGTTGGTGTTGCTTCTTTGTGTTTGTCCTATAGAAAGAGATGTCACTTGTTAGGTTCTCGACATTCCCTTAGCTTACAATATTATTCGACAAAGACCATGGATACATGAGATGCACGTTGTGCCATACACTAACCACCAATGTGTGAAATTCCCATTTCGTGGCTCTAAAGCCACCATACCTGCAAGTACTAGTTATACCTATAACATTCTGAAATCTACTGAAAACTGTGTGCCTACTAATAGAGAATCTACAGACCATCATGATAACAAGTTGAAACAAATTGAGTAGTCACTCAAGCTAAAAGAAACTAGAATGGGTGAATATCACATAGAACCAGTTCTATCTTTGATCTCTTCCTAAGTCTCCTTGTCATTATGGGAGACCATCTGAAATGAAGAGACCTTTTTTTTTGACACCTCAAACTAAGTATGATTGTACTTTTATCAAAGCTACTATTCCTCTCAAGGAGGAAGCTAAAAATAGAGCTATTACTGCATGGATCTATAAAGAGAAAACTCTAGTTAACCTCACTGAACAATCTTGTGAAATTACTCTTTATAAGTATAGTCTTGATCTTAGACTCATGAAATTCTTTGGCTACAAAGGAACTAGTCTTATTGGATGCAACAAAACTAGTTTGATTGATCCTATCAAAGTGATAGCTACAAGGAATTGAGACACATATGGTCTAGGCTTCAAGAAGATTCCCTTCCATCTAGGGAGTAACAAATTCATACCAGAACCTGAGAGTTCATCTAAACATGAGTCACAACTTAAGTTTTACTATCATGAAGATAATGATGAAAATGAGGATCCTTATCCTTATCCAATTCTTGATGATCTGGCTAAATTCTTTGTAATACTAGACAACTTAGTACCACATGTCAGTGCCATGGATGGTGATAATGATTCTTTAGAGGATACTATTGGTTCACATCATACCCAACAAGACACTAATACATTAGGGGTCAATTTGCGATGTCAATTTGTGACAACAAGAAAATGTAATGTGTTTTTGGCTTTTTTTTTTTCAATTTTAGCCTGATGATGTCGCAATTATGATGCTAATAAGATATAAGAAAAAGAAGAAGAGAAAACATTGCTCATTTGTACCCTTCCACATGGTCTGTGGCCATTGTCTTTGGATAAGTACCAATGAGAATTTCAATTGTGTTGTTCATTCCAGCTTTGATAATCAGTGAAAGATAATCGTTGTGAGTGTTTTTACTTTACAGAAGACTAGTTATTGATGTAAATAGTAGTTTATTTAGCTGATTTAGGGCTTAGATGTTACCATAAATTCATGAAATTTTAGCTTGAGATTTCAGGTTGTTTTTGAGATTCTATTATAGTCGAACATATGGTGCTAGATACATTTATCCTTTTCTTGAGCTTTTTCTTATCAATTCACAGAGACTGTTAAGCTTAAAGGAAGTTTTCATATTAATCTTGTAAGGAGATCTATGAATATTTAAAACAAATACATGTTTCCCTAAAAAATCTCCAATTGTAAATTTTGATGAAGTAGCAGAGATTTTATTGATACATGAGAATCCGTTACCTAATTTGTTCTTCAAAGCCGTTAGGGATCTGTTAGAAAGGCCTCTTGTTCTTTGGTTGAATTGAGGCATATTCAATCTTATTAATTAATGTCTTTCCTTTTCATTCATTGGAACATCTTCAATTTATTTATTTTCTAAAAATTGGGGTTCTAAAACTGACAATTAATTTGGGGCTTTTGTAACCCTTGCAGGGCCTGGTTGCTCATCTGTTGGCTATGGCGCGACATTGGAATTAGGGCCATTTAAAGTGCAAAAGAATTTACCTTCCCTGCATTTAAACCCATATTCGTGGAACAAAGGTTATTATCATTTCTCAAACCATTTTATTTCTCAGTGAATAGATTATTTCTATTTTTGTGATTATTTCTGTTTGAGAATGAATGCTTCGAACAAAGATTAGTGGTGGATGATATGACACATTTCTTTGAAAGTAGCTCAATTTTGGTGGAATATTTTCTATTTTTCCTTGATATCCAGTTACAATATACCATCCCTGCATTTGGATTTCTCCTACCTTGTTTTGGCTAAAATTGATCAATCTTCGTCATGGATTTTTTTTTGTTTGCAATTCGGTAAACTGTTTACTTTTCTACAACTGCATCATAATTTTGACAAGATTCAAAGTATTTCAGACAATGCCATTTTGAAGCCACCCATAGTATATTGATTAAGCTAATTTTTGTAGAGGAAAACATGTTATTTTTGGAAGCAACTGTGGGATAATAGAAACCATAATATCTGGATGTTGATATTCGAGGATTTGTCAATGAGTTACCATTGAAGTTACAACACCTGCAATGCTTGCCAAATACACCAACACTGCCATGCGTGCCTTGTACCAACTCATCTTTGGAACTCACACATTTTACACCTAACACAAAATCAAAATCCCTCTCAAATATTCTATTTGTGTTCCTATTCAAGATATAATACACCATAGGTCCATCCAAAGCCTAGACATAGTTCCACTTGCTCCTTGCTTGTATGCTAGATTGGCAATTATTTTTTGGATGTTCTGCTAGAGGTGTTTTCATGACTATTGTATCAATGCTTTGTGGCATCTAAGTAGTTGTGATTTCTTTACTAGAGATAGCATGGGATGGCTTCTACTCAGAAGAGCAGGTATTTGAAGAGTGGGAAGAGGCTCATTGCATTTCTCATAATGCTCCTATGTTTTGTGGTGTTCGCAAAGATTAATGGTGCTTTTTGAAATGAGCATATTCATGGAGTAAAGCGCCTTCTAGAGCATTTTTTTGTTTTTTTATGTACATTTAATGTTACTATTTATATCAATACTTTGTGGCACCTAGTTAATGTGATTTATGTGTTAGAGATAAGCATGGGGTGGCTTATATTTAGAAGAGCAAGATTTGATTAGGGGAAGAGGTTCATTTCTTTTTTCATGATGTTCCAATATTTTGTGATGTTTGCAAATATTAATAGCGATTTTGACAAGAAGGTTGTTCTTGGAGTGGGATGTCTCAAGAGGATTTACTGAATAATTTTTGTGGTGTCTGTGGTAGTTGTTCATTTAATGTTACTTGTGCAGACAATTTTATATCATGCATTATCAAAGCATTGATAAATCTACAATTTCTCTTCATCTTTAAGATTATTTGAGGAATATGTGCCTCTCAAGAGTAGTATTCAGCTAGAGGAATTGGATCCTTGAAATAGATGGGAAAGAATCTTTAATTCAAAATTGAATTCCATAAGAGCTCTAAATTTTGGTGTAATATCGTGATTCATTTCTAATGCTCTTTTGAGAAGAAATGCATTGTTTTGCTCGTGCTGGTGAATTTGATTTTCAAGTCCATTCCTTGGGATTCATTGTACAAGGACTTGTATCCACATGACTACTAGATTTTTTTCTCAATCAAAGAAAATATGGAGCTTCTAACTTCATTTCATTCAACAATTTTCCCCATTTTGATCTAAAATATATAACCAATATTTGTAAATTTTACCCTATTTTTTTAAATTCAATCTTTTGTTACCATGGTCTTCATAGTAGTCAAAATTTAAAAAATTTCTTATATCAAGGTCATCTTTGGAGTCATTATACCAATGTGACTCATAATTTTCATGATATGTGGGTCAAACTTTCTAAATTTTATTTTATTTTAGTAAAAAATGAGCAATACATTATCAAACTTTTCACTTTAAAATAAATGGAAGATAATATATAAATATTTCTTTACACATCACACTTAGTTTCCTTCAAATGATTCGGACATGTGTTTTGATTCTTGCATGTGTTATTAGTATCTTTATCAAGAACTAAGCAATACCCAACATGAATTCAATGGTTCTATTGAAAGCTATCTCTATGCTACATAAACTCTTTTACTTATCTTTGTTTGAATATGTGGAATCAATTTTTTTTTTAATGTCACTTCTTACCAAAATTATAACATAACATATTTATCTTCGGCGTCCTTATTGCAACCTTAGGTGCAATCACTAGTATTTAGACTACCCAAAAATTTTGATTAATCACTACAGCCAATTGCCAATTCATTCCCTCCACTTTCGTCTTATTTAGATGAAAGTTGGACTCTTTATTTTTAAATTTTTTTAATCAATTTATATATGGAGGATTCAGAAATTTAAATATTGAAATTTATCAAAATAGT